>CM052897.1:63856522-63911954 GCA_028534135.1 Potos flavus | reverse complement strand
CTTGGTGCTATTGTAAACGGAATGGATTCTCTGATTTCCCTTTCCATATTTTCATTGTTAGTGTATAGGAGAGCAACTGATTTCTGTGCATTGATTTTGTATCCTGCCACATTACTGAATTGCTGTATGAGTTCCAGTAGTTTGGGGGTGGAGTCTTTTGGGTTTTCCATATAAAGTATGTTTGATGCCTTTTAAATCTTTGCATTCTCAATGGAAATTATACTCTCTCAAGAAATAGTTAAGGAAAAAACACTGAATATTTTAATGTGTTAACAGCCAAAAATATGAAGATAATTTGAAAAATAAAATTATTTATGATTTTCTTTTCTTTCCTAATCATGTAAAAATGATTTTTAGCAAATATTTTAAATCAAAGTGCCTGAAGAATAAAAGAGAAAATAGTTTTTCCAATACAACATTTTTAAATGGACAAAGATTTATTTTTTTTTTTTAAAGATTTTATTTATTTATTTGACAGAGAGAGAGATCACAAGTAGACAGAGAGGCAGGCAGAGAGAGAGGGGGAAGCAGGCTCCCCACCGAGCAGAGAGCCCGATGTGGGGCTCGATCCCAGGACCCTGAGATCATGACCTGAGCCGAAGGCAGAGGCTTTAAACCACTGAGCCACCCAGGCGCCCCCAAAGATTTATTTCTTAAGCAATTTCTAAGGCCCTGCTATCCCAGAGTCAAATTTTGATAATGTTATGTAACATAAAGGAAAATATTTAAGATTGTTTCTTGATTTAAGAGATTTGTAAAAGAAGTGGTAAAATACTTTAATACTCTTCATACTTTGTCTCATTCATTTGAATATTCAACAAGTAGATATGCAATGCCTAAAATGTATTTTGAGAACCTGTAGTAACATATTGATCTCCCTACCCACAAGGCGGATAAGAGCTAAGTTTCATAGAGCTTTGTTGGCAATGCTGTTGTTGTGCTTTTATCCTAGGAGCAAAGAGAAGTCGCTTTGGGGTTTTTAGAAGCATATTTATATCTACCTTTGAAAAACATCACTCTGCAATATGGAGAATACATTGGTTAGGGTGGGGGGAAGAAGTGAATATAAGTGAACCATTTAAGAGACACGGACCAAGTGAGTAGCCTAGGCTGGGTTGAAGGCTGTGAAGAGAAGTGAGTGGATTCCAGAAATATTTAGGAGGCAAAAGCAATGAAATATAGTGGTAGATAAAATAGGAGAGTGGAGGGAGAGGAATTGGTCATAGATGATTTTATGGTTTACTTAACTGGCTGAATGGTCATGCCATTCAGTCATACACTGACTGAGGCAGATGACAGAGCTGGTAGAAAACTTCAGAAGATTGTTATGAACTGTCAGAAAAGCCTTGACACATGCAAGGGAATAGTCAAGTAGATAGTTGATATGAAAGTCTGGAGACAGTGATCGTCTAGCAATATAAATGTGTAGGTCCGATGCATAGAGGAGGTAACTAAAGCTCTGAGTGGGAATGACCTATGAAGGAATAGAGCTAAGAATATCCTGGAATAGACTTTAGAAGGAGAAGAAGAGAGTCCTCAGGAAATTCAATATTTAATCACCAGATGAAGGAGAAAGAACCTTTGGAGACAAAGAGGAAATGGCCAGAGAAGAAGGAATAAAACCAGGGAGGTATGACAATACATAATTTAACAAGTGCTATCCCTGAAATTGAGTTTTTCAGTTGTATTACATTTATATTTATTTTGAACTGATTTCACTCTAACCGCAATTGGAAAGAGTATTCTCAAATGGAAAGCATTTGTGATTCATTTGCCCCTTTCTATTTACTCATTTCGTTTTTCTGTGAGTGGGACCCAGCTAGTAGAAAAACTAGAAAAACTAAGTAGCTTAGCAACTGCCTAGATTTGTAAATTTAACAGTTATTTTAGAAGCTGACATTTATTCAAGTGCTTTTTATGGGCTGGCACTTAGCATGGGCTAAGTGTGTGAAATGCATCGTTATTTTAAAAATTTTTTTTGAATTTACATTCAGTTTAATTAACATACACTGTATTATTAGTTTCAGAGGTAAAATTTAGTGATGAAGTGCATTGTTATTTAATCCTTTCAACAAACTATGTGATAGATAGTATTATTATCCTTTTTATAAATGAACAGAGTAACAGAGAACTTGAATAACTTGGGCATGACCTTACAGCAAGTGACAGAGCCTGGATCAAGGCACAGTGAGCTACTCCATATACCATAATTGCTAACTGAGGGGTAGTCCATCATCATGTGTCCTAATGTGAAGCTGGCAGAGATTATACCAGACAGCTGGTATTTTCTAAAACCCAAGTTGTTTGTATTGTGTTGTAAATTATACCTACTGTCTTGCTATTACTACTTCTAGTATCCAATGGGAAACATCTATATCCTGTTTAATTTTGGACCTTTTGGGTTAATAATATCTGTAGTCTCAGTGTTTTATTCTGGTAAATAGAGTGAAGGAAGGAGAGAAAAAAAAAGGGAAAGAAAAAGGTGGAATAGGGGGTATAGGGAAACCACATACTACAAATGAAATGCCTTATTTTACACGTAATTCAGAGTAGGGATCCTGGCAATAGAAATCCTCTTTGTATAGATAAGAAAGAGAAAAGATTCCTTCTCCACAATCAGAAGATCATAACCCAAGGTGGGGAAAAACAGAAATTCTGTAATAAATGTAATTTTTAAAACATAAAATATTTGATTAAAATATAAATACTATTAAAATTAAGTAATGAAATATGAAACTGCTTAATTTATTCATTCTGCAAACATTTATTGAGTGCCTCCTCTTTGCTCGGCCACTTTTCTAGTACTAGGGATGTAGTAAATTTCCTGCTCTTGTGGATCTTATATTCTACTGGGAAAGATGGGCAATGAATAAGCAAACAGGTGTGTAGTAGGTCAGGTGGTGATATATGCCATAATAAGAAAGCAGGATAAGGAGGAAAGGAAACAATGGGGATGTTGTCCAGATACTGTTATCAGATGAAGGCCATGACGATGGTGTAGAAGTACAGACTTTGGTATATTTTTGGCTCTCATGTTGGTAAAGACATTAACAAGTGATATATGGAGGGAGTATTGCAGTGACCTCGCTCATTTACTGCAAATTGAAGCATCAACTTTTAAAATAATTGTATACATTTAAAAATTAACCCACAGCTAAATACATACATTCAAGAGACTGGAAGCAAACCCCAAAATGGTAACAGTGGCCATCACTGACTGGTTTTGATTTTCATCTTTATACTTTAAGCATTTAAAAATAGTTCTACAGTATATAATTCTATAATAAGAAAATAACATTTAAACATTGCTAAAGCATGCCTGTTTAGGGAAAAGACAGAGTAGAAAGAGAAAGAAGAAGAAAATAAAGGGAGAGAAGAGACCAACACTCACAGTTAAAAATAGATATAAAATTTAAATACACAGAAATAATCTTCATATTAAGAAAAAGATGCAGAGATGGGGAGAGACATATCTAAATCTGCTCACACAATTCTCCATGTTATAGCCTTTAACGTAGAGCTGCCAAAGATTATAATTCTGTATTTTAACAGGTCAAGCATCGAAATATCAGTACTGGAAAATTATTTGTGTTGGATGAAATTACTCTGAGGGTTGGCTCTGATAATAGAATTAAAACAGGAAGTTAAACCTGGGCCAGACTCCTGCTTCGGTTCTCTGTTGGTGTTTTTTGCAGACACTAATTATATATGGAGACAAAAACTTCAAGACCTCACAGAGGAAACTCTTAAAAGTATATTAAGAATTAAAAATTAAAATAAAACCTTTAAAAAGGAATCTATTGGCCAAACTGATTTTTTTATACTGTTTAATTATTTCACAAATGAAATTAGTCTAGGAGGGTACTGTTTTGAGCTAATCAGCTTAGTCTTAGCTCTCTTTTTTGATAGCTTTATCAGTAACTATTTCACTTACTAGGATTATAAATTCTATTTATTTTGCAAGTAAATCTACAGAAATCGAAGTGTCATTTATATATGTCTTTTTCATCTATATTTCTGATAGGATTCAGAGAAAACTGACCTTGAAGAAACAGCTTAGACTTGTATTAGGTCATTCTCTATTTTATTTCAGAATACTGCCAGTGAACTGGTTTGTTCAGAATATCTGAAGAGAATCTTTGAAATTTTTCTGGTTTGATTAATGAAAAAGAATCGAATACATTTTCTATAAAAAATACTGAGAGCAATTAAATTTGCATTTTAAAGGTGAGATCTTTCAGACAGCCTTTTTTTCCCCCCTTTCTTTTTCTTTTTTTCTTGTTTTGGCCAACTCTTTGGATAATATTATTAGAAAGATTTGCTTGTGATGTTTTATTTTGACTTATATTTTAGAGGAGGAACAATAGTATTAAACATACCATATTTTCTAGTAGAACTTTGGTATAATTTCCAGCATGACAGCAGAGACAAGGAGTGTGTGTTCATTTTGGTATAATTTATAGGAAAACTTTAGTCTTGATTCTCTTTAAACAAAGGCTGTAAGAAGTGCCATATTCTGGGTGGTCTCTGATTAAACAAGCTAGTGCTGTTGAGTTCAAGTGTCATAGTTTATTTCATTTTGAAAATAAGATAAACTCAAGCCTTAAAGAAATTTAGAATGTAACAAATCCAAGTTATGACTCCAATCATGCATGAGTTCATGTAAGATTGTGTTTCTTTTATTATATAACAGCATTATGTAACCAATGTTATCTTATATAATTACTAGTAATAAACATATTCCTTGGCAATAAAAATTACTACCCCACTACATTATCAACAAACAGGAAGGAATAGTCAGTATATCAGTTCCAACAAAATTTAATTGAGAGCCTGTCATATCCACTAGGAAGCTAGGCAAGGTGATGCCGTTATAGTTTTAAAAAGTAAGCACAGATAGTCTTACATGAACTTCTGTACAATTGTCATAACTTGGTCTTCTATAGTCTGCATTTCCTTTGTTTTACCCATAGTGAAACATTAGTATTTCTCACACCTTTCCACTGGAAATAACTTCTAATGACAAAAAAATAATGAGCTTCTAACCCCAGGGTTCTGCCAATTTGCTACAAAGTAACCCCTGCGATCAGGGGTATTTTTTTTTAAATCTTGTGGGCTTTTTTTTTTTTTTTCCATTAAACTCCATGATATATCTTTTCTTTTTAATTACAAAAGCAATATGTTTTTATTAAGTAAACTGATGATCCAGAAAGATACACTGTTTATTTTGTTACTTCATGAGTTCCATGGCATATCCCAGTTTGAAAAGATAAAGAATTCTCTATCCTGTAGACTCATTAGAGATGTACCAAATGTGTAAGGGTTCAGGAATTCCTTAGAATTCCTCATATGAGTTTATGTAGATTTTTATCATTAACTTTTGTTAGATTTTTGAAAAATTGCATGTGGTGTACTTGAGGAATGTAAAAACTCAGGAGTCAGTGAGGAAGTTACAGCTTTCTTTAGAAAACACCTAAGGGCAAATGGGCAAATCTCATTCCATATGGTTTGTTAGAAACCTAATAACTTGTTATAAAGGAATTATGCCACATCAGAAGTCACACGCTTAATCAAAATTTAGGAATTAGGGGCGCCTGGGTGGCTCAGTAGGTTAAAGCCTCTGCCTTTGGCTCAGGTCATGATCTCAGGATCCTGGGATCCAGCCGCATGGGGCTTTCTGCTCAGCAGGGAGCCTGCTTCCGCCTCTTTCTCTGCCTGCCTCTCTGCCTACTTGTGATCTCTCTCTCTCTGTCAAATAAATAAATAAAATCTTAAAAAAAAAAAAGATTTAGGAATTAAAGGAATCAAATCCTATTCTACAAAAGAAGTTAAAGTAATTCTATTTCCTTTTTTATTGTTTTGGAATCTTCTCAATTTGACCAAACTCAACAATTTGCAGGGAACTATAATTGGAGAAAGAGAAACACACTCTTGCATTAGCAGATCCATGGCAGAGAACGTGAGAATGGAGAGAGCAATATTATGCTGGCAGCCAACAGTAATAGGGCAGAATGGTAAGGAAGGGGCAGACTTCAGTACTGAAGACCGACCTCAGGGCTCCTCATGGAAACCTGGATACGAATCCTGTGATTGCACTTTCTTCTTCCACCCTCACTCTCCCATTGTTTCATCCCCTGATTCCATTTGCACTCCTTCAAGCCTTCTGGAGGTTTCGTCTGGTTCCCTAAATTAATGTCTTCTCTGACATTAGGACTTCCGTAACTTTCCTACTTCCCACTGGCACTGATGACGTAATACTGGAAGATGCAGCTCTGCCTGCTAAAGGACTGCTGCCACACTCCATCCTGTGGCAGAGCCTGGAGATAAGCAGTCACCCGTATGTGCACAAAGACAACCTCTAGGCCGCTTTCCCCAGCACATACTGGATTATTTCAGTAATCAAAGCTTATTTTAGACTGATCCTAAGTGAAACTGGTAGAAGGTAAATGTAGATCACTAAAGTAAAATAAGCTCGGCTGTTTGGGTTTTTGAGAATTAAGACAGATCTTAAGGTTTAATAAATGAAATCAATGAAGTTGCTATTTTTAGCCTGGTTTTTTGAAGCAGAAATAAAAAGCACAATGTATATATTAAAATTCTTAGCTACACGGTGTATACTATTTAGGTGAAATATGCACAGTATTAAAAGATTAAGTCATGCTAAAATGGTAAATTACAAGGGACCATGGTTTTTTGTGTATAGTGGGTGAAGAAAATCATGGAAGGGGATAATTCATTCACTTCAATTACTCCTCAAAATTAGTACTGATTCCTATAGTGACTCCCAAAAGCAAAAGGAATATGTGTGTGTTCGTGTATATGTGTGTGTTTACACACTATATATATCAGTGAGACATATAAAGTGAGTTACATAGTCATGCTACTAGTTTTTTGGTTTTTTGGAATGTACTGATCTAGTCATCTTTATTGAATTATATCTTATATTCATTTAAAGAAAATAAATAGGGTGCATCAACTAAGCAAAAGCAAAACACTGATGGGGAAGAATTAGCAATCATAAATTTTTGTGCTTATATTAAATTTTAAAACTCTTCAAACTATGCAACAAAATATTTACCGTATGTAAATTCAAATTTGTATGCCCCTGTATTGGTAATAGGTTGAATCAATCCATAAGCATGCCGTCACATGTGTGATCAAGGACTACCCCTGATGCCAAATTAAGCTGTGGCCAAAGACACTGACAGCTGCTATACATCCCACACCTTTGACCTCGTATCCTAATCCTTTGAATTCTTAGAACTATTTAAAAACAGAGAATTTTTATAATAGTTAAGTTATAGTTGTTAATAGTTAAGAATATGTGCATACTTATGAATATCCCCCATTTAGAGGAAGGGCAAAAGGTCTTATTTAAATTCTATCATTTTCTGCTCTATAACTACTCAAGGCTGCAGATAAAATGAACACAGTAAGTTTTTTATATGATAATACAGTAATGAAAGGATTTTATTAGCAAGACTCAGTGATATCCAATGGCAGAGAAGATCAAGTGGCTGTGGCTTTTACAAAAGTCAACCTCAGAGTGTATACAGTACGCAAGATGTTTATCTTAATTGGCTTTATAAGTATCATGAGTAGAGTATCATGCCAACAGTAATTGAGACCAACCTTCTATTAGTCAAAGGTCTTGAAAATTTACGTATTGCCAATGAAATATATTCTTTTTGCCATTTTCTTATTATCTATGTAGTGGTTTGTAGTGGTTCAGAAAATCCATTAGAGGGCAATATAATATTGCTCTGTGGTTGAGATGTACTAGTGAAAGGACGAACCGAACAATTCGGCCTCTCTATGTGTGCATTTTCAAAATGGGCTTCTAAATAACAAAATAAATGATTTTAGCTTTAGTCTTCCTTTGTTAGTGTTTGCTTTTTCTGAAACACAAATCTTTGGCTGAATTTTAAGCTTCTTAAAAAGAATTTAAGAGTTAGAAAGAGGATATTCTAAAGTTGGATTTCTATCTGCACGTGTGTTTTTGATTTGGTAGATACAAATAAGTAGTACAGTAAATGTCCTCAAGTATTAAAAGGTCTTCTTACAATAAAATAGAAAAAGTTCCTTAAAAATGAGTAGAAAACTTGTTTGGAATTTACAAATTCAGTGAATCTATATCCCTGTATATATCTCTCTAGATATATGAAATTCTGGGCTTCTTTTTAAAGAACCTTGATTATGTTAAAGGACATATATTTTACATGTATGGCTTATAAAGAAAGTTAAGACTTGCACTCAGTCATCAACCCAAGTTATATTTGTAAGTCTGAGATACAGTCCTCACTCATGTAACATGCTAGTTTACATAATTTAATATGTCTTTCAGTTTTACTTAATTGAAAAATATTAAGAATGACTATGTCATGAATATGGTTTTACTTTAAGATACTGTTCTGTGTGATACCAGGGCACTGAAGCTCAAGTCCTATCTTAAATCCCATGGATTAAAGTATGTTGCAAAAACAACAACAACTAAAATTAAAGAAAACACTGGGCATTAAAGAACTGTATTAGGACTTCGGTTTTCTTCTGAAATGATAATGAGTCAGTTCTGAATTGTTTCTCAGCACAGGGATAGCTGCTGCCGGGATCAAGGATGAGCTTCTGAATGACACCGGGAGACCTTTCATGAAAAGGCGGGAGAGGGCCTGAACTTGGGTGAAGGAGAATAGGAATTAACTAATCAGTTAGACTGACTGTCTTTGGAACATGGACTAGACCTGTGCCCCTCAAACTTTTAGACATATCCATATACTACTTCTACTGTTGTTTACTTCATTGGGTCACTTTTTAAACTTAAATCAGTGTATTGTAAATTACTGTAAATTACCATAAATTGAGATGATAAGCCATAAATATCAGGGAACAGTAAAAACAAAAACAAGGAAAATGCATTAAATTTAAAAAATGAAATTAAACAGGGCGCCTGGATGGCTCAGTGGGTTAAAGCCTTTGCCTTCAGCTCAGGTCATGATCTCAGGGTCCTGGGATCGAGCCCTGCATTGGGCTCTCTGCTCAGCAGGGAGTCTGCTTACCCCCCTCTCTCTCTGCCTACGTGTGATCTCTCTCTCTCTGTCAAATAAATAAATAAAATCTTTTAAAAAAATGAAATTAAACAATAAAAACAATCATAAGGGATCCAATATCTATATAGAAAGGCATAGCTGAACATAAACTATTCAATACATAGATTTTTTATTATCAGTCCATAATAAAGAGATGTGTTAAGGGCCGGTGCTACTTAGTCTGAGATGTAAGATGGGACTTTTTAATCAATAAGATAATTCCATTTCGTGTGTTTGTGTTGACATTTACTGGAAGTAAGAATCCCATTTCACGTATGCACCTAGTTAGATATTATGAGCCAGTTTGCAGTTACACTTTTAATTATGGCACAGTGAGAAGTCCTTTGAGCAGAAGGAAGCAGATATGAAGCAGGAAGCTAGATCTCAGGCTATTGTTTGCCCTAGGTGAGGTGCCCCCCTCAGGAAAAGAAATTTTGAGAAAACTCTGAAATTACATAGCTTACCTTTCATTCTTCCTATTGCCAAGACTCCTGTGCTCAGAGTGGAAAAGCCCCTGACTGGGAATGTGCCAGGAGCTAACTAGAACTTCTCTGTGTGGTCCCACAACAAATCCTAAAAATCTGCATGCTCCCATCACCTCCTTGTGTGTGAGTCTACCACAACTAAGGAGGCTAGCCCAAGATCCCAGGAAAGAAATGTCCCCTCCAGCCTGCTGAGCAATCTCAGCAGGACAAATGTTCATCATCTAAAGTTATTGTACTGACATGCGTGTTCACATCTGGCAAACACAGAATGGGAGACCATGGGGAGTGTTGGAAGGTTGTGATTCAGAGGAAAGGGGCGCAAAGATGGATGCTGGAAGAGCAGTGTAGGCGCTGTGTGGTCCCTGTGACATCTCCACTTTCTACATCCGTCCACTCACAGCTTTAGATCTTTTCATTAGCATCACCTGGGTACATATCCAGACATCTGTTTGTTTATTTGCTGGAAAAGAGACACATCTTATTCAAAAATAGTAAAATGTGTTGGGGGAACGTATCCAAACCTTGTATCGTTAATAAATGATACTATCTTTTAATAATAATACATCAGTTGGTAGTTTAAGCATATCTAATATAATGCCACAAAGCCAAGTTTTCTTTCTAATTTATTCACAAGTTTGGTGTTACCTTTTTCCAGAATTCTATTAGTCTGTCCGTCCATATAGTTAGACAACCAGACTGTCATTTCTGTGCATCAAAGCATTGTGTGCTCATGGAACTCTCCAGCTTAGGTACCAGACAAGCTGTTAATTAAAAATAATTCAGTGCTGGTCTATGAGCTCTCTGAAACAAAGGCTCTCCAGCCTTTAACTGCCATCGTATGTAGGTAATGTAAAAACTGCTTATGACTTTTAGCATATAATGAAGCAGAAATATAGCTGTAGTGGGACTTAGATAGGGATGGCAAATACTTGGCACATATAATTTATTTGCCCCTTCCTGTGCCTGTAGCAGACATTGCTAATTGATATTCCTACTGAACCTGATCAGAATCCATCACTAAATAGCCATTACCAACCAGTTAGAGCAGGCATGTTGCTTGAGACCTCCATGCCATTCCTGTATTTGGAAGGACAGAAAAAAAAAAAAAAAAAAAAAAAAGGCAAAAGCAAGGATATGGAACAGAAGAAACAGAAGGAAGAATCAGGGTTTCCCAGTGAATTGGAAGTTAGAACTGTCCTTTCTATATGCTGGTGATAAAAATTGGAGTTGAAACAAAGGGAAGGAAAAGGAATGAATGAGAAAGTTAATTCCGATAATTCCTTTCATCATAGAAAAAGAATCCTACACAGAGTAGCCAGTGTCCACAGCTACCCTTGCTACCCTGGTGACCTGGGGGAGGCTGAAAACCTCTACTCTTGATTGACTTTATTACGTTAATTTCAACGGATATTTGTTAAGTGATAATTATGCATATTACACATAGGTTCCTACTATTTAAGTTCTATACTAGATTCAAAAGAGGAGTTTTTAAAAATTTAGCTCCTATTGATGGGCAAGTCATTAACATTTATTATTTTATTTAAGTCCCAAACACCCTAGGCCAAAGCAATGCCTTGTCAACTTTACAGAGAGGAGACTTGAAAGACATTAAGCCAGCTGCCAAAAGTCAAACAGTTACCAAGTGAGGCCAGATCTTACCCAAAAATTCTTTTCACATTGTATTGCCTCACATGGCCTCTGAGATCATTGCACTTGTGTTTTTACATATCTCTGGATTCACTGAAACAACGGAAGAACAGAGATGACCTGGTCTTGCCTACCGTTCATACACGTTATTTCCTTGCCACACAACACAAACTTCCAAAGGCTAAAGATAAAAGAAAAAAAAAATCAATTACCTGCGCTCGACTATCTATTTGAGTCTCATTACTTATATCCTTCACTTATTTCCAGGTTTGAAATTTTTAACAGTGAAGTGTTAATAATAGTTGTTGAAATACAATGTTAAAATGTTCATAATAATCATTAATATTAAAATATTTTAATATTTTAGTAATGTTAATATTATTTTAATGGAGCCACCCTTCCTTTGAAGAGGTCGAGGTATTTTTAAAAATTCAAATTGAATTGGAGGAATGAGCATAAGAACATTATAATGAATCAGTGAAGGATAAAAACATGGAAACCTGCTTGATTCCAAACCTAGACATTCCACTTTGCACCCTGCCTTATAAATTATCAACTGGATAATACGATTCTGTATAGTCACCCTCAGTCATTAATTTTTCACTTAAAATGTATTGTCTGCTTCACCTAGCTGCTTGCCTTGAGCTTGAGGAGTGCAAACAAGGATATTTGGGTTTAGCCTAGAGCGACGTAAAAAGAAATGGAATAAAACCTTCTCTAGATCTCTGTATAGTTAGTGGCCTTCAGCAGAGTTGGGTTATAATGGTTCTTAAGTCAAGAACAGTATTGCTGGTGTCCATGAAAATGGAAAGCAACTATAAAAATGATTGACACGTTCTATAAAGTAGACTTTCATTGTCAATCATCTAAATATGATTCATTAATCATACTACAAGCATTTGACAGCTGACTGACAGTAACAAATTCTCCCCAGAGAAAGCTGTAAAGCTGTATAGAAACTTAAGAGCAGCTTATTAATGTTGATACTACTTAAGCTGGATGTTATGCATCCTGGCGGAAGCAGAGAGTTTCTTGCTGCCTAATGTAATTGATTCCAGCAGAGCTTTTATTACCAGACTGTGCATTACACGGCTTCTGATGCATTTCCAATCACAGAGGACTGGTTGGTTTTATGAGAATCTTTTTTACGAGAAGAAAACTAAAGGAAGATAGAAGATACCTCTGATGTAAATTAAATTATTCAAAATAGGCTTTTTCTAAAAAACATGTTTTCTATTTCTTTCAACAATTTGAGAGCCTTAATATTACCAAACAGATAATGTCAAGCTAGCGTCGGTTCTTCTGTGTGACATCACAGTGTGCCAGAGTTCAGGGCCTCATTGGCTCCCAAACCAGTGGCCCTCTGCATCAGGACTCTTGTTTCCAGAGGATTCCAAAGAAAGGTGCAAAGTCAAACCTTATTTAAGGCACAAGGTAGAAAGATTAAGGATATAATAGTAAAGAATTGTTATGCATAGACCCAGAATTGTCCTTAAGGAAGACCTCAGTCAACAGCAGGTTTTGAACTACAATAAGCCTCTGACATACACACACACACACACACACACACACATTTTTTCTCCTCCCATTTTTTCTCCTCCCTTTCCCGCCACCCCAATTCTCATTCTGGTTTTTCGAGTAACTTCTGTTGGGGCACTATTGTAGAATGGAAACAAGTATCACACAGACCTGGATTTGAATTCAGGTTTCAAGTTTTGCCCATTTAGTAGCTATGAGTGAGTCAGGTATTCATCTCTAAAGTAGCAATTATTTATTTGCCCATCCCCAAGATTGTTATAAATTAAATGAGCTCATAGATATAACAGTGCTTATTGCTCAGTTAACTTTGCTATTATCCAGGTTAATATTTGGACTGTAACTATTGTTTGTGCTAGCATGTGTATGTTTAGAATTAGGTTTTAAATGCATATAACCAGGCCATAATTCAAAAAATTTATAAAACTTAGGCTCAGTAAATTTTGCAGCTGGAAGGAGTGGTTGGAGATAATTTAATTCTCTAATTGTAAGGAAAAATAAATCACAAAAGCAGGTAAATGATATGTCTAACTAAAGGTTTGTTTCTTTAATTTTTTTAAAGGAATTGTATCCTAGAATTTTTGACTTTCTCAAAATTACTGTGTGTTTTTAGTGAAGATAGAAGATTAGAATCTTTTCGTTTGCTCCCATCTTATTATCGTTGCAGTTTCCCCATCATCATTCATCATTCCAAACTAATTGATCAACCTCATAATGAATTTATTCACTCTTGTAGTAACTATTTTTTGATATTTTGTACCCTAATAGGATGGAACAGAGATACATCTAATTGGAAGAAGTGATATAGATTCTGTGCAATAAAACTTATTAACTCTTTCATTTGTTCAGTGAGTCAGAAATCTGAAAATATCTGAGAGTATAAAAACTCAATATATGCAGTGCAGAAGTAAGATTTTGAATGAGAAAGGCTCTTTCCTAAAGTGTGTCTCATATCTATCTTTAGATTTAGTGACAACTTTGTATTTAAAAATAAGACAGTATGTTAAAATCGATCATTAAAAATGTCAAAACCTTGTTCATTATAGGTTAAAATTATTATTTTAGAAATCCGAAATATAAAGTTTTATAGCATTCACATGTTTTTCAGGATTACAAATAATTCTCATTGACTTACAGAATTTGTTTTTATACTATTTTTCTTCTTGTGTTTTATGTATAACTGATTTAATAAATTCACCCCCCTGACCTCCCACAACAAGCAGAGAGTAGAGACAGGATACATCAAATATCTTCCAGTTTATTGTTTTATGAATAGCTAATTCTCATTATTCTTAGCTTCTCTCTCTTAGGTACAAAAAATATGGGTCAAATCCTATTTTCATGGCCTTATTAAATCACAACTACAGGTAGCATCTTTAAGTATCCATGGCATTGGTCTAAAGATATCTTTCACATAAATGTGGGTTTTTAAAAAAAACTCTTCCTTGTATTTTTCATAATTGTTTTCTTCCAAAATTCAGATTTTTAAACCTATTCTGTTTTAAACATTTTGCTTCTTGCCAATTAAAATGCTAGCCTCTTGGCCCTGACTTCCTTTCCCTTGTTCCCAGCAAGCATCTGTTTTTCCACATCCTTGTATAGTTTAACCCAAAATGCCAATCAGTAATGATTGATCACATTTTCAGACAACAGCCTGAACCCTGATTCTGCATTCCACATGCATTTGCCATTTTGATTAATGAACGTGAATCAGGGGTGACAATTCACATTTGCAAATGGATGGAAAGAATTATTAGAAATGCGATGTGTTAGTATAAGCTAAAGCTTCCCTTCATTCTGTTAACGGTTATGCTGAAAACAAATGCATGCCCCTCAGAGAACCTAGTGGTTATCATCAGGGAATATCTGAAATACAGAAATAAAACACATGCTGTGCAGGCCTGTTTTCATTATTTTGATCTCATACAAGATCTTTATATTTCAATACAGCATAAGTACCAAATAATCTTGAAACATAATTTCAATTCTGCATAAACCTCTATTATACAGAAAGTCTCAAAAAGCCAGCTTCTTTCTCTACCAAATAATGAGTATGTAATTATTCTGCTATGAAAGAGTGTCAAGGAGACATTTAAACTTGTTTTCTTAATTCACATGAACAGTAAAAATCAAGGATTTTTAAATGTTCATTCAGTGAATTACTTGCTTCTTTTTTCCCTCTGCCAAGATATAGACTTTAAGCAAATAAAATTCAAAATAAATAACCTTTTTTAAAGCCAAAGTGTCAATGATACATGATGAATAAAACTTGAAATTATCTGGTGAAAGTAGTTTGTATTCTCTGGCCAAGAAAATTTTGACCTAATAGGAACTTGCATATCTGGATCCTCACATGAACTATTCCTAAGTGGCTTACATATAAAGTGTAATTCACAGACAATATGTATTGATTCCAAGAGTGATCTCTTGACACATTAATTTTAAAGCATCATAATTATAATGGTCCATTCATTGTATTAAATGAGTATTAAATCTTTACAACTACTTAAAACTCTTTCTAAAGGGTCATAGATCTAATCACCTCACAAAATATATACCTACATCAACAGTTATCCCCATCTCTGCACAAGGCAGAAGTTCTACAATATTCAATAAATATAACCTACACTTCTGGAAAAAGTGGATCTGTTTAAAGCACATGAACTAGTACTACCAGAGAAATTTTTACAAAGTTCGTCACCATTTGGAAAGTTATAAAAATATTTACCATACTTAGATTAGGTTTCTATCTTAACATATTTACTTAGGAAATACTTTGTTTTCATTCTCCTTTGTGGCAGCCAAATTGTCCCTTGAAGGCATCTGGAGTGGACACAGGAAGACTTGGTTAAATTGTTATACATGTGAGAGAACAGCAAAATAAGGTACTGTTGAGTGTTAATCTGAATTTCCAGAAATTATGTTAAAGTTAAAGTCCTTTTCAAAACATGTAGGAGGAAATTAACTTCTGCAACCAATGAGAATTATTGTCTTGGGAGTTCCTGAGAGTCTCCCTCTCTTGGCATCTTCCTTAAACTTGTCTGGACCCCATTTAGCAGTCTTTTCATGTTAAGTTTATAATCATGGGCATGGAAAATTAAGTGCTGAGTGTCCACTGAATTAACTTTATTCATGCAAAAATAAGTATTTTATGAGGCAATGTGTTAGGTATTGCAAATAGAAATATCAAAGAGCCCGAGTTTCTGCTTTCCAAGTATTCTTAATTTAGAGGGGAAATATTTATATCAGGAAAATGAGTTATAATCCATTTGGTAAGTATAACAATGGAAATACGTGTAAGACAGAGTGCTAAAAAGAGAAAGAAGCATCAAACCTGATGAGAAGATGTCATGAAAGACATAATTAAACCCTGAAAGTGCATTTCCCCTGACATAGAAGGAATGGGTCTTGGGAGAGGAAGAAATATTGAATTCAGAACAAAGAACAAATGAAACATTGTGGCATGATAGAGAATGGCATGTAGCCTTAAGGGCATATGAAACCTAAGACAATGCAGAGACGGAGGAAATGACAAAGCATGAAGTTAGTAAGGAGCTTGAGAGTTTAGATATTATTCTAAAAGTGATGCAAAAACAGATAAATGAGGTATTTCCCTGAAGCAAAAGTATATTTAATGAGAAGTAGTAATTTTAGGAATTTTTTGGGATACCGACAAAAAGGCAATATAAAACATATTTTTGATAAAATATTTTGTCAGTTTCATCAGCAAAAAGTATGGTTGATTTTAAGACGTCTCTTGTTGTAGGAGAAAACCACCAAATGAATGCAATTTATCATTAAATTTACCTTCAGTGCAGCAGATGCCAAAGAACTAGTTCAGCAATTATTCTGTAATGTCATCCCATTATCATTTATCATTTTTTGTAATGCATCAAGACCTAAAGTGTAAGTCCATGAAGGCAAGCTTGGTCAGCAACCATAGAAATATGGGGTTATTTTGCTCTCCTTCTTTTTGTTATAAAAGGGGTCTTGCCTTCTTATACATGGGATGTGACATTTAAGTTAAGTTCATATAACCTTTTAAGTGAGTACAATTTTTTTTTTTCATTTTGAAGTAGGATAACTACATCACCAATAAGTGGTAGAATAAATTGTAACCGCATGTCAAAAAGTAGGTCATCCTAATGAGTGTGGATAAAGCTGGTATTTTCCTTCAGGAAATATAGGTTTTGTTTTTTCACAGAATACTAATATATTGTATTAATAACTCCTGTGTGTATTCATAGTTAAAATTATTGACTTTATAACTTCTTCTATGCCAAACATTTAAAATAATCAATCTTTTAAAAATTAACTTGATGTGACATCAAGGTACAATTTAAATTGAAATATGGAGATATGATATCTGTGAATGGAAAACATTTTAAGTGCTGAGCTTTTAACCTTGTTTCTCTGTTGGTGAATACTTTCTAGTTGAAATGGAAGGAAGAAAGGAAAGGAAAGGAAAGGAAGGAAGGAAGAAAGGAAGGGAGGGAGGGAAGAAGGGAGGGAGGGAAGGAAGGGGAGAGGGAGGAAGGAAGAAGAGAGTATCCTGATATAGTAAAAGGTCTAGATTAGAGAATACAGCAGTTTCCCCTTATCCAAGGGGATACACTCCAAGACCCCAGTGGATGCCTAAAACTGAGGATAGTACCGAATCCTATATAATTTGCTGTTTTTTCCTATATATACATATCTGTGATAAAAATTAATTTATAAATTAGGCACAGTAAGAGATTAACAATACTGCTAATAAAATAGAACAATTATGACAATATGCTATAATAAAACTTATGTGAATGTGGTCTCTCTCTCAGAATACCTTATTGTACTTCACTCCTCTTGTGATAATGTGAAATGATAAAATGCCCAGATGATGAGATGAAGTGAGGTGAAATGGCATAGGAATTTCAACATAGTGTAAGACCACAGTTGACCTTCTGATATTATGTCAGAAGGAGGATCATCTACTTCTAGACCATGATTGACAGGGGGTCACTGAACCCATGGAAAGCGAAACTGTGGATAAGTGGGGACAACTATACTTTGGAAGCAAATACAATACCACAAAGTCTCAGGGATATTAGAGGTCATCCTCTAAACACCACCTCAAGTCTCTGTGACACCTGTGTCATCTCTGCCTGTTGGGTTCCTAGACCTCACTGAAGCACCTGATTGAGGGGTGGAGTGCAATCCTCGTAAGGCAGGCTACGTCTTCTTTAGACAGCTTCTTCAGATTAGAAAATTTTTCTATATATTATTCTAGATCTGTCTGCCTGTAACCAGGATTCTCTGCCTGAGTTCTGCCTGCTGGGGCCATATGGTAGGAGCCCTTTAAATATCTGCAGACAGCCAAAGATGAGTTTCTTTCCCTTTTTACTTGATCACTAAACTGACTGGCAACCGGGGAAATGTGGTGGACAAAAAAAGGTCTGAATTCAGCCAAATATCAGCAAAGTCTCTCACTGAATCCTCGTACACAGAAAAGGGTTGGCTGATAGCACACTTTAGTGAATTCATATCTAAAGACTAATTAATGGGTGGTGTGTCAGCCTGGAGAGTTGAAGTATCTACAGAGCTTGTGTGCTCTATCGATCGGTCTTTAGACTAAGACGCTCAACATTTGAGTCCATGACTGAGCTGAGGACCTTGATCGACGTAGGATTAAACTGACTTTAGAGGCAGCTCTGAGAGGGAGAGTGGCGAGAGGTATAAGTGCTTAATGACACATACCAGCGAACCGCGTGGCTCATGTTCTCATTTTATTTAAGTCTGATAAAAAGTCCATATTTCAGATAAACTCTTTCTAATCACTTTACACAAGTAACCATTCTCCCCCATCATAAGTGTCCTCCTCCTTTATTTTCTCCATAATACTTATCATCACTTGGTATGTTATATATTTATGTTTACTGGAAACTTCCCTCCACTAGAATGTAAGTCCCAACCTTTTTTTTTTTTAAGTTTAAATTGCCAAAAATTCAAACATTTGGCTCTTTCCCATTAAGTGGTTGAATGGCCAAGTCATTGACATGAGCTTTGCAGTAGATTGAACAATAAACTTAGAAAAGCAAGCTCATGGAATGACATTGGGGGGAGGCAGGAGATAGATTCCTTCTGATATCCATCCTTACCCACTGCATGCTAGGGTCTATGCTAGGTGGTTGGTGTTATTTTATTTATCGCCTCTAAAATTTTATGAGAGTGTGCTGTAGATGTTTTAAAACAGCAGAATCTGAGGGATTATTCTATTATATATAAGGCAACAGATATGTAGTAAGTAAAGCAAATAGGACTCAAACTCAGATATGGCTGGCTACAAGGCTGGAGGAGAGCTTTTTAATACCCGACTATAAGGGTCACAGTGAATGTGTAAAGGGAGTTTGTTGAAAGGAAAAAAATGGAGCACAGTTGAGCCTAAGAAAATCATTCAGGGAAAAGGGAAGTCTTAATATGAAGAATGAAGGTGATTCAGAGGGATGGGAGAATAGTGAAGATAGGAGAATGCTTGTGAGTTTCAGAATTGGGTAAAGGTCACAGGCACGGAGGAGACTCCAGATTTATATATTTCTATCTTAGTAGATGTGGTTAACTAGTAGCAATTTCATGTTATTAAGAGAAAGGGTGAATGGTTTGATAAGCCTAGAGTATTCTCAGTGAGGATGATGATTAGCCCCAAAGGGGCAAAATTGGTTCTTAGAAGGCAATCCCCCTCCCCCCAGATATTACAATGGTTCATGGCCCTCCAAAGACCATGGTGTATAAACAGATGTGCAGTATATCTGTGGTGCTAAAATTTCGTGGGGAAGTGCAAAGGGGGGATTTTAATGAAAAAAAAAAAAAAAGAAAGAAATACAGGCAATTCAAGAGAGTAAGAGAGTAGAAACCGTAAGAGAAAATAATTTCTACATAGGAAAAGCCAACTGGCTGTTCTACAGGGTTTAAGAACTCCCCTGAGTATATTATAGTGGCTTAAGGAGTAGACTCTGTCCTTAGGTAGATCTGGAGATTATTTTATGCTTACTATGTGCCCTAGACACTTCTAAATGCTTCCTGTGTATTCATCGATTAAAGCCTTGCACTAAATTTATGAGAGGTTCTTTGAATAAAATTTGCCCAAGGTCAAATGCTACAGTGTTAGGGTCAGCATCGCTATAAGTTCTATTCTCTTAATTGGGAGAATGGGGATAACAAGATATTTAGTAGGCTGATGTGAGAATTACATGGGATCATGTATGTAAAGCAGTGAGCACAGTGCCAGGCAGGAATGTTAGCTATTCGGGATGACTCACTTGTGGTTCGTATCCTATGTTTGTTTGGCTAACCAGAGGCAGCTGGATTTGATATTTTCAAGGATCCCTTTCTACTTTAGTTAATAACAATGCGTCAATATTGTTAGTGTGACAAATGTAGCACACTAATGTAAGATGTGAATGATGGGGAAACCTGGATGTGGGTAATGGGAACTCTTTGTGCTGTGTTCACAATTTGTTTCTAAATCTACTCAAAACAAAACTTATTTTTAAAAAGATTCATTTCTAGCAATGAATTGAGTATGTTCTTTTAACTTGCAATTAAAAAAAAATCAACTTCCTAAATCCTGCCGAACAATGAAAATGTCAAAAAAAAACAACCCCAAAACCCAATAACAAGAATGCACAGGAATTTTATACATTCCATGCATAAGCCAGCAGATGGCAGAGTACCCAAGCATCTGAATTCGGGCCTAAAACCCTGCTTCCCATCAAATGAAGCTTTTTTTGTTTTTCATGGAGTTTGAGCTAATTTATAGTGCTAAAAATATAAAATCCTGTCGCCTCTAAATACAGGACTGGTGCTGCAAATAGAATGGGTGTGAGTGTGGGGCGGGTACTTTAGCTTGGAGACACCGCGGTGGTGCGTCCCTGTTGAGGGAAGAGGCAGCTTTGATTCTGAGGGCTGTGAACTCGGGGGCTCATTCACAGTCCAGGTATGGTGTCCACAAACAGATGGCGAGCCTTCTTGTCCCAGTCTCTTCCTCACCTTTCGCTCACTATGGCGATTTCTCACCTGGCGTAGGTGGGTGGGTAATAGACACCCTAGACTAGGACGGCATGACTCATCAGTAATCTCCTCTGTGCCAATGCTAATCTAGAGTTACTGCTGGAACCTCCAACTGAAATAAGGTTGGGAAAAGGCTCCGGGTGCGACGACTGAGAAGACCACTCTTTGGTGTGGAGGAAGAGCAGTGTTTGTGAGAGGAAGTCAATTTCTCTTTGGTAGATTAGCAGCCATGGACAGAATTCACACAGAGATTCTGTATGGAGAAAGATTTTTTTTTTTTCCTTATGTCTGGGAGAAAGGAAGATAATTTATGTGAGTAAAAGAAAGGTAATGTAGAATAAAAGGGATAGTTAGACGTTTTAGTCCTCAGCAAAGAATTTAAGGCTAATGGCCTCCATCTGATCCAAAAGCCAATTATGCTAATGGCTCTCTTAGAGATAAAAGCTATGGCCATAAGTCAGCACAGATCTTTGGCACTCAATATGTTTGCATGGACACTTGGGTGATTCTTTTCCTCCCATTCCCTGGCTATACTCAAAGTTGAAATCATTTTTACCCTTTGATATATGCATGACCTGGAAGGTAACAAGAGTGAATGTAGTGGAGACTGTTTATAAGGCTATAGTTGGATACGTTCTCCAAGCTGAGTCTTATGGTACATTCACAAGCCATAGAAGGAAAAAACACACAGATGCAGTGAGAAGAAAAGTTGTTATCCAGGATGATTTTTTTTTTTCACCAAATGCAAGGGGACTTTTTAATTTCTTTTGTGCAGAAGGTTAATCGTTGAAATGGGTTAATGTACAGGCATTAGTTGATCTTAGCAGTCTGTTAAATGAACAGGTTTATTGACTTTACAAAAGGTTACTTTGTGTAACGATTACATTGAAAGAGCAGAACTCAATAGAGCGCAGAATAAAGCAGTATTTTTCCTTCTGCTGCCCCTAAAACCCTGTGGTGGGCTGCTTACATCCATGCCTCTGACGAAATGTCAAAGCAGTCCCGTAGCTTCAGTCACTTCTGATTACAAAACAGCTCTTAATAGTCAAAACTCCTCGTTCACTCAGAGTTAACCCTTCTCCAATCGTTCCCTTACTGCTGCTTCTCTTCAGCGGGAAGCGAGGGGATGGCGGGAAGACAGCAGCGTGCCACAGCTCACACCAAAGAGATCCCAAACCTTCCTGGTCCCTGGCTCCTCTGATTTCTGAAAATCTTCAAAGTACAGATTGAATCGAGGGTCTCAGTATTTGGGGCGCCTGGGTGGCTCAGTGGGTTAAGCGTCTGCCTTCGGCTCAGGTCATGATCCCAGGGTCCTCTGATGGAGTCCAGCATTGGGCTCCCTGCTCAGCGGGGAGTCTGCTTCTCCCTCTGCCTGCTGCTCCCCTTGCTTGTGCTCTCTGTCTCTCTCTCAAATAAATAAAATCTTACCAAAAAAAGGCGGGGGCGGGGGGGCTCAGTATTTTTGACATCATCTTTGCAAGTCCTGCCTGGTGATCTAGCGATCACTCAGGTTGTGAGGGTAATGACGCTAATCTCAGCCTTTGGGTCTTCAGCCAGAAATAGAGGAAAAGAAAACAAGTCCTATTTCAATATCCTGTCATATTAGTAACTCTGGAGGATTTCTAAGACATTAAAAATAAGGCCATGTAATGGGAAAATAACAACATTCTAAGCTTCTTGTTTAGTGAACCTCAAAGGCCAGTGGGAAGTGAGCGTCATAGGCAGAGCTTGGGTACACACTGTTTCTCAAATGTTTGGGCTAATTAAGTCTGAGAACCACTTCTCTTGTCACTCTTTAAGCAAGTCAAACATTTTGAAATACGTCATTTATAAAAGGAGAAGGATGAGCTGGGGAGACTCTTAGGGTTCCGTGCAGCTCCAAATTATTTAAGAATGACAAATCAAACAATAAAAAAATAAAATTGGCAAAATATTATGTCTAGTTATCCATATGAAACAGGCAGTTATTAAAACCTGAAAAGCTAAAACGCCTTCGCACAATTTATGAACCTAAATGAGAAACAGCTAATCTTCATTGTATAAAAAATGATGGCTATGGTAGTTAAAGATAAGAGCTAATTCCCAGTAATAGGTAAGAGCAACTATTCTTGAGTTCATTAATTTCTATTTGGGTTTCTCTAGAGAAAGCTGAATTTTTTTTTTTTCTTAAGTCTCTATGTCCTCAGGTGAGAATATTAACTGAACCTGGGTCCAGTCGGTGCAAAGTGTGAATTTTTAAAACTGAAAATCAAACACATTACCATTTACGTGTGAACACAAATGCTTTTAATGGAGGAAAATGAGATTTGTTGAGACAAAGAAATAGAGTTGAAGATAATTATAATAGTATTCAGGATAGAGTATAAAGAAACTATAGCGATTAATACTATAATGGTTAATAAAAGGGCACCTACAAGGCACAAAGTTTTTTGTTTCTTTTTCTTTAATTTAAAGACTTCCTGCGTCACTCTGCAGAGCTATCCTATTTGGTAGGGAACAGCAGCATAAAATCTGACTTGGGTTCTAAGGTAGAAACAAAATGAGGATGTGGAGACCCAGAAGGTTCCCTTGCTCCTTTATAGGTACTTTTTTCTTTGGTGGGAGCTCACTGCAAACTTCAGCAGCCCGAGAGACTTGCCCCTCCCCCCTCCCCACTCCAACCCCACCCCAACTCCCGTTCTTTCCCCCGCATCCCCCCTCCCAAAACTTCCCCAGCTCATCCCTGCCCAGGTCTGCATGATAAATGGGGCAAATCAAAGGTCTGTGAAATAGTGAATGCACAATGGCCGTTGGAGAATCCCATTTCATTAAATGAAAGCGGGTTCTGTTTAAACGAAGTTTCTGGTTCTCTCACTGGCCCGGGAGGCACATGTGGCTGGATGCGTGCATGGATGTGTCAACAGCAGAAAGAATAAATACTTGGGGGCTCACTGCAAGTCTTTGTTTCGGGAGTCACTGTTGGCAGAAGACCCACAGGGCCTTGAGGGAGCTCTGTGGGGAGCAGGGAGGATCACTGTAGTGGATGAGCTGTTGGACATCCGAGGAGACTCCCCATACACACAAAATGATAGCCATTTACGTTTTTAAGCATATAGCATATTGTTCCATAGTAATTGCTTAATATTTTAGTTTTCATGTTATTTTTGTTGTCTTTATGTTATTTTTGCAGTTTTTATGTTATTTGGGTTTGGAAGTGATGTGTTTTTTTCTGATGAGCCGATTTTCCTTACTTAGACATAAAAACACACCCAAGGTAGACGCTGTAGTCTTCCCACGCTAGCTAGCCTCTGCAGCATCTTTCACTGCCGTGATAGGCAGAAGGAGAGCATTCTCTGCAAACATTATTTAAATCATTTTATACGTATAAAATAGTATTTTAAACTCCAGAAGGGCCACTTGGAATAATAGACTAAATGAGACAAACCTGCATTCTAACCATAGCCCTGCTAGAGGCATGACCTAGAGCAGTCACTTGACTTACGAGCTCAGATTTCCGATTTGTGAAAAGAAGTAGTTGACCTGATGAGCGCCAAGGTCATTTTCAGCTCAAAATCGTGTCAGTTGAATTCTTGATGTCTAAAAGAAAGTTGCCCTTATTAAAAGTATCAGTTATTCCAAATTAGCTTTTATTTATGACATTTAAACTAGTCCTTCATACATGGAATAAAAAAGGAAATTACTAAATTTACTCTGCAGAGATCCGAACACCCGTTGGCTGTTATGCAGCCTGACTAATGTGAAAATAACTTGAAAAATTGAAAACCGCCAAGGAAGTCTGAGTTAATGGAAAATTTCTAGTCTTCTTTGAGGACCTTCTTCTCAGATTGTTTTGGAGTTAAGCGCCTCACCGTCTAAGGCAAGAAAAGAAAGAGAAAGAAACCAAATAAAATAATAGCAAACTCTAACAGGAACTCTCCTTCATAAACTAGACTTCCTGTTCTTTACTTGAAGACCTACATTTCCTCCAGAGGCTTACTATTTAGCATAGAGAGCATCCCCCTCACTCCCCCTCCCCCCCACCGCCGCTCAGTGAACCTGGGTAAAAAATTACAAATATCACTTGAGGTTTTCCCAAAGTTTCTCCCTTATGTAGCACTGACATTTCTGCAAAGCCCTTCTAAATATTATGAGAGAAAGAAGTGGCTTTTTATTTGGAATGCTAGTTGTGACTTAGGATTATTGGTGAAGCCTCTTTGTTTGGGTTTTATTGAAGCGTGTCAACAGCTGTCAGCAATAATATTCGCTCCGCCTGCTGCCATGTGATCTATTGATATGTATACAACAATATGTTATAAATTGAACTAAAATATGCATTTTTTCATAATTTATCAGCATTATGATGGCACAAAAAAGGCAGTCTTATGAATAATACAGAGCTCTTCAGCAGGCATTATGTACTGTAGGTAATAAACGAACCCTCTCCCCTGGACTGCCAGGAGAGTTGTAAAGCAGAATGCATTAGTTCAGCCCTGTGATAATAAATCATTTTAGTATGTCAGGAGGCTCTGGCTAACTTTTACTCCTGAGGTCTGAAAGAATAGTGTGCCATACGGCTCTGGATGGTTTCTGAAGTGTTTAGACTGGCTCTGATTCTCCTGGGTCATGTTTTGAGTGAGCGATATGGGTAGATAACAAGTGGCAGTATTTCTCAGGTATCGATACTGTGATGCCTCCTGTTGTTTTATTGCCTAGAGTGGCTGATTTCGTCCTAATTGGAAGTGTAGTTCTTCTTTGTGTCTCTATTTGCAATATGGTGCTGTGTTTCTTTAAAAAATACACAAGTTGTTCTATAATACTATGCAACTGCTCTAAGTGATACCACCCTGCCTCTCCGTTATCTTTCCTTGGATAAGAAATCAATAAGTTCTTTCTGTTCTTATTTACCCTCTTAAGAAGTATAGCCACCCCTATAGGAACTGTTTTTCTTAGAGCTACGATGACCATGAGTTCATCATTACTTCCTGTGTTTTGAAAGATAACAACACAGCCTAGTTGGTAGCAGACCTCAGTTGATTGTATGATTGAAAGAATCATTTTTATATAAACTTTGTTAGCATCTCAAGCTCTCTGTGTGTATTAATTTTTCCTAGAGTTGCAGTTGGGATAACGATTGTTGTATATGTAGGAAAGATATAACTTAAAATCACTCTTTTGGCTTAGAATGCATGCCTTTTTTTTTTAAAACGTCACAGTTTTCGCATATGGTAACAAAGATCTGAAAAAATTCATAAGAAACTCTGGATGGAAATCAACAGCTCTTCTGAAGGAGGGGAAACATACATGCATTTTGTCATTGTTTTCTGATGTCCTAACTGGGTAAACAAATTCTGAAAAGTACATTAGCTCTTTTTGATGTGTAAGATTGTTTACCAAGCCTCTGCTGTCTTGATTTAAACATCCATACGTTAAGTTCATACTGATCCATGAACAGTTAAGAAAACAGTGATCTGAAGTATCCGCCCAGTACCTACCATTCACTGCAGGGTAATAGCATGGTTTATAACTTAAACAAATTTTGAACATTCAAACTAATTAGAGTCATGAAACTATAATAGTAGTGTGTTTCAATCCACTGGTATATTACCTATTGTGGGGGGGATACTTTTCATACAAAAGATCCTGAATGAGTCCTGAAAATATTTGGATTGAAATAGGTGAGAAATAACAGTTCGGGCCCACTGCTCCCTCAGGTCCCTGAAAATAAATGCAGACTTTTAGCAGCAGCACATCAGCCGAGCTGCATAAAGATGGCCAATTTCTAAGAAAGCCGGAATTTATGTAATACAGGGCCTTTTAGAACACATCAACTCAACTTCATTTGGAAGCAAATATGTAACTGGTACAGCTCGCAAAGCACGGCATGGCTCTTTCGCATTTCAAATGGCTTGTGTGGCCTCTGTTCTGCACCAGCGGATCCCCAAAGCTGGCTCCCACAGAAGATTGCTGCAGTCCAATATAGGGATTAGGAAAGCATGGAACACTGTGGTGACAGCAATTTTGAAGACAGATGTCTTCTATCTATAACCAGATTGGAGATAGTGAAGAAAATAGCTGTGCAAGTTGTTTCCATCAACTTACCCCTGCCCTTTGCTTTGTGAGTGTACCCTGGAGAAGAGGAATTCTGACTGCATTATGGAAGCTGGGTTTCCAGTGATTGTTATAAAATAGTTGGAAGTTTTGACACCAAAGAGGATATGCCTTCAAATAGTAAGCCTGAGTATCTACTTAGTCATGAAAAACGACTGTGATGCATAGAAAATGCTGATGATGGGCCTTTCCTTTGGATTCATATGTAGCCAGAAATTTATTTGATGTTTGAGACCCATTGTGCTTTGGAATAGAATCCTCTTAGCATCCCTACCATAAGCTTGGACGAAAGATGATTTCTGTGCTGTGGTTGACTAGCACGCATTGCTTCTACTTATGAGAGACTTTTTTTTTAATAAAAAAATTTTCAAAGAAAAATATAAAATACACCTTAATAGGGAATTTGATACATCATTGGATGGAGGCTTTTCTTAAAATGCTTTTATTCAGAGACATCTTTTGTTTGGAAAACAGAAGTTCTGTAACTGGTTGCTCTATTTCATGACTCTTTAAAAAGGTCATTGATTTATCACATTTTTCTAAGAAATTCCTTTTTTGCCATCTTATTTAGGAAAATGTAAAAGAAAGAGAAAATTACTTCACATATATATGAAAAATCACCCTTAGGAAAAAAGCATATATTTCATACACATGTGTTCTAGAGTGTACGTACATTTTGGCTTTATATGCAAGCACTTTAACTGGGGAAGGATATAGAAAAATGCAAAATCCAGTATTGGTAATACTTAGTGAACTTTCATGGGATAATAATTCTGAAATAGATCATGACTAAGTCTATGAGGAATAATTTAATATATTTACCCTAATCCAAGGAAAATAGGCATTCAGAATCTTTCAAATATAGAACAACCTGTCATTTCTCCCAGTCTTACCAGGAATTATTTTTCCTGGATTTAGCAAACATATTTCTGCTTATGCTTTCAGACTTTCTTCCTTCATTTCTAGAAATTTATTATTTTCTAATTCTAAATAATTTGATTCACTTAAGTATTTTTCAAATTCTATATTCCTCTCTAAATTGAATAAAGCATAAATTTAAATGATGGAATAAAAGACTTTTTTTAGAAATGAGGTATATTGTGCTTGTTTCCAAAGTTGCTTTTATTTCTTTAACATTGAGTAATATAAATTCTGAGATAGAATTTATAAAATATTTCTAAGATATCCAAGAAGAGTTAAAATGGTAGAGTAGGAGGAAGACTACTAGGTTTGCCTCATCCCTCGAACATGGCTAGATAAATATCAAATCATTCTGAACACTCAAGAAATCAGTCTGAGTATAGAGAGAATAAACTGCACAACTAGAGGGAGAGAAGAGGCCATATCATAGAAGGTTGGAGGTATAGAGACATGATTTAGGAGAGAAAAGAATCATGGGTGCAGCTGAGGGAAGGAAGCCCTGATCATGGATGAGAGAGAGAGACAGAGACAGATAGAGAGGGAGGGAAACAGGGAGGGGCAGAGAGAGAGAGAACAGTGCACAGGAGATCACACAAGGAAAACACTTCCCCCAAACCACTGACTGGGAATATGAGAGGGGCAGATTATCATGAGTTTTTATAACCAAGAGAGCTCAAAGACTGAAGTTTTAGAAGTCTGTGCTATGGCTGGTGTTGAGCCCAGTAAGCATAGGAGTGCTGCAGTGGATAAGGAGGTCAGGGGCCCAGGAATAAACAAGATCCCTTTGGATGCACTGAGAGAGATGTTTCTCCCTTCTTGGAGTGCATCCGGGAGTGGGGGCATTGCCTCTTAGGAGACAAAAGAGCCAGTGGGTACTATTGCTCTGCCCCATTCCATAGCACAGGGGCAGAGACACCCGATGAGGGTGGCTAACCTGGACACCAGCTTTTTGTTGTGCTTTGCTTTAAACTCCAAGCTCCTGTGCATTGGTGTGACTGCTTTTCTGGGCCAAATGGCAACAACCCCAGTATGGCAAAACCCTCCCCCAGAGGACCAGCAGGTGTCCATGCAGGGCCAGGTCCTCAAAGTTTGGAGTTTTGAAATTCAGTTGGTGTGCTGAGGTAAAACACAGGTGCACTGTGCTGCTGGGTGGGCAGATGGCCCAGACACAGCATGAAGTCAGGGACCTGAGGGACACCTGGGACACACAAGAGGAGATTGTTTGCTCTTCTGTGGGGGCTTCCTGGACAACAGTTGGCACAAACCCCTCTCCAGGGATGAGGGAGAGGGATGGCACCATTTTTCTGTCCCATCCATCAGTGCAGACGGACTTCAGTGAGCAGCATGACACCCATAGTGGAGGCAGGTATGCCTGAGAGTCAGAGTAGCAGTGGGTCCCTCCTCCAGAAGACTAGTACAAACTCCCCACACACACCAAGTCTACTGACCGTAGAGTGCTGCAAAGCTTCAGCTCTAGTGGATATAGCATCAGGTCTCTTTTAACAAGCAGACCAGAGCACACCTAGTTAAAACGCCACACTTTGGACAAGGTTCAAACACTCTCCACTGTAGGCAAGGAGAAGCTCTGCAGAGGCCTGACTTGAGGGAAATAGCAGCCAGAACACGGTAGCAGAGTGCATGCAACATACACCAGAAACACTTCCTAAAGCATCAGGCACTGGACAGTATAAGACCTCTTCTTAATAAAGCCATTACTCTCAGGAGCAGGAAATATAACAGGCCTTCTTAACACAGAGAAGAAGACAGAGACCTAGACAAAATGCCAAGACAGAAGGATTCATCCTAAAAGAAAGAACAAGATAGGTCATTGCCAGGGATCTAATTAAAACAGATATAATTAATATGCCTGACCCGGAATTTAAAACAACAATCTTAAGAATACTAGCTTGCCTTGAGAAAACAGAAGACACCAGGGAGTCTCTTACCACAGAGATAAAAGACCTAAAAACTAGTCCAGCCAAAATGAAAAATGCTAGAACTGAGATGCGAAACCGACCGGATGTGATGACTACAAGGATGGAAGAAGCAGAGGAACAAATAAGTGATACAGAAGATAAAATTATGGAAAATAATGAAGCTGAAAATGAGGGGGAAAGAAAAATATTGGATCATGAAGGTAGACTCAGGGAACTCAGCTACTCCATAAAGCATAGTAACATTCATATCATAGGAGTTCCAGAAAAAGAAGAGAGGGAAAAAGGGAAGCGAAGGTTTATTTGAGCAAATTTTAGTTGAAAACTTCCCTAATTTGGGGAAGGAAACAGACATCTAAATCCAGGAGGCAGAGAGAACTCCTATCAAAATCAGCAAAAGCAGGCCAATACCAAGATATATAGTAAAATTTGCAACATACAGAGAGAAGGAAAAAATCCTAAATGCAGCAACAGAAAAGAAATCCCTAACTTACAAGGGAAGACAAATAAGGTTAGCAGCAGATCTACCCACAGAAACTTGGCAGGCCAGAGAAAAGTGGCATGATCTATTCAACGTGCTGAATGGGAAAAATGTGCAGCCAAGAATACTTTATCCAGCAAGGTTGTCATTCAGAATAGGAGAGATAGAGTTTCCAAGACAGACAAAAACTAAAGGAGTTCATGACCACTAAACCAGCCTTGCGAGAAATATTAAAGGGGACTCTTTGAGTGGGAAAGAAAGACCAAAAGCGACAAACACTACAAAGGAACAGCGGAAATCTCCAGAAACAATGACTTTACAGGTAATACTATGGCACTAAATTCATATCTATCAATAATCACTCTGAATGTAAATGGATGAAACGCTCCAATCAAAAGACATAGAGTATCAGGATAGATAAAAAAATAAGATCCATCTATATGCTGCCTAGAAGAGTCTCAGTTTAGACCTGAAAACACCTGCATATTCAAAACGATGGGACGGAGAACCATTTATCATGCTAATGGACAGGAAAAGAAAGCCGGAATAGCCCATACTTACATCACACAAACTAGATTTTAAACCAAAGACTGTAACAAGAGATGAAGAAGGGCACTACATCATTATAAAGTGGTCTATCCAACAAGATCTAACAATTGTAAATATTTATGCCCACAACTTGGGAGCACCCAAATATATAAAACAATTAATAACAAGCATTAAAAAACTCATTGATAACAATACGATGTTAGTAGAGAATTTTAACACTCCATTCACAGCAATGGACTGATCATCTAAGCAGAAAATCAACAAGGAAACAATGGCTTTGAATGACACACTGGACTAGATGGACTTAACAGATAGACTCAGTACATTTCATCCTAAGACAGCAAAATATACATTCTTTTCAAGTGCACATGTAACATTCTGCAGAATAGATCACATACTGGGTCACAAAACAGGCCTCAACAAATACAAAAAGATTAAGATCATACCAGTGTTTATTTTCTGACCACAATGCTATGAAACTTGAAGTCAAGCACAAGAAAAAATTTGAAAAGACCACAAATACGTGGAGGTTAAAGAACATCCTACTAAAGAATGAGTGGCTTAACCAAGAAATTAAAGAAAAAATTTAAAAAAATAGATGGAAACAAATGAAAATGAAAACCTGGCGGTCCAAAACCTTTGGGATGCAGCAAAAGCAGTTCTAAGAGAGAAGCAAAACAGACCTACCTCAAGAAGCAAGAAAAATCTCAAATATGTAACCTAACCTTACACCTAAAGGAGCTAAAAAAAAAAAAAAAAAAAAAAAAAAAAGAAAGAACAACAAATGAGGCCTACAGCCAGCAGAAGGGAAATAATAAACATTAGAGCAGAAATAAATGATGTATAAACAACAACAACAGATCAATGAAACTAGAAGCTGATTCTTTAAAGGAATTAATAGACTTGATAAACCCCTAAACAGACTTACCAAAAAGAAAAGAGAAAGGACCCAAATAAATTCACAAATGAGAGAGGCACAACAAACACCGCAGAAATACAATTTAAGAGAATATTGTGAAACATTAGATGCCAACAATTGGACAATCTGGAAGAAATAGATAAATTCCTAGAAACATATAAACCACCAAAACTGAAACAGGAAGAAATAGAAAATTTGAACAGACCTATAACCGTCAAAGAAATCAAATCAGTAATCAAAAATCTCCCAACAAATAAAAGTCCAGGGCCAGATGGCTTCCCAGGGGATTCCTGCTAAACATTTAAAGAAGACTTACTATCTATTCTTCTCAAATTGTTCCAAAAAATAAAATGGAAGGAAAACTTCCAATCCCACTCTATGAGGTTAGTATTACCTCGATTCCAAAACCAGACAAAGACCCCACTGAAAAGGAGAATTATAGGCCAATATCCCTGATGAACATGGATGCAAAAATTCTCAACAAAATACTAGCAAATCTAATCCAACAGTACATTAAAAGAATCATTCACCACAATCAAGTCGGATTTATTCCTGGGCCTCAAGCGTGGTTCAGTATTTGCAAATCAATCAACATGATACACCACATTAGTAAAAGAAAGTATAAGAACCATGTGATCCTCAAATGCAGAAAAAGCATTTGACAAAGTACAGCATCTATTCTTGAAAAAACCCTCAACAAAGTAGGGATAAAAGGAACATACCTCAACATCATAAAGGCCATATATGAAAGACCCACAGCTGATACCATCCTCAATGGAAAAAACTGGGAGCTTTTCCTCTCTGGTCAGGAACAAGACAGGGATACCCACTCTCATTTGTTATTTAACATAGTACTGGAAGTCCTAGCCTCAGCAATCAGACAATAGAAAAAAATAAAAGGCATCCAAATTGGCAAGAAAGAAGTCAAACTTTCACTATTCACAGACAACATGATACTCTATGTAGAAAACCTGAAAGACTCCACCAAAAAATTGCTAGAAGTGATACATGAATTCAGTAAAGTCACAGGATACAAAATCAACATACAGAAATCTTTGCATTTCTATACAATAATGAAGCAGCAGAAAGAGAAATCAAGGAATCAATCCCATTTGGAATTGCACCAAAACCCATAAGATACTTAACCAAAGAGGTAAAAGATCTGTACTCTGAAAACTATAGAACACTGATAAAAAAAATTGAAGATGACACAAAAAAAATGGAAAAACATTCCATGCTCATGCATCAGAACAATGTTGTTAAAATGTTCATACTATCCAAAGCAATCTACAAATAGAATCCAATCACTGCCATCAACGTTTTTCACAGAGCTAGAAAAGTCCTAAAATTCATGGAACCACAAAAGACCCCAAATAGCCAAAGCAATCTTGAAAAAGAAAAGCAAAGCTGGAGGCATCACAATTCTGGACTTCAAGCTATATTATAAAGGTATTGTCATCAAGACAGTATGGTACAGGCACAAAAACAGAACATACATCAGTGGAACAGAATAGAGAACCCAGAAATGGACCCACAACTCTATGGTCAACTTATCTTCAACAAAGCAGGAAAGAATATCCAATTGAAAAAAGATAGTCTCTTCAACAAAACATGTTGGGAAAACTAGACAGCAACGTACAGAAGAATGAAACTGGACGACTTCACACCATACACAAAAATAAATTCAAAATGAATGAAAGACCTAAATGTGAGACAGGAATCCATCAAAATCCTAAAGGAGAACACAAGCAGCCCCCTCTTTGACCTTGGCAGTACAACTTCTCACTAGACACGTCTCCTGAGGCAAGGGAAAGTTCTTTGGAGAAGAGTATGGCACATTAAGTGTGCATTTTAGTAGGGTTCAGCAATCATGGAAAATACATCCCAGAGAGCTGTACATTAGGCCAACGTGAGAAATGTTTTAGGCTCTGTATTTGACAAGATCGGCTAAGGGTTGAAATAAACAGCCTCCATTTCTCTAGGATTTACTCCAGTAAATGTATATTTCTTGTTTATGAAAAGTCCTCTGGGAATGATCCTGGTCAGGCAGCATTCCTGCTCTTCTCTTTTCTGAGATATGGATCAGAACTCTGACGTCCTTGCATTTTGGGACTCCACTGCCGTCCTGGAGTCCCTTGCTTCTTCCAGATGCTCAGTTGGTGTGGAGTGGAGGTAACCGGAAGATGGGAGAGGCAGCAAAGGATGGAAATTCACTCCATTTTATGGCCAGGTCTGAAGAAAGCATTCATGACCTTTACCTACTTCTATCAGCCAGAAGTTAGTTATGAGGTCCTACCTGGATGCAAACTATTCTGGGAAATGTTTCTTCCCAGTGCTGTCAAAGAAAACAATTTGGTTGGGCACTTGTGTTGCTGTATCTGCCACAGTTTCTATTATTGTTTACCACCTTCACTCAAGTGACTGGGCTATTATTCTTTCCCCATTCCCATCTACAACTTCTCCCCTTCCATCTGTGTTTCTGCTTTAAGGAAGTCAAGACCTGTCACTCTAGATGTCTATAAAGCAGGGGGCTGCTCCCCTCTCTCTCAGCTATTTAGAATAAATGTCATGGCAAGGTGCCATCATTTTGGGGGATTTCTTTAGAATCTTAACTGTTCCCTTCCTGTTTGAAAAAGTAAACTCACCATTAATGCATATCCCTTGTATGCTATACCCCAAATAGTGGCAGAAATAACTCATTCTGGCAAAAGGAAATCACCCTGGAAATTACCAGAGGATGTGACATGGATTATTTAGTGTAATGGCTGAAGGAGTTTTCAGTAAAATGCAGTGTATGCTGTGTTCTCTGATCCCATTTGTCCTCTTAAAATTAATTTCTGTAGTGTTTCACAGTTACCTGTTTAATTATTCATTCTGGATGTCAGGGAGAATGATACAGTACTGCAAAATAAAGCCAATAAAACAAGTTTCTAATGCTAAATATCGAAGCTGGAAAATATGACCATTACAAATAAGCAAGGATCTGTCTTCCTTTTTCATAAGTATTCTACAAAGATGTGCCATGCAATAAGCAATGGTGTTGCTTAGATTAATTTGAAGATGTTTGCATAAATATGCTGAGTTTTATAGTTCTCTTTCCCACTACAGTTTGTTTGTATTACAAGAATGTGTGTTTCCCAGGCAAAATATTCACCTTAATCTTTCATGCCATTGAAACTGCTAAATTCTCTTTGTAGTAGTGCTATGGGAGAGGCATGAACTTCTGGAATCAGACAAACCTGAGTGCAAGTCCTGGCTTAATCACATTTGATGCACAGACTACTTCTCATTTATAAAATATACCTCACAAAGTTGTGTACGTTAAACTGAATGATATCACGCAAAACCTTATTTTAGCATGCTGACTTGCCTCTCTTTAAAAAAAAAAGATTACTTTCTACTAATAAATTCTGCTTGAATTACAAATAAAAAGATTGATTCCAAAGGATAAAAATATAAGTAAGAACAGTATGAGAATTGTTATTACTTTGTAAAGACTACTAAATGACATGAGGGATTAATTCATGGTAAATATTTAACATTTAAAATTATTTTATTTAAGGGTGCCTAGGTGGCTCAGTTGATTAAGTGTCTGACTTGATTTCAGCTCATGTCATGATCTTAGGGTCGTGAAATTGGCCCTGCATCAGGCTCCTCACTCAGAACGCAGTCTGCTTGTCCCTCTCCCTCTGCTCTTTCCCCCATGCTCTCTCTCTCTAAAATAATAAATAAAGTATTTTTAAAAATTATTTAAAATATTATGATATTAAATAGGGTGATTTTGCAGTAGATTTCTTTATTAAAATAGAGATATTCCAAACTCTATTGGCTGAAATATTATCTCCTTTTAAAGCTAAACTCAAGAAATCACACTTCTAGAGGACGAAAACTCAGAAGTTGAGACAGAGCCTTGTATGTTAAAAACAGGAGAACAAAAACAATTTTTAAGTCTCCTGTAAGATCTATCATTTTTTTCAAATCTATTATCAAATTATCAAAGAAATGATGGAAGAAAATTCCCTACTTCAGTATAGAGACATGACTCTTCTTCAGACTCATAGTTTTTCAGAAAGTAAAAGGTGGCCATCAAACAGGTATAAGAATCACAGTAGCATCTGTCTTCTCAGTAGTAGCATTGCAGGGACAATGGAGCCATCCTTTCTATTTTGAAGGGTAATGACATTCAAAGAAGAATTCTACACCCAAACTTCCGGTAAACTATGAGGTAATTGCAGAAATACAAGAACTCGAAAAGCTTATGTTCCACTCATCCTTCCTGAGGAAGGGACTCCAAGGTGTACTCCAGCCAAGCAGTCGTGAAAACCAAGGAGTGAAATTTGAAATGTAAGAAATATTGGAACCAGTCTGTTGAGTTCAATTACAGAAATTCCCATATTGTCATCCATAAGTCAAAAATAGCCCTCGAGGCAAACAGAAAGCATAGAACAGAGGAGGACAGAGTAGAAATTGATTCAATTCCAAGATAAAATGACTAAGAAGCTAGAAGCTGTTAACCATGAAGACATACATATTTTTCTCAACAGAACAAAAGAAAGTCACTTAGGAAATCCAGAAAAAGCAAAACAATACATAAACAGAAATGCGAGACCCCTACATCCCTCAAAAACAAAACAAAACCTAAAACTCTATAACAAAAGCATGGCTCAAAAAATATATATATATAAATATATACACACATACGTGCTTTTGAACAGTTGATGGAATATAAGAGAAACAAATTTTATAATGTTAGAATATGTGAATTTAAACAGCACGAAGGTAATAACCCTGAATGATTAAACAAAAATCAGAATGGAAAAATAAAATCCTTAACCCAGGAGACAGTGTATCCCAGCAACCCTGTTCGGGCTGTGGCCTTGCCCTTTACTCCAGCTTCACTGATGTGAGGTCCATAATGATGCTTTGATAGTTGTGATGTTTTCCCAGGCAATATACAAACTAAAGCCTGTTCTCCGAAGCTTATTTTCAACTAGTTCTCACACCATTAAAATTTGGGGTGGACAGTAAACTAGTGCTGGCCGGCCTAAGAGGTGGTACAACATTGAAAAAGTGTTTTGTTAAAATGTAGAGTATTTTCCTAGTGCCATTGGTGGGACACACAAAATGCTTCTCATCAGTGAGGTACGGAGAATTCTTCCTTCCCAATCTTTCTCAAGCCTACCTCAGCAGAAAATTGTGTTCCTATAATTTGGGCCCTCTGCTGTGTTCATATGATACCCAAACACTCAGTCCCTTTGTGGGAATAAAATAACATAAAAGTTTTTACTAAATTGACAGGTTAAAAAGGAAAATGTTATTTTTAATTATGGTCAACCTTTAAGAGACAGGAATCCAGATGGGAAGGAAAGTCCATGAAGCAACTTCTAAGCATCGTAGAGAAACACCCACTTTAGAATTAGTCCCATAATGAGACGATGACATCTTTGCAATCCCTAAAGTAGATTTGTTACTGTTTTTCAGTGCGCCTTTCAGACCCATTCTTAGTCTGCCCTACAGATTAGAGAAATCAAATCTAGTTTTGGTTCAAATATATTTTTTAAACTTTAATGATAATTTTTATATTACAGAAATAATAGAGGAAAATAAAATTCCCAATAATCCCACCCTAGAGAAAAACATTATTAACAGACGTGAGTATTTAAATATAATTTTAAGAATTGAATTACAGGATTGCTCCAAGTGGCAATTTGGATCTTGAAGACTTTTTTGTGTGTATCCATAAACTTTACTATTTGCATGTTATACATCTTTTCTTGTTTTCCTAAGAATGTGCTATTCTGTTTGAATAATCCCAAGTTAATAATTTGAAGATTTAACAATTTCATGGCTGCATTGCCACTTGAGTTTACTTTATGTTTTAATTTGACATTTGCATGGACTTCATATCCTATGATACTGTTGTATGCATTTTAAGCTAAATTTTTTGTTGCCTTATGAAATTTTTTTTAATGATGATATGCTTTTTGTTGTACATTTCTTTATAAATCACCTGATAAGAATTGGATGAGAAATGGTTATCTAATGGAGCTAGAATATAAATTAGAATGAGGTTTAAAAGCATTAAAATGAGCCAAATGGGTGAAATAGACTAGCACGATGTCTTTCGGAAGGGGCATAAATATGTCAGATTACAACTCACGTTTGAATTTCTTTTATTTATCAATTAAAAAGATAAGATTCGGGGGAAAATATTTCTTTTTCTTTGAAAAGGCAATCAATACTCTTCTGTCCTTTGAACTGGTTTAGTGAAACTCAGTCCTCTCAGGACCCATTCCTCATTCCTCTTCGAGCCCTCCCAGTCTCTCCCGTGATCATGCAGCAGCCCCCTTCTGCCTTGTTTTCTAATTCCTTACGTTGTGCGGCAGTTTTTTTGTTTTTGTTTTTTTCTTCTGACAACATCCAAGTAGCTCTCTCAGAGGCTAGTGTATCTTTCAGTTGGAGCCTCTTTCAGTAGGAGCAATAAGCAGGAATGACCCTAGGTTCTTGGAGGAGTCATCATTTTCTGGAACATTCTAGGGTAAATGACTATTAAAAATAGATAAACAGAGCTAGCCATCTTATCAACTACTTTAACTTCTGTATATAATCAAAAATTTCTCTGAACTGTTCTTACACTTGTTTTCACAGTGGAAAGTTAAAAAAAAAAGGAACATCAAAAATTTCTGCAGTTAAAAGGCTTTTAAATGGGCTCTCATTTCTCAAATTTTTGCTTGGGAGTCAGACTTTTCTCCTCTTTTGTAATTTGTGAAATCATTAAGATTTGTTGAATCTCGGAATGCTCCAGTTGGATACATATTTAATTTGTGAAGGTATTTTAATGATTGGTTCTGACTTCAGGTTCAAATTGATTCTAGATATTTTCTTTCCCAGAATTAATTTATTTTATAATCCTCGGGTTTCTGAGCCTTAGATGGTATACTTATAATCTTTCCTAATAGCGGATTATGCTTCATTACTCAGTAACAGAATTGCTATACTCTTTTACATGTCTTTAAAGAGTAGAAATTTCAGAATATACTTTCAAGTAATAAAATTATTTAATTTAATCTTATGGGAAACAACTATAAATAATCCTGTGCTTTTGCATTTTCAAATTGAGTTTGTTTTCAAAGCATATTTCACTGTATATTTGTGTTCATTGATAACAGACTCAGCAAATGTAGCTGCCAAAAGCCATTTAAGTATATTTATATATTGAGATCTTGCACAATTTATATTTTTCATGTCTATAAAGCAAAAATTATATTTGATACTATTTCATGATGTTTTCATGAATGAAAGTGTCTTTCAAAAATAGGTGCATGTCACTGTACCCTATTAAAAATAGACCTATATATTTGTTATTTAATTGTTTTATCTATTTTGACCTCTGAGTAACCTCTGCAAGTATTATTCCAAGAGAAAGCAAGTATTATTTACTAATTTATATGTTCATTTACTTGTGTCATGTTTTATATATTATATATCATTATATCTTTATACATTACTAATAAATATATTTTAAAAAGGCAAGTACTATGTAACAATAAAAGCAATGCTGTGTTGCTTTTGCATAGCTCTTTTAACTACTCTCTTGATCTATCTTTTCTTTTATCTTCTTAAGACCTTTTGAAATAAGATTTATAATCATGTACATTTGTTTAAAAAAAAAACTTGAGATGTGGTAGCAACAAATGATATGCCAAAGTCACAAAGCCTGATAAATTCGGTGCTAGAATTAACATACAGTTTTCCTGAATCACAATTCAATAATGTTTCAGGTGCAGATAGTCAAAAGTAAGGATTAAAGTAACTTTAACAATTCCATCTGAAGATATGTATACGTGTGTGTGTGCGCGTGTGTGTGTGTGTCTCTCTATGATATTTTTATGTGAAATGGTTCAATAAGCTGGCTGGCACACCCAGAAATGCCCCCAATTAAAATCCAACATATATTAGAAATATTTCATAATATGTAGGTTTTATTTTTTCCCTTGTGATCATTATCTCTTCTTTGAGAAATGGCCTCTAATAAAGATATTCATTTGGCCCCAGGATATGTGTACATTAAGGAAATAAAAACCTCAAGAGTTCTCCCTTCCCTATTATATCCATAAGATATTTGTCAAACATCCCTAGGGTCTTTCCCTTACTGGTCAGCTGTGCACAGAGATCATTATGAAAACTTCACATAGTTTTGCAGTATAACTTTGTGATCCTTCAGAGCTATTATATCTTCTAAGACTTCCTTGTGCTTTATTGAAAGCTTCAGGGAAAATAAATATGTCTTTCTAGACCCAGAACTTGAAATGACAGTGGACTCAAGAGATCAAGGTTATCAAAACATGAGTTCTGTGTTATGGCTTCTGTTTATCTGCAGGAAAGCTGTCAAGGTGAAAGGGGTTGTTGTTATTTTTAAAGTATTGAATTACCTGTAAGAGGAATTTCTTATCAGTATAGATTATTTTTGTTTCCAGTTCTAAATGTTGACCTTATTTTTGATATCATCTCTGTCCTTTGACAGTTATTAGCTTATAAATGATTGTGGGAAAATATCTCCCAAACTTGTACACCCGGGAGGTTATTTGGGATGTTTGGCTATGTGTTTGCTTTCAAAGAGGGGAAAAAGGGAGGTGGAAATGATGAGAAAGATACTGTTAAAATAAGAACCTTCACACTCACCACATTTTAAAGTAAAATCATTTACTCCAAAAGATACTCAATATGTATTTTGTGGTTTCTTGTGCCTTTTGTTCACCACTGTACACCCAAGGGAAAGGGTACATACGCCGGTTTTCAAAGTCTGACATTAATGATATTTTGAGGATGATTTGTATGCAGTTTTTTTTTTAAAGAGATATAAGAATTAAAGATGTGAGGATGCTATTGAGAACTAAATGATCTCTGCCAACCTCTTAAAGACATTAAATTATCCTGCAAGTAGTGAGTTTTTATAGGATCAGATTTATAATCCCAAAAGGAAATTAAATCTATTTTACTTCTGCTGACTTTTGCACAATGGGCTTTGGGAAAAGTTCCTTTATGAAGTTAAAAGTTGTTTATTCGGTGAGATAATGCAGCCTTGTAGAAATATTTTCTGTCTGCAATTTCTTAGAACTCCTAGTTTATCAGTTGTTCATTTTACACCCCCCCCCCAACTCTATCCATAATGGATGACGTTGGGTGCAGCTGATCCAAGTGAACCTTCATGTGTAACCTAAACGATAAGTCACATGCATAGAATATCTTATAAATTTTCCTCTCAAGAAGATGTCATTTTAGATCTGAGCTGATTTAATTATAGGCCTTGGCTTATTTATGTGGATCAGTACAATATATAGATAATTTTGTTTGTTGAAAATGTGAAAGCTACAAGCATTTGGTCCATGACATTGACCTTAGTACTGAGAGTCAGTGAGCCATGATACCTATGATCTGAGGAATTATCCACTAGAAGCACATGAACTCATGGCAGGATAAAGGTGGTCTTCAGGGAGACCTCCATGGCAGGTACAATTATTGCTCCACGACTTCTATTTTCATAACGTTGTCAGTGTTGGTCAGTAAATCAGTAAAACCACCAGTCAGACCATGCCCTTGGCAAAATATGAGACGGCATAATTACAAAGGAGAGTTTTAGAGAACACTCCCCAGAGTCCTTTGTGCTAAGTGCTGAAGGGGGTTTTCTGCTGGCCTGTGATTTGATCGTGGCCATACATGCATCGCCTGCCTCCAGGCTTCCTTTATCTGTGCACTGTATTTCGAAATTTTTACAGCTTTACAGAAGGCAGTGGATACATACATCCACTTACAAAAAATACCACTTATAAATAAAAATAGTGAAGAACCCACCTGTTTCCTCTGGAAGTCTCACATTCAGTTAGGTTTCAATAAGATATGATCTGGCTAATCACTCACTATATTATTATTTATTAAGTGTTAGAGGAACCAGGTCTAATTTGTCATCATCCTGCTTACTTGATAATCATGGTAATCTTGACAACATTTAAACATTTGATTTAAAAGATTATTTCGGAGCTGGGACATGCATCTGGGCTCCTGCATGTACCAAAGGCAGGCTTTGTTGGAGGATGTGCTTTTGCTTTTCCTTATTAGCTCATAGGAAACTCGGAGTTCTGGATAAGTTAGGTGGCAGGTTCCTTATTGTCACTCTATGTAGAAGTGACAGAGGACTTGGGAGACTACACTACCACAGACTTGTAAGTGCCCACCTTCACGTTCTCTCATTTTGGCACCTGTTACGGATGGGACTCAAACTCAGCCCTCAGATTTCTTATGTTCTGGGTGAAGATCACAGATATATAAAGACATGAGAGTAGAGATATTTACAAAAGAGCAATTGTCCTTTAAAAGGTCAGAATATACTTCACCAAAAGGGAAAATTTCCATCTTAAAGACTTGCTGTGTCAAGAAATGGGGAAAGGAATTCTGATGGCATAGTCCTGAAGCATGGGAGAGTATGCTATTTACCTTATTTTTGAGTTTACAAAAGGTTTTCCAATACATTTTATGCTTTAATGTCTCACCAGCCTCGCATGACAAGTATTACATCAAGGGAAGTTAAATGACTTATGCAGAGTCACCTAGATAATAAGTGTCAGAACTGGAATTTGAATTAATTCATTCTTTCTTTTGCTCAAAACATTTATTAGATATTAAAAAAAAGAAAAAACAAACAAACGTTATGTGCTCACTTTGAAGCAGTGTTTTTCAAACTTTCTTAATGATCCCTCCACCTAAGGATCCTTTTTGGACTTTTTCTTTTAACTAATTGCCCTATCCCTAGGATATTCTGATACTCAAGATATTCTGTATTTCTGTTTTGTACTGTGGCTCTTTGGAGGGGCACAAACCATTGCCATAGCTCTTTTATCCCTTCCCAGGAACCAAGTTTTGCCCCCTTGAAGGTGCTATCTATCCCAACGGGAATACTTGCTTTAGAGATAGTGCGCCAAATGCTCAAGATAGAGAAACGAATAGGATATGGTCCTTTCTTGGAGTCACCTCAATGACTAATGGGTAAGAGGTGCAAGCAAACAGATCATCTCAGTAGAGAGTAGTGAGCACAACAGAAGAATGTCCAAGGCCCAGTGACAGCACAAAAGAGGCTGCCTTCAGCTTTGGCAGGGAGCGGACAGAAGAGGCGTCATGAACTCCCTTCACAGTTAAGCCAGGCAGTACAAGAATGTGACCACAGGTGGGAAAATGGAGAAGGACGTTGCAAACCAGCAAGAACCATATATTGAAAGACAAAAAGGCAATGAAACTACATGGCCAGTTTTAGAGTCTGCAGAAAACTTAAGAGGGGAAGGCTTGAGATGTGTTGGGACCATATTATAAACTGGGAGCCTAAACTTTGTTGTGGAATCAGTGGAGGGGTGACATGATGAGTTTTGTGTCTTAAAAAGATCGCTTGGTTGTTTTACTTCCTGTTCAAGGTGGCTGAGGAAAGCCAGCAAGTTTCTTTCTTCTCCCTCCTGCCAAAATCCTAATGAAATTACGGGCATACCCCAAAACTCCCCGCATCATTAGAAATCTGGAAAGATGCCATTAATAAACCAGAAACGATAAGAAAATTTTGGAACATTCGGGAACATAAGTAAGTTAAAGCACTGGAATGGTTCCTGACATACAGGGAGCTCTGTGGTTAGCTGTAATTTAATGGGAACGACTAAGAAGCCATAGTTAAAGCAAAACATGGTGAGATTCTTACCTGAGGCAGGAACTTGGGCAGGATCCGAGGCAGATTAAAAAACAACCATATTGTAGGTGCCTGGGTATCTCAGTCAGTTAAGCATCCAAATCTTGATTTCAGCTCAGGTCATGATCTCAGGGTTTGTAATGCTCATTTCTTGTGTATCATAGTATTTATATGTGCAAGGGAAAAATGCTTACCTTTAGCACTAACAGTTCAAAATGATGAATCATTTGTGAATTAGATTATAATGTCAGAAACAAGAAATCTCAGGAAGCAATATCAAGGATGAGATCCTGAGGCAATCTTAAATTCCAGCTGAAGAAGAAAAAATGAATCCCATATTGTCAATTTGTCTTTATAAATGGGGGAAAGCAGAGGCTTAGACAATTCAGATCACAAATAATCCAGGAATAGATCAGGTTCATATGTGATTTTAAAAGCTTTAGGGTAGATGTTGGTGTTCTGAGAAGAGCATGTGCTTATATTTGAATATTTAAGTGACAAATATTCCAGAAATTATTTTCAAAGACAGTTTACCTAGTGAAATTAGATTCATATACTCTTCCTTTTTATACGTCACACAATATCCTGGGAATAAAGAACACTATTCATTGTATTCTTCCTAAAAATGCTGTTATATGGAATGTGACTTATCACACCCATGGGTAGAGTTATAATGAAGTATTTCAAGGTATTTTATGTTCACATTTCAATTTGGAAAAAAAAAAGACCTTTCTTTGTTTAAAACTGTACATAAAAATAAATTCCAGATAGATTAAACATCTAAATTTAAATATGACATTCTTCTTAATAATATTATCCAAGTACTAGAAAAAAATATAGGATATGTTTTATGTCTTTGAGTAGAGAAGTCCTCCTTAAGCACCACATTTAAAACTTGAAAATGAAAAAGAAAACTAAGCAAAATTAAAGTTAAAATATAATTGAAAGGAAAAATATATATATATAGTTGAAAGGAAATATTTGTATCGTGAGTAACATATAAGGTTAATGTCCCTAATATGCAAAGAGCTGATTCAAATAAATAATAAAAAGTTAAACAATCCCATTGAAAAACAAGCCAAGGCTAGATCAGGTAATAGTGAATAGTGGTAAATATAATTTTTAAAAATATCTCATACTAATGATCAAGTAAATACAAGTTATTAGTTATCAAGCCAACAAAAATGAAAAAGAATGACAATATTCAACATTGTTGAAGATGGAAAGAAAAAGCAAGCTCTTCTCACTATTTGAGAGACTGTGAAGAATTTTTATACAAATGTGTATGTGTATTGGATGTATTATTAAAACTTGACTATTATAAATGTCTACCTATGGATTAAAAATAAGAAAGTGGTGGGCTTTGCGTGTTAACAGTATCTAGAATTTTTTAAAGATCATGTCATGCTCTTAACCTCATCCTCCTTTCCTCACCTTGTGACTTGCTATATTAAAGAGCTCTATTCAGTCACTCTTAACCCTTCCAGACTTGCAAAGAGGATTTAGCCTGGATCATAGTTATATTTGCAACCACCATCCTCGGGACCTAAGTACATCATAACTGCATTGATGGTTCCATTATCACAGCTGGACCATGCCAGGCTTTCTACAGTTGCAAAGTAATCAGTGTCAATTGTTGCTCTTGAGGATGAAGGACAAAATATTTCTTAAGATAAAAGGAAAGCTTTATGAAAAAGCAGAGGCTACCTTTTTTCCACTGTATCCTATTTCTTTTTTTTCCCCACTGTATCCTATTTCTAAAACACTACCATGTTTTAATATTTTATTCATGAGACAAGTTCTTACAAGTATTCTGTCACTTTCTTTAGTAACTTTATCTTGGAAACCATTTTCATTTAGGGCAAAGGATTCTAACAAACATAAAGGGTTTTTTGCATGATCACAAAGTTCATATAGGATTAGGGGAAATATACAGATCTAATGTTGAATCTCATGAGCTTATGACGGCTCTACCAACTGCCTCTGATCTGGAATGTAAATTAGGCCTCCCGCTAAAAATACATTTACTTCACATATAACAACTATTAACAAATCTTTTTCATAAATCTGAACAATTTCTTGTTATATCGAATCATCAAAAATAGATGAAAGCATTGAATAGTTTGAATGTCCTTATCAACAATTTAGGATGCTATATGATTTTACTCAAAAACTAACACTCCAGTACCCCATCACTGTATAGCTTAATTTGGTTTCAGTGAATCTGTGGGAAATCACACCAGTCAACAAATATGTATACTACGTCTGATGTGCTATGCTACAGGCAAGGAGGGACTTAAAAAACAACGAAAAAAGGCAAGACCCTTGTTATGTGGGGAAATTATATTCTTGCCTATGAAAGGTAATTAGCAATACCTGACATTATGCTTGTTCAGCATAGAGGGCAGGACAGTATTGTATGCTGGAATTTTCAGGATATAAAAAAACCTGTTTGGTTTCAGTAAGTTCAGGTGGGCCTATAATTTTAAAGATCCACAAGGTGATTCTGATGTGTACGTTGGGTTAAGAACTACTTTCAAGCATATGAAGACTGAAATATTAGGTATCACTATATCAGAATGATACATTAAGCCTTTAATACTTCAAGGGTTGATGTTCCAATTTATGGCCTCGTCATATAGAAAACAAGATATCCTCAAAAAAATGTCAGAATTCGGTACAACCAACTTTCAGATTTGTTTGAATTTGGGATTGTGTACAACCAACTTTCAGATTTAAGAATATGGATGAATCATTCCCTGATTTGTTTTACTTGTTATATGGGATATTAATGTCTATAGAAACAAATTTGTATGAAGTATACAAGTCTGCTCACTTGGCAAAGACTCAAAAGGTATAGAGTGGAATTTAAAAGAAAATCTATTAGAAAATGATTATGTTCATTACAAAGGAAATTTTAGCATTATAAAAGGTATTGCAATTTCTTTTAAACATAGTACATATAGAAATATTTTATTTGGAAAAAAAGGCAGTTTTTATTTTAAAGAAAACATTCATTGCCCCTGATTTGGCAGCATGCTTTTTATGGCCACCAGTCAGCTAAGTGAGAAGAAAAATGTGGGTTACTCTTGATGCTGAAATCAGAGTTCCCTGGATCGGTGTTAGGGTTCTTCTTTACCATGTTCAGATACTAAAAATGTAAATAGGATTACTTTAAATACATTTGTACAGTGCATTTCATTCGTTCAAAGTATCTTCATGAATATGCTATTTCATTTACTTTTTAGAACTTTTTCTGAGTCGTCTCATATCTATAGGCAGTGTTCCCCTTATGCCAAATGCTTTTATGGAAAAAAACAGCCACATTTTACATTTCTCTGTAGCAAAAAAAGAACTTCTAAAATCGTTCCACTGAACTTGGCAAAGGCTGGGTTTATGCTTAACAAATCCAGGTCTTGCAGCATCTTCGTCTGCCTGCCTCTAAATATGTTGCCTGCCTGTGCATACTCTATGCCTTCAGGCCAAGCATGTGGCCTCCTTCTTTTCTTCTTCTCTATATTCTATTCTTGGACAATTTTACTCTACCTCCTCTAGAGACTGGTGACTCCAATGTCCATTATTGCCAAACCACACTGCTTTCCTTAGTGTTAGACCCAGAAATCCTGGCTGCCGATTCGGCATCTCAAAGCAGGTGTTCCATAGGCAAAATAAATTCAGGGGATTGAAGACGAAACTTATATTCTAGACTTTTCCTTCCTCCTGTGTTATCCATTTAGGTGGACCAGACCATTCATACTCACCTCCAAATCAGAAATACGAAAATCATCATATTGGCTAAGGGTCCCAATCCTTAAATGCCTATTGTATCTCCCATCTCCTATTCAATACTGACTCCTGAACCTTTCTTAAATCTGTCCTTTCTTCCTCATTCCCACTGTGTTCCTGTATTAACTCACACCATCAGCAGCCTTCATCTTTTACAAAAGATTCAAACTCCTCCTTTGCAACTTCAGTGATCACTCCTATGACCCACCAGAATGATCATTATAAAACGCAAATGTGCTTTGGTGATCGCCTTGGTTTAACTAAAGAGTCCTTGCTCCCTGAGGCAACGTTCCAACTCCTGAGTCGATCCTGCTCATAAGTCCATCTTATCTCCAGGGGAATTTTACTATTGGCAAGACCTGTGTGGGTTTTTACTCTGCCTGGACCTTTGCTTATTCTGTTCCTTATCCTGAAAAGGCTCCTTCTGTTTTATTCTCTCCGTTTGTCCTTATTTATTAGAAAAAATACTTTGAGGACACTTGACACTTCTTGTCCCAGAAATCACCATCTGTTTTCCATAATTCAGACACCTTAGTATCAGGAAAATCACGATACAAATCACCCCACAGTATAAATAGTAAAATTTAAGGTTATAGAAAATGCTGTGGTAACATAGTCAAGGAAGTGATTATTTCTTGAGTAGGAGGGGCTTTCTTTCACCTTAGAAGCAACATTTTAACTAAGTCTTGAATGTTGAATGGTAATATTCCAAGTAGAGAGGAGAGGACATTCCATGCATGAACAAAGATTTCAGCTTCCAAAAGGATGTGGAACATTTGAGGGAAGACTGGAAAGTTTGTGTGGCTGTGAAGCTGTGTTTTGTAAAGGTCTTGTTAGTTTATCCTTATTTTAGTAACTTTTCTTTTCCCTCAGTAAGATTATTTTTGTTTATATTTTCTCCATTGAGATTCTCCCAATACTGAGACATCCAGACTCTTCACTGAGTGTGTGTGTGTGTGTGTATGTGTATGGTTTTTTTCTTTCACATTTTATCTAAGTTTCCTGCGGTACTGGCCCAGCCTGAGTCTTCTGGAAAGGAATAAAGTACTTTTTGGGAGATTTTAGAGTTTAGATATTACATGAAAAAAAATTGAAAACTCTAAGTCATTAAGAATGGTGGCTCATGCAGGCAGAGGTTACGTGGGAGAAATCGTGACTCTTGAAGATCTCACAGGCTTGGTGTGCAGTGGTGTAGACCAAAACAAGGCTAGACTCTTGAGCGTTCAGGAGAATTCATCTGTGCACAGTTTTTCCCTCCTTTCTGAGCTCCACTCTGTTATATTATCCATATTTTCAATTTGAAAGCATATGAAGCCAAACCTACAGGAAATGAGTGAGCATATATTTCATTGTAAAGTGACATTTTATGAACTCTATGTGTCCTTGTTCACATGCATGCCTACTTCATAACAATGAAAACCTCTTCTGCCAACCAGTATATAAAATTCAGTTTAGTTTATTCTTTCTACTGTCACTATCATGATAGTGAAAAAGCCAAATGACATTTGATTTTTTTTCTACTCTTGTTTATTACATTTGATCCACACCATTGGCATCTGACCTTTGAATTAAATGAAGATGTATATGAAAGGTATGAGAGCAAATGAATATTATAACCCCTTTGTTTGAAGTAAAATATAAACAGTGACGCAAACATAAAGATTTTAATATTATCTATCATTATCATTTGGTATTTAATCTTCATTAATAAAGAACTCTAATTCTTGTGCTATTCTTCATTTAATAAATTGTAAATGAAGTTTTGATGGGAATAAATTTGTAGCACTGGGAAAATTAGGGATCATCTGGTGATAGGATTTATTATAGTACTACGTAAGAGTTCTAAAATACAGTGATTATTCTGGAACCGTATAAAGTACTATTTAGGTAGCTTGCCCTCATACTAAGTTATTGTACTCATTTGTATTGCATTGCAAGTTGTTTTTCTTTTGTTGTCGTTCTTGCTTTTTGGATTGGAAAGGTAGAAAAGTCCAGGTCAGAACTTAAATTTGCAACCCAACATAAATCAAAGCTCCATTCTCCAGTCTGAAAGCTCCCACCCCCACCGTCCCTCCCAGTGACCCTGTGAATGTAATCTTTTCACAGTGAACCTTGAATCTGGTCTAGACAGCATGTGACTTATGAAGTGAGGTAGGGTGAGGTGTCCAGGGAGAGAGGCAAATCCTTCAGAAATGAGTATTTCTTCAAATGAGTATTTCTTCAAAAATCCTTCAGAAATGAGTCAAAATAATGTATTTTCTTTCTTGGAGCCCTAAGATAGGTAGAGCTGTAACCCATTTCTTTTTTCATAAGCTGTTCACTCAGGTTTGAATGCTTTCTCTTTCTTCCAGTATTCATGCCTAGTGTTTGTAAACGATAATTATGTTGTTTCTGTTTTTCATTTACTGATCCTTCTGGTTTAGAAGACAAGTCAATATAAATAAGTAATTTGAGGTAAGACTGAAGCGTGCATTAAAATTAAAAGAAGGTAGCAACAAGTAAGAGAGCCTGCCTCTTCCTTCTTAATAGTTGGAATGGTGTTTTAATTGTATACATAGTAGTCACCATGAAGAAATAATCTAGGAAACATTTCTAATGAGAAGTTCTGGAGGCTGGTGTGATTACTAGAGGAAAAATGTAAAAAATAGAAACTGTAGTCCAGGACAGTAAATTCCCTAGAGGGAGAGACTATATGTAAACAATATTCATTTTAACTTATGAAAGTAAGTCAAATGTCAATTTCAAGAGTATTCCAACTATAGGAATGAAATGAAAGTGATTCAGTCACAAGAGCACCTATATTTGTATGGCTCATAAGATCTCTAATACTCTACCTTTATTTAAGTTGTTAGTACTTTCAAACAATTTAATCTGGTTGGTTCCTATAAAAGAGATTGAAATCTTATTCCTCATGGCACTCAGGGATCCAAGTTTGATAGTGTCATTTTAAATTCTTATACCTTCAGTCATTCATGAAGTTTCATTCATTTGCCAGAAGCACTGGGTTCCACCTTTCTAACTCTCCTCAGTCTTTCTTAACTGTGTTCTCTCCTTCTCCAACATGTAAGAGCCAAAGCAGAAGCAGTGACGCTCTTACTATGGTGGAAAACTTTCGTCATCTAATACCCAATATTGTTTCTTCATTTTTTATTTCGGAGTTAGGGAATGGGAGTAGGAAGAGTGGAGATTTTACTTTGAGAAGCAAAAGCAAAGCAAAGCAGAACACAAAAAAACCTGTGAGATTTACCTTATTGTCCCTAGATGGCCAGTAAAATGTTTCTCTAGTTGTTTTCAGTGTGACCCTTTTAAACGGCTATCTATAGGGTCTGAGCTAATGCTTCTCCACTCTTTGATTCCACACGCTGAGAGAATCAGACATTAACATTAGGAACAGTAGCTCACTATCAGATTTTCAACCATGTTCACCATTTTCAACCACTCACTTATCTAAATCTGGAAAAAGATAGTAGCAGGTAGGCGCAAGATGTTCCTGCAGGTTTGTGGGCTGAAAAACTCCAGGGAATGCTGATGTTCCCCGAGGAACCAGATATAACTCTTTACCCTTCTCTTTGTCCTGTCCCTTAAAACAGTAAGTGGTATATTCACATATGCATTCTTCATGAAATTGCTTACCAAATAAATATTTATTGAATAAAACATTAAACAATCAGAAAAGTTAATATAACTGCAGGAAAACTGTTGCTTATGTGGCTTATCATTACCTAGATTTGGGTACTGGGGGTAGTTTTCAAAGGACAATCAAAATAAGCTGGAGTTTAGTGTATTTTCATCATTGTTTTTCCTTTTTTAAAAAAAATAAAAAGAGAGAGAGAGAGAGAGCGCACACAGTATAGAGGCAGAGAGAGAGGGAGAGAGAGAATCTCAAACAGACTCCACACTGAGCGCAGAGCATGACACAGGGCTGTATCCCAACCAGGAGGTCATTACCTGAGCAGAAATCAAGAGTCTGATGTTTAACTGACTGAGCCACCGAGGTGCCCCTTCACTGTTTTTCCTATGGACTTGTTTACGTGATAACCCATATATACTTCTATTTAGTATGTTTTCACCATGATTACTCAATCAAAAATCATTTTCAAGTTATAATAAACATTAAATTTAAAAACCAAATCAACATTTAATAGTTATTTTCATGATTAGGAAGGATACAAGCTTATTATGTAAAAATGGGAGGGGCACCTGGGTGGCTCAGTCAGTTAAGCCACTGACTCTTGGTTTCAGCTCAGGTCGTGATCTCAGGGTGTTGAGATCAAGCCCCACACTGGGCTCCACACTGGGCATGAAGCCTAGCTTTAAAAAAAAAGGGGGGGGAAATGACGAGGAAAATAAAAATTACCCATGATCCCAACACCCAAAGAGAAATCGGTGTTACATCTTGATGTCCTCATTGAGCTCTGTATGTGCCAGACTTCACAGTAAGTCAGTGTGGTGTGACCCATTGACTCAGTAGCCACATAACCCTGCCGTGTTCTCAATCTCTCCTTCTCCCCACCAGCCAAGAGATTGGTATCAAGCTTTACTTTCTCTACTTTGTAGAACAAAAACAGCTGAGGTATTGATTATGCTTTCTCAAACTATACACACCAAGATTCTGATGATCCCTTCCATCACCTTCCCCCTTGCTTCCATTTGAGGATTCCAAGTATTTGGTGGGCGGGGGGAACACATCAGAAAAATAGGGAAACCTCTTACTGTTCCGACTCCATCACTTAAAACTTTGCGATGCTGGGTAGATCATTACCTCCCTGAGGTTTATGTCCACAGTCATTATTTAATAATTTATAAAATGGCTTGTGAGAATTGACATGGAAAATGCGTGTAAAGTTCTTTGCAAAGTGCTTTTGGGAAAATAGGAAGTAACTTCTTCATGCCTGGATCTGGTTTGGACCCTATATCATTTATGTTATGTGATTAATTCCTGAGAACGACTATGACCAAGAATAAGCATATGGATTTTTACATGTAACTTGAATGCCCCAGGCTTCACCATTCTATGAGTGCAGATGAGACCACAGTCACATTAATGCCCTCTTCCAGCAGCACCCATTCACGGAGGACCTCATTCGCCCTTCAAAATGGTCCTGATTCTTCTACAAGTCTGCGGAGGGATGTGGGAAGCTTTACTCGTGTTCTGCTGTTCCAGAAGTCTTTGATGCCTTGTCTGGAAACCTACACACCCCTCCATGGAGGCTATAATAATGAACACCCAGGTGCTCCCCCGACGGGTAGATTGGCTTTTGCAGAGTAGAGGAAGAGAAGGAGAGCCTGCGATCTGCTCTCACTCAGCGATGAGCTAGGTCGCTTAGGCCTGGGTTCTCAGTGTCTGTGGCCACAGCCTCATAGGCCCACGTGAATACAGTGCCTCCCCTCATTCTGCACAAACTGCTTGGTCTAGAGGCACTCAAAAACAGTCAGTGCCCCTCCTCAATGTCCACATCTGCCATCTTTCCCCAACCCTATAGCATAAATCTCTTTTCTCCTCCTTCCTCCCAGAGGTAAAACCCCCAAGCATATAGAGCCCCCCACCCACCCCCAATGACCAACCACCCTTCAGTTCCACAGTCAGCTAGAGTTTACATTTCTGTTCTTTTTTCTGAGGACACATTTGTTCATTCAGAGACAGAAACTGAGGCTGACCTTCATTATTAAATACGCATAAAGGTAGAAACAACTCATTCAGCTCACCTGCAACCCTGCAGTGCCTTTGCAAAAATAGATAAGTCTGTGCCCTGCTTTTTAATCTTATGGTTGCCATGCTCTTTTATGGCAAAAAAGAACCCCTCCATGTCTAAATGCTTGTCCTGGGTCAGCCCCTCCTGTTGCTTGCCAGCGGCCAGCAGCCGTACAGCTTGGCTTTAGATGGCCCTTCCGCACATCCTTAGGCATTTCGTCTGCCTCCTGGGCTCGCAGCCGCCGGCTCTGGCCTGCTGTACAGCTGCTGTCCCGGTGCCTGCTGTTAGCCATCCGCAGCACCGGCCCGCCTGGGGGCTGAGGTAGAGAGAACATCCTTTCAGCACCGGGGCCTTGGCTGAGTGCCAGGTGCTCACAGGTGGTCTTGCCATAACCCCTCATGCTTCTGCGGCTCAGAGGAAAGTCAGAGACCGCAGGACCCTCAGACCTGGGGCCTGCTACCAGTTTCCTCAGCTGTGTGTCCATGGAGCAAAATCAGATACGGTGCTGACACTCCGTTGTCATTTCATCTCCCACGATGTGTGCTGACTAACTAGAGTCTGTTTTCTCAGTCCCTCTGTCTATAAGTGTTTGGGTTTCTGAGAACTCGGGTATGGTTATCAATTTTTTTTATCTTCAGTATTAAGGAAAACCTCTGTTCTCCAGGATGTTGTGGGAATGGAAGATGTGTTAGGCAAAAATGCCATTTGCGGCATCTTGAGTGTCTCCCAATCACTCGTTGCTTTCCTCATAGCGACCAATAACTGGGAACGTAGTGAGAAGGGAGCAATGCATATTTCCAGCGGACCTCAGGCTGGCCTGCAATCAGAGACAAGCAGATGTCAACAGTGAGATAGTTGAATTGGTGTAGTTTTTAGAGATTGAACATGTGAAAATTTCATTAGGTAGGAAGTAAAAACCCAAGGGAGGAATTTCATCTCCCTTTGAATGACAATCTGTGAATACAAATTCATTAGACTATATGAGCAAAGTTCATTAGAATAAATAATCATATAACTACAGAAGTGTCAAGATCTCATATAAAAAACTAACAGTGGTTATCTCTAGTTGATGCAGTTATATGTAAATTCTAATTTTTTTTTGTTTGCATTTCCTAGCACTTCTACAATAAATATATATCACTTCTGTAATAAAAAAATAGATACACAGTAGAACTTTTACAAGTTTCAATAATCATACCCCCAAAACACATAAGTATAAAAAAATTTTCTTCACTTTTCAGAATACGTTCCTAAATTTTTCTTACTACTAGAAAATCCAATATGAGCTAAACACAACAGATGAAAAACACCTCAGATGCACTTTTAAAAATAAAGTGTTTGCTGTTTATGTGGCAAGGGCTGGACTATGCAGATAAACAAGAAGTTGCCCTCCTGTGTTTGAATTTTCCATTTGCTCTCTTACTAAATTAGGTCAATCATCAGAAAGCCATGTGCCTGGACCACCTCACCTAGGAGCACTGAAATGCCTTCTTCACTGAGTTATGATTTAATGGTGTATTTTCTGCTTCTAACCATAGAATCATTATAACCAATATCTCTGGGCCCAGTGTTAATACTATAATTTAAAATATTGCCCAGACTCATTGTTCTTTACACACAGACTTACATAAATCTCTGTGTAAATAATGTGACATTATCTGAAATAATGTGACATTATTTCCAGAAAACAGTTTGTTACCATAGACAGATTTTTGTATACTTTTTTATGGCAAAATGAAAGCTACCTAATCCAAACCTCCAATGCTTTAATTCCTAGAAATTCAAGTCAGAGTCACTGCTCACTCAGTAATTTATACATTCACCTAGCTAATAACCCCCATTCCTTTGCTTTCTTTGCCCATTTGCTGGTTTTAGTTTTGGTTCTTTGAGTGGAATCTAATCTGTTTTGATCACTGTAATTTAAATAGACTCATATTTCCGTAGATGATAAATATATAACAAGACAGTGATCACATGTATAAATGAGACATTAATCTTCAATTTAACAGAGATGATCTTATCACCGAGAATATTTTAGCATTATTATAACTCCCTAATTTAGTAAATATATTGGGATTGCTGGTTGGAAAGCTTATGATTCTACCTTCTTGTGTGTGGATATGGTTGTAATGCAAGAGTGTCTGAATTTATATATTTAAGACTAGTTCTTTGTAGCACACCTCAGCGGCCAGTCCACTAATGCTGTCATTTACCAAAACTTTCTGTACCTGGACATTGAGGATTGCCTATTGGGCACTTTTAGATGCATATTAGCAATATATTCCAAAATGTATAGCTGAAGCTCATTCTATAAAGTAAATGCATTTGTGAAATGTTGCATAAAAATTAATTTTGGAAATTTTGACCCTATTAAAATCATTAGAAACATCTTTATTTAAAGGAATCCCAAGTCTTTTTTTTTTCTCCCCAGATACTTTTATTTTATTTTTTCAGTGTTACAAGATTCATTGTTTATGTACCACACCCAGTGCTCCATGCAATACGTGCCCTCCTCAACCCACCACCAGGCTCGCCCATCCCCCCAC
>CM052897.1:63789602-63856022 GCA_028534135.1 Potos flavus | reverse complement strand
GAGAGTGGGCATCCTTGTCGTGTTCCTGATCTCAAAGGGAAGGCTGTCAGCTTTTCCCCATTGAGAATGATATTCTCTGTGGGCTTTTCATAGATGGATTTTATGAGATTGAGGAATGAAGGAATCCCAAGTCTTATAATTTTCTTTTTATATTTTTGTGAATCTTGAAAACAGTTCTCTACTGCTTTGCTAGCATACTGAAGAACATTGCAGAGGGCAAATAAGGCCAATCTGGTAAAGAAATGTGTTTTCCCATTCCACTCCATCTGACTGATGATGAAGCTGGCTAGATTAGAGGTTGCATTACTTTTGTTTCAGACTTTCTGGATCTTATCAAAATATTGCATTTCTTTTAAGCCCAGAAGGATAAAGCACTCTACCCCCAAGGTTTGTATCTCAGTTGCAGCTTTAAATTGACAGGAGGACTGTGTTGGAACAATCTTCTATGGATAGAGTATGACTTAAAGGAAACATCTAAATAAAATAATTCCTCATTGTTATTGGAATGAAAGATCAAAGTCAATTTTTAAAATAAAAATATTTTAGCTTCTTAGTATTATATGAAAATATTGAGCCCATTCTTGAAATTTACATAAGACCTTTAGTTGAGTTTGATAGGCATTTTAAAATGCATGTGATAAAGGAACAATAAAATAGAATAAAATCTAAAAGTAATGAAGCTATTGAAATTGAATGCTCCTAAGGTAAACAGAAGATGAAAAAGTAATATTTTTTGCCAGATGAAGAGATAGGTTTCCTTATTGTATTGTTCAGGCAAATAAAAGCAAGAAATAATCAGAGCCATGCTGTGGAATAAGAAAAGTAAGATAAATTTTCATACAAATTGAAATGATAATATATGTTTAAATCAGTCATAAAATTATTTATTATCCAAAAAAGTATGTCACTAACACAGTAGCAAATGCTATAGTTTAAACATCTAAATATCTCTTTTCTAGTAATGAGTCATAAAATATCTAAATATTATCTTCACATTTTTATAGTGATACAAACTAGTTTCATTTTATTAATAAACCTGGCTACAAAAATGTCTCATAGAGATGTGATTTATATTAATTTTCTAAAATTATAAGGATAATACATGAAGTGACAAGTTAACTTGGGTTAGTATATTATAACATTAATCTCAAACAGAAAGTATGTTATAAAGATATTGTCCAAAAATTTAGCTATATAATTCTTTAAAAAAAAAAGCTAAGGTGTATTTCTTTTGAATTCTGTGTATTTAGCTATTTTGGACATTCATATCCTTGTAACTGAACTTTCATTAAGCATTATTTATAATTATAGACTACATCTTCAGTAATATATGAGAAAAGGATTTTTTCATTATAACTAATGTTTTTAATATGATGTCACAATATACCGTAACATAGAAAGATTGTTTGAATGAAACAAATGATTTTAAAAAAATGATCTAATTTTTCCTTTTTTCATTCCTCTACATGGTACTTCGATAGTATCAGTAAGTTCTTAAATATTTCTTTAGTTATTATACTATTTACATCTCATTTTATAGATATATTTTATTTAAAAATCTGTGCAAATTTATATGCAAAACAATTTTTCAAAAATTAGGCCGTATTTTAAATTCAGGAAAGAATTTAATCAGTAGTTATTGAAATAACCGGATATTCCAATGTTTTTTGTGAAGCGCTATGAAAGAGTAGAAATTTTACAAATATATGAAGAACACATTTTAATAGGAAAATATTTCACCCATTAACTACACTTTTTGTCTTGTGACCCTGGAAAGATACTATGATTTTTCTATTGTAGACACAGATTGTAGACATAGATTACTATAACACATTTACCAGTTTTCATAAATGCATCTCTCAACTGGCTTAAAGGAACTTCATGGTAAATATTCCTTTAAATCCAAATAGTTACCTTCCTGATCTGCGCTTTCCACTAGTAGCCACTCGCTACATATAGCTATTTGACTAATTAAAATAGTACAAATTGGAATTGAGATTTGCTAGATCTCAAAGACTTAGTATAAAATACCCTATTTTTATATACATTGCATGTTGATATGAGAATATTTGGGGTTCAATATTTATTAGAAATAACTCCACTTGTTTCTCTTTACTTTTTTTAATGTGGAAACTCAGCTATTTAACATTTGAAATTACATATGTGGCTCTCATATGTGCTCATATTATTTTTGTGGAATAGCACTTTTCTAGATACTCACCATCAGTGTCTCTATTTCATAAGTTAACACAGTAGAGCAAATCTGTCTTTAAAGTGAAGACCAGCTCTGGAGATATTTAAATGTACTTTGTTAATATTTGCAAAATAATATTTCAAATATTTTAGCATAATCATTACTTTTGTTTCTCTACTGTATAGTAATCTTAAAAATAAATATTCCAATGCTTGAGGCTTTATGTATATGCCATATCATTATGTGATAATTCAGTGGCATTTGAATCTTTAAAAAAATTAGAAAACCTTGTTAGAAATTAACATTTATGTATGAATTGCTTGTACCAATGTGTTTAGTGTTATATAGTTTATAGATTTTTCTGAAAATAGAATAAACCAAAATTAGTTTGTATGCATTAATGATTACAATTACAGTATCTCCGTGCATATTATTTTCTTTAACTGAATTCTTAGAAACACTGTAATTGATTTTAAAAACACATAACAATGAGTTTCTGAAGAAATTAGATGAGATGGATTGTAGGAAGAAGGGGACCAGGACTTGGTAACTCAGCTCAACAAAATTCTGTCAGCAAGGAGGAGGCTGACTGCCAGGCCAAGCCAGAGAAGATAGAGGTTTCTTGTAGAGCAATCAGCTACACTTCCTTGTTACGCAGTATTCAAGACCCACAAATTATAGTTTCTGCCAAAGACTATTTGCAAGAGAGTCTAATCATTGATCTGTTTCAGCTGATGATATTTTTATTTGGATATTGTGAATACAAAAAGTCAAAGTGATAAAAAAAAAAAAGACATTTTAGCCAATGTTATCATTTCTAGTATGGAACATAGACTATGATAAGAAATGAGCAAGTTTAAAGTATATGTGCCTTAGAGAAATTGAATATGGTAAATATACTATCAAATAATTTTAAAAAGCTTTCTAGGATAATTCCATTTTGTATTTTTTGACTTTTTAGTTTCATGGATAAGTGTTCTATGGGTAGTGATTTTCAAAGATTTTTGACCATAACTAGCAGCAATACATTTGCCTCACGACACATACACAGTTTACCTAACCATATTTACCGTTACTACAGCTGATGGACTTTGATATTTTCTCTCTACTCTACTGAATTTCATGTTCTGGTGATGATCCACTGAATTTCCCTTACAACTCACAACCATTAATTTAAAACATCCTTCAACCTGAAAAAAAAAATACTGTTCTATATTGATTATGACCCTCATTTTATGGGCAAAACCAGACCGAGGGACCCCTGCCCCACAAACCCCCAGTTTGTGTATCGGCCGTTCACATGTGGCTTGTTCCTCTAGTGAGTTCATGAATATTGGATGAGTTTGAGTAATGTTAAGAAAAGTGACCAGTGAATATAGAATTCAGATTTTAGCAGATTTATCAGCAAGTGTTATTCTAATGTGTGTGCACACAGAGCACATGCTCGCGCATGCCTCAGAATTCCCAGCTCTCGGTGGGTGAGCTGACTCTGGGTCAACTTCTGGGAAAAACATGGACCACTTTGGCTGTACTTTTGATGAAATGGCATTCCATGTGTTAGTTCTGGAGCACTGTCCTAGGTCTCCTTCACCTGGGCGTGGGCTGCACTGCATGGCAATCCTTTAGTTTGCTGTTGGAATGCCTGTCTCTACATAGATATTTTTTTTCATTTTGGTCCGTTGAATCTTGATTTAAATTCCTATCATAGGAATACAATGCAAGCATCTGAGAGGAGTGATTTTGCACGGTAATGGTGTTGAGATCTCTCTTCAGTCAGTATTTTTAAAACAAACAAAACAAATAAAAATCTCTCAACTTGGAAAAAAAATACTGTTCTATGCAGACACCAGGCAATAGGCATCACCAGGTCAAGCTTGGAGATTTGAACAACAAAGGATCAAAAGCAAGTAAAAGGTTTGGGATCAACACATCCTAGGGACAGCAAGGGCCAGGGGATCAGAAGGCTCTCTGAGCACCAGCTACCTGTGATTAGGGCCAAGTGTAATTGTGATGTAGTTATCTTCTACTCAGTACCTTGGCCTCCATTTGGTTAGGCCAGAACAGCCCTAACCAGATGCACCAGATAGAGTGATATACTTCCCTGTTTAGAGTTGTAAAATGACAATACAAAGAATTCCTCCTTGCAAAAGCAGACTCCACTTGAAATTTTCAAAGGAGTATGGTAAAATAATCATTTGCTAAAATGAATGGCATTATATACTCTACAACTTAGGATATTCAGATAGTAGTAAAGTACATGGACAAATAGCTTTAATTAAATTCTGAATATAATCAGGAAAATGAACACAGTCAAGACTGAATGATGTATTATTTGGTCCTGAGTTCTGAATTGAATTATTTATTTCCCTATCTTTTCAATCAGTCCCTCTCCAAGGGAATATGGTCATTTGCAATTTCTGTTTCTCTTGAAGGTACAACCCCACTTTACTTGTATTTTCCCTGTTTTTCTCCCATTAAGGAAAAGCCTTTTTGTTTCTTTCCAATTTTAGTATATATTCTTACTTGTTTTTCTTTCCAATTTTAGTGCATATTCCACTTTGCTAAATTGGGGTGGTAGGTACGGCATTGCTCTCCCATCGTGCAGGCCATTTACAGATTTCCTATTCCTAGCATCCCTTTCTTTTCTTCAGCTAGTAGTGATTGGCAGAAAGCTTGTACATAACCTCCTGCAGGCTTGTTCCTTGAGGGACATTCCTTCTGCAGTGAATCCATGATGCTAAAGCATAGGCCCTCTCTGCACTTTTGATGTTTGTCTCTGCTAAATCTTTCCCTTTGTACCTGAGACACCTGAACTGTAGCACATTTGTTGAAATTTAAAGGGCAACTCTTATCACCGTTACAGTGTGCTACTTCATTTCTTCAGCTTTAATTTTGGGGAAATGGTTGTAGCTGTGGCCATCAATCAAACTGAGAGGCCTCTTCAATTTGAATAAAACCTTTGTGTAGTTTGTGAAGGAGAGGGCTAAACAGTGAAAAGCCTTTGAGTTCTCAGCACATCCACAACCTGTGGATAAGGCTAGGGGCTTAAAGTTGAAATGGCTATTATTCCTTTTAGCTCCCCGTGGGTACAGAACTCAGAATCACTTCAGCAACTACTACCTCTCAGTGGTATCATCTTTGAAAATGAAAATCATGTGGTATGTAGCTAGGGTATAAAAGAATGTTACACTGCTCTATGTTGGGGTGTGTGTGTGTGTGTGTGTGTGTGTGTGTGTGTGTGTGGTGTGTATGTGTGTGTGTGAGAGAGAGAGAGAGGGAGAGAGACAATACAGCACGAATATACATAAATGGGATACCTTACATATCCACTTCATACATAGTTTTGTATTCAAATGTATTTGTTTAAGTTTACTGAAATCATGTGTGTTTTATTTTCTGTCTATGCTAGGGTATGGTTGATATTAACAAAACTATACTAAATAAGTCAGATATGAAAAGAATCTGGCAAATATGATTATGATTTCAAACTACATTTAATGTGATTCAGAGGACAGGAAGAAGGTTTATCCAACTGTATTAGCTATGCATTTAAAAAGAGCAATGGAAAGTAAATCTAAAAGCAAAATCTAATTCCAGTGATAAATATGGTTGTTTCAAATATTTTATCAGAACGATTAATGTACAAAATGCACAGTAAGATTGTTTTGTGTTCCTTGATATTTGATGCCTGTGTACCAGCTGAAATGTGTGCAGAAAAAAATTTATATATATTATATATATATTATATCCCTTATATATTGTATTATATATAAAATTATACCTTTTATAGAACTGCAGTTTGGGCAGTTTGTTATAAAAAAGTTCAACTTTGTTTAAAAAGTGAGTTAGCAAAATTCTGCTTCTATCTGCCTTGGCCTTCTCCAAAAAGATTGTTTCTGAGCATTTACCAGCATAGAGAATGGTGCTGCTTTTGTTGATAGACTTAACTATTTCCATGTAAGAGTATTCTTTTTTAGGGTAGGGTAAAATGTTTCTGAGGACTCAAAGTAGACAAATCTGATGAGTCTTATGAGACCCAGCAAGACAGGAAACCATCATGGAGAGCATTTGGGCAGAGCCAAGTGGATTTATTTTGTGACCAGAAGTGAGGCTTTTCTGATTTGTCACCTTATTTTGCCAGAAGGTGAAGACTTACAATATTATCAACAGTTCTCTAGGGAGCCACTTTCACAAAGAGTCTACTAACGGATTTTATAATTTGAACAAATTTGGACTGAGTAAAACAGAATGGAACCAACTTGATAAAGTTGAGATAATTATTTTTCTTTCTTGACATCAGACTTGCTCCCTACCTCCATTTTAGCTTCTTAGTTCTACGTTTCTAAGAAAATTTATGTTATTTGCATATTCATATTCTTGACAACATCCTCTGCTAGTTCTTTGGTAGTTTGGATTGATGTTCACTCATTAGGGAGACATCAGAGATGAGAACCTCCCTCAGAGCAATCCTAGTTTGCCTGTAGTTTGCCTACATACTTATTCTCTCAAAGTAATTGGGACTGTATTTAATAGAGGAATGTGTTTTCTTCGATGTGTTCGTCCATGGCTAAAGCCAACTTTAATACCTATACATTCTATGCTAATATTTTAGGTATGCTAATACACTAAGAAGTTTCTCCACATCATGCTTTTAAAAAAGGAAGTTCATCAAAGAGCATATTTTTGTCAGAGCATGTGTTTACAAATCCCATGGCAGCTAGGGAATTTTTCTTCTGCTTAAATTCAGCATTCTGAGTCACTTTTAATCAATCCCCTAAACGTATTTTTAAAAGTCAGTTCAGTGTGTTGTTCACAACAATAAATATATCTATTGTCATTTTTGGTGTGTGTGTAATAATGTAGTGTTAATGTGTACTTTTTCCTTTAAGATAATCAGAGAATAATGCTAAAATAATGACTATTATAAGAACAGGCAAAATGAGATTCTTAATTGCTGATTAAATTCCTTTTTGTTTCTTTAAGTAAATGCTCTTTCATCTGGCATTGCTTATACAAATCCAACTCCATTAAACTTATGAGAAAATAAAACATATAAAACCATTGTGCAAAGAAAATACTTTAGTAAATTAAACTATCACTCAAGTCAAACAGTGTTTTTACTCAAGTTGCTCAGACTTGACTCCTGAAGATGAACCCCAAATCCTCCCCTGTAATCTCTTATACCTGGTTTTCTCCTGATAGCAATGGGCCAGTCTTTACCTAGAAACCAGAACTTTGATTAATCTTAACTTTTGGTATACAGAGATATAATGTGTTTTTTCAGTTTTTCTCAGGAGATAAGCTAGACCATTTAAAAATCCTTTGTTATGTGATTTCAGTAACAATGAATAATTTAGGATTATTATGTATTGTTTAAAAAACCATTTTCCCTCCATGCTTCTAAGTTAGCATAATGACTGTTACTCGGGATGACAAAGCACAAAGAATTATCTGATAAAATCTGAATGAATTGAACCATTGATAACCCAATGTTGCAGAACTCAAGAGTTATCATTGATCAAACTTTCCCATTATAAGAAAGAAAGTTATCTTGACATTTCAAGTGTTACTGAGATACCATTCTGGGTTTTAAATTTTTCAGTTCTTGAACCATACAGAACTGGGTATGACCTTGCATAATCAACTTTACCTTTTTGTACCTTAGAATCCTCATTTATAAAATGGGGATATTAAAATTAGGTTAAATCATATAAAATTGCATGTCTATAGGTCAAATACAGTTTTTTAAAACAGACAATTTCCTATTGTTGGCCCTACTACCTCTTTTATAAGTTTGATGAGAGAATTAAAAGAGCTAATGCATGTAAACTTTTAGGAAAAATGCTAAATATGCTGGAGTGAGCTTTCATAAATTTTAGTTAGTATTCTTATTATTAGAATAGAAAAGCCAAGAACTATTTGGTCATTCTGGGAATGAAAGAAATATATTCAAGGTAGCATCATCCAGCAGCCCAAAATAATTTATAATGAAGTCTTTTCTTATATTTCTCAAAGTCAGAATAATTAAAGTCTTTATGTGTATTTCTGAAAAGGAAATGTCTTATATATCCCCATGACTTGATATGTATTCATTGCAAGAATCTTTCAAGAAATCAGCCTCCCAAATATTTTTGTTACTGGATTTTGCTTATATCAGTATGCAAGTTTTCAGTATCCAGCTTTAAATCATCACATATTGTGTAGTTTTAATGTAGTTATTTACTTCCATCCTAGCTGAGACAAAACAAAAACAAGAAACAAAAACACCATCACTAAGGTTCATTTAAGCTTAACACATCTGAAAAACAGGGTTTGGGAAAGATCAGTTAACATCATAAATTGCAAATTACCCCAGCTGCTTTGAGAAATATAATCCGTGCAGTGAACCAATTCCAGTGATGTATAGGGGATATTTAAACTTTGAGAACTTGAACTTAGATAATGTGAAAAGCAGAGAAGCAGCAGGTATGTTTGGGCCCTCTTTCATTTGTTGTGCTTTAGGAAGTCCTATCTCCTGGTTTTAGAAGTGTTTAATGTTCTCAATCATTTCCTGTACTTCAGTAGCACGATCAGGCCATTTACAAATGAACATGCCTATATACAAATATGTCAGTGACCACTTAAACTCAGAAACAGTCATACCCCCCTCAAATGTTTGTGGACTTGAAGGGCTAAAACTATGGGATCTAAATTAGAAATGGAAGTAAAGAGCTTGAAAAATAAGCTGAAATGGAATCTGAGCACTTGTGAAGTTATGGATATTTACATTTCTTAAATATAAAAGGAGGGAAAAAGAGAAGATCTGTGGTTATGTAAGTTAAGTTTGTAGATCAGGTTATAAGGAACTAGACATCTGGTGATTTCTGTTTTCACAATAAAATGTGAGGTGGAACTATTGGCTATAAGTGAGTCAAAGAGTTCGGGTAGGGCAGGAGAGGATAATATATGAAACAGTCATCTCAGATATTGGGAACTGAGCTTAATGGAGAAACATGGAAGAATTGCTGAGCCCATTTGAGACGTTGGGTGATTAAGTTGAAGTACAAACAGTATTGCCTGGTTGTATAATTTGCTCCAGCTACAGTGAGAAACCAGATGGTTATGCTCATCTGGAATTTGAGTTTCACAAGGAGAATACAATGGCAGAGGAGAGAAAGAATGTAGTTGAGGCTGTGATTACAATAATGGCGTTTTGCTTGTAAGTTGCAGAAGTGAAGACAGGAGGAAGGTGAGGGAAGATGAAAACTCCACAGGTCCAATGCCCTGAGGATCTAATGTTCTGAGAAGAGTACTGTTTGAATAAGTAAGAGATAATGGTAGGAAACTGAGATCCCAGGATGGAATGTTTGCTTTTCAGATTTGGAGATGGTACAGATTCTGATGATAATGAAGTCTTGCCTGTGATCAGGAGAAAGGGTACTTGAGGTGTTGGGAAGGATGGAATTGTCTGAGATAAGGAGGTAAAAAACCAGAGGACTGGTTTTGGAAGGATTGGAAGGATTATCCCAATTGATGATGAAGTTGTCAAGACTGGCTAGACTTTGTACAATGAGGAAGACAGGGTCTAGAGCTAAAATCATTTGTGAATCAAGGGAAATGACCAAGAAATGAAGAACAATAGCTCCGAAGAGGTAGCGAGGGCAGAACAGCAAGTTTTGCAAGAGGCAGAAAAAGAAGTGGTCTGGAAGTGGAAGTTGGGGTGGGGGAGAACCAAGAAGGACAGTTCCTCTAACTCCTTGATCTGAAGCACATGAAATAATAGTAATACTACTACTACTACTAATAGTAATAATAACCATAACTATCACAATAGCGAAACAGCTATTGAGAACTTACTGTGAGCCAAGTTACTCTCTCAAATGCTTTATATTGATTCACCCATTTAATCATTATAGTAACCCTTAGAGAAGTAAGTGCTATTAACAATATCCCCATTTTAGTAAACTGAGGCAATGGTATTGTAAAGTTACTTAACTTTGTCAAAGTCACATAGCTAGAAAGTTGTGCTGCTAGAGTTCAAATCCTGACAAATGGACTTCATAGCCTCTAAACCACCACATGGTTGCCATTGTCCTTAACCTGAAATTGAGAGAATCAGCGCTTCTGTAGGAGGATGTGTTCGCTGGATTTCAGACTGCTGTGGAACCGTTTAGTATCAGTGGGCTAAGCTCTGCATAGGAAAGCCTGGGACTCAGGGATTTATGCTGCAGGCGTGGAAAGGTGGTACAGGTCTTCCTGTAAACCCTTCTTTCTTGACAGCCATGTGTGCTGTCATAGCAGCTTCTTCCTGCCCCTCGCTACTGCCCCCCACCCTGAACCTGGGGAGGACCCCATCTGGACCTCTGCTTTGTCAGATGATGGAGCACACTGCTCTTTTTTGACTGGGGAGAGAGCTCTGCTCTCTCTACTTCCCATTAACAATGGAGCATTCGCTGTTTCCAAGTCCTATTAAAGAGTCCATATTTATGAAGAGATATGAGAAAGAAAGCATATCATAATTTGTTTGGTTTATCATATTTTGCTTTGCTTTGATCTAAGTATCAAGGTTCCCAAAGAATCTCAGTTGGCTCCACCAGGATGCACTTTTCATACCTAGTTATCTTTGTGTCAGGCACAAACAGACTGAGAATTTGGACAACTAACATTCCACAACCCTTGTTCAAAGCGAAATTTCCCTATCTTTCTAATTCCACTGGGTTTTCAGGTTGCTGCCAGGGACCCATAATACCAGCTGTGTATCTAGTGCTCTATTGGTAGTTTTTTTGTAATGGTTTTCACTTATGCACACCTCCTGGGCAAAGGCCATCCTTTTCTCTGGAAGACTCCATCGAACCTTCGCCTCCTAATTCACATTTGAATCTCTGTGAGCCTGCAACAGGGCCTTTGCTGGCATCTCACCAACTGGAGTCAGTCAGAATAGAATCTTTCACAGGCTCTCTTGCTGCGCCTTTTCATTATTCTCAGATCTTTTTGGCGTTTTTGTCTGTGGCTTTGTTTGCTCTTGAATACCAAGAGTCTGTCTTTGGTAACGTGCTAAATGTAATGAGGCTTGGGAAGCATTCGGTGAAAAGTTTTAAAAAAGAGAAAGGAAGAAAGAAAGAAGCCAAATTAATGACCGTTGTTCTAAATGCAGATGGCACTGATTAGTTTGCCGAGATTCTTCTGTGAAATAAGCTCAGCACCATCACCTTCTTATCTCAGAATCAGCCTTCCTGCCAGAAGTGATGGCTGGGACAATGCAGATGGCTCTCAAGTAGGAGCTTCTCTCAGAACCCAGTCCTTATCACGGCTTTGACTGGCAAAGGCTGTCATTCATGCTGTCACTCACAGTGGGTACACAATGGATCATGTCTGCCTTGCACATCATAGATAACTAGACTAACTGGGGCTGGATTTAATTCTTTGGTTAAAGAAGAGGAGAAAAGATAAATCATTGATTATAGAATATCTGATTTTCCTTTAATTCACCTGTCACTGCAACTGTAACCTTGTGTTCTAGATCAGTTAAATTTGTCAACATCCCTGAGAGAAACTACCATTTTAATAAGATTTTTTTTTTCAAACCACATATATTTATAAGTCCATATATGTGACTCTTTCAATCCTGTGTCTGTGTGACAATCTTCTTTGAAAAACAGCAATGTGGTTTTGATGTGCTTTGGAATTTTTATCCTGACATTTTAAAATAAAAATGAGCATTAATGATTTTGATAGAGCATTCTTGGAAAAAAAACCTGGTTAGGTAAAAATGAAAATATGAAGGCATTGAATATAAAGGTATTTTGTGTGAAAGTCTACTGTTTCTACAGTACTCTGAATGGTGACAGCAGAGGATTCATTTACACATCTAAAGCAGCTTTGTATATTGACAAAGAAGGTGTTAGAGACAGAACCATCATAATAATAACTGTGCCTGTTCACCAGCATTTTATGTTATTGTATGTCACAAATGTTGTACTCCATATAATATATTAAAATAATCTGATAAAAGGAGCAATAGTTCTTAGCTAGGTTAATTATTGAGTTTTTGAAGAGCTAATTAACGATGCCTGACCTGATTTGTTTTGCTGCTGAAGGAAGGTATTGAAGATTTTAAGATATGCAAACACTCCTCAGTATACAATAAAACATATTTATAATGTTTGCCAAGGATATTAGTTTTTCACCGGGTTACAACACTGAGAATAAAGAGGCTAATATTACTTTATGCATCTCTCTTTGCTCAATGGTAAGAAAGTCACAATATTCAGCAAAACACGTGGAGCTAATATGTCCACTATGTTTGCTTATTTATTTTCCTGGAGAAGGAAACTATGAACATGACTCTTGATGTCCTAACCAAACCAATGCTCATTTATGCAGAGAAGTTAGTTAAAATAAGACAGTGATGGTCTATTAAAATGTTAATTGAAATAAAAGAGTTCCAGGGTGCCTGGGTGGCGCAGTCGGTTAAATGTCTGACTCTTGGTTTCAGCTCAGGTCGTGATCTCAGGGTTGTGAGCCTGAGCCCTGTGCCAGACTCTGCACTTAGCACAGAGTCTGCTTGGAAACCCCTCTTCTTCTGCCCCTGCCCCCCATTCATGCCCCCAATAAATAAATAAACCTTTAAAAAAGAAAAGAGTTCCTTTCAGAGATAGCATTTTAGTCTACATAATACCAATACATAATACTGCATAACTACTTTTAGGATAAGGCATAGAGGTTGTATTCTTTTAAAAAGAATCATAGCTATTTCTAAGGTTTATATATCATATGCAAATTAAGGAGTAAGGAGGTATTCCTTCTAATTTAATAATTCTCATTTAGAAATATTTATAGCGTGCCTATGTAAGGATACAATCCATTGTCCTTAAATTCAACGAATATGGCCAATAATATGCCAAATTCTACAGAGTATCCCCTTGAATAATGTGTGTATCAACTAAGGGTTGGTTCATCTTGGCATGGGAGATACAAAAAGGAGGAAGAAAGGAGAGTTGATAAATTGAAGATTTGGGAAAGAAAAATAATGCACTGCTCTTGTTGTGACCATTATAGGTCACCGGCTAGCTCAGGGATTGTTTACTCTTGAATGAGATACTACCTCCCGCACCCCAATCGAGTTCAATCTGTGGCTAACTTTGTGCAAAGACCAGCCTGGGACTCTTTCCCAGAAAACAAAACAATGTACAGGAAACTGTTGGCCAAAGGAGAATTGAACATGATAGTCATGTGACTGATGTATGCAGAACATCATCTCTTCTTATATATGCAAATCTGACTCTGGGAGTATTTAAGAATTTGTAAGTTTGTGCTCATTCTTTCCAGTTTCTTAAATAGTACCCAAAGTAGAGACTGTCCAGGTCATATCTGTGTCCCTCAAAGAAGAAAGGCAATACCACCAAAAAATGTGTAAGGTTACTGGACTATCAGATGCCAAAGAGTATGAGTCCTCCAACTTTGCCCTGTCTCAGCTCTCAACAGGGACTTATGGATTTAGGGATGGCATATATTATTCAGAACCCCAAGAATGAGCAAGCTGGAGGAACAATGGAGCCTTGCCTCTGGGTTTTTATTTTATAAGTATGTGGGTTCTTCAGAGGAGCCTCAGAGCAGTTTCATAGCCTGTCCAGTTGCTATACAATAATTATCATCTCATCTCAGTTTTTATAGTCTCTATTCTTCTTTGTCTGAGCCATGCCTTTGTTCTCATAAAGACTTACCAGATGACTGTGATCCCAGAATTCAGTTTCCTTGGTTAACTTCCAGGGATGAGAATAAAGTCATTCCTTGGAATCCAATAGAGTTAAACCCATCTTTGACCCTGTCCTGTCCTGGAGTATACCATACCAAGACTATGAAGGATGCTGAGCTACCAGCATAGATGACTTCTTAGAGGCTTCAAGATTCATTCTCTTCCTATGCTCAGTCTTTATAATTTCTTGCTAATGTGACATGGATGAGTGTGTATAATTAGAAAATAAATGGAGAGAAGATTTTGTATAACCTTGTTCTCTTGGAAAATATGTCACATCTAGATAAGTGGCTGTGTGTGTGTGTGTGTGTAATTTGGTTATTTAGAAAGGGTTGATTGATATTTGTTCTGATCTTTTGTTTAAATATCTCACTTCAATAGTAAAATATAACCTGGTAGTTCAGTGAATTCCTTAATTTGTTCATTTATCTAGTATTTATCCAGTGCCAACTATTCCAATTTTCATGAATCTCAAAATTAGTAAACTCTCCAAGCAATGTATGAAGATTAGCATTACAAACTTAAACAGAATGTAAAGGTTAATGTAAAACTCTTAGGCCTTGATTTTCCATTTTGCATAGTAGTCAAAAGATTCTTTGTAAAATAGATGCCGTAAAACTGCATGGGTCACAATAGAGCGGTCATTTTCGTTTGGTTTGGTTTTGATTACACAGCCTATGTAGGCATAGACCTGCATTGAGAAAGGGAAAAAATCATCTATACTCATGATTAGATGATGGCTATATTAACAAGATTGAACCAGTTCCAGTCCCCAAGACAAATAACATGTCTAATGGCAATGGAAATGTGGCACTCTCTTCAGTACTATACCGAGTCTTCTTGGTTACAGGATGCTAGCAAGAACTGTGTTAGTGACCGATCCCTGCATATCTTAGCAAATTAAAATAGCAAACACATTATCTCACCCAGTTTCCTGGGCTGAGGAATCTGGGGGCAGCTTAGCGGGGTAATTCATGTCCTGTCTCCATGAGGTTGTAGTCATGATGCAGTCTAAGACTGCAGTCATCTGAAAGCTTGACTGGGGCTAGGCAATCTACTTTCTACCTCATTCACATGGCTCTTGGCAGGAGGCTTTAGTTTCTCGCTGACTGTTGGTTGGAGGCCTGTTTCTTATCACATGGGCCTCTCCATAAGGCTCTCTCACCACATGGAAGCCGACTTCTCCCGGAGTAAATGGTCTAAGAGAGAAAGAAAGTGAACTAAGACAAAGCTACAATGTCTTCTTAAACTCAGCTTAGAAATAATATACCATCATTTCTGCCATATTCTATTATTAACACAGACAACCCTGGTCCAGTGTAGAAAGGGATCACACAGCTGCACAAGTACCAAAAGGCAGGGATTCTTGGGGGCCATATTGCAGGCTAGGATAAGTTTCTGATTCAATTCCCAGCTATTTTTGGAGAAGTCTGACCAAGTATCTCCCTTTAAAGCAGTGATTTTCAAAAGAGGATGAAGAGGTATAGAGTTAGAGAAGCACGTTCTTTCTTTTTTTTTTAAAGATTTTATTTATTTATTTATTTGACAGAGAGAGAGATCACAAGTAGGCAGAGAGGCAGGCAGAGAGAGAGGGGGAAGCAGGCTCCCCGCTGAGCAGAGAGCCCGATGTGGGGCTCGATCCTAGGACCCTGAGATCATGACCTGAGCTGAAGGCAGAGGCTTTAACCCACTGAGTCACCCAGGTGCCCTAGAGAAACATGTTCTATATTATAGTGAATTTTATATCTTGATGTAAGAGAACACACTTTTTTGAACATGGGCTACAGAAAACTAAATTTAACCATTGTTTCTTTGCCTGTGGAGATACAAGTACGTGCATATTGGTGATTATTTAAGGAAAAAGTAGACTCACAATTTTGGTGTGTGTGTTGGGGGCTGTATTTTGTTGTAAGGAGCATGATATTTTTAATACTGAAACTACTTTAAAACAAAATTAGAAAACTGTCACGAAAATATAGACCAATTATTAGATCCATTAGCAATTACTCCAGTTAACCACAATGAAATCAACCCATGTGTTTCATAGTTCTTTGATTAACAGAGATTTATTTCAGGTTTAAGAAAAAAAAAATTGGCCAAAATATCTGTGTCAATTCATGTAAAGATATTAAGGATTTCTGGTAGCCTTATGCTGTATAGATCCAAAAAGGAATAATATATTATTATAGAATTTATAGATTCTATTATTACAATTATTATTATATTATATTTTATTATTATAATATATTTTAGAATATATTATATTCTATTATTACAATCTATTATTATTACAATATATTCTATATTGTATAGAAAACAATACAGCAAATATTATAAAATAATGTACTTTTGCTTATCAACACAAGCACTTTGTATTTAATTTCTTCATGCTAAAGCAGATTCCTTGAGTTGGAATCTGTACCAGATATCAAGGAAGCTGATCATATCATTGTGTTGTAGTAGAACAGCAGGCAGAGTTCAATGAGGCTTTTTATCTTAAATTATATTTTCAACTTGACCTCATTAAATTCCTTTCCTTCTGTTTGTCATTGTAGGCTCACTATATTTCATATTTCCTCTCGGCCTCTTTACCATTTTAAAATTGTCCTTTAGAAATAACTCTGGCATGGAGAGTTCATTATTTCTGATAGTGACAACGCATTGAATGCCCTAATACACTGATTTCATTGTGCCTCATCACCTATATTTAGAAAAATTCAGGTATATTTTCTAGTTGCTGATTATTTTTTAGAAAATCATTAAGTGTCAAAAGCTATTTTCTGTTTATTTTCAAATTTGTTTTTAAACTGTCTTTAGGAGAGGAGTTGCTGTAGTGTAACAAATGGAAAAAAAAAATCCCACTTTTTTGCCTAGATTTTGTTTTTCAGAGTGGAGAGAATAAATAGTAAACGGGGAAATTTTTTTCTCTAACGCATGACCTAAATTTCTCTTGCAATGAAGCTGCTCTGCTTTTAAATATAACACCTGCCTCTGTAAATTTTCGTAGTGATTTATTTTTCAATGTTTGTGTATATAATGTGGATGTAAATATATACTTTAAATATTTCACATAAGTACCAATGTGAGTATAATTTTGATTTGAAAATAAAATAAGTTATTCTGAATAAAGCAAAGCTTTCCAAGCATCCTTTAAAAAAGAGAGAAAAATTAAAAAGGGGGGGAAAAACCTGACTGAAATACAATCGAATGAGCCAATGTTATTAGACACCACCACTGGAAAGACTAAAGCAACTCATAATGAATTAAAAGAAAAGGGCCATTAAACTGGAGAATCCCAACAATCAAGTGGAGATGTTTCAGGCTCTTTAGGCATTACGGCTGGAATAAATACGTTATCACACTAAGCTTTTATGAAAGGCTGTTATATTTTTACCAACTTTAATCTGTTTCATTTTTGTGTTTAAAGGATGGGAGTTCCATTAAAATAAAAATTCCATTTGGGTTATTATCTCTCCAGCTGTCTGTACAGACCATGGAGCTGGCCAGAGAATATTCTCATTATGTGTGTTGAGCAGTTACTCAGTGATTGATGCCGCATTAATGCACGACACAGACGCGTTCCTTTTGTTACCGAATATTAGACAAATTAGTTCTTACAAATTCATGACCCACCCTCCCCCTCCTAGTCTGGGTGCCTTTCTCCTCCCTCTCTCAGCTCCCTACCTGCCCCCGTGCCTTCTGCTGGGCACCTGACTTGACTACCATGGAGAGTTAATATTGCTGATAACCTTCAGCGAAAATGAACCAAAGCATTAGGAGGAGGGCTTTGACAAAGGCAGGGGCAGAAAACAGGCAGTGGTCTTTCCAGGCAGACTATAGAATGAGGTTCTGGTCATTTTGCAGGATACCCCAATGAAGTAATGACAAATGAATGTTTTGTTGTCCCAAACTAGTTTTCTCTTCCCCACTTTATGTGAGGGACCATTTATCTCCTCAATTCCTTTAAACTTACTTTTGTCAGGATGGGGAGAGAGGAGTCATAAAAAAAATTTGTATTTAGACAGTTTCCTTACCATGAAGCTAGGAAGTATGGGAGTGGATATACCTCTCTTCCTCTTGCCTGAAATGTTTGTATTGGAATTATTCCTAGAACTGAAGAAAAGGCAGTGCAGATATTAAAATGCAAAAGTTGTTTCTGAGCATGATCAGTGGTTTCCAGTTGGATTATGTGTCATATATTTGTGTTTGGTTGTGAAAGATGGGCTCGTGATCACCAAATGTTTAGAGTTGTCAAAATATATCGTTACATGTATATTTCTGGAAGAAAATATTCTGTGCTAAACCTTACTGTTTTTACATTGAATCTTGAAAATGACAAACTTCCAGTTATACATATAAGGACACTGAAGCACAGGAAAGTTAAGTAACTTACCCAGTGTTACATAGTCAAAGTTGATCTTGAACCTGCCTCTTGAACCTATGTATTTGGTTTATAAATGAAAATGAATGAAATTTTACTTATTAGCTATTCCTGAAAATTCCTGTATGTATTTTTTGATGTTCTAAATTTTAGTTTCTAATACAGTAAATATTGATAGATATAAATATTGTTATATTTATTTGATAATTATTGGTATAGTCTAATGAAAAACTTGATGAGCACTGAATAATATTTTTAAGTTTATAATTCAATGGGTGTTTTTGGTATTTTAATAAGATTGTGCTATAAACACTGCAATGTAATTTTAGGACATTTTTGTTCTTATAAAGGCAGCCCCACACCATTTGCAATCACTCTCCATTTCCCTCCGATATCCTCTGCCTAACCTACTTTCTACTTCCACGAATTGGCTTATTCTGGGCATTTCATATAAATGGAATCATAAAACTCATGCAATATATGAATGATCGCATGTGGTTTCCTCCACTTAGCATAATGCTTTCCAGGCTCATTCATTTTCTTGCACATCTAGTACTTCATTTTTTTAATTGTTGAATACTATTCCATTGTACAGATACCTCACATGTTGTTTATCCATTTATCAGTTGATAAACATTGGATTGTTTCTACTTTTCGCTATTATGAATTGTGCTACAGTGAATATCTGTGCACAGGTTTTTGTGTGGACATATGATTTCAGTTCTCTTGAGTATATACCCAGGAATAGAATTTCTGGGTCATATGGTAACTCTATATTTAACCTTTTGAGCAACCATTAACTTGTTTTCCATAATAACTGCACCATTTTACATTCATACCAACAGTCTGAGGGTTCCAATTTCTCCACATCTTTACCAACACTTGTTACTATCTGTGTGTTTTATTATAGGGATCCTAGTGGGTGTGAAGTGGTATCTCATAGTAGGCTTGATTTTCATTTTCCTAATAACATTGAACATTTATTTCATGTGTTTCTTTACCGTTTCTTCTTTGGAGAAATGTCTATTCAAATTGTCAGCATATTTTTAAATTAGGTTATTTGTCTTTTTCTTGTTGAGATGTAAGAGTTCTCTACATATTTTAGACATATAAGTGGCTTATCAGATATATGCTTCACAAATATTTCTCTCATTCTATGGATTCATTTTCTTGATGGTATGGTTTGCTGCACAAAGAAAATCTTAATTTGGATATAGCCCATTATATTATCTTTTGCTGCTTGTGCTTTCAGTTTTATCTAGGAAACGACTACCTAACTCAAGGTCACAAAGACATAACTCCCATTTTCTTCCAAGTAGTTTTAGCTTTTTGTACATTGTTAAATTGTATTTGAAATACCCCATAAAAGACTAAGTGTGGTATAGACCTAATTATTTTTAGTTTTGTCAATTATACAAGTCGATTCAAAACCATTCACAAAAGTTAGTTGTGATGACTGTTGAAGATAAGCAATGAAGATGCTTTCCTAGAACCTGATAAGTCTGCACTGAAAGAATTTGACCTAATAAGTAACAGACATAATACAAGTAACTAACATGTAAGGGAAAGTGTGATGTGAAAGGAATGGGATACATATCTTGGGAATTCAGGAAGAAAGATTACCTGTAGTTGTGGAAAGTGATAGTCATGTTTGATTTGAATCTCTAAATAAAATTCATGATAAAGTTCTGGCAAACTCTCTCTGCTCTGCTAAAGATCATGGCCATCACTGATTAGTTGCACTTGCATCGTGGTTTCTGAAGTGGTCAGGACGGCTGGCTTTCAGGGTTTTGTGCCAGAGAGAAGCAGTTCTACAAATGCTGTTGGCAGAGCACTGAAAGTCCCTGAGAGGTTATAGGTGGTCAGCTAGGTCAGGACAATTTTCCTAATAATGTTTAGACATGACTTGCCTTTTTCATTCTATTGACATTGTGCTCGTTATGCAGAAGCAATAGTGGGTAAAACCACTGTGCATTAGCACAAATCGAGACACACCATCAAACCGTATGAGTAGTCATTGTGTCGATAAACCTGTAACTGCTCTGATTCTGGTGCCTAGACAAGATAGCACAGGACATAAGAATTGCTCATAACTAATTTTGATGAATGTTTATAGGCAAACTAGATAAAAAGTCCTTAAAGTGCTCATAACAGATTTATTTATTTTTTATTTTTTTAAAGATTTTATTTATTTATATGCTGGAGAGAGAGTGAGAGAGCATGAGAGCACAAGCAGGGGGAGCAGAAGGCAGAGCGAGAAGCAGGATCCCTGTTGAGCAAGGAGCCCGATGCAGGACTTGATCCAAGGACCCTAGGATCACAACCTGAGCTGAAAGCAGACACTTCACTGACTGAGCCATGCGGACATCCCAAAATAGATTTAAAAAGATACTCTCAAGGGTTTAAAATAACCTTATTACTTCTAACAACTTACGAACTTGATAAATTTAATTAGGGAAAAATGCTACACAGGGCACCTCAGTGGCTCAGTTGCTTAAGCGTCTGATCTTTGATTTCAGCTCACGTCATGATCTCGGGGTCCTGGGATACAGCCCCGTGTTTGGCTCTGCACTCGGCATAGAGTCTACTTGGGATTCTCTCTCTCCCTCTCTTCCTTTGCCCCTCCTACCCCTCTTCTCCCGCTTGAGCTCTCTCTCATTCTCTAAAATAAATAAATAAAATCTTTAAAAAAAAAAAAAAGACGAAATGCTACACAATGACAAAAATAACAGGACTCTGGAACAAATACAAATGCATTTTAGTTTCAATTGAGTGTAAGTGCCTGGTTTCTGCTTAATACCTATCCCCCAAAAGGATATTCAGATAAAACATAATTTCCTGCAAAACATGAAGGAAATAGTAGTAACTTTTCAAAATATAGTAAGAGTGGCTTGGAAATTTATATGCCATTTTGGACTATATCCCCCAAGTCATCTTAGATACATTGTTACTGTATCTCCTTAGGAATGTTGTTATAGCAACTTTATTTATGAAAGCAGGAACTGAAGAATTGGAACCAACCCCAAACTAGGTCTGAATCCGAGCCAGAAGCAGGTTTTCTGTCATGGTAGAAGCAGCAGTGCCTCTTTACTGCTCTCACTTGCAACATACCTGGAAGGGACCCATGCAGCATAACTATGATTCGATTGTGGAGCGTAGGAGCTTTTTTCTGATTTCTAGGCAGGATTCGATATTTGACAAAAGTCTGATATGAAGGCAGTAAAATAGGTGCATTTATTCTAGAGTTGTGGGGCATGGACAAGATTCTGGTTGCCAGAAGCATATTAAGTTTTTAACAACAACAACAAAAATAGGTTGACTGTATGACAGGTTTAGAGAGAAATCTGCGATGGAAATATAGATTTGAGTCGTTACCTTATAAGTGATAGTCACTCTAAGACATGACTTTATATCAGGAGTCCTGGAGGAAGATTGTTTTCAGTTTCATTATAATAAAACAAAGCAAGGAAGGAGTATTCTGTGTTAGGTAGCAGTAGCTCTCCTAGGTAAAGCAGCTTCTCCTGGAAAGATGCCAAAAGTGAGTAGGGGATTCAAATATATGAATAGATGGAAAAGTAAGAGGAGAATAAGGCACAAGTCAGTCATTTGGAGAACATTCAATTTTTTAAAAATTTTTTTCAGCATTATTGAAATATAATTGACAGTGATGCATAAATTTAAGGTGTACAATGTGTTCATTTGATATCTGTACAAGATTATCAATTTCTAATGTACAGTATGGAGAGTATCCAATATTAAACAGGTAGATTAAAGTAGAGGAAGACTTTTTAAATGTTTTCAAAGGAATAGAGATGAAGACAGAGTGCTGGGAAAGAAATGATATGAAAGCTAAGGAGGAGACTTATTTTTTTTTTTTTTAAAGATTTTATTTATTTGTCAGAGAGAGAGAGAGCACAAGCAGGCAGAGGCAGAGGCAGAAGCAGGCTCCCTGCCAAGCAAGGAGCCCGATGTGGGACTCGATCCCAGGAACCTGGGATCATGACCTGAGCTGAAGGCAGCCGCTTAACCAACTGAGCCACCCAGGCGTCCCTAGGAGGAGACTTATTTTTAAGAAGTAGGTGTGGCTGGGCGCCTGGATGGTGCAGTGGGTTAAGCACCAGATTCTTGGTTTCCGCTCAGATAATGACCTCAGAGTGGTGAGGTGGAGCCAAGCTTCGGGCCCTGTGCTTAGCATGGAGGAGTCAGCTTAAGACTCTCTCCCCCTCTCCCTCAGCCCCTCCCCTACCCCCTTTAAAATAAATAAAGAAATCTTAAAAAAAAAAATGTCAGTATGGCCCTTGTATCTGATTACACCTAGTGGTTCCATTTAGATAAGTTCTGAAAAGGTACCCTGGATTTGGCCAATGGCAGCTACCTAGTGAACTCCGTATTGGTAGGCTAAATGGAGTTGTGGTGTTATATAGGTTTGAGGCTACAAATGACAATGAGCATGGGCTCCACTTTTAAAAATCACGGCTGTAATCTCTCTGATATGAAGAATTTGAGAGGCAGGGCAGGGGGTCGTGGGGGGTGGGGAAGGAAATGAAACAAGATGGGATCAGGAAGGAGACAAACCATAAGAGACTCCTCAACTCATGAAACAAACTGAGGGTGGCTGGGGGGTAGGGGCGGATAGGGATAGGGTGGCTGGGTTATGGACATTGGAGGGTATGTGCTATGGTGAGTGCTGTGAAATGTGTAAGGCTAATGATTCACAGATATGTACCGTGGGGCAAATAATACATTATATGTTAATAAAAAATTAAAAAAAAATCACGGCTGTGAAAAGAAGGAGCGTGAGGCAGAGTGTCATCCTGCAAAAGGACAGAACTGTCAAGAAAGTGCTTTTGTTGATTTAGATGGGACACACTTAAGCATGTCAGAAGCTAACAGTAAGAGCCAGTGGCGAGGGAGTGGTGGGTGATTTATTTGGGTTACTGGCAGCTCCTATTCTACTCAGGATAAGAGACCTTGAGTTCTTTTTATTTATCATGGCATTTCTGGCCCTGATAAACTTAGTGTTGTCAATTCTTTCACTTAACGTCTTACAGCACTTTGGTTACATGGTTTAAACTAAAACAAAAAAAAAATTATTCGAGAACAAAATTAACTATTCTAGAAGCTTATTATGTTAATGCCACAATTAATAGGAAATTAGCTAGCTTAGTAACCCCAATATTTTCTACACTTTTCCTTTTATATGAATGAAGAAATATGTGGACATGAGTGATTAAGAATTTAATTTAAAACCTACTTCAGAGGCGGAATAGACAATCAGTAACCATTTATTATGTGCTTACTCTCCCAAAGATAGGATGATATGTGCTAGAGTTGATACAGAGAATTATAGCACATGGTCCTTATTGTCATGAAGGTTGCAATCTGAGGATATAAAACTACATGAAATGATAGCTAATGGTATGACAATATACATGATAAAGAGCAAAAGGGATGATATAGATTAAATGCAAAGGAATTTGGAAAAGATGCCTAACACTGAGTTGGAGCGGTCAGAGATAACTCCTAGGGTAAAGTGGAATTCAACAAATCCTTAGGTTGGATGTGAAGATAAAGAGAGAGAGAAGGATATGGGTCCGTAGATGTAGAGACAGGAAAGCATTTTAACTGGAATAGAAGTAGTACTTACTCATGAATTAGAGACTACTGTTTGCTGGTGATACACTAGGTGTTTTAATATGCATAATCATAATTAATTTAATGATTTGTCAAGGTGAAGAGGAATAGGGTTTACTTCAGATGATTGAATACACTACAAATTAATGGGCTAATGATTTGGTTAGGTTATTAGTTAGCCAAAATGCTCTCTTGTGCGTGGATGTGGGCGTATGGGCACCCACGCACGCGTGTATGTGTATTTCTGTTCTCCCTGGCATCTGAATCCCCTTCGCATGTTGGAGAATTCCCCCATAAGAATATTGGCAGGGGGAAGACCTTACTTCTCTATAAAAGTTGGAAAGTCTAGATACTTACTTCTCAACCCCAGCAACCGAAGATAGGGCAGACCGTTTCGACCAAGCAGACGACTTATCTGCGACTTGGAATCAGGAGCTGACTGCATCTGTAATGAGACATCCATCGTGGCAATGGAGGCAGCCACGCCCACTCACTGTGGTGACAGTGGCAGTGCCGTCAATGTTGACATGTAGCCGTGTTGGAGGCAGGAGGTCGCAGGTTGGGGCATGCGGTGGTCAGCGGTGGAGGCAGCAGCGTCCTCCTCGGGTAGTTCAGCAGCATGATTCGGCTATGGCTTGGCCTTCCATGGCTTCTCTTCTTTCATGCCTATATTCCAAGCCAGGTGCTCTTGCCTCCGCAAGGATTCTGTGGGCAACCCAATAATTCCCTTTCAACAAATGCCCTTTCTGCTTTCACTGGTCAGAATTGTCTTCTGCTGCTTGAAACTTAGAATTGTGACAAGTGAACAAGTTTAGGGTGAGACGGTAAGAGCTTTTAATGTCAGTGTGAGGAGTTTCACCTTTAATCTACCAGAAGTTCTCAGTATCAAAGGGTTTAGAGCCATAGGATAACATTACCTAAGTGATGCTTTATGAAAATCAATGTCAGTATTACATGGAATGAATAATTTGAGGACTATAGCTGGAAAGATAATGGTGGAGAGATGGGTCATATTAACAAGGGAGCTTGTTTGCAGGAAGGTTAGACTGGTTGAGTCTGAGTTGATGCAACCAATATATAATTAGGCAATAGCAGTACGGAACTAGGCATAGACTGAAGAAGAGAGAGTCAAAACTTTAATAATAAGGTGTGTATGTTGTAGGAGGTGTACCATTCTAGGCAAAGGGATTATTGTTCTATAATTCCTCATAGAGCACTGGGCTTCTGTGTAACCTGCCCTTGTGTGCCTGAGTGCTGACACATGGACCAGGACCACACACAGGCCCAGTGGTTCATTGCCACGGTGATTCTCCATTTTCAGCCTTGCTTCCCTTACAACATCTATTTGCATCTGGGGGAAGGAAGCAGATTTCAACTGAGAAGGATCCAAAGATGATTAAATAAGCTCCCCCTAACTCCACTGCCCTGCCTCACTCCAAATGCACTTACCCAAGAGTCTCTTATTTAGAAAGCAAAAAGCAAAACAAAACAAAGAGGACAGAAACAAATACTGCCTACACTTATATTAGAGAAAGAGAAAGAGAATGAATTCTTAAAAGAAGAACAAGACTCATACAAGAAGTGTCAGGATTGCCAGAAGTCGTGGCAGCTGAATTCTACCTTTGATTATAGTATCTAAAGGTCAACTCAGAAAGTGCAGTGGAGTATCGTAAATGGCATGAGCTACCTGGCTTAGATAAAGTGATGCTTGTATTTTATATCTAAAATCATTGCCCTAGCATATAAGAGCCTTATCCACATTCAGTTAGGATATGAAAGGATGACATGGCTCATACAGGGTACTCTTCCATAACACTCTCATAAAAAAGTTAAAAAATGCAGCTTTCTGGGTCTTCTTGAACAAAGGGCAAGTCATACCATATTGTTAAAAAGATTTTAAGATGTATTCTCCCATTAGGGTAACGTAGACACTTGAAAGCTAGGGAAGTTTCATGTTAGCAGGTGCAAAGCACAGCCTTGTGGGGGAGAGCGCCCTACCATTTAGTCAAGAGTCTTATTTCACCACTAATTGTTTGCCTTGAAGATTTTCTTGCCCTGTCTCTGCCTCAGTTTCTATAAGTGAAGAGATCCCTTGGGGAGAAGATTGAGAAATTGAAGCTGTGATTCGGGAAAATAAAATTGGCTGTGGGAGGGAATGAACAGATGATACTGCAAGATGAAATTGCAGCCTTCACGGCAGAAGTTGAGAACAGTTGCTACTTTCCTTAAAGGTCATTGCTCATATTCCAATAAGAATGGGGTGGCGATGGCACATTGAGAACCTGTTGTCTTTGTCTAGGGTGGGCCCTACCCTCTTCTAGCAGTTATCTGTTTACCTTTTAATATAATTAGGCAGACCAGATTGGTATTTAGTCTTGTTCTGACAACAGCAAATTAGGCTTAACTCTTTAATTACAATGAGAAGGAAATCACCTTTCTGATATCCTTCAATTAGCTCAAGCAGCTGTTAAGTTATAATTAAAATTTCACATGGATCATTTGAGTTCCTGGAATGTTTCCATTTAATAACAAAACATTTGCATATATGCATTCAGCTTTCAGCCACCTTTTCAAATCTGTCAATGGTAAACCAAGAACGTTGATACTGTATTAAACAAAATCTTTGTAGTCTTGGAAGCAGACAGCTGGGTCCCACAAAATGAAAAATGGAAATGGAAGACAGTGATCAAAAAGTATTAGTGCCTCCAAGTTTTCTGGAGCTTGTTCAGAGAATTAAACCTTCGCCTCATTCATACTTATCCAAGAGAGGAGAAAAAACTAACCAGGAGAGAGTGGTTACTTGGTGCTTGACAAATGAATGCCTGCATTGCACGCATTTCATTATTCAATACAGCAACAGTCACCCTGCTGTGTCTTTATAAATGGATTCTTGACTCCATAGACTTTCGAAAATATAAATGTGAGAAGAAAAATTACATGTGAAAATTCAAATACTCCCTTTTGCTTTGTTTTTATTTGATTCTGAGAATTGAATTGACTAAAAAAACGTACCGTCTTTGAAGTTGCTCTGGCTAGTATCTCTCTGATACAACCGTGGATTCAGCAAAGCATGTAAGACCAGCAAGGAGGAATCAACGTAGATGAAGCACACTTACAATTTAGATAGCAAAGGTCTTTGAAATACAAAATGCTGGCTAAATTAAACTGATTCCAACTGAAGAATTATAGGAATATATTTTAGATTACATTTAGAAATTTGAATTTGTGGAATTTGAATTGAACGGCAAAAATCTGATTAAAACAGGAAGACTTAAAACTATTTTTCTCCTTTTTAAAATATAATTTGTGTTTTCTGTTCTTTAACATCGGCGGGAGGAAGTGAAGAAAGATTTTGTAGCTTAATAACAATGTTCGGAGGTGATAGGCTTTAGAATCTATATCCAAGACCCTAAGCTGTTTTTAATAAGCTGGAATTCTATTCATGCTTACTCATTGATAGCCTATATTGACAAGTAGAATTCTGTATTGGCTAAGAACCTAATGTCCTCCCAACCATCAGTCTGTAATGTATATTATTGAATTTCAACCACCAAGATAATTGTATCCCTGGAAATTAAAGAATGCATGCAGAGAAGGAAGAGACATGAAAGAACGATGTCTGATACCATAATTATACCAACGTGTACACTTTTGGGGGCTACCAGCTGTTATCAGCACATTTTCCATCTGCCTTTACTAATTTTATTATGACCTTTTGGAACCGATTTCATCTAGTAGAGAGTTGGCTCTGACACCTTTACTGAGTCAGTTTTATCTTTGAACAACTAAAGGGAACGATGAGTAACAAGTGTCATTCTGGCCAGAAAAAAATACTTCTGTTGGGAAACCTCATTGTTGACTAATTTTGAAATTCATTTCAAGTACTTACATTTACCAGTCTGCAAAGCCACAGGATACCTTAGAGAAGCAGAGTCAGATATAAACTCTCAAGCAGTTTTCAATTCAGAATTCTTTATTCTGATTCCCAGATCTAGAAAAATGTACATTCATTTTCTTTCTCCCTACCTGCGTTTGCTTTCTCTCCCTCTCTCCCTCCTACTCCCTCCCTGACCCACACACAACATGAAGACTGAACTCTAAAATAACATCAAGATGTTTACAGCACTTACTATATGCCATAGTTCACTTGCGGTGAACAATTTATTCATCCCCAAACCCAACAATCCAGTTGATATTCCTATATACATCGCACGTAAGAGAAAACCGAAGCCAGAAAACGTTGAATAAATAGTGCTTATAGGTAGCAGGACCAGAAGTTAAATCTATGTGTGTCTTATTCTAAAGCCCATTCTCTTAACCAGTATGGTGTTATATTCATTCATTCATTCGACAATATGGAGTCTCCTAGGTCTCAGACTTTCCCAAAAGCTAGGAATACAAAGGTGAGCAAAACGGACAGGGACCCTCTTCTCATGGAGTTGACAATATGTGGATAGTTTTCTCTTTTTAAATTGATCATATGTCAGTGAGCAATGTCAACACATTCATAGACTTTTGCCCTAAGCATACGCTGTATGTGGTTCTCAGGGCTGTTGCTGAGGCCTGCAATAATGCTGGGAATATCTGAGTTCTGTAAGGAGGCAGTGTGTCGAGTCGTCTCTGGGGGCCATGGAAGCCATGGCTGGCTATTTGGGAAGTAACAACGGCAACACAGCCATAGCACGTTTCAGCCCCCAACCATGCGACACAGGATCAGCTTCTGAGTTGATCTTGGGATTTCCCTGTTTTCCCGCCTAGCCACTCACATAGGGAAGGATACCCTCTCCAGCTCCTCCTGCTAAGTCAAAGAGCAGGCTACATGCAACCTAAGAGGAAAGCTCTGGTATCTTTCACTCTTCCCTCCCCCAAGAAAAAGGGTAATACTTTACAATGACTTGTGTATACCAGCAGCACTCCCATCTAGTTATATTTGCTGAATAGAAGGATATATTTGGGATTCATGGAACTCATATATAATTCTTTGGCACAGAAAGAGAGTATTCTGATTAAACTTTGTATTCCAGTGTTTAAGCAAAAATTTTCCCAGTTCTTCCTCTTATTAATATCACCATTACTATTATTTTGTCTTTATTTTAAAGATTTTATTTATTAATTTGAGAGAGAGAGAGAGAGAGCACACACATGAGCAGGGGGGAGGGGCAGAGGGAGAGGGAGAAGAAGACTCCCTGCTGAGCAGGGAGCCCCGAGGAGGGGCTTGATCCCAGGACTCTGGGATCATGACCTGAGCCGAAGGCAGATGCTTAACTGACTGAGCCACCCAGGCGTCCCTACCCTATTGAGATTTTGCAAGGTGCCAGATAATGTCCTATGCATGTCCCTTACACTTAATCCTCACACTTACTTTTCTTCAGTGTACAGATGAGGAAACTGCAGCTTAAAAGAACTGATTAACTTGTCGGTATTCCCCAGCTGGTAAGGGGCAGAGGCCAGCAGAAGTTAGGGCCCTCTGACTTCAAAGCTGCTTACCTTGAACTAATCTGAGTCACATGAAGGCTGTCCTGCTCCTGCTGCTGTAGGTCAACCATATGTGGACCTTGCATGGATTTAAAGACTTTCAGTGTGTCTTGTGTTGTTTTTTTAATTCTAAAGCACAGATCCAAAGATTAGCCTATTTCGTGCAGATACCTTCATCTCCCGGTTGCTTGAAGGATTCACATGCTAATTTACAGGTTTTGAGCCCATGACAAAGCTAAGTTATACTTTTGTCTTTTGGGGATAATTACTCGGTAGAGAATTTTTTTCTTTTGAGTTTCATTACGTAATCATTTCTGAAATAATGAAGCCTTTAATTATTTAATTTATTTAAGTTATTTAATTTAATAATTGAGGCTCTCCAACTAATCAGTCTAAAGAGGCTTAGATTAACTACATGGTGGTGACCTAATGTGTTATTTAAGACCTCTTCTGACCCTATAATTTTTAATATATATTTATTGCTAACTGGGTGACTTACCACAAGTTCTTCGATCTCTCTGTGCTTTACATTTTTTCATACAGAATAGTGTTCCTGCTACTTTTTTCAAAAGCATTTTCAATCACCAAATCTCTAAAATATTTTTTAAAATTCTTTGAAGCAAGGGACTGGTTCATTATATTGTGATTGAGTTTGGAAATGAAGTTAAAAGACTAGAAATCTAGTAAATAGCTACTTTAGATTAGAAGTAAAACCCTTCTATGGTCAGATTTCTACATTAATATATTTAGTGATTTGCTCACCTAATAACTTTTTTAGTTCTCTCCCACAAAGACCATCTGAAATAGGCAATTCTCATTTGGGGTTAATAAACTAAACACTTGTCAGGCTAGGACCCACTGTAAATTAAGATGAACGGTTAAAGTACAATGGATAAGGTACCTTGCTTTGTGTGGTAGGTTTCTTCTAGGAGTTTTGGGTGACAGTTGTTTTTCTTTTCTTAATCATTTCTAAGAAGCAGCAATGGATTCTGCTATTCAAAGGAATACTTGAGGAAGGTTTCCATAGGGGATAATCAACATAGGCTTGAGCGCCGGTACTTTCTAATTCTGCTACCTTTTGGCATTTATTGTAAGCATCATTCCATATAGCAATTCTAATAGCAATATTTGGTAAATACTTATTGTTGTGTGTGTCTTTTTCCTACTGCAGTGATTAACTCCATGAACTTAGAAGTTATGCCTTGTATTCCTATATTTCTCCACAATACCTAACATAAAGCTGAACATTTGTAACATTATAATACTTACAGAACTGCATAAACGTATGTCAGAAATGTTGATTTATTTTACTTAAAGGAAGACATATGTAAATAATACAGTCATTATAGTTGTGCTGTGTATTTCATGTAAGTGCTGATTCATACACTTAAAATACTTCCTAGGTAACGTATAGATACAGGCCTTTGTCCTTCGTAAGGCGTTGACTATCACCTGGGGAAACTTATACACAACATTGTATGGAAATCTGGGCCTCACCCTCAGGGATTCAGTTCCAGCATATTGGTGGTGGTGGGGAGGTGGTAGGTTACAGGCATCTTTACTTTTAAAAACACCACAAGTGGGGGCACCTGGGTAGTTCAGTTGTTTAAGCGCCCAACTCTCGATTTTGTCGCAGGTCAGGATCTCAGTGTTGTTTGATCAAGCCCTACATCGGGCTCCACACTCAGCTGCGGGGGTGGGGGATGGGTGTGTCTGCTTGAGATTCTCTCTCTCCCCCTCCCCCTCTGCACTCTGTCTCTCAAATAAATAAATTAATCTTTAAAAACACCCCAAGGGATACTATGGTACAAAGTTGAGAACCACTAGTTTAGGATGACCCAACCAGTGCTCGAGAAATTATCACAGGACATTGTGTAGAGTACTGGGCTTTCTGGTTAAGAAAAAGTAATGAATAACACTTGCTTCTCATACATTTCTCATAAACTAAAAAGACTAAAGGCATAATTGTCACATTAGTAGACTACTTGCAAAATACTTGATTAAAAATTACCCTTGTGCTGGGGTACCTGGGTAGCTCAGTCGGCTAAGTGTCTGACTCTTGATTTTAGCTCAGGTCATGATCTCAGGGTCGTGAGATAGAGCCCTGCACTGGGCTCCACACTGGGCATGCTCGCTCTCTCTCTCTCTCTCTCTCTCTCAAATAAATAAATCTTTTAAAAAATTACCCTCGTGCATATAGTAGACCATGAGACAGGGACAGCGTGCAAAAGCTGGCGTCCAAAATATCCAATGTCCGTTGACAATTATCTGCCTTCTGTTGCACAAGGTTTTCTATGTAACTGTAGGATTAGGAAATTAAAACAACAAAACAGAAAAACAAAAAAACCCTACTTGTCCTATAATGTTATTTATATGTATATGAAATATATATGGATGTATATAATTTATATCTGCACATATGTAATATATACAAACACACACATGGATATATTAAGGACTTTATCTGATACAGGTTTTTCTTTGACTCTAAAGCATAAGGTATTTTATTTGGTGTGGCTACTTTCCTCTTCTAGTTGCATGAGAAATTTGCATGCAAGGTTACAGATTTGCATGCTAGTGTACAGTTTATAGTCATTTAAGAATAATAACTTGGTGGGGGAAAGTATATAACAAAAGTATATAAATCATGAACTTAATACAAAATTAACTTTCAGTAATCTCCTTTTGAAATTGAGATGGTGTTCCATTTGATTGTAATGGAAAGTCACTGGACATGCCAATGAAATATATTCACAAGGTTTCTTTCAAATATCATGTGTCAAAAGAGCAAAATCCCTGCACAAGCTCCACTTTTGATTTTTACAAAAAACATGCAGAAGAGGAGGCTTGTCTGAGAATTGGTATTGAGCTTGCTTGTTATGAGTTATGGATGTTTTAGCAATAAAATTTGGCTCTCTGGAACAAATGGATGTTCAAACCTGATTTTATTAGTGTGGTTGAACATTGTGGAACTAAAACAAGGAAATTTCTGCATATTGCCACAATCTGAGGCCATACGGATCATAAACTCTTCTATTTATATTTCACTGGTGGACACAAATGGCCTTATCTCATCAGGAAAAAAAGGGAAAGCAAGGAATACACAACTGAAGTTTAGAAACTGTATGTCTTGTTACTGAATGTCAAATAAAGGTGATGCTTTTAAACCGAAGGCCTCTTGATTTAGTGCCTTTAATGCGCAGAGGAAGGGATATGCAGGATGCATCATTAGTGTAACAGGGTGAAAGGGGCAACACGTTTCTTCTGTTAGTCTGGGAAAAGGATGAATCTGGTACAGCTCTGATGTCAGCACCTCCATCACCTTTCTCACAGATGATGTAGATTTTAATTGTACTCGGGGCTGCTTTGCATCTCCCAGCTCCTACGTGACATTGAGATAGATGAAGCCATTTGTTGGCATTCTCAGAGCCAGCTGTGTGCTTGGCTGCGGCTACAGTAGGCATTCTATCTCATGCATAATCCTCTCATTGAGAGGAGATCACAAGCATCGGAACCATATGGCAAATAATTTTATTATGATCAAAAAAGGACTCTTGAAGCTAGTTAAACAGAAGAGTCCTTGAAATGCAATCAAAAGAAGTTTTATTTTCATGTGCACCATCATCCTAAATTAATTGTTAGTACTGCCACAATCAAAGAGAACCCAGACTCCCCCACTCCCGCAGAGGGGGAATACACTTAAAATTATTTTGCCTGCAACATCCTTATAGGCCTCTCCATTTGGGTGAATTTATTTGGATCATATTAGAGAAGAGAATCTGGATTTCTAAGACTGAAGCTGGCTTCTGATTTTAATAATAATAATAAGAAGAATACTGTCAACAACGATACCTCTCCAAATGCAAGAACCCCATTACCAAATGAGCAAGCTTGTATTTATGTCCTCCGTGCTCTTCTCCTAAAAGCCACAGAGATGGAGGTTATTATTTTTTTTTTCTTAAGCAGAAGTAAAGTCTTAAAAGGAAGAAAGAAAATCTATTCTTTCACAGGGTAACCTAATGATCCTGTAAGTTTAGCATACATCTTCAAAGGGAAGAAACAAACTTGTCTTTTCCACATGGTGGGATTTCCCGCACGTTGTCAAAGAGACGCATGGGTCTCCATAGCAAAGGCATGTAATCCGCTGCCCTTCTGTCCAGGGAAGTGATGGGAAGCAGCTGTTGTAGGATGCGCTGGGCTCTGGTTAGGAGGAATTGTGTGAGGCTATGGCAAGGACTTTAGTTGCTGCCTCTAACCAGAATTGCTTCTAGCTCTCATATTCTTTCTGCGTTAATTGTGACTTTTATTAATCACAAAGGATGTTTCAAAACTCCAGTTCAAATGTTACAGGGCCATAAAACAGCAACTTGCCTAATCTTACCTTGTGTGTGATGTATATGTTCTGTTCTTTTATTATGATTTTTCTTTCCAGAGAAAAGTATATAGATTTGGGCCTTGGGGCACCTGTTAGTGATGTAAAGGCATTATCAGCAACTTCCACACCCCACTTTGAGAACATAAAGTATCACAGGGTCCAAATGGCAACAGCTGCCTTATCTGGAGACTAGTCTTTTATTTGGTATTTTATTGACAAATAATAAAGCTAGTAATTGGACTGGGAGAGGAATATAGCCACCTAATTTATAGGAACCTTAATTTTCTGCTACTAAATGCCTGAAGCAGCTTTTAGTTCTTATCACCCCCTCGTGACTAAATCAGAGTATCTGGCTGAATTGTTAAAATGGTTTCAAATGTGTATTTTTCTCTTCAATATATAAGAGCATGTTTGGAAAAAAAATACTTACAATGAAATATGATGCTGATTCCTTAAAAAAACAAAACCCCCCACAAAGCCGCACGTGATCCTGACTGTAAAGCCAGGATGCATTTGTTCAGGAAGCTTTCCTCAGTCCCTGTCCCCAGCGAAGGGAGGTGGAAAAGGGCTCAATAGAAAGTTGGGCGGAAAAACCAGACCACCTTCCAGGAACTGCCAGCGGCGGGCTTTCCCCATCCACCAAGAAGTAAACATGCACACCTCCTCATCCTTCCAACGTTTTCATCCACTTCGCCATTTGAAAAAGAAAAGAGAAGCGAAGAAACAAGAAAATGACTCCATCAGGGTGTCATGCGTGTTTGTCAATTATCGAAGTAGATGTTGTTCTGAGTTCAGAATTGCCTTTCTGTGTGGTCTTTCCCGTCCCTAACGTGACACAAGGAAGACCATGGAGAGCTGATTGTTCTTGGACAAAGAAAAGGCATTTCGGGCCTTCTAGTTACACGCTACGGAGCTCTGTTACTGTGGAACCTTCCGTAGATTGCCCAGCTGAATGAAATACACGATTTTTGTCTTGGATCATCCTGGTGCTTTTTAAATGCTTTGGGTTTTTGCCCCCAGAAAGAATTTACACGGGGCTGAATGATCATTATCCACGCTATGCTTTCTGAAAGTTTTTGCTAAGTGGCAGAACCACAGCCTTTGATGTCATACTACATACTTCATAGGGCTTTCGCTGGCAATGAAGGTTGTACATAAATAATGGATGAAGAGGGGTGACAGGGTCTGAGTACTTGGGGCCTGACAGATTATCTTGTGATGTATTACAATTAGATATGCGTGAGTGTCACTTCATTTATTCAACTAGTACAAGTGCATAACTCTCGGAAGGTAGATTTATTAAGAGCTTTACTCATGTCTTTTCAAAATTTAGAATTGATTTTTGAGCATCTCTAACAGCTTTCTAAATCACCTACCTTTATGCATGTGTGTGTGTGTGTGTGTGTGTGTGTGTGTGTGTGTGTGTGTGTGTTTAAGTTGGAATTTTTGGGAAATCTTTACAAAGCAGGTTAAATATTTGGTTGTATATTTTATTTGTGCTCAAGGCAGTGGTTGGATGACAGATCACCTTGTCACCAGCTGGTCACCAGACCGAATGGGCCTTTGGGAAGAGAGAGCATAGGACGGTAGTACAGAAATCACAGGCCCTGGTCGATGACAAATAATAGACGTCGTAATAAAGAAGAGTTGTTTCCATTAGAAATCTTGTATATATGCATTGCAAGTAGGCATTGGCATATCCGTTTTACAAGAGATGCCAATGGGGAGAAAAATATAAATCCTGGATGTTAGGAAGTATTTTAAAATAGGACCCCGTTTCTAAATTATACAAGTAAAGTTTTCTAGATTTCTCAAAGTACATAAATCCGCGATGACCTGGGTACCTACGCCCTACCTAAAATTGTGAGGGCGGTTAAATTTGATTAGGATTTTACAATGTCTCTGTCTCACCTATTTTTTACTTGAAAACTGAGATTTGTGTCAGAGGATTCTGTTCTCTTTAGAGCTCCATGACAGGTGAAATACTAGAAGATATTGGGGAATGACTAACAAGAGAAAAACTGTTATCCATAAATATGAGTAAAGCCCATGCTGATTTACTGTTATGGACCCGAAGTTTCTAGCAAACTGGATTTCCCCCTGATCCTAGATCATGTGAAATCAGGTCATTGAGAACTTATTGTTCACATAAGTGCATACATTGTTTCTGTTATTATAATGCATTTTTTAATTGCACGTTTACTTAAATATTTCTATAATAATCTACTGGGATTGCAAAAGACTCTAAACCTCTCTAGCCAGAGTGCACCTCACCTTGGAGGAATCCTTTCTTCATTTGGCGAGATCCTCTTGAGTAATCCATTATTACGAAATAAATTCTTGCGATGCCCTCCGAAGGTATATTTTTTGGCAATGGGAAATGTATTGTGAGCCGGACAGCAAGTGGCTACAAACACAGAAGGAACACAGGCAGGATTCTCGGAGATTAAAATATGCCCTTCCCCCTTTTGAGCCCAAAACTGTCTCTCCGGGGGTCTGAATAAACAAACATGCTTGTCACCCTAGGACAACTTTTACATTCTTCAGATAAGGACTCAGCTCAGTTTGGGGTCGAATTATACCAGCAGCAAAGCTGATCAGAGCAAACAAGGTTTGGAGGATTCACTCACTCTTGTAAAAGCTGATTATAATTGATGAACGACCAGCTTGCTAGACCCTGACAGGCTGGTTGCCTGGCCTTTGCTCTCTGCTAGTTCAAGCCTTACAAGTGTGAAATAGCCAATTACTGGAATACCTATTGAAAGTAATAGGCCAATGAGCAAATTGCTACTGTGGGACACCGTGGCAGTGTAGATGGAAGGAGGCCAAGATAAAGTTCTGCTTTGAGCAGCTGCTCCCACCACAGATTGCTAATGCTATTGGATGACCAAGAGATGAGAGCAAGGTATTCTCCCATTCAAACTGCAAGTGTCCTGCCTTGTATTGACTTAGAGTTTATGATGCATGATACCATCTTGTTACCCAGGTCCTAATTTGCAGAAATAAATCCTCCTTTTAAAAGGTAGTTAAATAGGTAATAAGGATAGTCACGGCCATAGATTTTGTGCAAAAGCATTAAATACAATTTTTGCAGGGAATGAAAAGTCATATAGTGTGCAGAGTGTTAATACTTGCCAGCCATTTGCTATTGACAGAACAATTTATCTTGATAAAGGACAGTGAAAAATTCCAATCTATTCACTGACATCACATTATCAGTAGTAATATATGACTGCATCTAAATATAAGGTTGAGATCTGATACAGCTGAGAAGTTCCTGGTAATTTTCCTGTAAATATATTGTGTACTGGACAATGAACAAATGACACATTTACCATGTAATTGGATAACCTATTTTTATGTGAAATTTTAAGTTTTGCTGTGTTTAATGGAATATACCATAATGTTTCCTTTTGGAGGTAACCTGTTTCCTTAGTAAGACTTTTAGCAATAAAATGGGTATTGCTGGCTTTGACACGGAAGAAAAGATAGACAAAGAAAGGTAAATTCTAAAAAGACAACAAGTCCTTTCAGTACTTACTACCAGAAGAAAATTACCTTAATATTTACTATAAAATCTTAATTATATTGCAATTATTACAGTAATATATATCTTTTTGTGTTATTGGAAAATGGTGAATTGCTTTTGAAATGGATGCTCTTTGCAAATTGCTCTGTCACAAGTCTGAATTATCTGAAATATGCCTGAGAGGGTCAGAGTGCAGTAAGATCAAGGTAGGGTGATGTGGAGCTTGGACAGTGCTAGAAAAGGTGATTTAGACCTGTGGAGAACTGTTTGAGCTCCATCTATCCTCAGGTTAGAGGGCATCCAAGCTCAGCTCGGTAAGATTATGGGAGGCAGAGATTAGATACACACAAATCACCTCTGTGTTTCTATGTACACTTTTGCCTCATATCCCTGAGTACATGTACTTATATGAGTTGCAAATAAGGAAGAATTAAGTCCATCATTGCTTAAGATCTGTATCTTGAATGTGTTGGTAAAAAAAAAAAATGTGTTACTTGGCAAACCTGCATAAGTGCCCACAGTGTCTTATCAGTGCATTTTCTTTCTTCCAATTTGTCTTCCATGAACAATTTCACAAAAGAAATGAGAACTTGCTGTTATTGGCATAAAATAGCTTGGAAGTAATATATGTTGTTTTGGATTATAGCTATGGAAAAATAACAATAGTTTACTATTTCCAGTATATACCATGCCTATTTTCAAGAGATTTCGAGGAACCTACAACTTAAATTAAAATCACGATATGAAATCTCTTATTTAGTTATTAAAAACAAATGAAAACAAAAAAGAAAATCCCAGAACCACATTCAGGAGGCAGGAGTGATTACTATCGGGCTCTTGAGAGAAATGTTTTACCATAATTGGCACTGAGTTTGACAATCTGGTTTTGTGCTTGCTAAGACAACAGAAGAAACTCGTATGCACCGTAGAGTAGGGAAAAAGTAAGGTGTCCTCTATTTCTAATGTAATATTCTAATGTTCACTGGAAGCACCTAAGTTACCTCCAGACTTAATAAGCAAAATTCTTGGTTCCCTTCTTCTTCTCGTTCCTCTTGGGGGAAAAAAAAAAGGTTAAAAAAACCCAATCCTGTTTTCAAAAATCTAGATGAAGAGAAAAATCAGATCCATCCTCACCATTTGGCTACTTTACTTCGATTGGCCACAAGGTGTCGCTGTTGAAAACTCGACCTGCACAGTTTGTTGCTTCCAAGTCCACAAATGGGATTAAGTTTTTCCTAGTCCAGATCCCTGTGCAGGACATAGCGATTTTTCTGGAGAAGACAGTACCACTCTATTCAACTTTTCCATCGTTTTCTAATCGGGTTTATTCTTCTGTTTCAACCATTCCCCCCTGAAAGGACACCAACAGTACTGGGAGACTAGGTAAGAAGGGGCTTCAGACTCGTGCTATATGAAAGAGCTAGATTACTGGAACTTCTCAATGACTTGTGTGAAGATGATCATTTCGTGAGGTTTAATAAATTGTATACACACACTTTGAGCAGAGGCTGTTAGCTGTTGTTATTATTATTATTATTACTACTCAGGTAACTTAATATGAAACCACCTTGATCCTGAGCACAGGGCACAGTCCTGCCTTCTCTCTTTCCTTACCTGTAAGTTTTCCTTTGGAGGCCTGTGGCATCAGATTTCAGTAGGTATTTTCTCAGTCCATTCGGAAGATTCTCATACTATTAGTACTTACAAGGGAGGGTGAGATCTTGATCTTTTCCATCCAGGTGCTCCTGTAGGTTCTCATCTTCCTCCTAGTGACTAGCAGTACAGGTAAGGGGCTACTCTTATCAAGAATGCAAAGCCCCAACCGCCCTTTTCTCTGGGTGTCTTACTAGGACGTGAAAGCCTCTGGTTTTATGCCTATGTAACTGTGAGAGATTACTCAAGATTCAGTTGCAGAACCAATCTTTAAGGTAGCTTTCCATTTTTCACTTTAAAGAAAACCAGCCAAGTGCTTTTGTCAGCTTCTCTTTTTTGTTTACTTATTTTTTATTTTTCTCAAGTTTTTATTTAAATTCCAGTTATTTAACATACTGTGTGATATTAGTTTTAGGTGTACAATATAGTGATTCAACACTTCCATCCAACACCTGGTGCTCATGACAAGTGCACTTCTTACTCCCCATCCCCTATTTCACCCAACCTCCCCCACCTCCCCTCTGGGGTAACCAGCGCTTTGTTCTCTCCAGTTAAGAGTCTGTTTCTTGGTTTGCCTCTTTTTAAGTGTCCGCTTCTCTTGCTACAAAATATTGCCCGGATTGTATTCACTTCCTGTTATAAGAAGATTTTCTGGGAAGATAATTGTCTTTACTTATAGTTAAACTTTATAACATATTTGTCATATAAAAAGTGTATTGAGTAATTTCATGGTTCTCTTATGGCTATGAAATGAACTTGGTAGGGAGGGAACATACTCTTTCTAGATACTATAAACAGTACCTCATTTTATCTCCACAATCCTCAAGGGAAGTAGTAGTATCCTGGTGTTGCAGGTTAGGAATCCTTGTTCAAAGAGCTTGTGTTATGTGCCCAGAAGTCATGTGGCTTGCACATAAGGAAACTAGAGCTCAGACACAGGTCATGGAAGTATTTTAAGAGTTAGATTTCCTATGCAATGAATTTGCTGAAATCTTTTAATCTATATATTTGTAGATTCTCCTAGATTTTTCACTTATACAATTACACTGTCTACAATAAGATTTTTATTTCTCCCTTTCTTTTTCTTTTAGCTCTTATTTTATGTATTTTTATATATGTACAAGATATATGGCATTATATTATTATATATAACTATATTTATATATTAAAATATATAGATATAAATTATATATAAATATATAATTATATATAAATGTATGTTATATATTTATATGATATATAAATATATAATATAGATAGATATATTATATATATATAAATAAATATAATATATAAATTAATATATAAGATCATGACCTGAGCCGAAGGCAGAGGCTTTAACCCACTGAGCCACCCAGGCACCTCTATACCATATTCTTTATCTATTTTCTGCACTAATTTGCTAAAGATGACAACAAGTTTGGTAGAAAATGCTCCTGTAAAAGGGTGGCTCGTGATTTTTGAGTGGATTTTTGTTTTTCCTTAGTGATTCAATTTTGTTCATGTTTATAGTCTTAGTTAAGATTTCTATTTACTGTTAAGCCAATCTAGGTGATTGATATATTCATTTCATTAAGAATATATCTAGTATTTACAATGTCTATGCTGATCTGATATTTATAAAATACTTTATCAATTGTATAGAGAAATATATCCATCTTCCTTTCTACTGTTCTATATTTTTGCCTTATCTAGTCCAATATTGCCGACAATTTGTCTACTTTGCTAGTTTTTTTATATTGCTTTTATTGAATACTTCTTTGTTTTCTGTTTCAATAATTTCTGTTCTTACCTTTATTTTTCCCTAATTCTGCTTCCTTTCAGTTTACTATGTTGGTGTTTTCCTTAATTCACAGTTAAACACTTTACCTACTAATCGTTCTTTTTTTTCCCCCACTGTCCATATATGCCTTTAAGACTATACATTTCCTTTTATATACTGCATTAGCTGCCTCCCATAAGTTTTAATATGGAGAATTGTCATTCTTATAACACATAAATCTTTATGTTTTTTAATACTCATTCCTTCATCATAAATTTTGTAGAAGTTTGTTTTTTTCTGTCTCAGTTAATGGATTGTACCCTCATCCATTCAAATTTATTGTATTTTTGTCAAAAAACATGGTCCGTGTTGTATTGATTCTTCTATAGCTATAGTCTCTTAGTCATATCATATACCTATAACCATTTGTGGGTCTTTTAGTGTGTTTTAAAAAAATATTTCTATAACTTGGGGATATAAAATTCTTTCTTTTTTTGTTTCACTTGTGTACATGTGAGTATAAATATGTGTATGTATATATACACCATACATGTATTCATAATATACATATATACATACATACACACACTCATGTATACGCTCACATACACACATGGTAGATCAGTCTTGTTAGTCATGTAATTCTGCTTTGTAACATACACAGTACTTTTTGTCTGTTATCAGTTTCTTAGAATGGTATGATAAAGGTTTACAGTATGATTATAGATTTATAAATTCTTTATAATTCTCTTAAATTTTTCCTGTATGCCTTGTGAGGAGATGTGGTGATGTGCATATATCCTCAGTGTGGTTGGTTACCTTTTCCTCTTGCACTGTGCCTTTCATTTGTAGGTAAAATTGCTATTTTTTATTTATAATATTTTACTTTAAAGTCTGTGTTGTTTGCCATCAATATCATTAGATCAGTTCTTTTAGTCTTCATTAGACTGAGATCCCTTTATCATTTCCTTTTCAGTCAACCTTTTTATGTCATTATGTTTTTAAGTGTGTATTTTTTAAATACCATATGACTGGATTCTTATTTATTTATTTTAAATCTAATGTCAGGATCTCTATTTATACCATTTTAAAGAAAAATACCAACATAAACCAAATGTCCGAAGCACTATACTCAATGCCTTATGTGTACTAACTCATTAAATATAACAATCCTATCAGCTGGCTAGTATATCCATCTTTTATAAATGAGATGTTAAGACCCAGAGAAGTTAAGCAACTTGATCATAATCACACAAGCTAGTTAGTAGGGGAGGCTCCCAAGACCACAGTCTTATCTACTATGCATTGAACTAAGAATGGCTCAAGCAAAGGGGCAGCCTAGGTAAGGAATTGAAAATTCAGGGACTAAAAGCTCACTGAGTTTTGCTGGAACACAAGGTTCTTTCATTCATGCCTTTATTCATTCATTTGTCAAATATTTATTAAAGGCTAGCCCATTCTCACTGCAATCTTGATTCTTCTTAGAGACCTACCTTGCAGAGTAGGCTTAGCCTTTATACAAAAGAGGATAGAAGGACTCTAAATTAGTTGGCAAAGTTCACAAAGTTCACAGATGTGGTGAAAGGCAGTCTCTCTGTTTCTCAAAGGTATACTTTTTCCATTATACTCTTTGGCATCTTTGTAGAAACCTGGGTCAAAAGAGGGGGGAGCTTAGTGTAAATACACTGTTCTTTTTTATACAGGTCATGTTTTTCTATAACCGTTTATATCCCTGTTGGTAACTTTATAGACAAAAGCACGTTAAGAAAAGTTTAACAATAAATATAAGAAAGTACTCAGTTCTCTGGCTAATAAACGCATTTATACTGACAGAATGAAGCTCATCTTTTGTCAGTGGTCATTTTGCAAACAAACAAAATGAGTGATTTATAACCTTCTCCTTATATTTCTCCCTATTGGGTTTACAGCCAGAAAGAAAGTAAATGAACACAACATATGCATTTAAGGGCAACCTAAGAGAATTCTTAGAAACCTTAGTTGTAATTTTGTAATGCATTGAGTGTAATACATTGAGCCTCAAATATGCTCGGGGGAGCACGTGGGTGGCTCAGTGGGTTAAAGCCTCTGCCTTCGACTCAGGTCATGATCTCAGAGTCCTGGGATCAAGCCCTGCATCGGGCTCTCTGCTCAGCAGGGAGTCTGCTTCCCCCTCTCTCTCTGCCTGCCTTTCTGCCTACTTGTGATCTCTCTCTCTCTGTCAAATAAATAAATAAAATCTTAAGAAAATATATATATGACTGCTTGGGCATATGACTATGCCTTTAGGTCATCGAATGTGTGAGGCCAATGAAAGAGGACATTCCGTGCCTTTCTACTCTTTAGAGCACCAAATGAGGACTTTTGGCACCTAATTTGAAAATTCATAGCACACTATTTCTTCAATTTTTGCCATGTAGATGCTCCAGAAATTTGCCTTCTTTCTGCCAAGGAAATGACTCCAGCAAAGCTGTTCTGTGGAAGAACTCTAAAGGAAAAAGACAAAAAAAGAAAAAAAAAGAATCTGAAAAGCATTGCGACATACTGAGCATTTTAAATTAGTTAGTTGGTAGAAATAAACACTTCTATATATTTAGAGTTAAAGCACAACATTAAATAAAATATTTATGGCTGTTCAGATCGCATTCATCAGCACCAAGTTGTTAGCAAAGGTCCATATTCCAGAGAACTTATGTGGATAAACTCCTTGTCCTTCAAGATAAGCTCAAATAACCCCTGCTTTGTAAAGCTTTCTCTCTTCACATGGATTAATCACTCTTTTATCAGTGTTATTGCTTTGTACATAATACATGTTTGTATAATAATATTTCTTGCATGGATCATAGATAAATATCTCCTTGTAGATGTTAATTTTGCCTAGAATGTATTGAGACCCTTTGGGGTGATTTATGCTAGCCCAAATGAGAAGACTGATACATACACCAAGATGTTATTTTATTTTCTGAAGAGTATTGGAGAGGTGTGGAAAAGCTTTTTCATGGAATGGAATACTCAATTTCTAGTCATCAAAGTAGCTCCTGGAAGAGTCCCTTAGTGAACAGTGTTTCATGGTGATGAAGGAACCAGAATTTTTAGTAGCTAATATTAGGTTTCAGAGTAGGGACTGTTTTAAGGGATATTTCTTCCAGGCTATAGAAAGATATGGTGAGCATTTCTCATGCCATTCACACCAGAATAAAAAACACTATTAACCTTCTCCTAACACTATTTTTCTCCCATTGGTAAGGCTAAATTTAACAGTGCCAAAAACTTTTTCTTGGAGATGTCCAATTTTTTGACTCAATATAGGTGGAATTAATACTGTCTTCAAAGAAAATACAGTAGTGCTCAATAATTTTGAGTTATTTAAATCAATTGCTTTTCTAACTGTATGAAATTGGCTTTGGAGAGGTCCATATGTCCTGCACTTTTGGAGTGAGCTTCTGCTGTGACTTTATCATAACCATTGTCTCTTATGTCTTGGCTTGAGGGGCTTTTGCTTTGTGCTTAAAAGATTGTACAGTCAAGGCAAAGAGGGCAGGGACTGCTAGAGTTGTCAAATGTGGGTTAGAATCATGCATCTCCTGTTTAATCATCTGTGTGCTAGGAGCGAAACTCCAATTTCCTCATCTGGAAAAGCGATATAGAAATACTAGAAGAAATAGCAATACTCAACTCAACAAGAGGGGTTTAAGAAGAATAAAGGTGATACATGATAAGCACCTAAACTCCTGCTGGGTACCTAGCAGGAGCTCAGGAAATAGAGGACTTCCTGTTATGCAAAAGATACCTGATTGCATTAAAGAACATTACTATGCACCCTTCCTTCCTTCCTTTTTTCCTTCCTTCCTTCCTTCCTTCCTTCCTTTTTTCCTTCCTTCCTTCCTTCCTTCTTTTTTTCCTTCCTTCCTTCCTTCCTTCTTTCCTTCTTTCCTCCCTTCCTCCCTTCCTCCCTTCCTTCCTTCCTTCCTTCCTTCCTTCCTTCCTTCCTTCTTTCCTTCAATTACCTGCCTATGTGATGCCAGACAAGATTTAAAACACTGACACTACAGCATTTAAAAAAATGAAAAGTACCTTCTACCAGGGGGAGACAGACCATGAACAAAATAATATTCTACAGTAGAAAACCAGAAATGCTGTGAGAAAAAAAAAATTGAATAAAAAGAGAGGGGTTATACATTTAAAAAGGGAGCTCAGCTAAACAAGAGATGACATTTAAGTGAGGGAATGAAGGAGGCAAGGGGCCCAGCCATGCAGATGTCTGGGGAAGGATATTGCACGTAGAGAGAACACCCAGTGCAAAATGAAGTGGGCATAGACTTGTTTTAGAGGCTAATGTTTTAGAACAGAGTGAACAGGGAAAATGCAATAGAAAATGAGGTCAGAGAAGTCACAGGAACCAAACTGTGAGGAGCTTTGTAGGCCATTGTCAAGACTTTGGCTTTTACTTTCATTCAGATAAAAGCCATTGGAGGTTTGTGCCATTCTGCTGTGTATCTGCTCTATCTTTTATCTCTCTGATTGCTCTTTTAAGAAATGGATTCTAGGGAAACAGAGGTGGAAGCAAGAGAACATTTCGGAAACTATTGCAATAACCTAGGTGAGAAATTACCAAGTGGCAGTGAATGGTGGTGGTGGGAAATGTCCAGATGCTGGATATATTTGTGAGAGCCAACAGGATTCAGATGGATTAGATGTTGTACGTGAGATAGGAAAGGTCAAGGATATCTACAAAGGTTTTGACCTGAGCAGCTGAACAGATGGATTTTCCACGTAAAGAGCAAGGATAGTGTATCACTTCTTCTTCATGTGCACTAATGTTACTTTTCTCTCTGTATGGTAATTAGCAGCTGTTGATGACTGATTGACTGATTTTGTATGGCCTGTCAGTAACACTGATTAACCTCGTCATAAGTTGGGTGTGATGGTTGAGATAATTCCACATGTTGTAGCCATAGATGGTTATGGTTGGATTGTTAACTATCTCTGCAGATACTTAAAATTATATGAAAAAAATAGAGGAACAGTAAGTGTTTTTCATACTAAGAATTTTGACTGTCTTTAAAATACTCAGGTCTAAAATGTAGTATACTTGAAGGGATCTGTGATTTTATATAAATGGTACTATAAATGAAAACGTTAATGCCCTCTGAAGTGAAGCAACATCCAATTATAACCAGTGAATCTAAATGAATGTTTAAAGGATGAAAACTGCATCTTGTTGTATTACAGAAATCTTTTAAAAACTTTCTCTAAGCTTTTAAATGAAACCAAATGAAGCCCAAATTTAGAACAAAAGATGGTGTTTAAACGCAAACAAGTGTACCTATACTCTCTGACAATCCAGAAATTATAAATGAAATACATTTAGAAAGTATCTAGTTTCACATCTTAATTTTTCCATCTGAGATACTAAGATAAAGAATCAAACTGAATTGGCCAAACTCCCAAGTAATTAATGGCTAAGGGAGATCCAAACCCGCATTTACTTGTTCCTGGCCCAGTGGTCTCCTATACCTTGTGTTTGTTTTCATTTTAATTAGTCTTTCTTAATTTTCGGGGAAATTAGAGATTATCAAACACAATTCTCTCAATCTCCCAACCGTGTAGACATAATTTTAGAGATAAAGTGATTTGACTGCCAAGTGAGATATTTCACCATCCCTCCTATGCTACGTGGACACAGGTTTCCAGACACTGTTCTCTAGTGATGAACCTGTATGTTCTCAACCACCCCATCCTCCTTTGACATCGCCTTTTGTGGCCACACAGAGGTTAAAGAGAAGTTGACATTCACCTAGAGGTATGATCAGACATTTCCATTTCTGCATTCTTCTGGGTTTTGTCACTTTTTACAAAACCTGAAGGTTATCATCACATTTGCCATTACACTCACAGTACAAATAATCCAGTCTTGAGCATGGGGGGATTTCAATAGCATTCGGTGTTAGGTAATGTTGAAAATGATGGATTATTCTTCAAAAAAGATAAATAAATGGCTAGAAGCCAATAATTCAACACTTGCATGTCAGCTGTAATGAAAGGATGGTAAATCTTGGTTAGATGTCTGAGATTAAAACCGTTTTTATAGTTGGGGACAGTGATTTTTTTAATGACATTAACTTACAGTGGATAAACTGTGGATTTTTAACCCTGATAATCTCACCATTTGTTAGACTTGAAGAATAGGGATAATTAAGTATTACTGCCCAGAAGAGTTAGCTGTGCAGTGTTATTTATAGCCAGAGCGAGTATAAAAATCTTAACTTTTTATGTTCAAGTGAATATTAATTCTTGCTTCATTAAACGCAGACTAGAAGATTTGCATTGATGCTTTCCCTATACCATTTCATTTTCCAAGTTGTTTGGCTGCTCATTTGTCTTCATTGTTTTATTCTGCTCTGTTCCCAACCCCCAAACAACTCATATAATCTCCCAAGTGGTGAGAAGGAGCCAGAGGGTATTTTCTGAAAGAATTGTGCCCTACGCTCTCTAAGCAAAAAAGAATTTTTGCTTGGTAGCCTGGTGATTGGGAAGAACTTCTGCACACAAAAAAAGGGAAAGCTTTTTTGATATTTCCAAACTGATGATTCACAGGGCTCAGATCATACATATCCTTCTAATCAGGCTAAGTAACTCGTCATTATCACTTCAATATTTGACATACTCTTATATCGCAGTAAGTTCTTTAACAAGAATAATGTAACAGTGGTCTGCAGGAGGTTAAATTTTACAAGCCCCTGTCGTGCAAGCAATTTCAGAAGCGAGTAAAACCAAATAACCAATGCAAACAGCTTAGCAATAGTATTTATTGTCATTTATTTTAAAACAAAAAAGAAAGTGCCACAGTCTTTTTTTTTTTTTTTTCTAATTCTGAGCGTAAGTTGCGGATTCACTGAGGAAATATGATTCCATCATGAACAATAAAACAAATGTTGCAAATTCCACGCTGTAGCTACAGTTATGGCCTTCCTCCTCTATTAGCCCATAAGTGGATGTGCAGTTTGAAATGTCTTGGGACTATTGCAACTTCCATCCTTTCAAAAAGTCCAAAGACTCTGTTTCTTATTAAAATTCCATGCCTTTATGCTCCATATTTCTTATGCCTCCACCTGTTATGTCACCTTCACTCTTGATAGAAACTTATTTGGATAATGTCTGGAAGCAAAGCGTCCCCCCTCCAAAAAGGTTAAGGATGGAGGCACTCTGTCAATACCTGACAGGTGTAAATTTTTTAATGTATGAGCAGTATATGAAAATACAAATCACCTTGGAGAGCCAGCCTAAAGCAGACTGAAAAGCTGTCATAAGCAATTTTCAAAAGGCATGAGTTATTTGGTTCCCTTCCAAGGGGAACAACTCCAGAGGCATAAATTTGTGAATGGTACTTGACAATCTTAACAAGTCCTGCTCTCCCCAAGCTTCCTGCATGGCCAACATTTGATGTGGGCTTTCTGTTCACCTGTCCTCTGAAACCAACAGGATATCAGTGTGCGAACTGAAAGAACTGGAGCCACCTTACTTACTGAGACACCCATATGTCAAGGAACAGGTTAAATAGCCTCACAATCTGAGGCATTGTGAAGCAGATGCCAACGGATGATGTACAGACTCTCCGAAGACACACCAACTCATTGAGTGTCATAATATTGGGCAAAATGATAAAGTCTTTTCAGTGGACCCTCCCCCAATCACTAGTTTATGTGCTGTAACATTGTAAGATTTTTTTTTTTTCCTTTTTGGCCCTGGGTTCATTGAAAAATCTTTACTAACTGAATCTCCTTCCCTCTGGTGTGAGAAGGCTGACTTTAGCAAAGGAGTGCATGATTGGCAAGTCGGTTCTAATTGAATAAGTGTCAAGGTCAAAAACCAACAAGTGATGAAGATGAGGAAGCCCTGGAGTGATGTTTGTTTCAAATTATATTATATATTTTTTAGTAGCACAGGGCTTTAGGGAGAATATGTAAAATTGAAAAAGCAAGAAAGTTACACTACAGCTTTATGTTCTGTCCACTGAAAGAAAGAAACCCGTATTTTGTAGTTCTTAATAAAATTAGGTCACATAAAATGTACTGATATCAGAATTCTTGAGAATTCAACATTTGGGGATGAATTAAATCATGATTGTCTCCCGAAGGATTTGCTTTGATGGAAGAATAAAATAAAGGCTTTGGTTCCTGTAATTCAGGGTCCCACAATGGCCTCTGCTGATGTTCCCCTAGGACAGTGGTTCTCAAACTACTTTGATCATGACCCAGAGAAAGAAAAAAATATTTACTGGGAGTCAGTATACACAAAGATACACATAACTACAACTTAAATATGATTCAAAGGAAACCTACTCTTATGTCCTGTGACATACTTTGATGCTCCTGTTCTTCTCAAGATTTCATTTAAAGGCTGATTATACCACACTAATTTGATGACCCAGCTTACCAGTGGTTCACAAAAGGCTGTTTGAAATACATTGCACAGTAAGCCTTCTTCTTCCCAGAATACGCAGTATGTTACTCCCATTGGACCTACATTTATGCTGGTATTCCTTCCAGAATATCCTCCCTTTACCTAAATCCTAATCATCCTACAAGTGTCCAAGGAGAACTATCACCTATGGAATCCTGGAAACATCCTTCACCAGCTATTTCTTTCTGGAAGGTTCCTAATGGAGCTACCTGACCAATAGAGCTCCAAAAGAACATTTTAAAGATTTTTTAAAAATTTATTTGACAGAGAGAGAGAGATCACAAGTAGGCAGAGAGGCAGGCAGAGAGAGAGGGGGAAGCAGGCTCCCTGCTGAGCAGAGAGCCCAATGCGGGGCTCGATCCCAGGACCCTGAGATCATGACCTGAGCCCAAGGCAGAGGCTTTAACCCACTGAGCCACCCAGGCGCCCCCAAAAGAAAATTTTATTATTAGCTGTAGTTGTCACACCAAGCCACAAGGTGAGGTAGCCCAGATTGTGGAGAAAAAATGCTTCATCTAAGTTTAGAGTTAGCCTAGATACAAAAATCAAAGCAATGCTCTTAGTCAGCATATTCTACTACCATATGCTATACGCATTCATTGAATATTCATTCATTCATTCTTTCTTTCTTTCAGAAAGATTTACTGTGTGCTTGCAATGTCCCAGGCATTATGTATTTACTGTGATAACACTGTGATGGTGGTTATCACCAGTACTTGTGCAGTGAAAAAATTCTGGTCCACTAATTCCTTTAGCTCCTCTCTTTGGTTCCGTAGTTGTTTGCTCATCCCAATTGGTAGTATTTACCACATAGTGAGTATTTAGAGGTAGTAAATTTATGAGGTAGTAAATCCCTCTTAAATCCCTCTTAAATTTGTTTTTGTTTTAGAGAGAGAGAAAGTGGGTGAGCGCGGTTGGGGGGACTGAGGGAGAGGGAGCGGGAGAATCTTAAGCAGGATCCACGCTGGGCCCAGTGCAGGGCTTGATCTCAGGACCCTGAGATCATGAGCTGAGCCAAAATCAAGAGTTGGATGCTTAACCAACTGAGCCACTCAGGTGCCCCTCCCCTCTCTTAAAGTCATGTCAGACTATTATACATAGCACCTACCACAAAAAAAACTTATTATGTAACAATGATTTTTTTTTTCTCAACACTATATAATTGGCCTGAGACTAGTAATTTGTTGTTGGGTATATGCATGAACCTATTGGATTTATTTAAAAGGATTACTTTGTAATCCTTGCTATTTATAACCGTCATGTAACCCAGTTAATTGTAGCAAGTACATATTTGAAAACTGAGTGATAGGATGCCTACTCCTAATGGAAAAAAAAGAAAAGTGAGTTTCTACGGGTCTTATGAACTCAGCAAAGAGCCTGTAACTCTTCAAATAACTACAGAAATGGTAGCTTTTCTGGTCGCATATTGCCGTAACAGAATGTTTATCCTAGAATACAAATGGTAATTATTCTGGTCACCTATCACTGCCTAGCAAAGTTCCCTAAATTTAGTGACTGGACACAATAACCCTTTTATCATATCTCATGATTTTTGTGAGGCAAGTATTCCAGCAATGCCTGAAGAATCAATATTCTTTCTATATTTGGCTGGAAGATGGGCTGATCCAAAGCACCCAAGCCCACCTCACTCCCATGTCTGGTGCCTCTGCCTCCATAGGGATGGCTGATCTCCTCTAGGGCTGATCACCAGCCACCTACCTGGGGCATCTTCATAATGGCAGTTTTAGGGTCGTCAGATGTCTTATGTAGCTTATCATGACATTCCCAAGGACAGCGTTCCACGAGTGAGTCTCAGAGGGATGAACAGAAGCTGCAAGACTTTGTATGATCTTGACTCAGAAGTCCAGGAGTACACTGCTTCCACCTTCTAAGAACAGCGTATCAGCTTTCTAATGTCACATCATAAATTGTTCCAAAAGGTAGGAGCTTAAAACTGGGACCATTATTATCTCACTGTTTCTGTAAGTCAGGAATCTGGCAGCAGTTTAGCTGGCTGAAGCTGGCTCTGAGTTTCTCCTGAGACTGCAGTTAAGCTATCGGCCAAAGCTGTAGTCTCACTTCAGGACTCAGGTAGGGAGATTTTGCTCCCGAGGTCTCTTCCATGGTTGTGAGCAGGCCTTAGTTCCTCACTGACTGATGACCGAGGATTTCAGTTCCTCACCGAAAGGACTTCATCGTAGGTCTTGTGGGTAACTTCATGACATGGCCGCTGGCTTCTCCCAGAGCAGATGACAGGGGGTGGGGGAGAGAAGGAGGGAGAGAGAGAGAAAGAGAGACACACCCCAACCAGAACTGTGGTTTTTTATAATCTAATTTAGGAGTGGCAGAGTGAATATTTTATTCATTAGAAGCAAATTGGTAAGTCCAGCCCACAGCCAAGGGGAGGTGAACTGTGTTCTACTTCTTGAAGGGAAGAATATTGAAGAAATTTTGTAACCAACCCAGTCCACTTTCTGTCCATAAACGTGTTCACATTACTCCCCCAAGCAAAATACATTCACCTCTTCCACGACCTCCAAAAATCTCATCCGTTACAGCATCAGGTCTAAATCCAAATTCTCATTATCTAAATCAGATCTAGGTGTGGATTAGTCTCCTCTGCTATAGCTCCTTAAATTAAATTTCTTGAGTACGGTTCCTCCTAATACATAAATCTGTGAAACTAAAGACGCAGATTATCTGCTCCCCACACACCCAAATTACAGTGGTATCACAGGTACCAGATGGCTAATACAGGCATTCCTGTTCAGAAAAACGGGGGAAATAGGAGATATAAAGGGATGACTGGTGCATCATAATGGCAAAGTTCCTTGATTAAGTCTCCAGATCTGAGAATGATTCTTCGTAGCTCTCAGTCTCACTTTGCGACCCTAAGTCATCCTTCCGTTTTTCAAGAAAGTCTGCATACATTTGCAGCTGGTAGTTTTCTTTGCCTGCATCCAGCAGATAGAACTGTGGACCTTCCAAAGCCACATTTCGTTATGTACTATCTCTGTCCCTTTCTGTCCAAGCTGATGATATGTCCACATAATATAATTCTTTTAAAACTGTGAGTCTCCTATGAATCTTACTGGTATCTATTCAACAAAGGCTACACTCAAAAATATCTTTCAGCTGTGAACACTGAAGAACGATAAACCCTCTTAGTTTTTCTAGAGGTATAATTGTTAAATTCAAAGACTGGGAGCACTTCTGATCTCCTTAGAGGCCTTTTGTTTAGCTAAAGCACTGAGGCACCCCCTGGGATCTTTCTGAGATCTCTACAGCAAATCTCCCAGGTATACCCTTTGCTTCATCTTTGGGCCATGTTTTCTTGGCAGTACCGTGGATTTCATCTTTTCTCAGAAGGCATGTCTTGATTTTAGTATCACATGCCATACAGAAGTGGTAAGAATTCTCGCCTCCCTTTTACCAGTCCTTCCTTCAGTTCATCTTTATTCTCTTGTATTTTACCACAAGCAGCAAGAAGAAACCAGAAAGCAACTTTAACGCTTTACTTGCAAATACCCTTAAATGCATCAGCCAGTCGATAAGGCAATTCACTTATTTCATCTCAGGTAGCCAGATTGCTAAACTTTCCTGCCACTCCATGAGAAGGATCTCCTTCTCTCCAGTTTTCAATAACATTTACCACACTTTCTTGCAAGCCCACTACTGTCCTATCAAAGATCATGAGGCACTTTCTTCAAGGTACTGTAGGCTCTTATCACCACTATCCTAAAATGCTCACTGCCTGGTCTCAATGCTGTTCCCATATTTGAGAGGTTTTTGTTTGTTTCATTTTTCCGTTTTTTATCTTATGGCAACACTCTACTTCTAGGTATTAAAGTACTAGTTTTCTACTGTTGTATAACAAATTGTGCAAAATCTTAGCAATTAAAAACGACATTTTTAAAATTTTTTTAAATTTTATTTTAATTTTTCAGTGTTCCAAGATTCATTGTTCATGCACCACACCCAGTGCTCCATGCCATACGTGCCCTCCTCAATACCCACCACCAGGCTCGCCCAACTGCCCAACCCCCTCGCCTCCAAAACCCTCAGTTTGTTTTTCAAAGTCCACAGTCTCTCATGGTTCGTCTCCCCCTGAAAACAACAAACATTTATTGTCTCACAATCTTTGTGGGTTAGGAATTAAGAAGCAACCTAGGGGGCTGTCTTTTGTCCCAGAGTCTGTTGCAACGTTATGCTGATTGGGTGAGGTGGGTCACAGTCTCATCAGAAAGCCATCCTGGGGCAGATCCACGTCTCAGGTCACATTTGTAAGCAAACTACGTGGCTGTTTATGTCCAGGGCATTTTCCATTGTCTATTTAGATGCTGTCTTTTAGCTAGAAGATCTAGAACATATTTTAAGAAACTTACAAAACATTATATGAGAGCACAGTGAGAAAAGTATTGCAAGCAAATGTTAGGGCCAATCTTACTAGCCGTTATTTTATGGTGAAACATACTAATTAGAAATCATCACAGAGTAATATAAATAAAAACTTTCCAAATACAGTTTTTTATAATAATTACTTTTTATTCTTTTGCTCATGGGATGCAATTTTAAAGGGGCAAGAGTGATTTGGTGGGTATATATATTCTACTAAGCATTAAATGCTTGTTTTAAAGACTCTCTTTTTGCAAGTTCTACTTTTAAATCACTTTCATAGTTGATTTTGTTAATTGAAAGACTGTGTTAAAATGAAACACTAATGAAATATTGGAATTACTTTATTAACTTCCTTTTTCCTTCACTTTAGATAGAGTTGTGATTTCTAAGGGCATGTTTAGTTCTGTGTTCTACTATACCTCCATTCTATTTTTCAGTCCAAAAATAGACTCGACAAAGGATTCTTTCTTTGTCCCATGCTTGTAAATGACTGGCAAAGTGAGTATATCTTTTGAAAGCAATTTCTACTGTTATAACAAGCTGGAATCAAAATGGCCAATCTGTAATAAGCCAACGCTTATTAACTTGCACTAAATTATTTTCATTTGGCAGATAAAATAACCACTTTTCCACTCTTAATTAGAGTTTGGTCTAATAGGATTGACAAGTCAAATTGGAGAAAAAATGCTGTATTTAATTGCCTTTAGAATTCAGTATTTTTTAAAATAGATTCCATTTTGAGAAGGTTGCAGAGAAACTTGGAGAACCCACATTTCTCTCTTAAAAATCAAAACAACTCTAGCCAATGGATATTCCTAAACAGTGCTATTATATATTAGTGTCCATGCCCTTATAGAACTTAGACTGTTATTAGAAAGTGGTAGTGTATTTTATAAGCCACTTTTGTCTTTTTATTCTTCTATTTCACGAAAGTAAGTTATTTTGTCCCATGGAACTATATCTTTTGATAGAATGTATACAAAATTTATAAAAAAGAGAGGCAATGTGGTTAAAAAAAAAAACAACAACACAACTGCAGGCTTTAGGGCCATGAGTACTCAAGTTCAAATCCTGATTCAGTTGCCTACCAGGTGGGTAACCTTGGGCATATTATTAACCTTGTCTGTGTGTCTGAGATGATGTGAGGAGTGGAGGTATAAATATGTGATGCTTCTAGTGAAGTACCCATAACATATGCTCTGTAAATCTTGCTTGTGATTACTCTTGCTACTCTGTTCTCAATGTCACACTACATTTTAAAATACAGCCATGGGGGCGCCTGGGTGGCTCAGGAACCTTCAGCTCAGGTCCTGATCCCAGGGTCCTGGGATCGAGTCCCTTGTTGGGCTCCCTGTTCAGCGGGAAGCCTGCTTCTCCCTCTCCCACTCCCCCTGCTTGTGTTCCCTTTCTTGCTGTGTCTCTCTCTGTCAAATAAGTAAATAAAATCTTTAATAAATAAATAAATAAAATAAAATACAGCCATGTTGACAGACCCCATCTCCTCTGAGTCCAGGTCCCCAGGGCACAAATCCAGCTGGCACTGAGAGTGAAGAGGTTAAGCAGTCATGAAACCAGAGTTTTAAATTAGCTTAAATAGAATCTTTTTAAAGATGTATTTATTTATTGTACAGACATTGAGAGATAGCATGAGCTGGAGGGACAGAGAGAGAGAGAGAGAAAGATTTTGAAAGACTCCGGGCTGAGTGCAGAGCCCAAAGTGAGGCTCCATCTCATGACTCTGAGATCATGACCTGAGCCAAAGTCAAGAGTCGGACTTTTGACTAAAGTCAAAATTCTAAGGCACCCTTAGAATTTTGAGTAACAAAGGTGACTGGGAACTGATGGGGCTTGCAGAAGGTGTCATTGAAGGATGGAACCCTGGGACAAAAGTTGTATGAAGTCAGTGATTAGGGAAAAATAACTAGTTCAAATTTGTGAAAGAAGTGAAGGGAGAGAAATAGGAAGGGAAGAACCTTGAGGTGTTGTCCCTTTACTTAGAACATCATAGGTCATCCCTTGAAATGAACAGATCAAGTCATAACCAAAAGATACATGATGTCTTTAGCTATTCTAATTTGAATCAAGAATTCTAATGACTTACAAATGCCCAACCTGATAACTACTGTGTAACTTCCACTTAGTAAACTTTTGAGGCTCTTGTCAAATATTGAATGTTATATAATTTTAATTTATATTGAAATTGAAGTCTAGTCAATCTCCCAGGGGGTAGAAATTCAAAGATCTAGATTATCCTCCCCATTTTTTCTATACATAGTATAAATAAATTATATTATGAAGGTATTTATTCAAGAAATTACAACAGCGACTGACATAGTAGGTGCTCAGTATTTTTTTTGATTGCACGAAAATTGACTTAATTTGAGCATCTTCCCTTAGTGTACTAATTCTAAGGTAATTTTGTTAGATTAAATTCAAAGAAACTATTTTCATCTCATCTGCACAAATTTATCTATCAAATATTCTCAGCTATAGAGCAAGCACTTAGAAAGACAATACCTTTCAGTACTTTTACTTATTTGCATTATTAGTAAGGATTTGAGTCATTGGGTCTTAGGAAAAATTAGAAAACTAGGAAGGGCTTAAAATAAAGTGTTTATTTTATGTACCAGCATATGCAATTCAGGAATACTGATATTTTATTTGATCCACTAAAATTCAGTAACTTTTTATTACACAAATGAGACATGTTTTCAAAAATACAAATGACCAAAGTATATAAAAAGAAGTAAGAAAAAGATTATCTATAGTTATTAAAAAAAAAAATCACTATTAACATGGGATACCTGGGTGGCTCAGTCGGTTAAACCTCTGCCTTCAGCTCAGTCATGATTCCAGGGTCCTGGGATCGAGCCCTGCATCTGGCTCCCTGATTAATCATTGGGGAACCTGTTTCTCCCTCTCCCTTTGCTGCTCCCCCTGCTTGTGCTCTCTCTCTGTGTGTCAAATAAATAAAATCTTTTTTTAAAAAATCACCATTAAGAGATGTTATGTACTTAAATAACCACATAGGCTCACATAAAAAAGATAAAAGAACATTAAAATTTATATGGCAAATTGTGTCCCTTTATCCTGTTTCTTATTTCTTTTACCTGTTTTACCAACCTTTGACAGTTGTCTTCCTGGGTTTTTCTCTATCCAACACACTTAAATTTTTACAGACTATGGGTTTTTAAAGATTTTATTTATTTATTTGAGAGAGAGAGAGCGGGAGTAGGGGGAGGGGTAGAGGGAGAGGGTGAAGCAGACTCCCCGCTAAGCAGGGAGCCGGACACAATACTCCATCCCAGGACTCTGAAATCATGACCTGAGCTGAAGGCAGATACTTAACTGACTGAGCCACCCAGGTTACCCCCAGAACTATGGGTTTTTTAATTATTTCCATAGTGACATACGACATTGATGTCAACAGAAGAGAAAGAAAAAAGCAATCATTTCCTCTTGTATTTTTTTCTAAATTGTTTCCTGGGCCTTTCATTTTGGGGCAAAATCCGATTACTCCTGATTGGGTAGCTGCTTCTACTCCCTCTGCCTAATAATGAAGACGCCGTACCTCCTGCAAAGGGCACTGCAAAAAGGAGAAGGCTGGCAGAGGAAGAGAATGTCCTGGCCCTCTGTGGCAGCTTCATATGTGAAATGTTGTTCTCTTTGACACTTGGGCTATTGTGCAACTTCTCTAAAGGGATATTGGAGCAGCCTTCAGTTACGAAGGAGTTATCAGATAGCTCAGGTTCTGGCTGCAAGACTCCAAGAGCAATACACAAATATATTCTCTTTGTTTCTCTATCTACTGAATCTGCAGTTTCCGAGCAGCGTTTTTCTCCCTGTTGTGCATTTAACTTAAATCTGACATAAACCGTGGATGCATTTTGTAATAGTCACTACTGGTACTTAAGTCCCAAAAAGGCATTTTGGATAGACTAATATCAGCAAAATTTTAGTGGGTACTCAGGGAATGATACCGAAAACATGTAATTGGCCTCCATGTGAAATAGTAGACTAATACTCTTCTGATGGGGCTTCAGATTCATCTGAATTTGAATAATCTGTGTTAAGTGATTTGCAACACATTTGAGGCACCATCGAGGGTCCATTTTGGGCAGAAGACATAGTTTAGAAATTAGGACCTCGTGGGTTATTTTTTTTTTCTTTCTGTTCAAAAATGTACTACATATGTTCTGTTTTGTTCTGGGATTGTCAGCCCTAAAATGTTTACAGCTTTCAGCCAAGAGGAGAAAGAGGAGGTGTGTGAGGGGGCGTAGCCAGGGGAAGACAACTCCATAAAACTGCCCCAGTGCATCATTCTACCTTTTCTTGCAGGGGGATCTAACCTAACTCTCACTGAAAAATAATTTCATTAAGACCTATCTTATAAAAGTGCCTTTGCAGGTCGTATGAAACTACCTTTCTATAAACGTGTCCACGAAGCTAAAATAGTTCTGGGGAAGTGTAGCCTCGTTGGGCAATTAGACCTCCCTTTACCAGCACCTGTACCCTTTGTATTTTTGAGGGAGATCTGAACCTAACTGTTGCTGGGCTTTTTTACTTTATTCTTGTGATTCTGAATTGTATAATAGAGTTCTTTCCCATATATTTATGATTTTAGTACTTTAAAAATTCTGCCTAACGACTAAAGTGTATACATTATAAATAGATGGCTAACTATAACGTGCTTTGTATGTAGCAAACAAACAAACAAAAATCAAGCAAACAAATTAAAAAAAAAAAACTCTCACTTGCAATTCAAATGTTCTGTGTAAATGGTAAAAATTTTTCCTTCTGATTCCTTTGATCTGCTTGCTAGATAAGTTTAAAATATTCACGAAGCCACAAATTGTCACCCACTTAACACTGTGCCTGACTATAGCCAAACAAATAAATATACCATTTCCCTCACTCAGGAAACATTTCATGAATGTCTACTGAGAATGAAGGGAAGCTATTCGAAATTGAAAGTTTCTCTCCAGTAGCTCACGGTAATAACAGCAGTTTCTCTAACATCTATAATAAATATGTTTCAGTTGTTTTTTTTTCAACTTGTTCTTGTATTGTGCTGTATGCTAGATTTAATAGTTTTATTATGAATGTGTGATTTATAAAATGTTCTCTTCGTGTATATTCATTGTGCATTTGTGATGTAGTCAGAAACCTCAGAATCTGCCCCCGCTTATGTCTCTTTTGTCTCAGCTTTCTCCATTGCTTCTTAAATCCATCCCCTCTTTGCCATTCCTGCTTCCTACTGTGTCCAGTTTGTTATAATGGTCTCTTTATGGGCTATTCAGTCCAATATTCAACATTGCCAGAATTTCTCCCTTCCAGAATAAACCCAAACATACTCCTTCCCTTGATACTGAGTATATTATCTGCAAGATGAAGTTGAAAGTCCAGAAAATATCACAAAAAGACTTTACAATCTATTTCTGATCTTCATCCTAAATCTAATCTCCTACAGTTCTTCCCAAACTCTTTGTCAGACAGAAACAGTTCTCTTCATTTTATGAACCTGTAAATTCCTCAGGACCCTTGCACATTCTGTACTTTGCATCTATGGGGCTTTTTCCTCTTTTCTCTCTATGTCAAAACAGCAGACAAGTTTGGTGCCCAATTGGTGGGCCCCTCCCTTACTACAGCCCTAACTTCTTCCCACCCTTCCCATGGGGCAAGTTTTGAATTTGTTGAGCAATAACACTCTCTCAAAAATTAGAATCAACCATGATTTTTGATCACAATGTTTGTATAAGAAAAACATCAAAAGAAAATACTAAGCCCTTTGAGGGCAGGGTCAATGTCCTATGTATTATTTCTCTCTGCCCACACAGAATCTCGTGTAGTGTTTTGTGTATAACCTGAACTACATTGAAGAGAGAAGTTACTATTATGTCATCAGATTTAGGGCCTTGATATCGTCCATGTCGACTTGGATCTTGTTGTTGAGGGACACTTATTACTTAATAATTCAAGTTATAATTGTTCCTGTATCAAAAAGTCTAAAAAGGGAAGCCATAAGAAGTTTAAAATTTTTTAAATTGATGGCATGTCTTCTCCATTTTACTCATTCAGTTGAACTAAACCCTGCTCGATGGGAACAGGCAGCATATAGCCATCTAGACATATCATGAGAACTTATGATCCCAGCACACTTGATACTAAGAAGCAGCAGCTGGTAAACCTCAGGATGAATGTTTGGGAAAATAGCTGCTCTTTTTTTGTTTGATTGGCTTTTCACTGCCCTTTTTTCCTTTTGTTTCTATCAACTTGTTATATCATGATTTCATTTTTTTTTCATGATTTCATTTTTAAAGATTAGTTGTGAACTGGAGATGCCATTTTTAGCAACACAATTAAATTAGGGGATTTTGAGTCATAGTCTTTACTCTTAAACAGTTGTCAGATACAAAATAATCCCATCAGGAACATGAGAAAAAGGGCAGGCGATATTTTGGTTAATTGGGAAAAAACACAAACTATATTGCAAAGCTATAGTAATCAAAAGAATATGGTATTGGCGTAAAACAGACATATCAATCAATGGGACAGATTCAAGAACCCAGAAATAAACTCTTTCATAAATGATCACTGATGTTTTGACAACAGAGTCAAGAACATACAATGGGGGAAACAATAGTTTCTTCAATAAATGGTATATTAGGAAAACTGAATTACCACATGCCAAAGAATGACAGTGAACCCTTATTTTACACTATTTACAAAGATCAACTCAAAATGGCTTAAAGACTTAAATGTAAGACTAGAAACCATGAAACTCCTAGAAGAAAGCAGAGAGTAAGCTCTTTGTTATTAGTCTTGGCAATGGTTTTTTGATTTGATACAGAAAGCAAAGGCAACAAAAGCAAAAATAAAGACGTTGAGACTACTTCAAACTAAAAAACTTCTGCTTAACAAAGGAAGCCATCAACAAAATTAAAAGGCGACCTATGGATGGGGAAAAAATATTTGCAAACCATGTATCTCATATTTGAGGTATTAACCTATATGAGGAAACTTACAACTCAATAGCAAAAAAAAAAAAAAAACCCACAAAAATACTAAAAAACAAATAAGCTACTTAAAAAATGGACAGATAATCTGAATAGACATTTTCCCAAAGAAGGCAGACAAATGGGCAACAGGTACATGGAAGCGAGCTCAACATGACTAATCATCAGGAAAGGCAAATCAAAACCACAATGAGATATCACCTTACACCTGTTAGAATGGCTATTATCAAAATGATACAGGCCAACAAATGCTGGTGAGGATATGGAAAAAAAGGAAACTCTTGTACACTGCTACTAGGGATGTAAACTTTAGTATGGCGTTTCCTCGAAACATTAAACCTAGAAGTACCATATGATCCAGCAATCTACTTACGTGTGTATCCAACGGAAATAAAAGCTTCATCTCAAAGAGTTCGCTATACTCCCGGGTTCATCACAGCATTATTGACATTAGCTAAAGTAAAGAAAGAGCCTAAGCATCCATCCGTGGATGAATGAATCAAGAAAATGTGGTGTACATATACAGTGAAATATTATTCAGCCTTAAAAATGAAGGAAATCCTCTCATTTGTGACAACATGGGTGAACCTGGAGGATATGCTAATTGAAATAAACCAGAGAAAGACAAATACTGCATGATATCACTTATATGTAGAATCTAAAAGCGAAAGTTGAACTCAGAGAAACAGAAAGTAGAAAAGTGGTTGCCAGGAGCTGGAAAGTGGGGGAAATGGAGAGAGGTTGGTAAAAGGGTACAAAATTTCAGCTATAAGATGAATAAGATCTGAGAATCCAGTGTATAACATGGTGATTATAGTTGATAACACTGTTTTATACAATTGAAATTTGTTAAAAGAGTAGAAATTAAATGTTCTCATCAAAAAGTTTTTTTAAGGTGAATATGTGAGGTGATGGATATGTTAATTAACCTGATTGGGGAGGGAGAATCCTTTCAAACTGTATACACATTTCAAGTCATCATGTTGTATACTTTAAGTATCTTACAATTTTATGTATCAATTATACTTCAATAAGGCTGAAAAAAAGAAAAGAAATGAGAGTCTAATCTTCCATGTCTTCTCCTATCTACCTGTCACCTACTGAAAAATCCTCATTCTGACCTGGTTTTCAGGTGACAGTTCAGGTAAGTCATTGTTGAGAATATCCTCATTCGACGTGATAGCCCATTTCAGGTGTAGCTGTTTCATTTACTTCCCTGCTGCTCTTCAGTGAATTCTCTTAAAATGCATTGTCTAGTTCCTGATTTTTCCCCCCTCTGTTTACTGTCCATCACATGCCCAGGGTGAAGGTTTTGAAATTCAGATACCAAGAATTCACTCTTTAAAAATTTTTTCAACTTCCTGACTTATACTGTGTTATTCCTTCTTAACAGTAGAATAGGGGAGATTCCTGCATTAATTAAAAGGTGGGGGTAATAAAGAGGTACACAGAGACTCAACGTTGGTATTTTAAAATATCCTGCACCATAAAGGAAACAATGTAAGAAAAGACCTAGAGACAAAAGAATTCATGTACTGATCAGGCACCCAAAAAAATAATTCAATCTGGCCAGAGTTTTGAGGAACTGAAGTAGCCAGGAATAAGACTAGAAAGACAAACAGTGAGGTTTGGATTATGAAGGGGCTTGCATGCTATGTAAGATGATTAAACTGTATCTTGAAGCCAAGGATGAGGCATTAGAAGACTTAAAGCAGGAAAGTAACCTCCCCAGATTTATGTTTTTTAAAGATGAATTTGGTTGCCTTATAGAGTCTGGATAGGACAATGAGACTGAAAGCAAGAAGACAAAAGTCTTCCGCTATAATCTAGGAAAGATCATGATGGCCTTGGACTAGGATAGAAAAATTGAGCCATATAAAAGTTTTTAATTAGATAAGATTAATAGCACTTGGTGATTGAATGTAGAGAGTGAGGCAAGGTGAGGTAATAGAGTGAACTCTCCAGTTTCTAGCATGGGCAGTTGGGTAAATAGTGTTAACATTTTTTAATATAGAAGATAGTAGTTGGCTTGGGGAGATGGTAAGTGCACAGAGAAGAAATTCAATGAATTCAGTGAGTTTAAGATTGAACATGTTAAATTTGAATGGTCTTTTGGCCATCCCAATAGAAATATAGAAACGCCCAGTAGACCTTTGGCTATATGGGTCTGAAGCTCTTGATAGAAATCTGCAGAGGTATAAATTTGTCTGTTATTGACATGCACAAGGGGGAAATTGAATTTCTCATGATTCAGGTTAACTGAAATTCAGAATAGCAAGAACTTTGCCAAAGTTGTGGTTTATTTACATTTCCATTTTATTTTAAATCTTTACCCTAGAGTGATCCTAATAATTAAACTCAGTTAAAACTACTTAGTACAAAATGATTGAAACTATGACATACTATCATTATTTGCCTGAGTTTACTTGATATATCTCCCTCCTCTGTATAAGAAGAAATGTTGAATGCATATGGTTTTTCAGCTTAAGATGAATTAAAATCAATTTTGCATCCCTCCCCTTAGATAATAGAATATCATAAAACTTGGGCTGGGTATTTCTGACCTATGATAGTCACTGGGTGAATTTAGATAGAAACTTGAAGATGAGTTGCTACTACAAATGAAGAATGTGATCTTTAGTACCTATTCCTCTAGGATTTCTTCTATAAAGTATTGAATGGATGCAAAATTCAATCCACCTTCTGTTCTTTTTGGGTGATGATACATTCTGCAGAAAGACTAAAATACAAGTATTATATAAGTCTAACAAAGTATTCTTAGTAAGAACATGAAAGACTGGATACTTAGTAAGAATACAAAGTATTCTTTAATAGGAATACTAAAACTCTTCTAGAATGCTTTTTTAAGAGCAAAGTTTTATTTATCAAGCAGAAAAGAAAACAAGGAAATGGAGCAATTGAAAAAGGAAAAGAAGGAAAAAAATCAAAGCCTACTTGTAAGCAGCAAGGTAGCTCTCTTCGTCTTGGCCAGATTATTATGATGTTCTCAATTTGCTTTGATAAGATATTATTGTTCTACACTCATCCAGGACAGCTCATTTTAACCATACCAGCCTATAAACCTCTGCTGAGTGTAAAGCCAAAGTTAGGAAGAGACTTGTCAACTAGAAAACTTATCGTTAAAAATACTTTATTTAGAAAGATAATTTTAATTTGAAAACATATATATGTGTGTGGGTGTCTGTATACATATATGTATATATACACAGACACCCACATACATATAGTATGTGTGACAACAAAAAAAATACAAAAGAAAAATGCAACCCCAACGCCATCTTCACAGTGTGAATATCATGCTGACAAATGCTACAACCTTTAGTCATTCGAGAAATGCCTGATTTGTGAGCATCGTTCTTCCTAATGAGTTGTGTGTTGTGAGGCAGAACTTATATTCCCCGTGGACCCTGCACTCTCGGAACTATTAATTTATCTTTTATGAATTAACACTGCCTTTGTTAATAGTACAGGGTACAGCCCTCGGCAAAGTCCTCATCCACTTGGGGGAAATACTGAGCTAATATATCTCAATGTCATTTTAGGTTGGTACTTTGGGTACCAGAATGGATGCACTCTGAAAACCCTTTTCTTTATAAGAAAGCTTCTAAGTTCTGTGATTTAACACGAGCCTGTAGTAAGCAGAGAGCTATTTGATGCTGAATTCTGAGCAAAGGGTTCTTTGTGGGAAGGTCTGTCAAACAGCATAGTTACCATGGCAACCCTGGCTAGATAACCCATTTGGGAAAATACTTGTAGAACCTAACACTCTATCATCTGTCATTCAATAATTTCATGTTCATAATAACTAGGAAATCAATGGCTATCCTCTGAGACAGTTTGTGGAAAGGGCAGGCACGCTATTGGCAGCTCACAGCTTACATTTGCGTCTGTGTGTTGTGATTCCCATGCCAGGTTAGGAGTGTGAGAAAGAACTTGTTTGGACTGGCACAAAGATTAAAGGCAGGTTCCGTTCTGCAGTCTAATTACAACCGTAGTGTTTACACGTACAAAAGAGAAAGAACCAAATGGCATATTAATAAAGCATTTGCTAGACTGTTAGGAAGTAAGGTTCACCTAATATTAACATTTCACATTTTAAAATTCTGCAGGAAAAGACCAGTCCAAGTTATCACGTGACTGGCATGTACAAATTTGGTAACATAAAAGGCATTTTTCTTATCTTTGCTTTCTAATTAAACTGCTTATCATTGTAGAGGCTGTGTTACCTGGATGTTATGTATAGAATATAAAGTGATCATAGAAAAGTAATTAAAATTCTTAAACATGCAGCCCATTGACTTTACATACAATTAGTTTTTAGAGTGTGAGGTTTAATAATAAGGCAAGTTAGCTGAGTAGAGAAATATACACTTAATAATTACCTTGACAGTGTTTATCAACTGGAAAAAATGCCAGGAATAATTTCTGTAAATGGACATTGTAAATAAGAAAGCATGATGAACTGAGAGCATGAAGTGAGTAGAAGAGAAAATTAAGCACTTTGCATTCTACAAAAAAAGGGATATTTCACCTTCGTGGAAACATCTAGAAGATACTGATTCATACATTATGAAAAGCTTATTGTTTTCAATTAAAAAAAATGTTTGTAAATTGCTTTTCTTTCAGCACAATAGGTTTTTATTTTAAGCTGCTCTAGGTGATGTACTAGCATATAGGGGAGTTGTATTTCTGTGAGTTTACAGAGTCTAAGTTTTGTCAAAGTAGAAGGGTTGGGAGCTAGTTAAAACACCACCTTTTTCAAAATAAGAGATGAAGTCTTCTAAAGTGAAAATGGTATTTTATCCAAAGGAGGAATAGTTCTTTAAAGACCTATGCTGAATGTGAACATATTAAATGGGAAGAATATATGGCCCCTCTTAGTCTAAAACCTGAGGTCAACTGAAGACTTTTCAAATCAGAATTAAACTCATTTTGTTTTCAGTAAACACTGTGGTATTCTTGTTGAATTTTCAAAGATCTGGTTGAGCCAATTTACTGTTTGTTTTTCTTTTTCATCTTATTTTCTCTCTTCTGAACTTTATTCTTCCTTTCTCTTCATCTCTTTTCTTTCTTATTACCTTTTGGATGAAAGTATATTGATTAAAGTAAATGCTTGCTTGAATGAAAATGGAAACTTCTGATAACTTTTAGTTTTAAAATTTTCTATAAATGTGCCAGACTACTTGAGTGCGTAAGTGGAATCCAAGTAGTATCAAAGGCAAAACTATTTCTATTATGGAATGAATTTTGACTCCATATACTTTTAAAAGAGAGCATTGATTACATTTTTAACAACAGAGATTTAAAAACTAAAAAAGTTGAAAATGATAGAAATTTTTAAAAATTGTCTGTCTTTATTTTTATTTTAAAGATTTTATTTATTTATTTATTTATTTATTTGACAGAGAGAAAGAGATCACAAGTAGGCAGAGAGGCAGGGAAAGGGGGAAGCAGGCTCCCTGCTGAGCAGAGCCCGATGTGGGCTTGATCCCAGGACCCTGAGATCATGACCTGACCTGAGCTGAAAGCAGAGGCTTAACCAACTGAGCCACACAGGCACCCCTGTCTGTTGTCATTAAATGAAGGGATTTACCCTACTTTTGTTTTAGGAAACAAAATTTAAATACCTGTTATTTTTCTAAAAGGTTAAAAATCTATTTTGTTATTCCTTTAATCATGTATTTACTACATATATTTATTGAGTCTTTATTCGGGCCCCAGGCTCTCTGCTGAGTATAGAAGTTACAAAAGACCGGACTTCTATCCTCAAGTACTTGTCAGGGTGTTG
>CM052897.1:63754120-63789102 GCA_028534135.1 Potos flavus | reverse complement strand
CTCAGGTCGGGGTCCTGGGATCGAGCCCCGCATGATCCCAGGGTCATGGGATGGAGCCCTACATTGGGCTCCCTGCTCAGGGGGGAGCCTGCTTCTTCCTCTCCCACTCCCCCTTCTTGTGTTCCCTCTCTCGCTGTCTCTCTCTCTACCAAATAAGTACATTTTAAAAAATGGCTATTTTGAAATTTTTGCATGATAATTCAGCCTTTAAATACAAGCCACTGCTTGGGACTCTTTATCCTGGGCAGGACTGTAATGAACATATCTACTCCACACCGTTTTACTAGTGAGCCTTCTGATACTGTCCTGGCCCAGCCTGAAGTGAAATATTGTCATCTTCATAATTTAAATGATATAGTCTTTTCTTTAGCATTTAGAATGTCCAAAACTATATTCAGTTGGCCTAGGTAGGTGGAAAAATGCTGCAGTGAGATGTAAAGGAAGACAGGTTTAATTTGGAATCCTGTTCTGGCTTCATGATTCTGATTGTTGAGTCTGTCTTGGACTTAATTTCCTCATCTTTAAAAAATGAAAGGGCTATTGTCAGAACTTATTAACATAACATGAAAAAGGGCCTCTTTCCTGGCTGGGCACCCAGGAGCTACCTGGGAAAGGGCTGGTCAAATCCAGTTGGGAATTTGCAGCAAGTGGAGCTTAGGGTTCCGAACCTAATGTCCTAGAATGTGAGAATAAACAAAACCAGTGTAACCTGCAGATGAAGTACTGCTATTCTGTTTGCGGCGCCCTCCTTCCTAGCACCATTCCCTTCATCTTCTCATTGAAGATAGGAGAGCGAACAGGAAGTGGAAGATGGAAGTCCCCATGTGCCACAATAGAGATACACCACCCTCCTTGGTGTTTCTCTACCTTTCATCGTGGGTTGGAGCAGTAAAACTTGTACCTGTGACTGAGAAATAACATTAATCAGACTGATTTCTCTTATGAGGTGGAAGACAAAAAAAATCGATTGATACAGGATTCCTTGTTTGTTGGACACTGATGAACAGAAGCACAAAGGCATCTTGGGTTTGACTTTTTAGCATGGTAAAGAACTTGGAGGATAAGCAGATTCTGGCTCATTGTATGCTACTGGGTTATTGTTTCACTGGGCACTGTTTAATTGAAGCAAGAATGCTATTTCAAGTAAAAGATATCAAAAGGCATTTCGTTTAAACCTAGTTAATTCTTTACAAGGCCCTACAGGTAAACAAAACAGAACAGCGATGTCCTTCTCTTTTCTCTTCCTTCTCCTATTAATTTCAGTTCTTAATGTGATCAGCAGCTTTTTCTCCCAGGTTATAATAGCTGAGAAGAGTTCTGCTTATTTTTTTTTAAATTAACATATAATGTATTATTTGTTTCAGGGGTATAGGTCTGTGATTCATCAGTCTTACTCGATTCACAGCACTCACCATAGTACATACCCTCCCCAGTGTAGAGAGTTCTGCTTAAGAACAGGAGATGAGGAAGTTAAGAAAGGTTAGAAAAGAAGGCAAGAGCCCAGGATCTCAGGCTAGTTGGATATCTCCTATTCATTTCTATATGATCTTAGATAAGACAAGCTATCTCTCCAGGGCAGTTTTCTTTAGCTATAAAATAAGGAGATTGAACTAAATCAACTTTAATTAATATCTTTAGGGTCAGGGTCCCCTCACTGAAAATCTGATAATTCCTATAGGTTTTTTTTCCTACCATATCTGGATATACAAAAATACTATTTTATGTGTAATGTAATCACAGACACTCTTGAAACATATATATAGGCATAGCTGGCCTCTATTCCCAAAGTCACTTCATTGTCCAAATGACTGCTTCACCTACAGCCATCATGTCCACTTTATTTCTGTTGGGAAGACAACAGAAAGGAGAAAGGCATGATGAAGAAAATGAGAGAAGGGCATGAGGCAGCAGTGATTTATGGAAGGTTCCTGGGAATTGCCACATGACATTTTACTTACATCCCATTGATCAGAAACATGACTACACTTGAGAAATGGACTTTGGGTAATCATGCACCAAGTTAAAAATTGGGAATTCTTTTAGTTTGGAAAATGGGATATGTGATATAACAATTATATCAAAAAGTTAGAAGTGGGTAAAGAGTAAATTGCCATTATCTATTGTAGAATTTTAATACTTAATACCTACAACTTAAAAATCTAGGAGTAGGCGCTTACTTAGTTAAGAAGATAAGCGTTAATCAAATTTCCATAAAAGTAGTTAAAACTATGATAACTGCTATGATGGAAAAATGCAGAATGCTTACAAAGAGGTCTAGCAAACAATCTCATCTTGAACTTCAAGAAAGGTGGCTTTGTAAGGTGAGTAGGCATTTATGAGACAAAGAAAAGGGTTCTTCATTCAAAAAGACATGCGTAGCCAAAGGTCCTGAGGTAACAGGGAATTGGGGAGAGCACATTTATAGACCTAAATGGAGGCTAATGGCTGAAGAAATTGCACCAAGAGCTGAGACTGGAAAACCACAGATCTAATCACTGCTAGGCCTTGCAAACAGTATTATGGATTTAGATATTTAGCCCTACATTATCAGGAATTCACTGAAGCCTGAAAGCAAGGATATGGTATGATTCAGTGTATGTTTGAAAATATACCTCTAGTCTAGATGAACTATAGAAAATTTGTGGGAGGTTTTGGAGGGGGAAGGACATATGCCATGAGACCAGTTTTATACAGTTCACATAAGAGATGATAATTTCACCTTGGTTGGTTGCAGTAAAAAATGTAGACATGTGAATGGAAATGAAAGATAAATACAAGGAAAAGTCAGTGGGACTTTCGTGTATACATACCTGTGTGTGTGTGTGTGTGTGTGTGTACACGACTATAAAGTTCAGTTACTGGTTTAGAGCTTTGCTTTTTCTTCCTAAGGTCTAGCAGTATATGCTGCCCATATATAAATAAAAGTTGAATGAATAAATATCTTAGCCTATAAATAGAAAATATTGATACCATCATATTTATAAAGCCAATAGCCTTTGTTGTAAGGCATGCAACATTTTTGGTGAAATTTCAACTTTAGGAAAGTATTGTAGTTAAATACAGAAACATTTTTCTTCTGTATTTAAAGGAAGAAATTGGCTACCTTATGGTAGATAAAACATAATTATTTGGAAACAAGGAATTGTGTCCAGAAGGCATGCTTTACCATAGCAACCTTAACATTGAGTTACAGTTTGTCTTTCAGTTTTACAGAGGGTAATTTATCATGGGAAGAATGTGCTGAATATGTCACATTTTACTATCTGCTTATTTAGTTAGATAATCAAGATCTTGACTCTCAAAATAGAATTATTCTCAGTTTTGACTATTTTCATGCTCGCAAATATAATGTGTGTATACTTGATACTCATTTTAAATTTTAAACAGATTGAAGCTAACTAAGTCTAGCTAGCACACATAGGACCTAGAAGCAAAGCCATATTTCAGTTTTCTTCCATGACTTTATAACCATGTGATTAATGGAGACCCAAATATTTTCACTGAGATTGACACAAATTTTTTTCCTAAACTGAGCCATTAAAATTTGAGAATTTAAACATAATATAAATTGGAAAAGAGGATTTGCATTAAAATGTGAGCAAATATATTAAATTTATTTTCATTGTTTTTCCTATTTTCCCCAATACATATATTATATCTACAGTAGTTTAAAGTTTGGTAAATAAATTTTTATTTTAGAGATATCATTTCTCTTCTGTTGTACATAAAATAATTTTTTTTCTTCTTTCTGAAGAACAAGAATGCCAAAAGAGGGACTTTTTTTCTGATTAAAAACATTTGGGCTTTTAGTTTCCGCAACATCTATTTTTACATACAGCTAGAAATTTGGACAAATTTAGCCACAGGAGATGACTACAGGGCCTAGAATGAATTGTTTTTTTCCCCGGGTAGATGTTCTACTTTTGTCTAAGTTCATCTGAAAGTGTGTCAGATTAGGCCTATTCTTTTATATTGCAGCAAGGTGCTCTAGTTGAGTCCAAATATTTGTAAACTTTTCCCAACACTATCCTAATACCCTTGCTTAAAATCATCATGTGCCTTGATGTTTAAACTCAGGGATAAAATCATCTGTCTTAGTCTGCTCCGACTGCTATAACAGGATATCATAAACTTGGTTGCCTATACACAACCGGAATTTATTCCTCACGGTTCTGGAGACTGGGAAGTTCAAGATTAAGGCACTGGCAGATGCAGTGTCTCTTGAGGGCCCACTTCCTAGTTCATAGATGGCTGTCTTCTCACTGTTTCCTCACTTGACAGAAAGGGTGAGGGAGCTTTCTGGGGTCTTTTTTATAAAGGTATTAATCCCTTTCACGAGAATTCTACTCTCGTAAGCTAATCACCTCCCAAAGGCCCCTTTACCAAGTTCCAACACCCTGGGCTTGGTTTCAGTATGGATCTGAGGGAGACACAAGCTTTCGGTCTATAGCAGCATCTAAAGAATATGTTCTTAAAGAGATCAAAATTTGACTTTCTATAAGATAATCTGATTTTGTTATTTAATAAAAGAAAGAAAGATGTAATCACTTTCAGAGATGGGATATTGAGATTGAGTGCTGTAGTCTCACCAAGAGCAATTTCCAAATATTCTTACTTGGAAGGGAATTTACCATATTTCCTCAATTCTAAAGAAATACATTTTTTAAAAAATATTTTAATGTTTTTAGAAAAGAGAAAAAAAGCCTTATAATTCATACACACCTTTAATATTGTAGTATTTTCTTTTCTCTTCCCCCCACAAAAGCTAATAGTAAATTTATGGTCATTTTATGGGCAATGTATCTTTGGCCAGAGGAAATTTGGTATGTGCCATTGTCAACACAAGCCAAATAGCATTAGCTACTTTCAGGGGGGAGAGATTGGCACAACCATTGACAAGGCTAATGGTTTAAGAGATTTATGTATGATGTTTGTCCTTGATTTGGCCACTATTTTAATTTCACATATGTTATTCAGTCATCCACTAGTACTTATTGAGTATCTGTTGTGTGCCAGGCAGGATTTAAGATACCAGAAAGGCAGAGAATGTGCTTGTCCTCCAAGTGGTGACAGTCAGCAGGCAATGAGGATATGATGTCAGAATTCCTATAATAGTAAAAATCACAAAGGGGTGTGGAGGTACAGAAAAAGGGGCACTGGATTTTGCTTCAGAAGGAAGGGAAAAGCCAACAGAAAGGGGAAAATTTGAATTCTCGGATAATGATATTCCAAGTAGGGGAAATAATATCAGGAAAAGTATACAGGGTTAAAAGTACAAAAGGGCATGAGAATGCTGTAGAAAGGCAAGACTGTACAGTGTTTGTTGGGTGAGTAGAAGAAGTTAAAGTTTGAAGCTGTAAAGCACATTTTATGGGTCTTATTAGGAACACTTTCATATTATATGTGTATATATGTATATATATATACACATATACATATTATATTAATATATACTACATTACATATAATATATATACACACATAATACACATATAATATGTGTTAAATTTATATGTGTATATATTATATACATTAATTCTACATGAATGTATACAGCATTCTCATGTATTCTCATTATGGCATGTATATATTATATTGACATATTACATATACACACATATATATAAAACATGACAATCTTACTCCATCATGTTAACTCCCTTGAAAGACTTGTAACACAAACCCTAACCCAATTAATTTTCTAATTACTCATCCTTGCTACTGATAATAAGCAGTCTTTACCTTATATATATGCAGCATATAACGCGTAATTACAGATTCGTGTATTTTTATTTAAAAAACTGAATATTGAATGACAAAGTAGAATTTATGCAGTTCTAATAGGGTTGTTTTTTTGTTTTTTCCTGCTTCCGTGAGCATTCTTCTGCAGCGGGTTATCATTTATTTGAATTTATAAGTGACACTGACAAACAACAAAAATACATTGATGCTTGCATGTATTCACTCTTTTTTAAATAGAAACATGCTTTAAAATATAAATTGAAAAACTTGGAAACATTGCTTTCATTCTATGGAACATTAATTGAAAGTAAAATGTCATTCTAAATGAATCATTGGTATCATTTCGGCTGGTACATTATCTGGAAAGAGTAACTGGAAGAGACATCCTGTGATATACATTTTCAAACACTAACAAAGGCATTCTAGCTTACATCAAAACAAGGAAGTAATCGGAGTTACTACATATAGATACCAACTTTAAAAACTGCCCTTAAGGAATTTTATTCCTAGTAAAAAAAAAAAACAACCCTGACTTTTAAAAATTGTGAGATCATTTCTCATGCAAATCCAAAAGCAAGCTGCCTTTCTATAAATAGTCATGACTTTGTCCTATTTTAAATGGTTAAACCAGAGATTCTGTGAGATTCACTGCATTTTGCCTATGGCTACTTTTCTACCATGAAATTTCCGAGTTGCCTGTTATGTAAAACAAAGCAATTTCACTGCAGTCCTCCATGGAGGACAGCTCTGATGTATGAAGGAAGCATTGATCTATTGCCACTTCCCTGAGTGGATACAGCAGCAGCTGTATCCAAGGGAAGAGGGCTTGGCTGGAGAAGAATAGTTGGGCGACCAGTGTAGGGTGTAAGTGTCAGTGGTGGGATGACTGCTGTCCCAGCTCAGCATCCAGCTGACCACGACCCCCAGTCTGAAAACCAGTCAAATGTGACAAATCTCCCCTTGCAATTTGATGGGATGCCCTGCTTGACTTCTTGTAGCCAGAAGAAAAGCAGATTTCAGATTAAGGCTATGTAACTCCATTCAGAGATAAAGTGGGATTTTCTAGGCTAATTTGTATTATTTTCCATAGGAAATGAGAAGAAAAAAGAAATCCTTTGTTAAATGGGGTTTAGCAATAACCCTGTATTAGGAGGCTTCCTTTTCTCCTTGTCTTCTTGTCTTGAATGCTGGTGTTTATATCTGTTGTTTTGGTCTTATGCCTTTTTAAAAAAACGTGGCTTCCGTGAGTGTCGCCATAAAGCCGTGGTTGGGCTACAGAGTACTGGCTGCCAAGCTAGTGGTTCCGAGTGCTGTAATCCTGTTAAGTACCTGCACAATAGTAGAGCAGCTGGTGCCGGCTGCAGTCGGCGTGTTCGTGTGCTGTGTTGGGACCTGGGATGCATGCACACAATGAGCTGGGGCAGCTTAGAACAGACCTAAGACCCCCTCAGACAGCTGGCCCAGTAACTATACACTAGCCAATCTGGGGAGAGAGACTCACGGAACAACATTAATTTTCTTCTCCAGCAGACGGTAAGGTAACCGAAGCCAGGTTGAGTGTGCTGCCTTGGGATTTTTACCTAATGATCTTCTGGAAAGCAGGTGCATTGGCAGGGATTTTAAGCTTATGAAAACCGAACTAGTATTACAGAGCAAACCTTTGCTGCTGTGGGGGTTTGTAGGAGTGGGGTGCATTAGTGTTAGATCATCACAAAGCATTTTGCTGACTGCTTCAGAATTAATGGCACTTTTATGGCTTGCGGTTAATGACTGTCAAGAAATAAGAGTTTATATCTGTTCAAATTGTAATTTTAAATCAAACTAGCCAGCTGTCAGATGCACCCAGCACATGAGGACTCCTCTTGGTGATATTTGGTGTTTCTCTTACATTTATCATGTTATTAGATCATTGCTTGGAACCTCAATTGTTTTGCAGAGGCTTGATAATGAAGTTTTATCATGACAAAAGCAAAGCAAGTTGCCACTTCTAAGAGGCGATGTCCATGTTCCTGTGGAAACTTAAGTTTTCTGCAGTATTAAAATACTTGAAATTCTTGCTATTTTTTGAGTACCTGCTTTTTAAAAATTTAACCCTCAAGAAGACCATAACATTACTTCATACATCATTGTATCCAGGAACATCTGATGTGAGCTCATTCAACTCTTCTTCCTTCCCACACTTCTAAGTCATCCGTATCGTTCCTTATCTTTGTCTTCTGTCTGTGAAAACAAAAATCTCCGTCCACTCAATGCCTATTGCCTTTCTGTGCCTCTCATCCTCTTCACTCTTAGCTCCTCCACGTTTGTGTCCCTCTCTCTTCAGCATCTTCAAACTCTTCTTTCCTGGATTCACTCCTCATTGAAAACAAGCAAAAAGCCCTTCCTTGATCCTGCTATCTTCCTAAAATGTCATTTTAGCTCCTTCTTCTTTCCCTTATAACTTCTGGAAAGAATGGTCTTCATGTGCTGTCGGCACTTCATCCCTGGCCCCACGCTTGTTTCCCCTGTGCAGCTTGTCCTGTCTTACTCTAAGCAACTCTCGAGACAACTGATGGATTCCAGTCAAGCCCAGTGTTCCTCACGCAGCAGCCCTGCCTGGAATTCTCAGCCACACTTGAACCTCCCGACGAGCCCATTTTTGAGACTGTGTTTCTGTGGCTTCTCCACTCCCTTGACTCCTGTCTTTCTTCTCTGATCCTACCTCTTCCAATTTCTTTACCAAGAGATATGGAAAGGGTCAGGATTTGGGTTTTGTTTTTGTTTTTTTTGTTGGTTTTTTTTTTTTCTCATATCTTCTTCGAATGCCCAGCTCATTACCTCTGTTCAAATATATATTAGTGACTTTCATATCCATATCAGTATCTTTGTTCTCTCTAGTAAAAACTTCAACTCCATGAAGGATACCCTTATTCTTAGAAGTACTTCAGTGTTGTCGTACCCAACTCCAATCTGTTTACATGGTGTCTCTTCCTCCTGACTTCCTTATATCTATTAATGACACAGCCTTTAGCCCAGACATGCAGTCTTACAAATGTACTCACTATTGATTTCCTCCTGCCCCTTTCCAATCACTTAGCAGGACAGCTCGATCCCATCTCTTTAGCATTTCTCTCATTTCCTCTGTACATCCATTCTTTCCATTTCTCTTTTCCAAGACCACTCATACACTATTGTAAAGGGTTCATTATTATTATTAATACTGTTATTAGATTCCTGTCTGTTTCTTCCAGCTCAGAACTCTTGAGAAATTAAAATAATGACCTAGATATTGTCATGCACTTGCAGAGAAATCTCTAGTAGCTCCTCCTTACCCATTGCAGAAAAAGTAAATACAGACCCTCAAGGCTCTTCACCTAAAAAGCTCAAATTCCTTTCTCCTGAGAGAGTTCCACACTTCACCCTGCAGACTAAATACTACACCATTCCCTTAATGTCCTCATCGTTTCTTAAGTATTCATCTTTTCTTCACTATTCCTTCTCCTGACAATTTTTCTTCAACTCCTCCATGGCCACCTGCTAAAGATATCATACTTCATGTTCACTGTTTTCTGAGAAACAGTCAAAAATTACCAGCAATAAAATACATATACATATATCACATCTTAGTAAGTAAATGATATTTACTTAGTAAGTAAATGATATGTAAAGTAGATCTCTCAACTAGCTAATATCCCACAGTGATTAGTATACAATATTCCTACTGAGGATTCTGTTTGAATGATTTATTTATTTAATTATTTAAGGTTAGCAGAGTACCCATGTGTATCAATAAATACTTGTTGAATGAATAGATGAATTTAACTGATTGTTTTTAATTAGAATCTCTTGGCTCATTACCTTGGTATTTCTTGGACCTGACAGAGATATCAATTTTGTTTTTATTTGTAATTTTATCCTCACTAATTTGTATGCCATTTTATATGCTACACCTGTGAAAATAGTTAAACAGGTTTATCATTAAAGCAAAAACTGAGGAATCAACACAAACATAACTCATGTTCATATTGCTAATTATTATTAGAAAAGAGCATTATGTATCTACCATTACATGACAGAAATCATAAAACACATTCTCAGTCAAATGAGCTGTATGTCACAGGTACCTAGCAATTATCTGGCACTTTAATGAACTTTTGCTGATTATCATTATTGTAATAAATTTCTGGTAGTAAACTCCTTTGGAAATCATTACTAGTGTCCAAAATTTTATAAATATATGCATATATGTAAATACACACACACAAAATAGACACATATATCTTACATACAATGGAAATTTCTTTTGTCAATGTGACATTTATCTAAGACATTTACAATATGATTAGCCAAGCTTCTATCTTCCAGTATCTTACTCCCTTTCATCTATGTTTCTTCTGATTTTCCTGAACTATTATAGCCTGATTTCATTTGTTCAACAACTCCTCTTTGTTAGTTAAAAATTGGCAACATAGTCTCAACTCTGTTTTTTTAATGGTTTGTTGTTGTTGTTCTTTTGCACTTCTTAGCAGTAATTAAAGTTAGATACATCTTTAAACTTCATTCTACGAGGACAATTTTCCCCCAAATTTTGCTGAATCTGTGTAATCCAGTCCCTCTGGATTTTTGCATATAATATTGTATACTTAACAGATATACTGCCTTGAAAATTCACCCAATTTCTAGTATTAGTTCCATACTCACAAGTCCCCAGATCAGTTTTAACTTGACATTGTTATTGGACTTCCACCGCTTCAGCAGTTAGAAAGTTGCTATTAACATTGCTAGTTGTCAAGACTTTGAAAGTTAGTAATTGTAAACTGGTCAAATCATTCCGAAAGTGGTAAGAGTCTTTGGGAGCTGGGCTAGGAAAACACAGTCTTCCATGAGGAACAGTCATTTCACATAATCCCATCAACAGTGCCATGAGGCAGAAGCTATTCCCTCCATTTCACAAATGAGAAGTGAAGACTCAGAAAGTTAAGCATGGTTTTATAGCTCAGATTGTAGAGCTGGGACTTAACCCCATGACTTTCTGATTTTGAAGCCCATGTTGTTCCATTACTCTTTTTTGTGTTGAGAAGCTCCTCATGCTCTTTCTAGAAATTCCTATTCTCTAAACCACACTAAAACTATTCCATCCTGTGACTGGTTTCCTTCAGGCCCTATTTTTCTTTATTTAAAAATAATTCATCACTTGATTAAGAATCAGCTTAACCTACTTATGCTATTTTTGTTTGCTACAGATTTGATGTCTTCACCCAATTAAGATGCAAAACTCCTCTGAGCATCAGAATTTCTGAAATGGGCTCGATTTTTGCTCCAAGGGATCATGAGCTCTATATGATCATAGCATGCATATATACTTAGGCTGCTTAGATAAGACTATCCTTGTGTTGAATCCAACATATTCTCCCTTCACTCAAAACCAAACCAAAACAAAACAAAGCAAAATACTGATTATCTTATGGTGAAACAAATTATCTGATGAAAATCCGAATGCCTTCTAGGAGAAACTTGACAATTTTTATACTGTTATTTCTAAATATTCATTTAATCATGCTAGGTAACGTCACTATATTTCTTTGCACAGAATTGCTTAAAAGGTCCCTAGAAGCCATCATGACCTGTTATTAAGTCCTGATGAGTTGAGCTCTTTCATGCTAACTATATTTGTTTCAATACATGAATTCAGAAGTGTCGTCTTTGAGTCTTAATCATGCTAGGGTATGCTGAGGTAACAAACGGTTTTCAAATTCTTAGTGGTTTAGGAAGTAAAGGTGCATTTCTCCTTCATATTGAGTTGGATGTAGGTTGAAAGCTCATCTGAAGGACTTTCTCCAAGTAATGAGTCAGGGGTCTAGGCTGTTTTTCCCATGTGACTCTACTACAGTGAAATCTTTTGCTTACAGGCACTTGGTGGATACTTACGATCCTTTCCCACTGGATTTAAACACCAGACTCATGGGTCTAGTCAGCCTAACAAAGAAGGAGGCTTACATATAGCTGGGTAAAAAAACAACAGTTTTAAGAATTCCAACCTGAAACCACAGTTTCTTAGGTTCACCCTCCATTACCACTCCTTTGCCTACCGTAAGCTTTATGACCTCAATTCCCCTAAGTGTTTCATCATCACTACTCACTGCTTCTTGAGAAACAGATTTCAGATGGCCAAGCTAAGCTCCAGACAGGTTGAACTTGGTGTCTAAGATACTGAAAATCAAAGAAGAATCATATCTTTTAGAAGAGTAGATGGATTTACACTTTTACTCAGATCAGTTACGGTGCATTATAGAAAGTCATCTCAATAACATAGAATCCAATAAGCAGTCACTTAATTCTCTTTGTCTGGCACCAATACCTAGAACTTGGGCCACTCACTGTCCCACTCGGGATGGTGGATTCTTCATACTCAGTCACATACTTGATCCCAGAAGCTGAAAATCAGCCTCCCCACAGGTCTAGTAAAAATTTGCTCACCGGTACAGCCTATACATAGGACATGTCTGGTGAACTGCAGAAGGAGGCAATGACTGTGATCCAAGCCTGACTCTACCACAAATTCCATTCATGGGACACGGGACTAAAGACACTGTACTATATGATGTGGGTCCCGCTGCCCTACTTCGTGAGAGAAGTAGTGTATCTTTTCAGAAAAAGTAGAATCTTAGAGTTAAGCTCATTTCCATTTAAATCTCAACTTTGCCACTTAGCTATGGGACTTTGATCAAATTGCATCGTATCCTGAGCCTGAGTTTCTATGTATGTAAAAAAAAAAAAGCCACATAGAGTTCATAAAACTGTGTGAGACTTACAGTACTTTTGATGTAGTATGTGTTTTGTAAATGTTACTTCCCTTCTAAAATGAGTAACAAAGACCCAGTGATCTTGATAATCACGTAAGTAACCATATCAGAAATTTAACTGATGGAAGGCATTCAAGAGTATCTGGTTTAACATATTACATCTCCATTTCTGTAGATTTTCTGTGGATTATTTGAAAATGCATAGTCTCAGGCCTCACCCCCCATTTGCTGGCTCAGAAGCCTGGGAATAGGGTCTGTGCATGTGTAACTTGAAAACGAGCTTCATGAATGATTCAGAGGCACACTCCTAGTTAAGTACCACTCTCAGGGCTGGCGCAGGGCCTGATACATAGGAGGTGCTCAACAAACATTGATGGAACTCAGGGGGTCGCTATCTTGGCCCAGTTCCTACCTCTTATAACCATTCAATTTCTTTCTGCTCCTTCTGCCTGCAAGTCCCTATGATATCAACTGTTGTTTATCTTAAGAGGAATCCAGCCCTTCCCAGAGAACACATGATGTTTCAAAGTATCCAGCCATTTGCAGAAATGTAGACAAAACAGTGATATAGCTACCTGCTTTTAAAAATACCTTCACAACAACAGAATTTAGACACTTCAGCAACACCGTATTGTAAGCTGTAATAATATTAGTTAATATTTGTTGAATGTCTACAGGGAGCAGGCTCCAGGGAAAGCACATGTTTTCGAAATCCCTCTGTGACTATCCCAGTTCTACAGTGAAGAAGTGGAAGCACGCAAAGGATGTGTAACTTGTTCAAGTTCATATGGAAAACCTTTTTAGGGTGACATTCAAAGACATTCCTAGGTGACCTCAAAGTCTAAAAGAACTCAGGGGCTCATTCTGAAGATTGTGGTGTCCTGGACCAGAATTTGTATATAGTCAGGCATTCTGTGTTATTAGTTCACAGAAACTGATTGGTGTGATACGAACATATTGATTTGTAGTGCCATTGTTTCAGGCAACCATATTAGGGCCATTTCCATGATAGAAAAATGTGACAATGGAATGGAGAAAGTCTGGAGACACCAGGACCACAATAGTTAAGTGATTTTCTGGGACCCTGAAGGTGGCAAAAACTTTAGACCTTGAGCAGTGTATTAAAATATCTCATCTCTTTGCTTGCTATCCACTTACCTGTCTTATTTATCCTTATATTTACTTGGTTGTATATGCATATAAATAAGTGTGCAAGGAAAGAATAGATAATCCAGGTTCTAAAATATCCAAGAAGGATGAGCCGGTGTCACTCCCTATCATACCACCCTGTGTTAATTCCCTACATAACCCCTATCATTGCCTGGATAGTTTATATAATAATGATCTATTTATTTATTTACTGCTTTCTCTCATCAATTTTTCTCCATGAGATCTGGGACTTTGTGTATCTGAATGTCATTATAATGACTGAATAGGTGAGCAAAGTCCAAAGATGTGGGAGGAATGATCATGTATCATAATACCAGATAGAAAAGTAGAGTCTGGAGACTCTTAAGGTCAAAAGAGAAAGAAATAGGGGTGCCTGGCTGGCTCAGTCAGTAGAGCACGTGACTCTTGATCTTAGGGTTGTAAGTTCGAGCCCCATGTTGGGTGTAGAGATTACTTAAAACCTTTAAAAGAGAGAGAGGAATATTCCAAAAGACATAAAGAGTGGTGCTGGAAGAATTGTGATCTATGCACCTACAGCAGGAATATTGTGTTTTACGTTCTCTTTTGCTTATGTGTGTGTCCGTGTGTCTGTATGTTAGAGAGAGACAGAGACAGAGAGACAGAGGGAATAGCCTAGGGGCCAGGATAATGGGCTTGTAAATGTGTGTTTTTAGACAGAGTAAAGCAAGAACCCAATAGTTGCTTCCTTATACTATTGTAAATGCTAAATGTTCATGAGTGAATGAAGAATAATGCTGAGAATAAACAGTAACCTAACACAGGAGAGTGGTCTGGGAAGGGAAAAAGGAGAGATTGAGCAATTCCAAATGACTGTCCTTGGTCATTAGGTGAAAGGGAAGAGGCAAGGAAGACTTAAGTTCCTGGGAATAGTCAGCCCATTCTTTGATAGGGAGCACAGGTAGAGCAGTCTTGGTGGAAGACCATTATGACTTACATTTTGGTAAGTTGCCTTTAATGTGCTATGGCCAGCCCACATATTAATGTAGTAGTAGATGAATAAGTAGGTCTGAAACTTAGGAGAGAAATTAAATCTAGAGATTTAAATTTGGGAGTCATTAGCTAATCTATGCCTTCACCTTTTTCAAAATCTCCAAATTTACCTGTCTTATGTAAGTGTTGATGATTATTCCTTAGTATGGATATATGACTGCCCTACTATCAATGCATATATTTCCTCCTATAACAAATAGTAAGAAGGAAAAATATTCTACAGTTATCAGTACATATTCAGTGCTGCAGTACCCCATCACCAGTGGAGTGGAGTAAGGTTATGAAATTGCTTAGATTTACTCAATCTATTTTATGCAGCCATGCTTGAGGATGCAACTTGGAACCAGGGAGTTAATTTTAGACTCCACTCCTGGTCCTCAGGGAAATTCTTACATCTCAGTGTGCTCCAGGCATCACTAGAATGCCTTCTCCTAGCCATCTAGGAATTTGTCATCATGACGACTATCTCCGAGTGACAGGCAATAAAAAAGATTGTTTAAACAGTGGATCCAGACCGCTTGGTTTAAGTCCCGGTTCCTCAGTTTACTACTCATGTAACCCATCTACAATCCCTGTTAAGAGGAGACATTGATAATACCTACCCCAGAGGGTAGATGTGAAGACTCAATTACATTAATAATATATGGTGCCTGGTATAGAAAAAATACTAAATAAGTGTTAGCTCTTATTTTCAAAAATATTTAGGAATTGTCACCATGCTCTACTCACAGTACCCTTTAATAAATACTGGTTAAACAGAAGTATTTACTGAGCATTTTCTTTTTTTTTTTTTAAGCTTTTATTTATTTATTTGTCAGAGAGAGAGAGAGAGCACAAGCAGGGAGAGTGGCAGGCAGAGAGAGAAGCAGATTCCCCACCAAGCAGGGAGCCTGATGCAGGACTCAATCCAGGACCCTGGAATGATGACCTGAGTTCAAGGCAGATGTTTAACCTACTGAGCCACCCAGGCGCCCTTACTGATCATTTTCTAGACTACTTTTGTAGAACTGAAAATGGCGATGGTAGTGTTCTGGGGAAACCCTAAATACTACCTACGATGTTGCTGAACAGTGTGACATTACCAAAACATGATACCTTGGCAAGCGTATGGCCAGTTGGCCTATAGATGACCAAATCAAGAAAGCTAGTATTATTCTGGGATAGATTAGTAGTCATTAAAATTCCTCAAAGAAATAGTATAGAACTACCTACTTCATATGAATCTTGCTTCCGATGCTATCATTGGCTGCTTGCACATTTATGTCCACATTATTTATACATTATCCATTAAAATAAAGAGAACATCAGGGTTATTACTCTGAATATATTACATTACATTCTCTACACAGGGTATGTGTGTATCCCATTTACACACATAATGGGCACTTCTGTGCTGACATCTTTTACATAAAGGGTGAGGAAACAAACAATCTTTAAGGAGCTCTTGAATGACCAACATAAGTGTACACTAGCAAATGGTGTGGACAGAATAGGACTATAAAGTTTCAACCAAGTGAATTTCAAATAATGTAATAGAGATTTATTATGACTGAAAACTATGAAGAGATAACCTGGAAATCTAAAATAGTGATCATTATTACCATTATCATACTACTTGTATGATTACTAGCGGCCAACACGTTATTGGGCATGTACAATGAGCCAGGTGTACCTGACACAGAAGATCATCACAACAACCGTATCCCTTGCGATAATTGTTTGTCAGGTGCTGTCATATCCTCATTTTAAAGATGAGAAACCAAGAAACAGGGAAGATAAGCAAAAATAATAACCTGTCCAATATCACATAGATAGAAATTAGGGGAACTGGAACTTCCAGGGCAGACTGCCCCTAGAACCCACACTGAACCAGCACACCAATATGGACAAAATACTTCACAGTTTATGTATACCTTCTTCTGGATTCTATTGCATTTCATCTTCACTTCAGTCTGCAAGGTGTGTATTATATCAGAGTGCAAAGCCATACAGATACTAGTGACAGGTCTCAAATGGAAACCTTAGTCATCTTCCTTGCGATCCATACGTTTTCTTTCTGTTGGAGTCTCATCTACTGACTTGACAATTCCTAGGAGTTCATAAGTGGGCAAAGTACTTTTAGGTCTGAAAGCCACAATTGTAGATGCAAAATCAACATGGTCAACTAGTGAGTACAATGTGAATGGGATGCTGGGTTATATACTGATACATGGAACTATAACCAAGGAAGTGGATGACACATGGGCACTATCAGCAGTAGCGTTTTTGTAAATTCATGAGAGTTGGTGATATTGCACAGTGTTGTGAATAAACATTGGATAAAATCAAAGAGCAAAGGCTCTAGGTCTCCTGGCATGGGCAATTTCAACACCTAATCATTTCTTTATTAATAAACAAAGGATAATATCTGACATATTTACCTCAGAGACACTGTGAAAATCAAATAAAGGATGTGTCATTCCAGATACCTGGAATTCCTATACCACTGAGCCTATGATCAGTGCCCAATAAACTATCATGTGTATTCAATAAATGAATATATGACTCATATATGGAACAGAATAGAACTTTAAAGGTGCATATAATATACATGCATAAATGTGCAAATAATCGATAAAACACATGTGATCATACCTCATTTGTTTGTATACCTGTCACAGAAATTTTTACTTCATAAACTCTCAATTTGATGTTTCTAGAATCAAACCAAATTAAATATCTTATGCTTATGGTTCTTCAGTCCTTTGACTTAATATTCTTGAAGCAGCTCTACTGGGGAAAAAATTTTACCTAGCAATGAGGTATAGAAACACAAACACAAAATTGTTTCACTTTGCCAGAATCAGGTCTGTTCTTATCTCCCAGTCACATTCATTCACTCAGTATGCCTCTACTGAAGACCGTCAGCATGAGAGGCACCATGCTAGGAGTTTGGGGAGGTCACAGGGCAATTGACCACTTCATCCCAGTTTGTCCGGGACTTATATTATTACTGCCCTCACATGTCTTATAGTTTACCCAGAGGGGCAAAGCATGTATATTAAGATGAGGTAAAGTAGAAATGATGTGTAGCTCGAGGTGGGTGTGGATAAAATCCACTAAGCATTTAGTTCAGTAGTGAAGAGATCACTACTCCAACTTCATGAGGCTAGGGAGGAAAGAACATTTCAGCTGGACCACAGAATGTCAACAGATTGATTTATGGAGTTTCTGAAGAATATGCAGTATGAGGTACAATCTGTAGCAAAGGTAGGAAGACAGGGAAATTTACACAGCAGTTCAGCTTTGCTGGAGCTTGAAAATAGAAGCATGTACTCAAGGGACCAGTTTGCCTATGACTGAGGGGTTCTGGGATATAGAATTTGGAGAGCTAAAGCCGGAAGAGTCCTGGGCAAACCGGGAAGAGTTGGTCATTCCTAGTATACACTCTAGTACAGTGCCCAGTGATCGATTATCAGGGTGTATTAGTAAGTGAAGGTATTTAGCTGTGACCTATAAAAAAAAGTCAATACCTTGATAAAGTTTAATTTTAGTTTAGTTTAGTTATTTATCTAAATCATAATAAAATGATTTTTTTAAACCAGAAATAATCACTTCCTTTATTTTAGACTAGATCTATCTTTTTTAAAGTCTCTCTTTTATTCTCACTCTCTCTCTCTTCGCTCCTTTGAAATACTACTCTCCACGTCCTTAGTCATCAGAATCAGGGAAGAGCATATTGATGTGGCTCTAACTTACTCTGCAAGAGAGATAGCTCAGTAACTTAGCTATTGAATTCAACCACAGAATTTGTCATTGGAGAACTGAGTTCAGATCTCTTTACTCAGTTTGACCTTGGGTAAGTCGCTGTCTCTCTGAGCCTCAGGCTCTTCATCGTTATGATTGCATATAAGTTATTAAGCCTTAGAAAATGTTAGGCAGTTAAGTGTCTACTCAAAAGTGCCCAAGCATTCCCTAAAATGAAGGCAGGATTTTTATCACCCAAAACAATGTGCATACCAAAAAATGCAGTTTAGTAATGCCTTTTTTTAAATGTCATTAAAGTCTCCTTTAATCTGTAGACATCCTCTCCATCATATCTCCCTTTCTCTCTCCCTCCCCCCCTAAGAAACAGGAATATGTATCTATCTATGTCAGGTTACTCACAGTCTGAATTTGGCTGATCACATCTCCATGGTATAGTTTAATATTCTTCTCTGTTTTCTGCATTCCCTCTAATTTGCTCACTTTTGGAAATGCTCTTTCAAGAGTGGTGTCATTTTCTTCTGTCAGATTGTGTGCGCGCGCGCGTGTGTGTGTGTGTGTGTGTGTGTGTGTGTGTGTGCATGTGATGTTAGCAGCCATTAATTCTCAGTACCTAGATCCATTAATTAAGGATTTCTGGCATGAGCATGTTCTATCATTCTTTCTTCATTTATTCAATGGAATAATTCTATACGGAGAAACTCCCTCTCATCTACTCTAGTTCAGCGTTACCGTTTATATAGGAGAAGCAAGATAAATTCTGTATTCCTTCCTTTCAATTACCTCTGGTTTAACCCTCTTACATGCCAGTATAGATCTTGATGACAGTATGTCTAATTTTGTAAGCCATTGCACTTTGGGAGAATAAACTAACACAAATTAAATGCACTAAAAATAAATAAGTACATTTTGAAATACATACCCAGCAAATGTTTTTGCACTTTGGACAGTATTTTTGCATGGATACTCAGAAAGATAGTCATCTATTCTCTGCTTATTTTTATTTATTTTTTTAGCATATAATTTAATTTAATTTTTTTTTTTTTAAGTAAGCTTCGCACCCAACACAGGGCTTAAACTCGTGACCCGGAGACCAAGCCCCAAGATCAAGAGTCGGATGCTCCACCGACTGAGTTACACAGGCACCCCTCTGCTTATTTTTAAACCATATTATCCCACATTATTATTATCCATGACAGATAGTATCTAATCCATTTGTATTTTTAAGACATTGTTTGGATTAACTCATTTGTCCCTATCTACTTCAGATTTTACATTCCAACACAAGATTCTGCAGTTTAGTCACTGGAAATCCTAAAGCCTCGTATTCTTATGAAATTTAGAGAACTTTGAAATATGTGTTCCCTTTTTCTGAACACCCTTCAATTCGATGGTATGAGCCCATTAGTAGCAGAAGATGAAATCCTTCCAGAGTATATGGGCCATGGGTAGCATTTGACAAATGATTAGAGAAGCTGCCCTTGCTTCCCGAAATAGAAACAAAAGAACAGGGGCACTAGTAATGAACAAAAGCCAACAGCCAAGAGAAATCGATGAATGAATAACTTCAATTTGAAATTACTGACTTCACTGGAATGCTTATTCTTTCTGATGACTAAGAAAATATTTTTTAAAGTTGTAATTGTTTCCTTTTTTCTTGAAACGCGAACTACAAAATATTCTGGGAAGAAAGCTCCAATAAGCAGTAATAGCTTTAATAATTAGGTTTCCTACTTAGCTTTCAAAACCTGTCTCATAAAGAAGTTTTATAAGTAGAGGAAGCAGACACTTTCATTGATGAATGACTGAACCATCCTTGCCTTACTGCATTCTAATTCCTTTTAAAGTACAGAATTTAAACATCTGAAGATCATTAACTCTTTCATGGTTCAGCAATACAGAATCCTTCAAAAAAATAGGCAATGCTCCCTTTAAGGATGTGGACTCCAGCATAAAAACACTTCCTTGGAAGTGGTGCTAGAGACTCAAAGAAAATTAACATTTTTTTAAAGCATGAAGTATGTATATTTTACCACTGCACCTACGGGAGATCGTTTCCACTCGTCCCCACCATTGATTACCATAAAAGGTCTTTTCAGATACCTCCTTGAAAACATTCTTTCCGTAAAGGAATCGAAATAATAATAGCTACTACAAGTGGTTTCAAATTTGCAGGAAGTCCTGGTGAACGTTGGTCATGTGCGGTATTCCCAATTATGATACCACTTTGGTTTAGGTCTCTCAGCTTGGCTTTCATCCAGGCTGTTAGGTGAAATTAGGCCCAGAAAATCGGATTATTACATCCCAAGGGAAACGACAGATAAGCAGCAGATGATTGCTCATCTCCTTGCTACTTGCTGGTGTTGAGGTGTTACTAGTTGCAAAGCCAATTTGTTAACAATTAGTACTCATTAGAATCATTTCCTGTTATCGATTCTAAACATTTGACAAAGCGCTTTTAGGAAATTGGACCCCAAAAAGTAGCTCTACGTAAGTGATGAGCAATTAAAAATCTTCAAGATCCAAACCAGAGTCATCAGGTTCCAAGTAATTATTTTTGCTTTGGAACCCACCTGCTATCCTGTCCAGTTTAAAGATGTGCTGGAACAAGGACATACTTCTTAATTAGCAGAGGTTGTGGTTAAGTCAGAATAGGAACAAAAGGAATTTTCTTTTATTATCTGCTTTAGCTGTTTGTAGTATATCTATAAAGGACAAAAATTGCCAGCTTGCAATGCAATATATGTATTTGTGAGAGTGTGAAATTAAATGCATTACTTCTATTATCCAAATATCTAAGCTGAGTTTTATAAGTCTGTGTTCACCTTTGTACATTATAAACTCTAAATATAGAATCATAAATGGAGTCATTGTGCATTACATTAGAGTTTAAATATTGCCAATGTCAGCTTTCTGAAATGTTATGTATGACTTTAATAAAATTAGCATAAATACTATAAGCATTTGAAATTTTTCTCAGAAAAGGCATTCTGTTTATCTGATTTTTAAATATAGACCCACATGCATTTTAGTGCTGCAAATTCATATTCAATAAATATGCCCTTATTATCTAATTAAAATATTTATTAGCTATACAAGTATCATCTCTTCATACTTGCCTAAATGTTCTTTATTTAGATTAAGAAAATATGTTTTATTTCCTCTCTGGTAGGTAATGGTCTTTACACATGAACTATTCGGTGTTTTTTATAGGATCAGAATTAAAACTGAATGATAGCCCCCATCTTCTGTTCCTTTCTCACATCACTCCCCAAATTCTCCTTTGCTTCTGTGTTTATTTTGTAAATTTAAATAATTGCTCCCATTCATCTTCCCCTAGACTTACTAACACTGAAAATATTTCTTCTAATTGTTGCAAAGCATGGAGATGTGAACTAAGTAGATTTCTGTTTCTGAATTTCTTATTCCCATATTAAAACCTTACATCAACAGAGAAATTAAGTGTATGTTCCTTTTTGAAATGCCCTATGCTCAACCCCTCTATCCTTAATAAACAGAGATGGTATTGACACAAGTGAATTTTGTTTAACCACACTACATTTGCTTCTTAATTAGTGAATATTCATCTGTCATCAGCAGCAGCTATGACACCCCTCCCTGCTAACATGTTCTGTCATAAATAATCAATGAGGCACTATTAATATTCATGAGCTGGAATCTGTGTAGTCATGTGCACTGATGCAGAGACAGGGGGAGTGTTGCCATGAACTGACTGGAAACTCTGTGTGTGTATCCGTGAGTGCAAGATACTTAGGGAAAGCGAAGAAGAGCATGCTGCTACACACCACCCGGGCTTGTGCTCCAGCTAACAGCGGTTTGTCTGTGTTTCTGGGCTGAAGTGACTGATGAAAAACAGTAGTCAAGTCTGGAGGGTGATTCCCTTTCAGTTCACTTGCCTTTCAGGTCTGGGGAAATTAGAAGATTTGCTCTCTCTCTCTGCTTCTTAGAATGGGCTGCAATTTGTGCACTTTTCAGAAAAGAGAGGAACACTACAAACTGCTGTATGAAGTTTCCCAGGTGAGTGCAGGGTCTGACGCCAGCACCTCAGCAGCCAGGCTTTGTGTTTGTCTGGAAAGATGGTAAATGAATTGTGGCTAGCTTTATTTTTTCTTTCAGTAGATTTCAGAATTGAGGGCAGACTTGCTGGTTGGGGGCTTTTTATTTTGGTTTTGGGTGGCAGTTTTCGGTTTCCTTGCCACTCCCCCTTCAGATGACTTCCTGTGGGATTCTTTTTAACATTTTTTGTATCTGCTGCCAAGATGTCAGTCAAGTCAAAGGAGTAACACTGTAATATTTTGAGACACCTCTTTCATTTTGGAATAGTGTTGACATTTGAAAATCAAGCGTATCGTGGCTACATTAATGTTGGGATTTCATAGGTCTGTGATCTCAGTTATTTTGAATAGACAGGAAAAGTTTCTTGCCAAATCTTGTTAGCCAGAGGAGTTATTTGGTTAATTAGGAATTTTTGCTTTGGGTTAAGAGGAACACCTGGTATATCTGTATTATATGAGAAAAAAAATATGTATGCCTTGGCTTAAAAAGGAGATAAAGGGATTTTCTTAGCACTTGTTCTTAGATCCTTTCTATTTTTTATTTTTTTGTCTCTCTGGTGCTAGAAATTAATTTCAGGAGCTTATTACAATATCTGTTTTTGTCTTAGGGAGAAGTGTGAAAATTCAGTTGTCCTTTCATGTATATCTGAGGGCTTTTCAGAATAAAAATAAGAAGAACTATATCCCTAGCCTTCATAGTGTTCACAGGATTCTGTTAATTCACCATTTTATTTAAACAGGTTTCCCTGGGGTGCATGCTCAAATCCAAATTTGTTTTTTGGCAAAATAAAGTTTATTCCTTCCTTTTTTCAGTTTGTCCCAGATGTGAGACACTGCTACTTTTGTTTTTAGACAATATTGCTGATGAAAGACAATGTTTGGGATGTTGGTGGTCTGTGGGCACAGCAGTAGGCAAGTGCCCACTGCCTACTGGTTCCCTCAGATTTCCCCCTGACGTGATTCATTTCACAGTGGGCTAATTACAAAGTGGATTTGCTACACATGAAACAGCCTCCTCAGTTGCGATGTTAATGCACATTTTCATGGTAATGTGATCAGAGGCTCATTAGCCAGTTTCCAAAATGATCTTCTGCATTAATTAAATATAAAAATGACTCCTTTATCACCGTAGAGAGGAAAAAGAAGATTAACATTGTTAATTACACTAGAGGCGATACCTTTTGCTTAATTTTTTCACTACAAACTTGCAAGGAGAGGCTAAAATAATATTCAATTCCCAGATTAGCTCTCATCCACTTTGACTCATGAAAACAGTCTCTAGGTGGAACACTTTCCTTTAGTTTGGTTTGTTGGAGTTTGAGTTCTAGTGTTGATTTTCTTTGGGTGGTAGGAGAGCAGGGGAGTGGGTTAATCAATCTATTTTTCCCCCCTGAATTACTAAATTGATATAAAAGTGTAATATGGAGGAAGTCATAGGTGAAATCCTTCCTGATTATGCCTAGGTTAAGCTGTTTACATTCTACTAAGAAATCAAGCAGGCTTGTTGCAACCAGGAAGGACTACTGTATTTGTTAAGGAGCAAGAGTCTTTGTTGTGGGTTTTTAAAATGCTTGTCTGTGACTTTTGCCTCTAAGTGCTTCCTAAATCTTGAGAAAATAGATAAGCTGTACTCTTTATTGCCTCCACCTATCCTTCTCTATATATTTATTTTATTTTCTCTACTCCTGAGTTGCAGTACTTATGATCTTTAATAAAGGGGGTGAAAAATGAAGTATTAGCTTCCATTTAACTGGCTTTTATTAGATAAGTTAAAACCCCAGCTTAAAGGTCTTGCATGTGTTTTCCAGGGGGAGCCCTCCTACAGTTTGTCCCCAGCTTTGCGTTCTATTTTATTGAGTTAATGGAATAGATAAGATATCAAAGGAAACCAGTGATAGGCTCATATAATATACGCTGGAGCCCCGTGTGGTGCTGCAAACTAGTTTCTATTTTTATTTGGAGGAGAGGCAGCTCAGAGCACACATCAAAGTGAGCATGTTCTTAACCAGGTGTTCGGGAGGGCACACAGCTGCCCCCATAAGAGAGGATACTATTTACAAAAGTGACTTGAGATTAGAAGCCTGAGTATGTCTAGCTGGTATATTAAAATGAATTAGCTCACACAAACATTAACACCTCATTCTCCAAATCGTATTTATTTATAGACTTGTAATCCTCAGGTCACCTACCTTCTTGTTTCCTTTGTTATTATTTCTTAGAGGCTAAGGCAAATTAAAGTTTACCAGGACATGTGAAGATTTAAGATTAGCAGTGAATCCTAAATACATGGCCAAGAGCAAAATATGTATTTCTCTGTAATGGAATCATTATGAGATTGAACTTTTTCACATTTTCTTTCTATATTTAGCGATCTGATAACATGGGCCACGTAGAATACAGTTTCAGGTTTATAACTGTAGTAAACGAAAGCAAATGTGGGCTCACCGAGGAGTCTAGAGAAACGATCAGAATGTTGTGCTTAGGTGTGAAATGAGGTCAAGTTTGTATTTTGTTGATATTTTTTGCTCCTATAGAGGAGCTAAGACTTTCAATTGGCAGAAGAGAGGGAATGTCATTTCAAGAAAATTATTTTTGGCTGGAGTTGGGCCAATCAGGCTCCAGTATGAACACAGATGGAAGAATCTAGGGTTTGGGTAGATCCAGTAATCCCACCAGTTTTCATGCATCTCTGTGGATCTATTAACTTTTATATGTGCCTGGGACGTAACTGCTGTCTGCAATGATTTTTTTTTTTTCAAAATAGGTTATTTATTAACCTCTAAAGAATTAATAAATGAGTAATTTGAACAGTGCCCTTCTATGGACATGAACCAAATTACCTGTTTCATATGAATCTGATTAAACGGCCCTCCTGGACCAAGAGAGCTTCAATAGCTTGTCAGTCATTCCTGAGCTAGTGACAGATTTATTTCTGAGTGAGATTGGAGGATAATACCTAAATCTGTTGACTTCTTAGTTTGAGTTTTCATACATGAATCAAATGTAACTTTTCGAGTGGCTAAATAATAGAAATTATCAATGGGGTGTTAACCAGTATTGAATAATCTGTTCAAAATGTGGGCAAATATTTAAAAGCTCATACTGTTAACACAGAACTGTTTATAAGATTTCATTAAGATCTTCTAATGTGGTATGTAAGATTCTCCTCTTACTCGCTTGCCAAAGTAGAGAAAAGAAATTGCTTTCAGTCTCAGGAAAAGCACAACTAGAATGGCGCTAGCTGTCCAGGCTGCATCCTCGTCTGAGTGGACACTGTTGCATGACACCGAGGTGATTGATTCATTTGACTGTTCTGTCATAGCTCAAAGGTCTCCCCACAGCCCGCATCCGTGAATTTGCAACATGAACTGAAACAGACCTGCACAGCAAGTAACAACAATGACAATATTGACAGAGGCTGATAGTGAGCATTTACTATATTCTAAGCACTTGTGCTAAGCACTTTTTTCTAAGCATTGTCTTATTTCAGCTTCGCAGAAGACCCAATAGGGAGTTATAGGATCGCTTCCCATAATTTTTAAATATGTGAAAGTCTCCTTTTCCCTGCACTGAGTTTCTTAAATCTCCCTTAATCTCTCTTCTCTGTTACTGTCCTGTATCCCTCTGAAATGTCTCTTGTCACGTGCTATGTAAACACATCTCATAAGGTCATAACCTCCTTTCCCAAACTTCATCCTTGCCCCACATTCCTTAATACCCGGTGAAGGTCTCACTGTCCTTGCCATCAGTAAAACACAAAAACATTGAACTAAAATGGGTACTTCTGTCTTCTTGATCCACACGGTGACTTTCTGGTTATTTTATTTTTGCACGTTCCCCAGCATCACCTCCAGCCTTCCCAGAGTCACAGTTCCTTCTATTAACTCTCTCTAATATCATAGTAAGAACTTTCCCACTTAGAATTTGTCAGTGTGTTGGTCCACTCTGATTGCTGTTGCAGGAATAATACTTCTAGAAAGTACCCAATGGCTCCCGGTCACTATAAAATAAAATACAACTTCTTATTCCAGTATATTCAAAGACCTCTTGAGTCTACCCTAGATCTTTCCATCTTTCTCTCTAACCGATCTTCCCAAAATGTAATTTATAATACCCCCAGACCAGTCTTTTAGCTTTTCGTTTTAAGTCATCTTTCCAGCTTGGATCCTTTTAACTCAGTTCTTTTTCTTCAACTTCTATGGCCCTCCCCCCATATCCTCTATTTTATTCCATCACTGGATATCCATGCCTTGACCCTTTGGCTCAGATCTCTTTTCAGGCAAAAGCTTTTCACAATTAACTATTGTTGTTGGTTGTTGTTGTTGTTGTTGTTGTTTTTAATGTGTATCTTTTCACCTTGGAACTCTTGCAACATTTTACTCTTTTGGGCCGGTTCCTTTTTCATGTTCATCAGTCTAGTATTATAGTCAATTACTTGTAACTGGATTGTGAGTTCCTTGAAGGCAGGTCAGGTGCATGTCTGTCCTTTGACCCCCACCTGCCAGCAGATGCTCACTGGGGTCTGTCACGATATCTTGCATACCCACAGCCTCTTTAGAGTAAACTGCCCCACCCATAGGTTCTGGTGAGGGACCATATCTAACTCAGCCTTCCTCTCCACCCCATGCCTAACAGCTAATGAAGTCAGGGCTATTCACCTGGTACATGAAGTTGAGGGTTCCATTAGGTGGTTTCAGTCTCAAAACTTAATACTAGGAAAGAAGCCTTAGGAATGGGATTAGGCTGGAATGATTGCAGACAGAGGAGGCTATAAGCAGGTTGGGGAGTTTGAGGGTCTGTGAGGCTCAGATCTATAAGAGAATTGGAGACATGTAAGAAATAAAGCACATGGGGCATGAGAGAGAGAAGCACAAAGAATAAATAGGTCCTCAGAGTGGCCTCATTTTTCCAGTGCTAATACATTCCTATAATAAATCCATCCACATCTCATTTATTTGAATGAGGTGTCTATTCTTTACAATCAGAAGAACAAATGAGGACACATCACAATAGCGTCTTGCTTTTGTCAACCACCTAGCCCGTGACTGAAACTCTAGACACACAGCTCAGTTCAATAAACTTTCAGTAAGCTCTGATTGCCTGATATGTGCCAAGTCCTGATCTTTGTCATGGAAGGCAGAGTCAAATGTGACAGTCCTTGCTTATGAGAAATGCACATTCTGTAGCAGAGATGCATGAGCAGAGAATTCCCATACGATGTGATAAGTGAGGCACTGAATCAACAGACATGTTGCCAGGCTGCTCTAGGAGGGCAGAGGCGCTCAACATGCTGGGGGCTTGAGGAGTTGGGGAGAGAGAGAAAAGGAAACCAAAAAGGTGGAAGGGTGACAAAGGTGGCGAACAGATGATAGGTGTGAATGGAGTTGGAGTAGGAGAACTATAGTCTGTGTTACTAAAACCTAAAGCCGGAGACAGGTTCCCAGCATGAGACCAAACCCTAGAGCGTAGCCCATGACCGGGTTTTCAGTTTGTTTTTGTTCTGCAAGGAGAGATCACTCTGGTGATAGGGAAGCATGTGGACTTGGTGGTGGTGTGTGTCCGGGGGCAGCTGAGCTTGAGTTGAGGATGGCATTCAAGACTACAAGGGAGACCAATATGGAGGCCGTTGCTAATGTGAGTTAGTGGTAGAAAGAATGTAAAAGGGAGGAAAGGATTGGGACCCACGAGCAAGTAAATTTCAGTAAGTTTCTGGCTTGTGAGACTGGGTAGGTGCAGTGAAATTTACCTAGAGAAGACAAAAGGGAAGAGAGGCCTGGGAAAAGGAGAGAAGAGGAGGCTGTTGGCTTCTTTTATGGGCTACCTAAGCAATGTCTGGCAGACAACGAATGTGCAAAACAAAAACTTGGCGCATATGTATATGTGTTGGATGAGATCACCCAGAAAGATGTAAAAAGTGAGGAGGAACACTCAAAAGTGAGGAAAGTTGTGAGCCAAGGACACAATATTGAGAAATAGGAAACAGAGAAGAAAAGGAGAAAAAGTGAAATTGGTATAGAGCCAGAAGGAGACTGAGCAGAAAGTTGTGGGGGGAGCCAAGAGGAGAGAGTTCTAGAAAAGAGTGGCCACTGTGGTCAAACACACGAGAATGTATGAGAACTGCAGCTTCTTTGAATTTGAAAACACATCAGGTGCTACCAGGGTCTCTCTTCAGGAAGGACTGTGTTACCCAAGTTGCTCAGAGTGCCGTCAATGAAAAATTCAACCGTCAGCCCCTTCAGGGACTAACTTAGCTGCAGAGAGCTCCTCACCCAAGGTTACTCCCCTCCCAGGAGCTCCCCCTCCAGTGACAGACTGATGCAGGTGTTTAATGCCTGGCCATCTTAGCCTGGATTGGAACACTCTGGGAGGGGGGAGGTAATTCCAGCTCTAGAGCTCCCTGCAACTCTCACTGCGCCTGCATCCTAGTTCAGTTCTCCTTCTGCCCACTCCTGCTCCCTTCTTTTCCCTTCCACAAAGGCAACACTCTTTAGCAAGCATCTTGCACACTAACTCTCAGAGTTGGCTTCCTGGAGAGCCTGACCTGGACAGAGGCCAGTGATGATGATTACAGAGCATTGCAGGACAGAAATATGAACAAAATCCAGTAAGCAGTGGCTTCAAAGAAGAGTTCTGCCGTACCCTCAAGAAGTTTCTCTGAGATAAGGCAGATGATCAAAAATGGAGTTCCTGCTAACATTGGAGTATAGATTTTCTTAGCCTTTAAAAATATATATATATATATAATTACTTAATATTGTGAATGTTAAAAATGAAAGTCATTTTTACTTTTACCCTCAAAACTAAGATCAAGTGATTTCACATATTGAGTCATGTTATTCAGATAGTGATGATAATATAGTGATTAAGAAATAATGAGATGCCTGGGTGGCTCAGTTGGTTAAGCAGCTGCCTTCGGCTCAGGTCATGATCCCAGGGTCCTGGGATCAAGCCCCACATCGGGCTCCTTGCTCGGCAGGGAGCCTGCTTCCCCCTCTCTCTCTGCCTGCCTCTCTGCCTACTTGTGATCTATCTCTCTCTCTGACAAATAAATAAATAAAATCTTTAAAAAAAAAAAAAAAAAAGAAAACATGTCCAGTTAGCCAGAATCTCCCTCGTCCAAGACTTTTGAAGAAAATCTTAAGTGTTAGAGTGTTTTCGACGTACAAAAGGCCTGTTATAAAAGTAAATAGTTTTAATGATTATAATTAATGTAGGTAATTTTAATAAGGAAGTGCCTTTCCCTACTGAAAGGATCAGAATATCACATATTAAAATGTCTACATTTAATTTCTCCATACTTTCACCACTTATTGAATTGATCTAGACCCAGGAAAAGGTCAACCATCTCTAACTGCCTTTCTATTTAGATGAAATGCTGTAGAAAAACATTTTTACTGATTCTGTGTTATATGCAAAAGCACAGGTTGCTGAAAACGTAGCTAATAGATAGGCTGAGATATTTGACTCTTCAACTCAATTTGTTGGCTAAATAGGATAATCTGATTAACAAATTCTTTAATTTCTATTTTTGTTGAAAATATTGCTAAAATACATCATCTTATTTACATAATTACTTAACATATGCACGTTTGTTATTAACTTCCAATCATGTTAGATAGTAACAAATGAGCCACATAGCTTTAGCAAACAGTGGTTCCTGAACTTTACAAGAGGAACTGTTTCTGAAGATCAATAGGGAAAAATCCTTCCATGACAGCCAATCACTGTCTGTACATTCATTTTATAGAAGTGGATTTTCATGTATTGAATTTTCACAAGTCATTTAGTAGGTATTCAATTAATATTATTAAATTATTTTTTTTTAAGATTTTATTTACTTGAGATAGAGCGAGAGTGAGTGAGAGAAAGAGCATGCACGAGTGGGGGGGGCGGCAGAAGAAGAAGCTGGCTCCCCGCTGAGCAGAGAGCCTGACTTGGGGGCTCGATCCCAGGACTCCAGGATCATGACCCCAGCTAAAGGCAGACCCTCAGCCAACTGAGTCACTCAGGTGCCCCAATCTTATTAAATTATTAAGAAAAGTACAAAAATCAAATCACTAGGTACTCAAGAAGAGGCCCTGAACTGTGGCTCTGGGAAGGATCCCTGTCTTGGAAGCATTTATAATTTATGGAGAAAAGGAGAGCGGGGTGCCCAGAACAGGATCTGCCTCAAACACCTAGTCTTTTGTAGACACCGTTTTCTCCCATGATCCATCCTCAGGCACACGCTGTAAGGATTTTAGGTGTTACTCTTAATAAATGTCTTCTTGTGGCTCATGAGGATTTAGGTATCACAGAGTAGTAATTTTGTCTTCAGATTTAGAAGTCTAGATAATTCAAGTGCAGCTGTGATTTTCATATCTAAGTGCAACATTTCCAAAGTCATCAATATAACCTGTCCCATCTTCATCTCCCTTCCAGCTGTATTCATTTCTCCTTTTTTACTTCTATCAATCTCAATATGGAATAACAGCTTTAAAAGGGTTATTATGAAAAGTTCATTGTTTCCTTCAACAAAAAGCTTAAAAAGTAGCAGCCCCATATTCTCCTGTGTTTCAACATATAACATCTAATTGCTAATTTGTGCCATTCTGTAACAAGCTGTAAATCTTGCTTTATGGTTGTTTGGGTCTTAGTGAAGCATTCCCCCCCCCCCCCACACACACACACTTCTGCTTTATGTAGCTTTTTAGAAATACTGTAAGAAATTTTCTTTTAAAAAACTTGCTGTCATCTCCGTGGAAATTAGATTTTTCTGAACTAACCTCTCACTTCCAAGTCTCTTAAGCATCTGTTTCAGGTACCTTTATTAAAACAGCACAACTCTTTCAAGGATGTGTGAACAAGAGAATTTCTAAAATACTTACTGTTTTAAAAATAATAAATCCACAAATGAAAGACCAGTATCATAATCCGTGATCATAATTTTTCCTATAATTGAATCATGGTAGAATTTAGGTATGAATTTTTTTTAATAAGGGAAAGTTCGGGAAAGAATATTTCTCACTGAATAACCGCAAGTACTTCCTCTGGACCCACTTTGTGCTCAGTACTATGCTAGATAGCAAGAGAGGAGACAAAAGAAGCAGAAGAGTCCAGTTTTCAAGGTGTAGTCTCATGAAGCAATTAGAAAACAAATGTAGAAATTTATGACCCTAGCACCATGGTCACTGCAGAGAAAGGACAGTTCTGTATAGGTAAGGATAACCTAAGGGTCTTCATGAAACAGCTTAGTAATGGTTCTTATTTCGAATGGCCTAGGTTAGGAGTTCATTTTTTAGTTCGGCTTAATTATCATATATCCATTCAGTCAAAGGCAGTATGTTTGGTGTCCAGGATGTATTGTAAAAGCAAAGTCACAGGATATGACTAGTAGGACATATTCAGGAGAAAGTGGGAAGAACAGGCTGGCTAACGCGGGATATGGGATGAGGATAGTTGAGTGGAGGGTGTGGGCAAAATAAGTGAAGGGGAGAGGGAGATACAGGTTATGGAATGAATAAGTCACGAGGTAAAAGGTATAGCATCGGGAATATAGTCAGTGGTATTGTAATAGTGTTTCATGGTGACTAATGGCAGCTACATTTGCTGTGAGCATAGCATAAAGTATAGACTTGTGAAATCATTATGTTGTATACTTGAAATTAATGTAACATTGTGCGTGTCAACTATTCCTCAATAAAAGAGTTGTATATACTGTATAACGTTGCAGTTGTTTGCAGATATCTAGAAATATTGTTTGTACTCAGTGTGACTTAAAAACTTAAGTAATTCTTAAGACTTGTTATTTAATATGTTAATTTAAAAGCTCATATATGATTTTTAAATGTTTTTATAAATATATATCAATATAATTAGAAAAAAAAAGCACAGCTTGTTTAGTTGATGCGTAGCGAATAGATTTTGCCATTCATTCCTTAAGTATGCTCTGTGTTTCCTTTGTGACTCATGTTTATCATGTTAGAAGTTGATTTTGCTTATGCAACTGAATCTCCATGTTAAGACAACATGAAAAATAGTGAAAATGTTTTACTCAGTTGGTACATGGGGTGTTACAGTTTGATGAGTATGTTCTAAATACCAAGCACAATGTGGTACATAGGAGAAGCACTGTGCATAGAAGAAAGAACACACTTTGGGATCAAGCAAGAACACCACTCATTTCCTCTCTGAGTTAGTTACATAATTTCCTTGTAATTGTTTGTTTAATTGGAGCATGAGGAAAAACATGGAGGACATTCGGAGAAGGAAAGGAAGGGTGAATTGGGGGAAATCGGAGGGGGAGATGAAACATGAGAGACTGTGGACTCTGAGAAACAAACTGAGGGTTTTGGAGGGGAGGAGGTGGGGGGTTGGGTGAGCCTGGTGGTAGTATTGAGGACGGCATGTATTGCATGGAGCACTGGGTGTGGTGCGTGAACAATGAATCTTGGAACACTGAAAAAATAAAATATAATTAAAAAATAAAAGCTATTTATAAAAAACAGAAAAAAAAATAATTGGTTAATATCAACCTTGAAGTGTGTTGTAGAGGATTAAATGAGATCATATAGTCAAAGGGCATAACCCATTACAGGTATGCCATAAATGGTAACTTTTGAGATTATGATCTCATTTCAGTCCAATAATGACCTTGTGAAATAGATAATACTGTCCCCATTTTACAAATGAGAAAATTGAGGCACAATGTAATCAAGTGATAGATTCATACTGTCAGCAAGTAAAGCACCTGAATTCAAATCAGGACCTGCCTGATGCCAAAGTCCATGTTCATTTTATTATAAATACCAAATATCTCTCCCCTTGAGCTTTGCATATTTATCCACTGAACTGATCCATAATACTGAGTACCTAGCCCAGAGTAGTCTCTCAATAAATATCTGATAAAGGAAGCAGTGGAAGAGAGGGAAGAAAGGAAGGGAAATATTAGATGCTATGTGTAGTTCTCCTTGTAAGGGTCTATAGAGATGCCCTTTTTATTATAAGGAAGAGAAACAGTTCCTTCTACTACCTCTTTCCCACTTAGATTAAATTATCTCACTTATGAGAACCCATCAGTATAGGTAAGTGGTTTGTCACTCCCACTTTAGAGAGGTTGAAAGTCTTTCCCCATTTTTCCATAAATCCATGCCTGGCATGAAAAATCTTTCTCAATTTGCTATCTCCCTCATACTCTCCCAACAGTCCAAATTTTCACCAAACCATACTATAATTTCTTATATGAAAATAATGTGGTTTTTCCCATCTCTCTGCCTTTTGACGCAATGTCCTTTTTGCCTAGAGTGCTTTTCACATCCCCATGCATATAAAAACCGTAATCCCTCGTGACTGAAGTCAAGGTTTGCTCTCTGGGAAGTCCTCTTTGAACCCAAGACAAGGGAAGTCACTCTTCCCAATGCTCTTATTCAAGGTGCTTCACAATTTGAAATACAGTCAAATGCTTCTGGATTTATATTTAGTTTTTCTCCATCTCTATGATTCTATCATTCCTATAGGGCCTGGCTCAGAGCAGGTATTTAAAGCAATTGACTCAAGGAATAAGAGCAGGAGTGGGGAGAGGTGGGGAGTGTTTAGCTACAACCACATTTACAAAAGAAATCTCAATGTATTATTGTTTCCAGTATTCACTGAGTTCTCTTTAAAAATAAGATAATTCAAGAGACTATATGTTCTGCATTTTCTTGATTTTGAAGATGTCATCTATTTTAAGGTATTGTTAATTGTAAGGCTCATCATCAAATTTAAGAACAGCTGCGGGCATGCAGGGTTGACAAGCTACCACCTTTAATATGCATATTGATTGCAAGCTGCATACCAAATTCAGAAACAAGAAGATATGGGGAGAACTTTGTGTCAGAGAATTGAGGAAACTCGGTCATTGCTTTTATTAAAACAAACACTATTGGCCCTTCCTGCACCCCTACTGTACTCCAATTACTTGACCCCTTCTCCCAAACTTTATTACCCAAGTGGACCCAGCATATCAAGTTCTTACCTCAAAGTCTCCAGTCATGATGGATAATGATAGAACTTTCATTTCTCAACTGTCAAACCAGCCAATAAACCTTGCCATTGTTGCTTTCTAGAATTTCCCCATTGCATTCTTCAACTCACTTAAGTTGTAGCCCTCCTGAAAGCTTGGGTAAGGTATTACCTTTCTCATCTTCCTCGAGTCCCAGAACTTGAGCAGGCCCCCTCTTTTGTCTTCCCAAGGTACCCAGTGCTTATCTCTGTCATAACATGTACCAAATGGTTTTATTTCTTAGTTAACTTGCTTATGATTTTCACTGGTCTCCGAACTTCTCTGGTGGGCAAAAACCCTGTCTTCAATCTAATCCAGTGCCCATATGGATGTTTCTTGAATAAAAGATGAATGACTAAATGCTAAATGAATTCTGTGTCCAGGGCAATGTGATGAAGGGTACATAAAAGCTGAATAAGGTGGAATCTCTACCCT
>CM052897.1:63728520-63753620 GCA_028534135.1 Potos flavus | reverse complement strand
CTGATGATGATGTCTTTGGGTTTCATAATTACTCTAGCACTAAAATGAAAATTTCTCCAAGTGCAGTTATCCCAACTAAGATCATCTAAAGCAAAGAGTAGCCTAAGAAAAACATAAAAATCATTTTTAAAACTTTAAGCTCTAAAGAAAACCTCGTCCAATTCAATAATATACTAAAAATATTTTCCCCATAGTTCAAAAACCATATTTATTTTACTCATTATTTGTTATTACTTATAAAAGTTAGGATATTCTTTGAGCCATGAGGCATATAATGAGAGTAAAGATAATCCCCCTCATATACCGGTAAAGTTTTTCAAGGAACAATCTAACTCAGTGACCCACAGGTAACTCGAGATAGAAAACTCAGAGAGGGGAGAAGTTAAGTTTTTGAATTTGAAAAAGTTCTTTTCAAACCAGGATGATTTCCCTATTCCCATAAACATTAGTTCTGAACCATGATAGAAATGCTCACATTCCATGTCAAACAGAACCTTATCCAGATTCTAGGGTAATCTGCAGAGGGAGGCAAGAAGAGAGGATACTTTTACTGTCTTGTTTATGATTGCCATTTAAGAATTATATATAAGGGTGGTGTCTCTACCTGACGGTCAATCATTCAACATTCAGGAATTTGTAAAAATTAAGTAAAATTTTGAAAGCTTTTCAGAATTTCACCATATTATATTTAACGGAGTTAGTAGAATAGTTAGTAGTAGGAGACAGTGACAATATTGCATTTAATATACTCATGTTTCATAGAATGGGAAATTTAGACCAAAATGTCTTAGAAAGCTCTCCTCCTGAATTGGTGTAGACTTGATGGCTTAATTTAGTCTTTTCCATTTCCATCTTCTGAAATACAGTATCACCAATAAATACCCATAGCCTTAGCAAATGTATAAAAATTGCAGATTCATTTCTATGATGTTCACATGCATAGTAGATTATTCACGGATATATTTAAGTGGAGTCTGTGACTGTCAATTCATTTCCAGGTTTGCGGGATCCATTTGGATACTAACCATTCTAAAAAGTTGTCAAAAGCACATTAAATATTAATATAAAGAAGTGGCCTTACAGATCTTTTATATTGTCATTCCAGCCTCTTGAAAGCAAAGTAACTAGGTCCTAGATTTCAGGAAAATGAAATTGTGGTTTCATAACTGATTAAAAACAATAATGATAAAAGCATTTAGAGCAATGGGTAGAGATAAATAGCCTCCCCGGCAATTTCCATGTAAGATCACATTCATGAGATGATCTTCCTGATGGATTATCATTTTCTGACTGAGTAATTGACACTTTTGTCCGTGACCGAAGGACATGACCTGTTGGTATCACTGTGCGCACCCAGCAACAGTATTATCAACGTGTTAATGATGGCTCCCCAGTGCTTTCCTCTTCTTCCTCCCACTATAAATACCTGGTTCTCCCCTTGCAAAAACCAGAAAATCATTTTAAAACTGGCCCCTCACTTTGAAGTTTGCTTTGATGGCTTTGAAGTATTCACAGCTTTCTGGCGAGTATTATATCTGTTTCGTAGATCACAGAAAATCTTGAGAGAGGGAAAAACACTTACTAATTTGAGATGTTGAATCTTCTGTTGATATTTTTCAAATAGGTTTAGGTTCCTTTTTTAATATCCTGTTATAAATTATTGCTTTTAGAAGGTGCATATAAGACAAATGGCTAACAGGACCTTAGGGAAATATCTATTTACACATTATTAATAATATCATAGTATTCATAAGTCGGGACCAGTGGGTGGTCATATGATGCCTAATGTTGCCTTGAAATCCTCAAAAAGGAAAGGAAAGTGGCAGGCCAAGAAAATGGTACCTTAGCCCCCGAGTACGTTAATATGCTTTGACTAGTTGCTGGATATATGAGTATACAGAGGGCCACTAGAATCAAACTACATTTAAATTATTAAACATAATATGCTTTAAATTTTAAGTTATATAGAAAACATCTCTTTGTGTCAGTCCTAACAAAGTAATAGTATGTTACCCCAAAGTGAACGTCAATATCCATAGTCATTTCATCCAGTTCATTTCATCTTAAATTAAGGTAATTTCAATTATCTTAATTATCTGCCCAAAAAAGTGGCTCTTTGGTTATATAGATTGGCTTAGGTTTTGTGGTCTAGGAAACAGGCTCTGAAAGAGACATTTGCATGAGAGATGCTGGGAGAGTTGGTTGTATCTGGGAATCACACCTTGGGGACAGGAAGGCCGAGGAAAAGCAGCCTGTGATACAGTCTCAACGGAGACCTCAGTGGATCGCGGGGGATGGGAGGAAGCTGGGATGGCCCTTGGGAATTGTTCTCAAGTGAGGCAAAGCCACCATGCTTTGTACTCCTGCACTGGGGAGTCTTTGGATGTGGTGGCCCCTGGGGAGCAGGTGTAGCTTTGTACAAGGCAGTTTGCTTTGGCCGAGCACAGGTCCCCAGAGCAGGACAAAGCTGTGAGGTGGCACCCAGTGTCCCCAGGGGGCTGGGAGAGTGAGTGCCTTGGTCCTGAAGGAGGGGATTTCAGCCTGCGGCAAGCAACCACTGCATCCACCAATTCATCTTGTGATAGGGGAACATAATTTCTAGTCTATACTAAAACGCCCTCCTCAAAGGAGTTTTAATCACTTTTAAGACAAGGTCAGGTTCCTTAAGGTTAGATTGTTCTTCTCCTCTTTATCCATTTTGTTGCTAGATTAAATCATTCTCTGGAATTAAGAGTGTCATTGAAGCATATTTTGAGAATGTGACTTTGAAAGTCTGACCTATAGAAATGTGATAAATTGTGTCTGGAGATTGATTTTGCTGAGTGCTAATATCAAATCATGTAGCAACATAGTTTCACTTACTAAATATTGCCCAGGCCATATTGTTGAACTCTCCCTGCCACGGTCACCTCATCAGGATGTTTTCTGTCCTGTGATTAGTGGCTTCAAATGTACTCATCCATCTTCTTGTCCCATTACATTTTGTGTGACTGATGTTCTGTACCCATTAAAATTGATGGAAAAGAACAAAGAGAAGAAAAATGTGCCCTTCAGTTGATTACTTCTCTGAAAGAGCAAATGAGAATTCTCTAGTACCAACAAGAGATTTAGAGTGGTGGGTTTTCCCCCATTTATTAAGTGCTTTAATTAGCTAGATTTACTAAACAGAGTCTCTTATTTATAAGAACCCATTATTCAGTGTGCTTTAAACTTCAACCTCCTGAAATGTTTGATCTTTATAAGATGAATTTAATGGCCGTAACATTGCTTATAGTCAGGAGTTATTTTGGTGAGTTCTCAGTACTAGAATCAATTAAATCAGATGCCTTCTGTGTCAGATTCTTTTTTTCCATCTAATCAGCTAGCATAATGGCTCATTTTATGTTCTGCGATAGCCAATAATTAAATTGACCATTATTGTAAACTGAAGCCAAAACCATCGTGATTTTGGAAGGGCTAATCTTTTTAGGTTTTTCTTGGATCTGTTGAATGTTTTCTTGGTGTTCAACAAATTGCAGAACAGCAAAATATTTCTACAGCGCTCACAAAACATTTGTTTAATTATAATATTTAATGTGGCGAGAGGGAGAAACCTGCCCACTGGCAGTTACCAGGCCCTGGCCCCTCCACCTCATTGCCCCTCAGGTTCCGATATTTGAGTTAGACGACGCAGTGTACACTTACTTCCTAAGAGACAGGAGAGATTCATATTTTTTTAAGTAAAATTAAAAATGAAATAAATTTGACTACATAATATGAAATAAATTATGCTGGAAGTCCCTTAAGAGGATCTGCCCACAGTTCTAGGGAATAATTTGGGTGTTATGGATAATATGGTCCCATGAGAGCCAGTGAAGTAAAAAAATACATTCTTCCATACTGACTTCGTCCCATGAATGGCAAGAACTCTCGGGACTTTGACCCCAGGAGTCTGTCTGTGAACAGCTGTCAAATTGGATGTGGCCTAGCTGATCTCCATTTTCAGCAATATTAATTATCATGTGCTATTCAAATAGTTGGACCAACTGTGGAGCAAACAGAGCTAATCAGACTGCAATCATGCCTTTCATTGATGCAAACAAGGGTCTCGACTAGAACTATCCAGTAGAAATTTCTCTGTTGACGGAAATGTTCTATGTCTGTGTTGTTGACTGCTGTAGCCACCAGCCACAAGTGGGTATTGATTGGTTAAATGTGACTATGTAACTCAGGAAATGAATTTCTGATTTTATTAATTTTGCCTGATTTAAATTTCAATAGTCACAAGTGGCTAGCGGCTACCATATCGACTAGTGCAGGTGTAGAAATTCTTAAGGAATCATACCCATTTTTATTCTATGCTAGCGTTTATTAAGCCCCTTGTGGATTTTTCTTAAGGGAGGTATTTTGTTTAAATATGAAATGCTTCTTGCGGCGTCTGGGTGGCTCAGTGGGTTAAGCCTCTGCCTTCGGCTCAGGTCATGATCTCAGGGTCCTGGGATCGAGCCCCACATCGGGCTCTCTGCTCAGCAGGGAGCCTGCTTCCCCCTCTCTCTCTGCCTGCCTCTCTGCCTACTTGTGATCTCTGTCAAATAAATAAATAAAATCTTTAAAAAAAAAAAAGAAATGCTTCTTTAAGAACTGAAATAAAATATAAGTTCAGAAAACAAGCATAAAAATACAAATTGCGTGGAATAACCTGCAAAGAAGAGTCTTAGAAACTGGAACACTAAGGGAACACCCTTACATAACAGTGTTCAGTAAATATTCTTGGCACTAAAATTTCACAGGGAAAAAAAAAAACAGTTTTGCCATTTTATAACTTACAGATCTTGAAAGCCTGGAATCTGGGTCATTATCCTGTAGCAGTGGGAATAAAGAATGAATTCATTTTCATTCAAACACAAAAGAGTTGTGTTTCTAGATGTCAAAAAATTAAATTCAGTTGGACCATTCTAAGAAAAACAGTTCCTTTTCAACTGTAACAGCAAAAATAAATAAAATAATAAAATAATATTAATAACAGTATAATTAGGGAAGCACTTTGTACTGAATCTCCTTTCACATTCTTCCCCAATCTTGGGATTCTGCCCATAAATTACATACATTAATCTAAGAAATATTTATGAAGTACTATTTCTTCAAAGCCCTTATTAATTCATTTTGATTCTAAAAATACTTTCTGTGATTATTGTTTTATAGGTATTTGGTATTTCTCTCAACATTTGTGCGCCTTAGACTCACCATTCAATAGTAAACCCATTTCCTTCAGATATAAATGTGCTCTTTTTCCCTGGGAAAGGGATCACAAGCTCATCATTCCCTTCAAATCTTAATTTGTGAGTAACTGTCTCTTCATCTGTACCCCTCTCCCAGCCACCACATCCAAGCTGTCAAATCTCAGGATTCCTCCTCTGCCATATTTTTTTTTAAAGATTTTATTTACTTATTTGACAGAGATAGAGAGCACAAGTAAACAGAGCGGCAGGCAGAGGGAGAGAGAGAAGCGGGCTCTCTGCTGAGCAGGGAGCCCGACGCGGGGCTCGATCCCAGGACCCTGGGATCACGACCTGAGCCGAAGGCAGACGCTTAACCAACTGAGCCACCCAGGCACCCCATACCATATTTCTTTTACATCCTTTACTATCCATCTCCTGGATTTATTGAGCCCACCACTGGATTTATTTTCTTGCCACTCCCGACCTCCTTGCTTCTGGTCTCTCTTACTTCAAGCCATCTTCCACTGTGAGGCCAGTACACTGTTCTTCGGGCTCCTTTGCTCAGAAGTCTCTAGTGACAGATCTCCCACTGTCTACAGGACAAGGTCCACCACCTAGCTCAGAGAACACCGAATGGCAAAAGCTTTCTATAGTCACCTCAGCTAGAACAAGTTTCTCTTCCCTAAATTAGATGACTGAATTCAGGACTTTAGAGATTACAAAAGATTTTCAAAATCCCCCTCCCCCACCCCGCCCTATATCTTAAAGTTTCCCAGAAATTCTGTGATCTAAGTTGAACAGGAAGAATTGTGTCCTGTTTTGTAAAGAAAGAAACCAGCTCAGGTTGGAGGGGTGAGAGAATAACCCAACACAGCCAGTAAGGGACTCAATTTCTGGATTCATTCCGTATTAATAAAATAAAAGTTTCGGTAGGAAATAATAATATCCCTAGTGCCTATAGGAGAAAGCCTGGCATAGAATAAGAATAAAAAAATAAATGTTGATTGATGGAATGAGAGAACGAATGAATGAAGGCACCTTGCTGAGGCTCTTTGGAGTATGATGACCAGCATCTGAACTGGATTAATGAGAGAGAGAACAGTCACTCGATCGTGTGAGCAGAGGGGTGCAGGCAAATTTGAGAGGACAATTAGGAAGGTAGGTAGAAGTGAGGAGATACACGCTTCAGACAGCAGGACAGTAGGACAGTGGGACCCAAGATAAAAAGAAGAAAGTGAGAGAAATTTAACATGAGGGCCAAATAGAGGGCAGAGCCTTGGTGTGCGGCTGAAGGTGGTGCCCATTCCAGAAAGAGAGAAGCCTAGAGGAGGAGTTGTTTCCCTTGAATACAGATGAGCCTTTATCTGTGCTAAACCCTTTGGCATCTGATTATACTATATATTGTCTCATTCTCTTTATTGGATCCATGTCTAATTATTCACAAGCGAAAATATTGTTTTCCTTTATCTTTTAATTCTCTGTTGTTCCCATGGCACCTAGTCCACTGCCAGGCAAAACGTAGACCCTCCAAGTAGTGTGGAAATTGATTAGTTTGAATATGACATAAACACCGTGTAATCGAATTATCCAACATCCCCCATGAAAGTTTAACTTCGGCACAAGTTGTACAACCGCAGTTACTGTTTTTCAGAAAAACAGCTCATCTCAAAAGTACTGGCTGCATTTTTCCAAAATGCATTTTGTTACTGATGCTTTTAAAAGTGGAATAGAAGTGCATTAAGCAGCCTTAACTTCTTCATAAAAGAAAAATTTCTTGAATTCTGATGATTATTTTTAATTTTATAGAGAATACTAAGATAAACATGTGAACTTCCTCTGCCTTGTGGTGTCTGGGTGGCTCAGTTGGTTAAGCATCTGCCTTGGGCTCAGGTCATGATCTTGGGGTCCTGGGATTGAGCCCTGCTCAGCAGGGAGTCTGCTTCTCCTTTTCCCTCTGCCCTCTCCCCTCCTCAGTTCAGCTCTCTCTCTCTCAAATATATAAATAAAATCTTTAAAAAATATAAATAAACAAACTTCCTCTACCTTTATAACAAAAAACTTGCAAGTCATGAAACAACAAGTAATCTCTTCCCTCCCCTACCCCATTTTAAGCTACAATAAAATAAAATGGCTGAATTATTATATGCATTTGAGTCGTGTGATTATAACTACAATCCTTACGAAACTAAGACTTTATCCATTAATGCTTATTTTCATTGTACCACTGTCAAAAACATGGCACATGTTCAAATGTAGCTCTAATAAATAGTTGGTATATTAGTGACTTTTTGGTAATATGAGTAGTAAATTAAGCCAGTGGTTGATAGTGACTGTCCAATTAAATTCAACACAGACTTCAAGAGCATTCTAGGTGCGAGGCTGCTAATATAGTGGGGCTCCAGAAGTAAACAAAAAAGGACCTAGATCCTCCAGGGGCTAAACATTCTTAAGATAAGTCATTATAGTGAGACAAAATGCAACCGATGGCCAGGAAAAGGAGAGTTATTGTTACTAAGGGAGCCAAACCAAACACAAAGGCACAAACAAAACCTCTTAAAGAACATGCCATTCGAGCTGAACATTGAGCAACCAGACGGGGGTATGGCATTCTGGCCATAAAGACAGTGAAAGTGAAGGATCAGAATTTGGGGAATTTAAAGTGTGTGAGTCCAGTGTGGGTGGAACATAGGGGACTTTGGGGAAGGCAAGAGGAGTAAGTGACCACAAAGTAAGACAGGAGCAGATTGTGAGAGAATGTGAAAACCTGAAAAGAGTGAATTTTCTTCTGCGTGCAGTTAGAAACCTTCACATGATTTCGTTTTTTTGAGAAAGGGGTGGCAAGATCAGATCTATGGCTATCTAAAATGAGTGAGAGTTACTATTAGCAAGGTAGGTATGATGTTCACACTAGTTTTTAGGAGTAGAACCATTTTCCCCCAAAATGAAATGAGGAGCTTTAATATATAAGACAGAGTCACCTGGCTGAGTCTGAGAAGTTGAGGAGGGTGGACTGAGCATGCCCCAAGGTAGCCCCTGAGGCTCCTATGGGTGGGAATGGTTAGCAGACCAGAGGTTAATAGAAAAATCAAGAAAACTGAGAATAGAGGCCAGAACTGCCTTGGAAAGGGGCGCTATGAGAGGGATTCAGGCCAGAGCATCATGATTCAGTAACTCATCCTAGTGGAGGAGATTAGGGAGAGAGGAGGCAGAGAAATTTCTGATGGGATCGACTGAGAAGAGGGCAGTGACACTAAGATCAGAAACACAGGAGATGGGAGAGCAGGTGTTCAGGAATAAAGGAAGACTCGTGTGTGAGACCGGAGTTCCAAGGGTTTGTAGAAGAGGGGGTGTCAGAAACTCAGATGAATATTGGCAGCTTACCTGACTGGTTTGAAGGTGTTAAATATCTGGTTACCTGAAATCGTGTCAGCTCAGTCCAGGCTTAAGTAAGGTGATGTGTTTGTATTTGTTACTTTTTTTTTTCTTTGGCATGTCTTAGAGATTTGTTAGCATGATCTTTTATACCAACATTTCAAAACAACTCAAGGAGGTACTAGAGGAGAGGCTTGACACCTGGCATATGATCCAGGCTGATGCAACAAATGTTAAAATGCTTTTTCATGGGCAAGTTAAAAATGTGCAGTTTAGGGGCGCCTGGGTGGCTCAGATGGTTAGGCATCTGCCTTCAGCTCGGGTCGTGATCCTGGGGTCCTGGGATCGAGTCCCTCATCGGGCTCCCTGCTCAGTAGGGAGCCTGCTTCTCCCTCTGCCTGCCTCTCTCTCTCTCTCTCTCTCTCTCTCATGAATAAATAAATAAAATCTTTTTTAAAAAATGTGCAGTTTAGAGAGTAGTTGAAACTCCATATGCCTCTTTTGGCCAACACAGTAATGCAGCTTGTGGAAATATAAATGAACATTCAGAAATTGGAAGCATGCCTTTGTCTAAAATCTGGGCCATATTTAAGCCTTCCTACATACTGCAACCTTTCAATTAGCCATTACCAGACTTAAGTGTAGAAGCATTTAGCTGGTGCTGGGTTATTCGTCCTGTCTGTAGGTGAATCAGATTCCATAGCCAAAGAGAGGCAATGTTTTTAATAGCCTTTATGAACAGACTTATGCACCCCCAGATTCTGTTATTTTAGAAGCTCTTATGAACAACAAGGCTGTAAATTGTGAATGCTTATTAGACGCCATAAATCATTTTGCATTGCAATAAACATCAATTAAGTGTACTTCACATGCCATAATGCATGGACCAGATTGATTCGGTAGACAGCACAGCTCAGTATTACCTACATCCAGGGGTATAGAAAAAGAAGAGCCATTAAATTAACATTAGCTTAAGAAAAATGAAAACTTCTGGGACAATTACAGTTTTACTGTTTTGACTGAAGGGGGAAAAATGACCTTTGTTCCAAGAGATGTGGCTTGAACAACGCTATTCTGCATGAAATTGAGAAATTGCATACGTTTCCAACCTGACGGATAGTGTGCGTGAGATCTTAGTTCTGCTTCATTAGGCTCTTGTGAATGAGTGGTGAATTTTCCTTATTTATACATTTTCTGTCAGGCTATCATAAACATAGCCTGCCTAGCACAGGCTTTTTACTGTTGCCTTTTAATTTATATATTGGTTGCAGCTTTGACAATTTATTCAATTGAATAAATATGCTCCTTTTTAAATAGGTATTAGGAATAGGTAAAAGTATATACACCAGGCACTTTTTATAATGTTGCATGTGAAATAGACCGTCTTTAACAGTTGTAAGTTTTCAGTGAATGAAAATAAACTTATATTGAACTGATTTCAAACTCTCTAATGCACAAATTTTAACAGGCTAGCAATGACGCTTAATACAGGGGTATTTCCTAAACAAACTTTTTTCTTGTTCAATTTGAACAAAGCAAGTCTGGAGAAAGTAAATTGTTCACAGATGAATTCACTTGGATTTTATTTTGAGAAAAAATTTGCAGCAAGCTGTCTATACCAATCTTCTTAAAGCCTCCTTGAATGCTTTTTTTTTTAAATATCCAAATGTGTCTTAGAAATTATGTAGTATTCCTAAGTAACGTGTTACTGGTAATTGTATAAAGGTGTGTGTTGGAGTGGGGGTGAAGAAAGAGGACAGGAGAGGGGGAAATGTCGTCCTTAACTGCGCTGCTGCTCCCTGGCATTCTGCTAGGCTTCCTTGAGTGGGAAAGGAAAGAGTCGAGTCATGCCTTGCTGTAGAATGCCCATATAAGCCTAGATGAATGGGTTCGTGGAGATGTGTCTGTCTGTCACGAGTAGACTCCTCCATGTTGCTAGACTGAGGAACAACAGAGTGGCTCTTGAGGGTTCATTGGAGTTTCAGACTGTTTAGCCTGATTCCTTCATCCGCAGGGGTCTCTACTACTTCTGTGGCCATCCCTTCTCAGACACAGCCATGTAGAATCTCCTCTACACTGGACAATGTTCTGCAATTTTCCATGTAATAAAACGGACACTTTCCCTGAGCCTTGGCTTTCGGAGACACCCCGGTCATTTGACTAAGGCTACAGGGAGACAGTGTATGCCAACCAAAGACAAGTAGTACAGAAGCAACCACTGAACTATATGGGCACAACTTCCCTAAAGAGATCAGAGAGGAGGCTCCCGGCAACCACACCTCTACCCATTATTTCCATGCAATAGCTTATCCTACTGAACATTTAATATAGGTATGTATTAGCCTGATTTTACCCATATAAAAACAGAAAATGAGATTGAACTTCTCCTTCCCTTATATCCTTACCTTTATAAAACCCTGTCTCACCTTCAAGGCCCAATTTAAATGCCACCTGCTTCATGATGTCTTCTCAGAGCCTTACATAGAATGAATGGATTCTCTTCCAAAAATCCATAATATTGTCTGGGCCTCTATTATTGGACTTTTAGCAGGTGCTCTGTATTTTCATTGAGTACATGTCATCTTTGTCCTCTAAAGCAGTACCTGTCTCTTTGATACTCTCTTCACTTGCCCACCCCACCCCAAATCACATAGAAGAGTACTTTGCATTTAGGAGATGTTCAGTAAAATGTCATTCATGTTCACATTCAACATTAACCTCACATTGTGCTTCCAAGGGTTAGCCTTTGGTAGTAGCACTGATTGCTTTCAGTCTCGTATACCTGCACCATGTACATCTTTTCTGCTAACCAGCAGTTGAGGTAGGCTTCTAAACTTGATTTTTCACATCCATTCAGGATTAAATACAAGTAAATTAACTTCTACACCAAAAGGTCCTTGAGGGAAATATCCACTTCGTATATCATTTTTCTATCCCACAGAGTTGCTTAATACAGGGCTTTTAACAAAATAGATATTCAGTGTTTGTGGAACTAAATTGTTAAGTCAGGAATACCTATAAAACTCACATGGAGACTCCCAACTGCTGAGCATGCATTTCTTATGTATATTTCTCATAGAAAGTTAATGTACCAGGAAGACTTCATTAAGTTTTCATTATGCTTTAACTCTAAAAAGGTATTGACATGGTTTAGAAGTCATTGATCATTAGTCACAAGATGCTGCTAATCTCTCTACCTGAGTAAAACAAATGAAACTACCCAGGTAAAAAATTGGTCATCACTTAGTCATCCCTTCAGAAGAATTTCTAGACTATATTTAAGGATATGCATACAATGACCTCTGCCTAGATTCCAATTTTTCCTAGCCACTCTGTGCGGAAAAAGCAGAAATATTATCAAGCTTTGCCAGATCAAGTAAAAAAAAAAATCAATGAATTTTTTGCAATAGAGAGAATAAATACGTCATAAAAAATTGATGAACACAATTATGTGTTAGTAATTCTGTTATTTTTTAAAGAAAAGAGTCTTATAAGGAAACAGAATTATAATAATTCAGCGTTGATATTAACAAGAGCAATTGACTGAGTGTAGGACTGGGGTCCAGTTTCTGCCATATCCTGGCACATCCCAGTTACCTTGTAGCCAGGAAGGGGTCATGTACTCTGAGATCACTTCTAGTTAATAGGCGTAGCCTGTGATTCCTTGCCACCCTACTGCCAAAAACATATTCCTAAAGAATAGCTAACTTGATCACTCCATGCTCAAAAATCTTTACTAGATACTTCTTGTCTGTAAAATTGCAAAAACAGTTATGATTAGCAAGTACTCTAAGATTTCAGTGTTTTGATCAAACCCACCTTCTCCTTAACCCATATTACCCAATTCACTCAAATATACAAATGCCTGGCTGGGCAACTGACTTCAGACTTTATTTTGCATGTTGCCCATTCCATGATCTCTGCTGAAAACATTTTTTCAACCTGCAGTATGCCTCCCCAGCCCTGAAGCCTTTTCTAAGTTCTTCAATTATGCTTTCTCTCAGTCCACACTACTATAATGCATAGTATAATGATGTTCTAATAATGAAGTTCCTCACACTCTGACTTATACTAGAGTTATTCATTGGGGGCGGGGGCTCTTCATTATATTATAATCTCTTTGAAATGAGCCCTGTCTTGGATTTTTCTCTTTCCACAATATGTAGTACAACATCTTATTCACTGTGGATATAAACCACACAATCCTTAAGTCAACCAATGAGAACACACAGCATCTTGGAGGGCACAATATACACAGCAGATTATAGAACTGTAGCATGAGAATATTACATGGTGATCACCACATTTGTCTCCGACATGTGACTCCCTTTGTAAATCAGATAGTAGGGCGCACTGTTATGTATTTGATTTTAAACAGAAATGGTAGATTACTCACACTCGTTTGGCATTAAACAAGGTTTTGTTTCCTATTCCAGTTGAATGGATCATCAGAAATGATGATCTGGATTTAGACACAGTCTCTGATAAATTGGAGGACAATATACATTCCTTCCAGTATTTAAAGATCTTAAATCAGTAAGATATAGATTAGCCATTTCCATCTAAAAGGAGGCTCCAATGGCCAAACGTAAGGGGGATTCTGGAATCTCCGCTACCCTAGAGAGGGCAGCCCAGCTCTAGGGCACAGAGGACAGCCAGGGCTCTCATGACTTCCACAGTGAATCTATTCTGAAGGTTAGATTTGCATCTCCAAGGACACCATGGGAATAGAATTCAATTACTTCCAGAAGTGGTTTCTTTGTCCTCCACACTCCGTAGCACCAGCCATGTTCAACTAGAATAGTCAGGTGCTCGTATGCCAGCATAGTTTGGAATGAAGAGAGCAGCAAAACATGTTCAACAGATGAAACCACTGGCTCTCTGCAGAAATCCAGCTGAATGCCAAGAGAGTTAGCCCAGTTCTGGGCTTTCACTGCCGTAGCTTCCAGAAGAAATAGAATGTGGCTCTCATATGTTGGTCAATTCTATAAAACAGAAGAACCCAAATGCAAGGACCACCTGTGCCTATTCGCCATTTTGGTTATGATGCTGTTCAGTGGCGTCATTCACTCAACAGTGGCTGGGGAAGCACCACTAGACGTGGGACCAGAATACTTAGAATATTATATGTACAATTAATATGCATTCTGAAATCGCCGTTGTCATGGGTTTCTTTCCTCAAGTTTTTTTTTGGTATATATTGTTATTTTTCCTCTTCTGAATTAATAGGGTTTACATATAAGAATTTGTAAGTAAAAAAAAAAAAAAAGAATTTGTGAGTAAAAACAACCAAGTAGTAACCTAAATATTTTTCTCTTAAATTCACTCATCTGATGAATTCACTCATCACTCTTACAAAGAGTAAAGACAGCATGTAATAATCAAGATATGTATTACTAGAGCCTGTTTAGGACCATTTGAGTTCCATTTCATTGTTAAATGAGTGAATGAATGTTACGCTGTCTCTTTTACTTTTTGTCTGCTAAGATAGTGAGTGAGTGTGAATGGACAACTGTCTTATTCTCGAATTATACTTCTTTCTAAAGGCATGAGAGCGACCTTTACCTGCTTCCATCATTTGTTCTCTATGGTGTGGGGGGAGGAAGGACCGTATAATGGGTCAGTGTAGAAGAAATGGTATGTTTAAATTATGACATCCAAAAGCTTCAATAAACAACCATAGAGATTTCACTTCCAACTTACTATGCATCTTAGAAGTTATTTTTCTTTCTTCTAAAATCTTTTTTTTAAACCAAGATACTTAAAAAATATGCATATTTCTGAAAAATTGGGTAGGCAAAGAAAAGCTAGGAAGAGATATTAAATGGACAAAATTAGAAATGGAAAGCTATGTTGAAAAAGAGCAAATATAAAAAAAAGAAAAAGAGCAAATATGCTCATTTGCTTACGGTCCGATTAATATAATATCATTATCTTTTTGTGTTCGAGCAGTGTTCCTCTTAATGTAACCCCTGTTCTTCCCCTGTCTTCATCCCACTGCCATAGTCTTGCTCTATGTCTGGACAATTATAGTGCTAACTAGTTACTCTTCCTGCCCCCAGTTCACTGTGGAATTGGTGATGAAGAAGAGAAGGATATGAGAAAGTTTATATAAGACAACTTCAATTTCCTGCCAACTGTTTATTTTTAGAATCTCGCCCAGTGATACTTAAATATAGCTTAAGTTACGATGCCACAGTGTTTTCCCTAAATACATGCAGGACTCCTTTTAGTGTTCTTTTTAAAAGAGCCTTGGTTTCAATGCCATTATCAGTTCATTATCAGTGTATTGTTTTTTTTCATTGTCCAGCACAACTGTCTGATAAAATCCTTAATTATTAAGTATCTGATAATACTATCCAAACTGCTTTAATTACAGCACATTTTGTGCCTTGTTTTATTACATTTCATGCCAGAATGAACCTGGCCAGGATCTTTAATAAGGCCATATTAAATCCAGGCTAGAGGTTAAAACTCATGAGGCAGCCTTGATTCTCTGCCTATTGTGTAGAGAATCTCATCAGAAAAGCCCCAAACTTCATTAAAGACTGCTGGATGGGCCCTCCTATATTACCATTTACTTTAAGGGCTATCACTCAGGGGCAATTATTGGTGTGCTCCTCATGATCCCTGTTATATTAAGGCAATTTCTACACCTAGGTTAGGCATTAATACCGCCATTATCTCCAACACAAATCCCCTGACAGTTAGAAAAGCAGGAGAAATTACAGACGGATTAATCTCTAGTGCCCGTCCAAAAAGAAAACCTTCCCCTAGAGGATAGGGAAGGCTATGTTGAACTCAGTTAAGCTGTGTTAGATGTAATGAAAAAGAGCCCCCTGTGCCCGTCTCTGTCGGAGACGTTAGATGACCCTTTCTCAACTTGTCAATATCGCTTTTGGGCTTCCCTCCTTTCCACTCCTACAAGGCTACTCTGAGTCTCATGGCATCTTTAAATAATTGTTTGTGCTTTAAAAAAAAGAGAGAGAGAGAGAGAGAGAAACAACTGAGCTTATCCATGTGGGAAGGCTGGACAAAGTAATCCATTTCATACAAAAAGAAGAAGAAAAGAGCCCAGTGTTTTCACAAATCCTTTATATTCCAGTGTGTTCTTCCAGATGTGTTTGTGGGTCTCACACCATGAACCATGCTTCGAAAAGCAAATCGGAGAGTAAGGACAAAGAATCCCACTACGCACAAAGGAGTAGGAAGACAAGACGACACCAGAACTTGGCAGGTCATTCCCAGTGCACGCTGCTTCTCCTGATAAGGATACCTTTGACAGTGGCTGATGCTGCTGTTGACGCACCTCTGTGCGGGTGGCAGAATCCCTGGGCTTTGGGAAAGGAATGATAAGGAACACAATGAATAACTAACAAAGCTCATTTGATGAATGCAGTCATTTGCATTACAGCGAAAAATAGCTTTGCTCCTGACGGGAGAGTGGCATACCTAACCACAAATATTATTTGTATCCTTCAATGACATATAAGGGCAGTAGTAGACAGGGTGAGAGTTTGGTGGGTGGGAAGTTTTAATTTATTACACTGTAATAGTGTGGAAAATATTGACCCAGGAAGGAATTTTTTTTAATGCTGTTGGACTCAAAGGAGTTTTTCTGGGTTTGAAGAAGATATTTGTGATAATAATATCTTCTTTCCAAAACCATTAGAGTTGAAATTAATATCCCATGTGTCCTTTATATAGAGGTGTTAAGGGACGATTCACAGTCGAACTATTTGCCTGCGTGCTCCCGAAATGTGGTTTCTCCTCGCTTTATTCCTATCCTACCCAATAGGACAAAGTGAAAGGAGGTTTTTTTGAGTGTACGAGGTTGGATGTGAGGGGCTTTGGGGGTTCTAAACTCTTTCAGAGGAAGCAGTTGGATGTATTTATCACGATGATGTGGTTTTAGCCATTTGCCCAGAACACAGAAGTAGTTTGCAAGTTGACTTATCCACTCTTACCTTACCACAAACCAGAGATATAAAACTGTGACCCTCAGCCAACCACGAGCTGCAGCTTCAGCTCTAGTTTTGATCTACTGCCTGGTGATAACGGGTAGCTCCTAAGTCATAACGCAGAAAGCCCCAGGGAGCTCAGCACTTTCTGGCCAAGTAGAAGCGAATATAAAGTGAGAAATCACTTCTTCCACAAGTCATTCCTAATTCATCATGTGTTCCCTTTTTGGTTGGCGACTTAGTTGCTATTCTGACTGAAAGTTTCTCTTCCCTTTTAAAAGACTTTAGTAATGTATACCTTCTATAACTTTTGGTGGTCTAACATTCAGTCAACAAACACATGTGAACACCTACCCAGTGCTATGTATTGGATTTCTCTGATGGAAAAATCAAGATGACATCCCTCCCTCTAATGGAGGAGGAAAGAGCATACAAATAGTTACAACCTAACATGAATGATGCTGTCATTGAAGTAGGGGCAAAGTACTGGGAGAGCACAGAGAAAAAAGGGACAATTTCAGAGGATATGCAGCTGATACCCAGAAATGTGGAGTCTAAAAATGAGTCAGTGAATATTTAGAAAGACCTCCCAACTTACATACATTTCCCTTGGATAGAGTGATTGGATCAGAAAATATTTGGGAAAATCTTTCATGGACTCAGATGTACATTAGAAGGAAACTCTTTTCTCACCCATAGAAATAAGGGAGTATTTTCCCTGTAAAAGACTCCAAAGTATTGTTGCCTTCTGTATACCAGACCAAAAACATTGAGTTGAATATGAACTAACTTAACATCAAAGACAGGTATTCCTTTTTTTTTTAAGATTATTTATTAATTTGAGAGAGAGGGAGCAAGCACGAGCGGGAAGGAGAGGCAGAGTCAGGGAGAAGCAGGCTCCCCACAGAGCAGGGAGCTTGATGTGTAACTCGATCTCAGGACCCTGGGATCATGACATGAGCCAGAGGCAGATGCTTAACTGACTGAGCCACCCAGGCGCCCAAAGACAGTTATTCTTAACTTTAACTACAAAGGAAAGCACCAGAAAGACTCAAATGTCCATTTCCTTTATTAAAAGTGTACTTTCTTTTCTTGCTCCCATTTATCCACTACAAATATATTATTCTTAAGTAATAACCACACTTTCCTAAATAAATTATTATCCTGTTTCTTCCTTTTGTGGTATAGGAGCTATGATTAACATTTTTAAACTTTCTGGGTCTTTTCTCCCCACAATGTAACATACACTTATTATAAAGCAACCTTTGCATAAATGTATAACATACAAACTAAATGTATTCCATAATTTCTTTCCTTAATCTACAGTGGCTAATTAGAAATAATCAGGATCAATTCTATCACAAACAACCTAGTAAATCTCTCTTTGCTCCCTTTTGTTTTTTGCCTTTGATTTTTGTTAGTCATCCCACCTGGGGCTGAGTCATAGCTGTCCTTTCCTTAATGACATTGTGGTACTAGTTTTCCTGAATTTCACAACAATGAGATACTAGGTGAAGAAGTAGTTCTCTTCAGAACTGGGGCCAGTGTGTAGTAAACCGATTTTCCTTCTAAATATTTTAGTAACATCATTTTGGCTGAATTACCAGATACAGATTAAGGTCTTTGGAAAAAAAAAAAGTATGCTGAGTACAGTTGAGGAATTACAAAAGAACTACCTTAATTGGTGAAAGAGCTAGATGACTTGATATTAACCAAAAGTATAAAATCAAAGAATAGCAACTTATCTTCTTGCTAGTGGCTTAGTTTATGTGTATCTCATTCTGGATGTGCATAAATGATTTTCTAAATTCTAATTTGCCTATCAGTGAAAAAATAAATAGTTGAGTTAAACACAGAGATTTGTATTGCTGTGTTCCCCCTACTAAGTAAGTAGACTCTCATAATTTTTGAAAAATTTCTGCCTAAATTTGGAGTTTTTTCCCTTTTTACTTTAATCAGTCCAGATCCATCTCTTGCTTCTGTGAGCATGTCTGCTAATTCTTGTGTGCCACAGACTAAAAAATCAGATGAAATCTTACTAAACTGCTCTGTAAAATAAGAGTGTAGCAGCTCAGAGTTAGATCTAATAGAGTCTTCCTTGCACCAGGCCTTGCCATTTGGCACAAGGAGTTCCTGACATTTATTTTCAAGGTCCTTCCAAACTTATTTCTGGGTCTCTACTGAGCTTCTTATGAATTTGCCAGGAATTTTCCAAATTCCTTCTAGATTTTTGGCTACAATTGAGATCTCTACATACAATCTTTCACCAAGTTCCATAATTAAATAAATCATTCTCATTCTTAACCAACTGGTGATAACAGTGATATGAAAGGTCCAAATTACTTTGACAAAGATGCTCCTTATGGAAGAAAAAAAAAATCTGGGATTGAATAGTCTCCTACAGGCAGGAGACTTTCCTCCATGTGATTCAGGAACCCAGGCTCCTTCCATCGTGTATCTCTGTCAGCCCCCAGCGGCTTCAGTAGTCTTAGCTTCCAGCCTGCAGAAAAGGAAAAATAGGAGAAAAAAAAAAAAAACCCAACCCACTTCTTAGAAGTCCTGACCAGAAAGGCTAGAGGTCTCTTCTGCTCTTACTCTGTTGGTGATAACCAGCCACATGACCACACTTGGCCACAGTGGAGGAGTCAGGAAGTGTAGTCTCTGGCTCAGCAACACCCCGGCCACAATCCCACACCGGGGGAGGGGGACTTTATGGTGGAGAGCGAGACATATTAGCTACAGGTAATAAACAACCTAGGAATGGAGGGAAAATGCACAAATAGATAAGACTATGTACATAGAAAAAAGTCATCTAGCTCTACCAGCATGCAAATTACCTACTTAGCAACGCTCCTGGTTGAATTAATCATGCACTCTGAGTATTGTTTCCAGGAGTGGCGGTGGTTTCCAGTGACCCCTCTCCCGAGAAGAAAGCTGCCTGTGCAGAGCTGTGGTGACAAAAAAAAAAACTCTTACCGACAAAATGCACCCACGTGGCAGCCTGCACGAGACAGCTCAGATGTTATTAAAATATGCACATGGCCAAAGAACAGGAGTAATTTTTGAAACTGTTTTTTCTTCTCTTGCTAACGTTATTTAAATAGGTTTATTTGGTTTAGCCGTTTATTGTTATACCTAACAGGTGATTCAAGGAGAAAGGTGAAACTCAGTCACTTTCTAAAATGAATTATTGCTGTTGCCACATTTGAAAATATACGAGGGTAGCTGAATTTAGCTTTCAGAAAGGATTTTTTCTTTACTTTAGCAGAGGAGAGGATTTATCTGTTGCTTTGTTTCTTGAATCATTGCCTTCTAGGTAGAAGGTATTTAATAAATATTTGATTAATTTAAATAGGCCTTTCGGTGATGCCGATGATGATTGTGATGATTTTTATACAGAAACTCAGAGATAGTTGTATGGATTAATGAATGCAGGTTGAAATTGTTTTAGCTCTTACAATGAACTATATCATCATAATAATAGTCATTATTGTGATTATTATAGGATGATGAATATAAACATAAATCATTGATAAGAACATGCCAAGAATATATTTCATTTAAAATAGATTGCACTGCTTTTATAAAAATTTCTTTATAGAAGTCCATTTTGCTTTTTTAAGAATACATTTTAGTACTTATGATCCCTTTGAGTGTAGTTAATTATATTTCTACTAAATTTCAGAATAATTGATAGGTGACAAATAATATCAACAAGTTCAAGGAATAAAAAGTACATCCATTTAATAACTATTATTCTGTAATACTTATTAAAAAGAGCCAATTCTATTTGAAATATTTTGTATCACACAGTGCTATTTGTTGATCAACTGTGACAAAAGATGACAGGTAGACTTTAATGGATAGATATTATTTTGCCAGCGCATCATTCACCTCCTCAGCAATATGAAAATGTAATTCACTTACTTTGAAATTATTTTATTTTTATTTTTGGGGGGGTTATGTATTATTTATTTACTTTATTGTGTTAATTTAGCCACCATACAGTACATCATTAGTTTTTGATGTAGTGTTCCATGATTCATTGTTTGCATATAACACCCAGTGTTCCATGCAATCCGTGCCCTCCTTAATACCCATCACCAGGCTCACCCATCCCTCTACCCCCCCCTTCTAAAACACTGTTTGATTCCTGGAGTCCGTAGTCTCTCATAGTTCCTCTCTCCCTCTGATTTCTCCCCCTTCATTTTTCCCTTCTCTTAATGTCCTCCATGCTATTCCTTATGTTCCACAAATAAATGAAACCGTATGATAATTGACTTTCTCTGTTTGATTTATCTCACGTAGCATAATCTCCTCCAGTCCCATCCATGTTGATGCAAAAGTTAGGTATTCATCCTTTCCGATGGCTGAGTAGCATTATGTATATGGACCATATCTTCTTTATCCATTCATCTTTTGAAGGGTATCTTTGCTCTTTCCACATTTTGGCTATTGTGGACATTGTTGCTATGAACATTGGGGTGCATATGGCCCTTCTTTTCACTACATCTGTATCTTTGGGTTAAATACCCAGTAGTGCAATGGCAGGGTCATAGGGTTGCTCTATTTTTAACTTTTTGAGGAAACTCCACACTGTTTTCTAAAGTGGCTGCACCAATTTGCATTCCCACCAACAGTGTAAGAGGGTTCCCCTTTCTCCACAACTTCTCCAACATTTGTTATTTCTTGCCTTGTTGATTTTTGCCATTCTAACTGGTGTAAGGTGGTATCTCAATGTGGTTTGATTTGAATTTCCCTGATGGCTAATGATGATGAATACTTTTTCATGTGTCTGTTAGCAATTTGTATGTTTTCTTTGGAGAAATGTCTGCTCATGTCTTCTGCCCATTTTTGACTTGATTATCTGTTTTTTGAGTGTTGTTGGAGAAGTTCTTTATACATCTTAGATATCAGCCCTTTGTCTGTAGTGGCATTTGCAAATGTCTTCTCCCGTTCTGTGGGTTGCCTCTTTGTTTTGTTGACTGTTTCCTTTGCCATGCAGAAGGTTTTTATCTCGTTGAAGTCCCAAAAGTTCATTTTTGCTTTTGTTTCCCTTGCCTTTGGAGATGTGTCTTGAAAGAAGTTGCTGTGGCCAGTGTCAGAGAGGTTACTGTCCATGTTCTCCTCTAGGATTTTGATGGATTCCTGTCTCACACTGAGATCTTTCATCCATTTTCAGTTTCTCTTTTTGTATGGTGTAAGAGAATGGTCAAATTTCATTCTTCTGTATATAGCTGTCCAGTTTTCCCAGCACCATTTATTGAAGAGACTGTCTTTCTTCCATTGGATATTTTTTTCTGCCCTGTAGAAGATTAGTTGACCATAGAGTTGCGGGTCCATATCTGGGTTCTCTATTCTGTTCTATTGATCTGTGTGTCTGTTTTTGTGCCAGTACCATGCTGTCTTGGTGATCCTAGCTTTGTAATATAGCTTGAAATCAGGCAACATGATGCCCCCAGCTTCGTTTTTCTTTTTCAACATTTCCTTGGCGAGTCAGGGTCTTTTCTGGTTCCATACAAATTTTAGGATTATTTGTTCCAGCAGTTTGAAAAATGCCTTTTGTATTTTGGTTGGGATGGCGTTGAAAGTATAGATTGCTCTGGGCAGCACAGTCACTTTAACGATGTTTATTCTTCTGGTCCAGGAGCGTGGAATGTTTTTCCATCTTTTTGTGTCTTCTTCAATTTCTTTCATGAGTATTTTGTAGTTCCTAGAGTATAGATCCTTCACCTCTTTGGTTAGGTTTATTCCGAGATATCTTATGGGTTTTGGTGCTATTATAAATGGAATCAAATCTCTAATTTGTCTTTCTACAGTTTCATTGTTAGTGTATAAGAAAGCAACTGATTTCTGTGCATTGATTTTGTATCCTGCCATATTACTGTATGAGTTCTAGTAATTTGGGGGTGGAGACTTTTGGGTTTTCCACATAAAGTATCATGTTATTTTAAAAAGAAGTATTATATTACAAGATCATCCTCTCTCTCTTCCTCTCTCTCTCTCTTTACCATAATTTATGTTAGGATAATATTAGCTAACATTTATTGAGTTTTTACAAAGTGCCAGGTGCCACTCTAAGAGTTTTAAGCATATTAACTCATTTGGTCTCCCCAACAGACACATGAGATGGTAGTAATATAACTTTCCATTGTAACAGGGAGGAAACTGAGGAATGGAAATGTTAAATACCTGGCCCAAAGTCTTCACACTGCTAACTGGTGGAGTAGAACTTGAACCCAGGAAGTTAAACACCAGAGGCCTTGCTCTGAGCCACACTAAAGCTGCCTCTCTACTCAGAATAAGCAAAATAGTGATTTTAAGGTATTTTTACATAATAATTTCTGCAGTGTAGCTAAGTAAGCATAGTACTACTGAGCAACTAATAATCACATGGAATGTGTATGTATCTCTTTACTACATATAAATGACAGAAATGATAGCCATTGTTTCTCTTAATTTAAAAAAATGTTTTTTTGATTTTAGAAGATTCTTAGAACAGTTAATCCTTGAAGGAAGGGGGGAAAGTTGTGTTATTTCAATCAGTCTTATAAGTTAACTGAGATAGTAAGTTTTTTTTTTAAAGCATCCTAGATACTACTAAAAAAAACGTTCAATATGAAGTTGTCATTTTCATGGGTCAAAAATGGTAACATATTGGCAATTCTACATGATTCAACCATTGCCAACTGAATGCCCCAAGTATTTATTAAATGGTGGGTCAAAAATATTGATGAAGAAATGAACAAATTCAAAGGCAGTAATACCTGAGGTATTACCTAATACCTCTGAGGTAATACCTAATACCTCTAGTCCTGAGGTATACATTGTGAATGTCAGAACAAGACATGCTTACCTGTAAATGGAAATGATAGCACTCAGGAGACCATTCAGAATGAAATCATGTCCAGCTACCCAGCCTAGAAAGCTCTCCCTAGAAGCATAAGGACAGAAAAAAAGCTCCCACCCTTTTGGAAAGGACCTTGTAACTTCACTGTCCCCCTAAAGAACATTTCCGTGCACCTGCCTTATTTCAGTAGCCTCTGCCTATGGGCCCCACAGAAGCTGCCCACACATACTCCTGAGTCTTTCACGCTGATTCAGGCTGGCGCTGCCACTAACCACTGCAGTCACGCACTTACCCACTCCTGGTCGGACACTGGTGACCTGCCCCAAACCCCAACCGCCGCGCCTCCTCCAGCATCTGACCTTTGTCTCTGTCTCCTGTATTCACTGGAGCTGTTCCCGGTACCCACGCAGATGCCGTCATAGGATTCATCCTATATAATAAAGTCTTTCAAAGGGACCAAAACAGTGTTGTAATCTGAAGGAGCGAGGGTCTCTGAGAATCAGAGTATTTAGAGAAGACTTCACTGACTTGGGTAAGCTTTGAATGCAGTTTTGAACAACTGGTAGGCAGAATTGGGATGAATGGAAAAGCAAGGATATTCGGGCTGTGGAAAGAGTGGAGTGAAGAGAACAGCACAGAGAGCTCTGTGGCCTGCAGAGGGGATAAGAGATCATCCAGCTGGAGCAATGATCTTACGTAGTTAGAGATAGAAGAGAAAGTGGCTTAAAACAGTTTGTGTCAAGTCTTCAGTGTCAGGCTGAGGGCAAGTCCCAACCACTCCTAGCGGCCACATTCTGAGCACCTGCCATGTGCCATGTGCCACGTATTTGACAGATGACTTCTCCAACTGTAGCAAATCAGAGAAATGAATTATCAATTATATAGATAACAAGTTGAGATCTAGAGAGTGAAGGGTCTTATCAAAAGCTGAATTTTGAAATTATTTTAAAACACTTACTGTATAACAGGTTTAGATCTGAGTCCATAACAAAAATTAACTCATTGAAACTACGCAACAACCCAGTGAGGCAAGTACTTGTATTATTATTATTGTTTTCATCTTCCGTTAGAGTTAAATGAGGTACCTAGGGATTACCTAACTCGGTCAAAGTCTCAGAGTTTATAAATGGTGGAGCCAGGATTCAAATTCAGGAAGCTTTATGCATTCTGCTAATAGTCATAAAACCAAGGGGTAGAGGGACACCAAAGGTTGTAAGCAGGATAATTACATAACCAAAGTGGCCTGTACATATTATTAAATACTAAAGTGGGAGGTCAGGTAGAAGATTACATCTATAATTTTAATCTGCATTGTTTGAGGCGTAGGTTAGGACAGTATTGGTGAGGATAAAAAGACAAAAATATGTGAGAAATATTATGAAGCAAAAAGCAGTTGTGAGAACTAATTGGATATGAAAGATAAGTGTGGAGTGAAATATGATTCTAAAGATGTCTGCCTGACTAGCTGGAATTATGATACAACTCTCTGAAATAGGAAAAAAATTGCAAGAAACATTTTGTATCAGATTTTGTGCCTAGGCTGGAAAGTCCAAGTAGAAATATCCAGTGAACCACAGGACATAGATACCCCAAGCATCCATTTTATATTTAATGTTCTTACACTGCATTCAATAGGATGTTTGTAGGTCTGTTTCTCTCCCTAGAAGTGATTTCTAGATTCTCACCCCTTAGATTCATCACTGCCTAGCACTGGACCTG
>CM052897.1:63641020-63723520 GCA_028534135.1 Potos flavus | reverse complement strand
GCATGTTTTAAGTCTGTAGGTTTCATGCTCATGATACATTAGCATAGGATTTTTCCTCTCTAAATTAACTATTACGATATGTCAGCAATTCCTCTTTCAGTCATAATAGCCATCTCTTTTACCAGCCACCTGTTGAGAGAGCAGCTGGCCTGTTTATTGCCTCAGTGGCCTTGGTGTCCTTCTGAGGTGAGGCTAGTTTATCAATCCCATTCTAGTTTTGATCCTGTTCACAAGACATGAGTCTGACATTAGCTGACTACTAAGTCACCAGATGGCTGGGATATTATAGACAGTCAAGCTAAGTTGGAATTGATATTTGGAATTCTTGGACAAAGTTTACTCCTGCCGCTTTGTTTTATGTCTACCTATTATACTAAGAACTTATTATTTTTAGTGGAGTAACAGATCTTGCAGAGACTTGGGTCTTTTTGAGAGTAATCTAATTGAATGTCAAAACATCAAGCTACAAAGCTATAAAGTTGTTAGTAAGTAGGTTTTATTTCATATCCCATATGCTCTGTGTGAAGGTTTCAAATACCTTTGCACCTCTACACAATGTAGCTTTAACAAAGGTAATAACAAAAACAACATTGCTATTCAGTTGTTTCCCAGTGTCAGGCCCCATTCCCAAAAAGGAAACCTCCATGTAAATATTACTATAATTTCCTAAGTCCTCCCCTAGAAGATAGTCTTTCCAGATAGTCAACATAGAGCAAGATAGAGGATGAAAAGTAGAAAGGAACACTCTGTTCAACTCAAAGGGAGCTCTAGGTTGGAAATGCTGGTATTTTGTAGAATGGGGAACAGATAAAATTTCAATAAGGAATAGAACGGAGAAGATAAAAGAGCTTTCAAAACATGACTAAATCATTATTTTGTTTGCTAGACTGAGAATTCTCATTTTGTCAGGCCAAGAGAATGTAAAAACCAAAATGAAATCTTAAGTTACAGATGTAGATTTTTTCTAGTAGGGCATATTTCAAAATTATCATTTTGTCCTCCTCTGTGTAAATGAAGGTGAGCTGCATGTGAAGACATATGTGATGGTAAAAGGATGCCTCCGAGCACATATACCCCAAAAGAGATCTATTCCACAACTTCGCACAGGGCCTCCTATTTCCACCATGGCAGTGGTCCCCGGTGAGCTAAGTCATAATCTTTGTTTCTACCAGTGTCACCCATCAAAGGAAGAGCACCTCCTCGACCTCTCTGTTCTCTTTCACTCCAACTACCCGTATGTAGACACTCAGCTCAGCAGCTTATTTCTAGAACCTTCAGGTTCTCTTCTTTCCATCATAGCCTACATTGCACTACCAAATTAATCTTAAGCATGAAGCAACTTAAGCTTCTTTGCTCAAAACCATATTGCCTACACAACCAACTCCACTCATTAACTTGGCATTTAATTCCTTACAACTTACTCCTTACTACCTCTCCCTGTTCCCTTTACATTAAAACTTGAGTCTGACAGATTGGTCTTATCACATCTAGTTTTCCTTTCTGTGTGTCATTGACCCAGCCGTCTTTCCTAGCCTTTGCTTTATCTTCCATTTAAAAACATTCTCTTTAAACCCTCCTTAAAAACAAACCCATAAGCTCAAGCCCACAAAATTCCCCTTGATCGTCAGTAATCCCGAGTTTTTAAAATTTCTATAGCACTGATTGTTTGCACTACTAACTGATCATTTAGAATATACTACATTACATTATTTTTATCTTTGTCATGTGGATACCCTTTCTCTCCAAGTAAATTAAGAGGCACCCCAGGACAAAAATCGTATTTTATACCTATTTGCCTCCCTGGTATCTATTACATTGCCCTACTTAGATTGGCCGTTTTCTAGATGTGTGTAGGTTATAAAGATCAATTTACCAGGTGAAGAAGAATGAGTTGATTAGAATAATACTTTTTATCTATAAAGGGTGTCTCGATTTTGTCAGTTTTTATGCTTTTTTGACTGCAAGAAACCAAATACCCCACCAAAGGTTGATTAAATAAAGGAGTTTAAGATCATTTTGATCACATCAAAACATGTTAGGAATAGCTTTCCCAGCCTAGATCAGTGAATCAATGATATGTAGGCCTTAGGTTAGCTTCCCTATCTTTATATTAACCTTCTCTTCATTATCACAAATAGCTGCCTTGGCACTAAGCATCACATCCTCATATAGGCAAACCTAAGATGGAAAGGTGGAGAAGGTGCTTTTCCTTGACATCTCTCTCTTTTATCAAGATGAAAAACCCAGAAGTACTACCATAGTTTTCCCCAGAAATACTTTAGTCCAGTGTAAGATTATATGCCAGTCTCTAGCTATTAAGGAAGCTAGAAAAGAAGTATCTGAAGTATTTAGTCTCTATTATGAGAGCTGGATTCTATAAAACGGAAGAAGGGAATGGATTCTGGGTTGGCAATCAGTAGTATCTGTCACCAGGTAAGATTCAGAGTCAAGTAACAATCGTTAAGTAGTTACAGTGCCAGGATCCATACTAGCTGTTTCCCCATATGTTGAGTTAATTTTTTCTCCTAGCAATCCCGTGAGATTGGTAGTATTTTCCGTTAACAGTTAAATAAACTGAGGCTCAGAGGGATTAGAGAGTTATCAAAATCAAGTAGGAGAGATGAGATTTAAATCCATCTTATAAGGCCAAGGCCAGGGCGTTTCCCATTGCGCCTCAGCTGAGTCTCAAAGCAGAAAAGTTTAGTGGTAGGTAGAGAAGGAAAAAACCTAACCAAAATAGGATGGGGAGTACATCTGGTATGTAGTAAGAGGGGAACAAGGGACTGTGCAAGTACATTGGCTTTCTGACAGCGAGGCTGCCTAGCAGGGAGTGGGGAAATTGTGGTGTCCATCAGAGTTTAGGCAAGGAGCAACTCTATTGGATGTTGGAGAGTTTTTAAAACTTTTCAAAATTATGCAATTATTTCTATTCATATAAACATAAATATAACTCCTCGAGAAGCTTTATTTTGACATTAAATATATATTTGACATTATATATTTGAGAAGTAGCCATGAAATAGAATTTTTCAGGAGATATAATTTATGTAGAATCTGAAGAATAGCCTGTAGTTTGGCTGAGCTTTTAACTATTCTAAACCCTTTATATTTTGTCCTCTTTGACAAGGTACAGATAGTAGATGTCCTCTATAACCAAGGTTTATGATTTTTCTTTATTTTTAAATTTTGTCTTTTAAGGTTATCCAAAATAGCGATTTATTTTCATTCTCTCAATAAGCTTACATGAGACTTCAAAGAGAGGTATCTCAAAAAGAATGAAAAATAATATGTGTCTCTTCTGAGATTTCTTTGGATTCTTATTGTGCCTTAGGACTTCTATAGAAGAGCAGCATCCCAAACATCTTTCTCTTTCTTTCTTTCTTTCTTTCTTTCTTTCTTTCTTTCTTTCTTTCTTTCTTTCTTTCTTTCTTTCTTTCTTTTTTTTGAAGCAGTTGGGGAGGAGAAAGAGTGTGGCTGAGATTCCACCCACCCCCCATCTAGAGAGCTTCAGAGAAGTGTGTAGAATTGATATATGACATGCTGTTCCTTTGTAAAAGCATCAAGAATATTAAAATACTACTATTATCTGTGCTTAGCCTCAAGCTTCCTTTAATGATCCTCCCAGATCTTGCAGGAACTCAGAGTAAATCGAATGTATGAGTTCAAATGGTAGCAACACAGTGGCAATTAATGGTTCTTGTCAGGATCCCTACGTTATGGCATCTAACTGCTAATCTTTTTTCTCTCTCTTAAAGATTCTCAGGCAGCTTATTAAAACATCTCATCTTTGCCCTTATATGCCCTCTCAAAAGAAAAAAATAAACAACTAATCAAGTAGGAATTCTTTGTGGCTTATGTCAGAGTCCAGTAGCACACACATTGCATTTATCCGAATAAAGCCCTCTTTATGTGGCATTGGAACTTATATCCTTTTCATGTAAATTTTGGGGGCTCATTTTTTTCAAAAGACCTTCCATGTGCTCATTTTTTATTGTTGTTAAATTTTATTCTGTCTCCCACTCTGAGAAAAAATACATTTTTAAAGTATCTAAATAGATGAAAAGCGCTCAACAGTTTCTGTGTAAGATCCTGCTCTTTCTGTTAGACCCATCAAAAAAGTTTAACTTATTTTTTAAAGAAAGAGAATAATGATCTGTATGACATAGAGGATTTATGAGTGTCCTGTAGCAAAATTGGAGGAGCATTATTCCTCATAAATAGTTTTTCTTGCCCTACTATAATGTGAAAATAAGAAGAGATCTTTGGAAATACTCAAATAATCCTAAGAGATCAGAGCAAATCCATGTGAATTTTTGACCATGAACCTACCTTAATGAAAACTGCAGGATTGAAGAGGTCATTTACATTTGCTGGCTTCTTCCACTACAACTAAATAATTTGATAATGTCAACCTCAGAGCCTTTCCTTATTTTAGTACAATAATTCGGAGTTTTGATTCAAATCCTAATTCATTGTGAACTAGCTCTGTGACTTAAGATAAATGACTTAAAATTGCTGCATCTGTTTCCCACCCACCCAAAAAGTACATGATAGAAGAATCATCCCACCACAAGGAGCTTTTTTACTGATTACATAGTGACTGCATACAGGAGAAACAACACTTGATGACTAGTAAGTGCTAAATAAGTGTGAGCTATTAGAGTTATTATTTTCCATATTTTCATCTCACTTAATATTACCCTGACCAAACCAAGGAGTCCAAAGATCAGGTAGATTTCTATTACCCAAATTTGCTACAGGTTTGACTGTATGACTTTGGACCACTCGAACCCCTATGATTCTGTTTCCTTAACTCTAAGGTGAAGGTTTTGGTCCAAATATTCTTTGCGGGCACACTGGCATTTTACTCTGAAATCATCACAAGACAATAAACACCAGGAGAAAGAATGTAGTAGACTAAGTGTGCCTACACCCCAGACCACCAATGACTTTTTGTGTTCTTTCAGACTGTAACCTCCCTCTGGCCATCCAAGCCTGGTCCCTACCATGCTCCTCAAGTCTGACTCTCTAAGCACTTATCTCTTGCCTCAAAACTGACCCCTTCTCCCCAAGCTCAACCTCCTCCTGGAAAAAATGTACTTATCCCAGATCCAGATTTCTTAACATATTAGCATTGACACTATTTGACCTGATTAACTCATCTGTAGTAAAGTGCAGTGGATGTTAATATGTTTCTATTCCCAGACAAGATATGTGGTGGGGTTTTTTTTTTGGTTTTTTTTTTAATGAAGGTAGGGGTAGGGACAGGAGAAGGGAGGAGTTTCGGGTACCATGACAGAGGAAGCTATTGAGGGAACAGGAAGAAGCCTATCTCTGGGCAGGCAAAACTGAATTATCCTATATTTGGTGTAAGCCAAATCAGACAGCCTGTACCACTACTTGTCCCAAGATGACTAGATGCTAAAGATTGACTGACCCTGTGGAGTAATTCCGGTACGGAAATGGCATGTCAGGAAATTCCCGGGACGCCAGAACTTACTAGACGTGTTACTATTCTTACTGCCACCTGTTTCCCAAGTTATTCGTGTGTTTGCTTTGAAATAGAATTAAAGGCGAGGCAGTTTAATGATTCCTGTATCTGCCTTTGATATAACTTAATCTCAAAAATAAAACTTAACAAGATATATATGTAAAAGTTTGCTATTAAAGTATTTTTAAAATGTAACACTTGATGAGATAAACTAAGACAAAATACCATTTAGAAGAGAGAAGAGAAAACCAACTTTTAATAATATGTAGGCGGCCACGGCCCATTGTTTCCAGTTTTATGTAAGGCAGAATAATGGAATATCATGAACCTATGTTTTAACAAGTGCTATTAAAAAAAAAACACATTATTTCAACTCTTTGTTGCTGGAAGTATTCATGTACAGCCTAGATGACCACTTGGCATAGATGATGCTAAAAGGAGATTCAGATACTGAGGGGAAGTTAGGCAGAATGACTTCCAAGGCCCATTGTAATACTGGTAGATAACTTTGATAAGACTCCTATCCGGTTAAATCTACTGTTGGAAATACTTCTTGAATTAAGTTAGGGATAGGAAAACCAGGAAAAATTTAACTTGTTAGATATATATCTTGGATTTGAAATTAACCCACCTGGAGTTCAAATCCCATTGATTACAAATCTTTATTATGCAACATAAACAGAAATATGTAACCTTTATCTCTTTTCTTATCCAGAAAATAGATGTAGTAATAATGCCCAATCTAAGAGAGTTATAGCAAAAATTGAGTTAAACAGTATCCGATGCAGCATGCTTGGTACAGAGTAAGAGCTCAGCGAATGAGCCCTTATTATTTGGGTGGCTAGTCTATCTAGAGATTGCAAGAGAAATGGTCGTAGGGTGAAAAGGCAACAGCTGGGAGAATATGGGTGATGGCAGAGAAAGAAGGAGGCCGACCTACCAAGATGGGAACGTGGAGAATAAAAAGAGGGAAAAGAAACCAAAGTAAGAGAGGTAGGGAAAATTTCTTGGGGAAGACAACTCAGGATCAAAGCCCAGTCCATTCACTGGCCTAGTATATGTCCAGTTACTGTGAGTGTGTCCATCACTCCTCTCCCCCTGCTTACTCCTTGGGTCCCTTCTCCCCCTGCTGTCCACAAGTAAAAAGAACACTTCACCTGTGAGCCTTTGCAATGGCTATTTCTCTCCTTGGATTCCTCCAGAAAGATATATCGGCATTCTTTATCTCTTGATTAAATCTCTGCACAAATGTCTGGCACCTTCTCATCAAGACCTACACGGACCACAAAAAGAAAAATTACAGCTCCCCTCCTCCATTCTCTGTCCTCCTGCTGCTCTGTTTGCTCCATAACACTTAACAAATAATTATGTTTCTATACCACTTAACCAGTAGTTGAGGAATTTATTATATTTATTGCCTGTTTGCCTCACTAAAATGTACACTCCATGAGGTCAGGGATTCTGTCTGACTTACTCATTATTTATATTACCTCGGTGCCTAAAACAGTTGGCACATGCCTGGTGCTCAGTACTTTCTCTCTCTCTCTCTCTCTTTCTTTAATTCACAAATGAAAATTTAAGGGAAAAAAAGGAAGAGGAAACTAATCTCAGATTCAGGAAAATTATTTTCTATTTTTTTCATTTTAATTAGTATTCCCAGTGCTTTGATAGGAGCATAACATTACACACTAGAAAGGACTCAACATCTAATTATATTTTAAATTATAATCGTTAGCTTTGAGTTTTAATAACATCATTTGCCTTCTATTCTACTGTAACCCACTCTAAATAGACCTAGAACTTGAAATAGTACAAGCAGGGGAACCTCAACCGTATGTATTAAAATGTCTAATGTTGTGAACTCTAAAAATGTGCTGGTTTCCAAAAATTAGCTAAATACACAAAATATGTATTTACAAGATTGTACCGACCTTATAATGTAATTCATAAAGCTTATCTCTTGACATTCAGGAGAAATATCTTAAGCCCTGGTATCTAGCAAATAAAATCTCAGTGGAAGCAACTAATGTAGACAAAGCACAGGTTTCATCCCGTTTCATCAGCCTTTACTGTATCAGGTTCAGCCACCCTGATGAAGTAGGATGGAGAATGCCTTCTAGCTGAGAGGTGAGCCTTTTCTCAAATGGGAGTTCTCAAGTCGAGAAAGCAGTTCCTTGTTGGATAAACATAGTAATTGACTTTTATAGCCTTTTAGAAAATACATATGTATGTATCTTTTTGAAACGCAGAAAGAAATATATTACATATGAGTGAATGAATAAGAAATGAGTCTGCTATGTTTCTTTCTATCAGCATCCAAAATAACCATATGCAGTCATGACAAAAGCTCCAAGTAGTTAAGGACTATTTCCAAAACAAATGTTACGAAGTATTATTGTTAATCTGGTGAGGTTTCACAGCCTTTTAGTCCTGCAAAAGTATATTCTGCCATCCCTTCTCCATTTCTTTATGTAGCATTCTTTTTTTTTTTTTAAGCATTTTATTTATTTATTTGACAGAAAGGAGAGAGATCACAAGTAGGCAGAAAGGCAGGGGGGGTGGGGAAGCAGGCTCCCTGCTGAGCAGAGAGCCAGATGTGGGGCTCCATCCCAGGACCCTGAGATCATGACCTGAGCCGAAGGCAGAGGCTTTAACCCACTGAGCCGCCCAGGCGCCCCATTTTTTTATGTAGCATTCTAAATCCTGCCACGAGTCAGCAATGCAGTGAAGTGGTCTGATAATCAACATGGAGCAGAGCATTTCAAGAAAGAGAGTATGGAATTTCAAACAATTTTTTAAAATTCGTATCAACAATGCTTAGGCTATTATTTATTACAGTGCCTATTAAAACCCAATGTAGGCCTCCCTACCTGAGGACGGTAAGGAAAACTTAAATAAATTTAGAAGAAATTATAAATTAAGTAAAAAATAGAAAATAAGATCTATACAGAAAAAATTATTCAAACACTGTATTTATTAGAATAACCACACAGCAGGTCTTCTGGAATCCAGGGATCCTTGTTATATGGCCATCCCCAACAAAACATGATTTTACCACTTTAATGACAGCTTAAAAAATGTGACATAGCGTAGCTGAAGGGCAGGCGACAGCTTCTGAGTCTCCATATAGACAGTGCCATAGTGAAGAACCCCAACTATCACATTGAACTTTTCCTGATTGGCAGAAGAAAAAAAAAACAAACATTTAATTAGAGCCCTGTTAAATAATATTGCTTGCTATTTTATTCAGATATATTCCAGGTCCATTTTTTTCCTCTTAAAGCATGACTGTATATGTAATTTTAAAATGAGAAAAATAATCCATGAAGCAGAGGTGAATTTCCATCCTTCAAGTTCTATGCCCTGCCATGTTTCATCTCTCTCATAATAAACCCTGGTCTCCGTGACACCCGCATTCTTCAACCTTAATGAAGAAAAATGCCACTGAAGTGAACCCTAAAACAGTGGTTCTCAACCAAGTATGACTTCACCCTCTATCCGTATGGCAGGGTCTGAAGACATTTTAAGTTGTCACAAGTGGTGGTGGTGTGTACGGGGATGTTCCTAGCATCAAGCGAGTAAAACCCAGGAAGGCTGCTAAACATCGTCATCGCGCGAGATGGTACCGCGCAACAGAGAGGTCCAGCCCCAAATGCTGGTAATGCCGCTGTTGAGAAAGCCCAGACTAAAGGATGCTGTGTTGTTCAGCATCCAGGCCCTTTGGAGATCATTTCTAGCAGCTGCTCCTCTGTGTGAATCTTGTATCGCAGTGATTGTGGGGGTAAGGGAGCAGTAAACGTGTATAGAACTTACCTCCCTGTTTGGAATCTTAGCAGTTTACACACAGTGTCTAATGCAAGCAATGAGAGGAAGTCAACTCACCCTTGTCTAAATGTAGTATTTTATTTTATTTTGAATGACTTAGACTTCATAGATTTTGGATACTTTACTGAAGTTCTTCCTCTTCAACATAGAACTCTTACTTTCTGAAGCTGTCATTTGATAAGTCTAGGACATTAGTGAATGTTTCATAGTGACATCAATTACCCATAATCCTCAGCTTTTAAAAAATTACCAAATTGAATATTTCACAAGGGCCAAGTTCAGACAATAGTTCTATCTATAATCTGGTTTCTAGTTAATGCAACAATACTAATCAGAACTTGAGAATCATACATTCGGTCTTGTTATCACTGCCTTCTTTGATAAGTAGTTTTACCAAGAGTGTAATGTTTGGATTTAAGTTAACAACCATTTTCTATATCCTATACAGTGGTTAATGAATCCAGGCAACAAGATGAAAACAAAGGAGAGATGACTTGTGGTGGCATAATAAGAATGCTGAGAGCCAGTCAAGGCTTTTAATCCCAGATTTAACACTTGTTGTATGACCTTGGTAAAAATCAATTAAACCAATATTTACCTCTTATTTAAGACGTGGGTAATATTTAAATCTCCTGTGAGCAGTGAGATAAATGTTGGTGAGGCAATTGATTAATAAATTGAGAAATAGACTGTGAATATCAAGTGCTAACTCCCCTCATCTGTAATGACTTCAAATGTATTTGAAACTTACTGTGTTTCCAGAGCTTACATGACTTCCCAAGTCTACATTAGTAACAAATGGTCTAGAATGGGTTTTTTTTTTTTAAGCTCTCTGACTATGAATCCAATGCTCTTATTGTATATAGATTTACTTTTTCAAACTTGTTACATCCCCAAATCTCGGAAGTGTGCTTTCTCAACATGTCTAAATGTGCCATAATTATCACTCACTGATAAACATTGGGTAGAGAACCTTTTTTGAATGTCATGTAGATAATGAAGTATTAGATATGTTTTCCACAATTCTGTTGAATTCTTACTCCATCTCACACATTGATTACCTTTTATATATTTTCCCATCGCTTTTAGAGTTGTTTCAGAACATTATTATCACCAATGTATAGGTGAAGAAATCAGTGTTCAGGAAAGTCAAGTGATCAATCTGAAGTCACACAGCTGCTAAGAGGTAGAATTTGGGACCAAACCCGGGGCTAAACATTCATACTTTCCCCCTTACACTTTACTCTGTCTTTGTGTATTACAACAGTACACCAATCAATATCTTTTCATATGTTGTTTAAACAACCCAGACTCTCAAAATAGTACTTTCTGTGTTTCCATGGTTATAGTCCATATGTTCCGGCCCCTCAGGTACATCATCTCATAAGTTCACCTGAGTCTCTAGACTCTCCTTTCTTCAGGAATGTCCCACCTCTAAGATCCTCTGCTTTGAGCTTCTGCAATGCAAATCTCCCCCACATGTTTCAAGAAATTCCTACCACCTACCTATTGGTGGGATCACACCTCTCAGAGTCCATCTTCTCAGCCTCAACAGGACACACCCTCAGGTCTGAGTTATTAGAATAAGCTTCCGAGGGTCCCAGAAGGACAGAGCAGAGTGGGCTTTGGTACTGCGAGTGGCACGGAATGTTTCAGGGGGACTATGGGCGCTGTCAGGGTCTTGAGATTTCCCTACTGAGTGAGCAGCACATCGACCATTTTATTTTTCTGAGAAACCAGTGGGTCACCGTTCAGTGTCACACACACACACACACATGCCCATCTTATCCTAGTATCACATACATCATCAGAGAAAGTTGTCTAAATTATTAGTTTGGTTCAAGCAGGAAATGAAAACTTCTGTGAAAATTGTGCAAGGAAACTACGGACACTGCCACTCACTGTCCAGGTGTACTTTTCTCCCCTGTGCCTTCATAGATGATTTTAGTAGGACACTGAGAAGGCCCATGTCAGGAACGACTAGTCACAATTCTAAAAAGAAAAAACTGTATTTTTTTAAGACTTTATTTATTTGAGGGAGAGGGAGAGAGCAGGATTGGGAGGGGGAGAGGGAGAAGCAGACTCCCCACTGAGCAGGGAACCCAACTTGGGGCTCATTCCCAGGACCCCGAGATCATGATCTGAGCCGAACGAAGGCAGACACTAACCAACTGAGCCACCCAGGCTCCCCAAGAAAAAACTTATCTTGTCATTTTTTAAAAATTGTCTTTAACACTTTTGTTCTCATTGGAAATTGCATGTTCTATTATACACTGATTAAGTCCTGAAGTTGTCATTAGGTATTTAATAAGAAGTACTTTTGGTCAAATAATATCAATGGTGGCAGATTTTTGTCTTTGTGTTTTCTTCTCTTCTTCATCCTGTTCCCAGACCTTTATTAATGCCCAGTATAGTCCGAATAAAAATATTTTCCCTTGATATAATTTTAATAACCTAATGCATATGTTTCTCTCATACATATTCATATGAAGACCACATAACCCCCAGAAAAATGGAACGTATGCTATGAATTGATTAGTATATCAAGTGATTGTATCCGATGCATACAAAAATGCGTGTTCTCCATGATCTTAAAGATGTTTTTTGAGTTAAAGATTTATATATTCAGCAACCTATAACTCTTACATGCTACTATAAAAATCTTAAAAATATAAGACAGTAATGGCAAACTGATAGTTAATTTTCATATACCCAAACACCTTTAAAAAATAGGAAAAACCTATCTTAGTTAATGTGTTATCTGTTAATTTATTATGATGTCTCCTTTATGTGCAAAACTCTTGAAATTTAAATCTTGCTACCAAGAAGAAAGAAATCTTAGATCATATGAAAAGCAGATGACTACCTCTTGTTAGAGAGTATCTCCCAAAAATTAATGAAAGGGTCATAAGAACAAAAATATACTATGGAATCTTGAAGAGCAGAGAGAGAGAGAGAGAGTGTGTGTGTGTGTGTGTGTGTGTGTGTGTGTATGTGTGTATGTGTGTGTTGATATTCATAAGGCACTATCATAAGGAAGAGGGTGTTCCAACTTGGCTCTGAGATGTGAGCATATTACCAGGTTGCAGTGGTAGAAATCTGATTCTATGCCATTTAAAAGGAAATGAAGGAAGAAACTGTTTAAAGCTGAGACTTGAGACTTGCCATCCTACCATTCATATTAAGATAGAGCTACCTAACGTCCTCGTCCTCTGAAGTATGAAATCTTTGTGGTGCAAGAAAAATCAAATTTCACTTAGCATTCTACTAGAGACTCTTTTCAAATTATTCTTTACCCCTTTGAAATGTCCAAGTCACCCTGGGATCACTATTTGTAAGCTGCCACTGTGAGATGACATTTAAAACAAATGAAAGAGATATAGACAACATCCTCTCTAAATAAACGAAATCAACCTCAGCTTGAAAGCTGGTGTGGAAATGCTTGTTTTCTGTCCCACTCTTCTGTGCATATGGCATTCTGGAAATTATAAATTCTGTTTTACAGAACTACAATATTTATTACCAGAGGAAAATAGATTATTAATTACAGCCAAAGGCTGCTTTGATTAAATATACAATTAATTAGCTATGCTAAGCTCATCCATCCCAGAGCTCCTAATATTTTCAGCCCGATGCTTCTTCTAGTACTTTTAATTAAAATTGTTTTAAAAAGCCACAAGTTAGCTGCATGTGCACTTAAACTGAAGTTATCTCTTCAGTGTTTCACTGATTTCCGTATGCCGTGTAATTAATCTTTAGTGATTAAATGTACATAAAATCATCGGAGATGCAAGGTAATTTGTGCAGACATGGAACAATGGAGAGCTTTTACTGGGACTTTCCAAGATTGTTTTCTCTGCTGAAAATTCTTTCAAAAGCATACAGATGTTCATTGTTTGAAGGAACTAAATTTATAAAAAAAATTTATCCCTCTCCCCCACTCTTCTAAACAAAGGGAAATAAAGTCAACAGTATTAGTATAGAAAAATGTTTGTGGCAATTTACATTTAAAAAATATGATGACTCTATCTGCAGAGTTACATTCACTCTATTACTCTGTCTTATTTGTTTCCAGAAGGAGACATAGAGCCATGTGAAACAGTTTTCAAAAAGTGTCCCCAAATACTATCAGCTGATTTTTCATGCATGGCTCAGCCCCAAAGCCTGGAGTTGGTCGCCACTCTCCCTATGGCCTGGCAGCTATTTTGCGGAATTTCTTTCTGTTTGAATCACTTGTGATTGTGTCCACTAAGGTAAAATCCTGGGGGGACCCAGGTGGTCTTTTCCCCCCGGAGACCTCATCCATCACACCTCAGAGGCTGCTGAACTGTTGTGAGGCATTAACAATCTCACATGACACGTGAGCAAGGCTGGGCCTTGAACCAGGAATCTTCTTTTTTTTCTTTTAAGATTTTATTTAAATTCAAGTTAGTTAACACTTGGTATAGTATTAGTTTGAGGAGTAGAGTTTAGTGATTCATCACTTGCCTGTAACACCCAATGCACGTTACAATAAGTGCCCTCCTTAACGCCCATCACCCGGTTACCCCATCTCCCCACCCCTTCCCCTCCAGCACCCCACAGTTTGTTCCCTAGAATTAAGAGTCTCATCGTTTCTTAAGGTAAAAGTTCAGTACCAGATTGACAGGGTCTTGAGTCACCTCCTTGTCTGAGCTTTACCTGATTCACTCACAGAAAAGAAGGAGAAGGGGGATTCTCTTTTTTTTTTTTTTAAAGATTTTTTATATATTTATTCGTCAGAGAGAGAGAGAGCACAAGCAGGCAGAGTGGCAGGCAGAGGCGGAGGGAGAAGCAGGCTCCCTGCCGAGCAAGGAGCCCGATGTGGGACTTGACCCCAAGACCCCGGGATCATGACCTGAGCTGAAGGCAGCCGCTTAACCAACTGAGCCACCCAGGCATCCTGTCTCTTTATAAAAGTTTTAAGTGTTAGGGGCTATAGAAGAAATAGTGCCGGGGCGCCTGGGTGGCTCAGTTGGTTAAGTGTCTGCCTTCGGCTCAGGTCATGATCCCAGGATCCTGGGATCGAGCCCCACATTGTGCTCCTTGCTCAGCGGATAGCCTCCTTCTCCCTCTCCCTCTGCCTGCCGCTCTGCCTACTTGTGCTTTCTTTCTATCTCTCTGTCAAATAAATAAATAAAATCTTTAAAAAAAAAAAAGGAATAGTACTTAGTCATGATTGTGCATGTTGTTTATAGATTTTTTAGAACTGAGGAGGTTGTTGGATAGCATCTTTTCTAGCCTATTCATTTTGCAGAAACGTTTTTTCACTTTCCACCTGGAGTTTTCTAGTCCAGGGGACAAAAGTTAAGACAATTATCCATACTCATGAATGCCTACAGTTCATTTACTACTTAATTTGAATCTTATGAACTATTTACTAAAAGAATATAGAAGAATAAATTTCCCACCAATTCTCTTGTCCAATTTTTAGAGCTTCAATGCTAAAACTCTTATCAATGTTTAAAAATAACTAATAGGAATTTGTAGAAAAATCTTGGTTTTTTTTTTTAAACAGTATTTAGCGTGAGCTTGAACAAGTTGCTTTATCTGTTAAGGTGTAGTTTCTTTATCTATAGGATGAGTATGGGAATATTTTTCCACCTCTAGTAACAGATAGTGCGGAGTAGAGCATGTGGTAGATACTAAGCCCATAACAAAATTTCATTACTGCTATGGTCCTTATTGTTCCTTTCAAGATGCACTTAGTGACAACCATGGCAGTGCAATTACTGGTGCCCATTCCACCTATTTGGTATAAAATAGCATCGGTGGTTATTTTAAATGCATTTACTTCCATCTTTTGCCTTAGGCAGCCATCTTTTCTGTTGTTAGTATGGAACAAAATATTTCTTTTCAAAGCCTATAAATTTGAGGAAGTTGGAAGCATGGTGTTAGAAAGGTTATGGGCGCAAGTTCAGGTGGCTTTATTTGCGGATGTAGAAGCTTGCAAATTTCCCTGGGGACTTGGCCTTTTTTCTGTAGTTTCATGTCATTGACTGAGCTCAACAAGTGTCAGAATGAATTCAAATGGCAGAATTGATTGTTGAAAATGATTTAAACCTCCTGCTTCTCCTCGGTGGATGGCTTTGTTCAGATTTTGTCCTGTCCTTTCAAAGTGGTATAAAATAGCTTTCATGTTCCAGACACTAAGTTAGAGATGCTGATATTGAAAGAGATGGTTATATATCATGCAAGTTCTACTTTCTTGTATTAATTCCTATCTTCTAAAATTCATATGTATTCACTTGGGTAAAATATCTTTCTAAGGTTATATTCCACACAAAGCTGTAAATGATTCAGGTAGAAGACCCTAGAAAGTATAAAGGTGTTTGTGTATGAGTTTGTGAGTGTGAGTGTGTGTGTGTGTGTGTGTGTGTGTGTGTGTGTGTGTGTGTGTCTGTTGTGTCTGTTGTGTTTGGTAAGACAGGTACCCACTTGGCTGGGTGCATACTAGCCAGAAAGAGTTTCAGAAAATTGGAAGAGGTAGTTTTTGAGCTCTTAGATAATCACAGAAAATATAGGTCTATAGGGGATAGGCGATATCTACTTAGAATGCCTTTATGCCTTTCTACTTAAAATTCAACTTCTACAACTTGTATTTCCTTACAGTGTGGATTTAATTAATTGGAATAGAAACTGAGGCTAGGCTGTGCTAGACAATCTGCTAATCTGATAGGTCCCACTGGAATAGATATGACTGAAAGGATCAGAGCACTGTTTTATACCCTGTCCTTCTTCCTCCAGTTGGACCATCCATGCTGTCCCTGTCTTGATCCAGGCACTGATCATTTTTCCCAGTAACTTCCTAAATGGTTTCCCTACTTCCATTCAGTTACTTCTCACCACAGCCTTCAGAGTTATCTTTCCAAAACCTAAATGAGATCTTGCTACTTTTCCAATCAAAGGAGTTGTTTAAAACAAATATTTTAGGGGCACCTGGGTGGCTCAGTCAGTTAAGCATCTGTGTTCAGCTCAGGTCATGATGTCAGAGCCCTGGGATGGAGGTCATGATCTTGGAGTCCTGGGATCAAGCCCCGCATGGGGCTCTCCGCTCAGTGGGGAGTCTGCTTCTCCCTCCCTCTCTCCCTCTGTGTGTGCTCTCTCTCTCCCTCTCAAATAAATAAAATGTTAAAAAAATAAATAATAAATGTAAAAAAACACTTTACTGTGGCCTATTGAGGACTCTGGGATCTGTGTCAGAGACTTCTTTCCCACCTCTTTGCCGGACATTTACCCAAATCCCCCATAGTCACACCAAATCTCTCTTTGGTTCCCAGAAGACTTGCTCTTCCATGTCTTTACCCTGAGTTTCCTTTCTTTTCTCCCATCTTTGCAACATATGAAACTCTTCATCTTTTAAGACCCAACTCAAGTATCACATCCCTATACTTCCGGGCCTAGTCAGCGCTCTGTGCTCCCACAGGACACTGTTAGTACCTTTATGGCAGCTCTTCAGAAGTTGGCTTACCATTGTAGATGTGGATGTTGTTTTTCCCTAACAGGTTGTGAAGGGCAGGTGCCTTCCCTCACTCAGCCTGTTACACCTCAGCTTCTACAACTTTCAAACGGGGATAAAATCCTTACCTCACATGACTGTTGCTGGGTGTGACTGAGAACACATGAGCCAGGGGCTTCGCCCAGTTCCTGGCACGTTACAAATGCTCACTCAGTGCTAACTGATATTATTGTTGCTGTCACTGCCAGAACTCTAAGCACAGATATTAGCTTGTATCCCCAGAGAATCACCTAGTCTCCGTCACTCACACTTTCCTCAGGAAGGAAGGAGGGAGGAAGGAAGCATGGCTCAACATCATAGCACTCTGTCAGCTGCCTTAGCTGTAGTATTTATTTGATCCTGTCCACGACTCTGCGAGGGGTATTAGCATCTCCTCTTCCAGAGGGAGAGACTGAGGCTCAGAGAGTTTAAATAACTTACTCAGAGTGACACAGCTAATACCGAAAACTGTTTAGACCCCAGTTCTGAATGCTCCCTGCATCATGTTCTTTGGTACTACAACTTTAACAAATGGGTGGGGCTAATGAGTAGGACTCCCCTTTGTATGCCACTCAATTTATACAATGTATTCAAGTAAATGGAATAATATGGGTAACTGGGCTGCATCATGGGGGTGGGAGTGAAAGGAAAGCAGTTTGTAAACACAAATAACTTTAATAACAAATACAATCACATTTGTTTTAACATGGATTTTGATAGAAAAATATATGAAAATTTAGCATGTGTTTACTGAGTATCACGTATGTGCTAAGCATGTTTGGGGGCCTTTAAACCACAGCACTGAACAGAACTGTCAGTTTCTTCACACACAATGTTTTTCTGCATGGAAGCATTCAAATAGGGATCACTTTTATAGATAGGGTACTCCGGTGAACATGCTGTTGGCATCTTTGATGTTCTTCTGACAGATGCCATGTTACAAATAACTCACTGCCTCCTTAGTCCCTTATTGGTAACTATGTGGAACACTTTTATTCCTTTCACTTAACAGGTAGTTATTTTGGGGCACTTCTTTGGCATCTTACTAGTGTGACTGAGACCCAAGGTTATATTCTTGATATCCATATGACAAAAAATGGGACCAAGAGCTCTTGTCCAGGGGCTAAGAACACATTTCCTCTTTTTCAGTAGACATAAAAGACATAAAAGATTAATTGCTCCAAGTCCTCAGTTACTGATGCTGTTATAGTAATTTTTAAAAGAAAATCTGGGTCATTTAATTATGATGAAGTTTTTTTCCCAATGAAATAATTTGAGTTCATTTCAAAAGCATTAGCCCTATATATGCCTTATGTCTTTACACCCTTAGGCCTTAGGCCCATTGCAGAAAATTTTATATCTGCATGAGAATTTCTCATTAAGTTTAACATACTTGGATCTGATGTGTCAAAACTCAATGGATAGGTTTATTAATAATCAGCTACATCAGCTTAGTATTATCTTAGGAAGTAAAAGGTCAGTAAGTAGTTGTTATCCTACCATTTTATCAGTGGACTTTCCTCCAAAGACTTCAAGTCATTATTCACTGCTTATAGAGTCACTTGAGATATAAAAAGTCTTTTTATAGTAACGAAAGAGCTCCCACAATTAGCCAGAAGGCAGCCATCTATCTTTTTAAATAGCTCAGTTTGGAGGAGAACAGGATTTCAGGTGATATTCAGTAGATGAATTGTTATGACAATGATAAAGTCGGTGATACCAATCTGTGTTTTTTGCTGTAGGGGTGTGTGTGTACGCACATACAAAGAAAAAAAGACATTCAATGCAGAACGGGAGTTTATTTCTCTAAAGATATGCAAATCCAGAAACAAACTCTGTCCGACAATTCCTTATAATTATTTTTAACTCTAAGTGATTACAACATGAATCTCTTTTTAGCTAATAGCAAATACAACAAGATTTTGTAACATTCATTTCAACATAATTTCAGGCTTATCAAAAGGTTGCAAGAATGGTACAAAGAATTCTTAAATACTATTCTTCTAGATTCCCCAGATTTTAACATTACATTCCATTTGGTTTAGATTCATCCTCTCCCTTCCCCCCCACCCCTCACCCTCTTGCTTTCATGAAGTCCTCAAGGTTAACATCACTAGTAACAGATGAATCCATATTACTTGCTTCCTGCAAGGATAGACTAAGAAAGACACAATACCACTTCTAGACATTCTTGCCAAAAAATATAAAACCTGAACCTAATCAAGGGGAAACACAAAGAGCAACTCAGGGAGATTCTGTGAAGTAACTGTGCACATCAAATATGTGAATACTTTAAATTTGCTCTGTGATCTCAATGAAAGTTGTATTTTCGTTCTCCCTTAAAAATGCAACTTCTGCTAAATCCAAGACACTAGAAATTCTATTTTTGATGCAGCTAATTTTGATAGTGAACTTAATTTGGTAATGATGGTAAGTTTTAGCTTTGCCTTACATTTATTTAAATCAGACAGTTTATGTCTAATTGTATCAGGCAGGGTCCCAGAAGTAAATGGAAGGCACACTCAAAGGATTTAATGGAGGTTTAATGAGGGAGCAACTTCTAGGAGGTGTGAGCAGAGTTAAGAAAAAAGAATTTAGGGAATCACAATAGAAAGAGAAGTCCTTACTGCCCGTAGACCTGAAAGGGGAAAGTAAACAAGGGATGTGAACAGAACCTAGCAAGATTTGGTGTCCTGAAAGCCAGGTGGAGAGGGGCCTGAATAAAGACACAGAGACTAGCTCTCTTACCATTAACTGAACCAAACAAAATACATAAAGCAGGGAACCCAGTGATGCAGTATACAGTGGTCCATGTCCCAGAGCCCTGAGCTAGGCAGAGAAGAATAGATTGTGCATCTGATGGACAGACCAAGAACCACCAGCTCATGTACCAAAAGAGCAGATACTTCCATTTCTTTCATTAACATGAGGGAAAATAAATGTATTTATAAAGCAGTAAATAAATCTATGTCATATAGACTTCAATTCATTTCCTTCAGTAAGAATCAAAACATATCATCACCTGTTCTTTAATAATAGGAACAATTTATATAAATAACCACTTCCAAATGGGAAAGCTCAGAAGAGAAGAATGTGGCTGGGAGCCTTAGGAAAGAAACAGAAAATACAGAAAAGGGGATACAGAAAATGAAACAAAGAAAAGACAGTCAAGGGAAAAAGCAATTATGAATGATGCCTCCCCAGGATTTCCTATAACCAAAATTATAAATTTGGCCAAGAATAGTTCTGATAAATTCATGAAGAATGGGTCTATAATATCTTAATAAGAAAAGTTGGAGATGAGTCTTACTTACACCTCACCATCAAAGTGTGCTATGAAAGGGATCAGGAAGTAGCATACTGTCCTACTGTAGTGACCTCAGTGTCACAGTCAATTAGTTAAATATAACAACAGGCTTTCTAAATATCTCCTTGGGTTACTGGGGGTCTGCAGTTCATTACTATTATATATATAAGCATTTTTAATATAGTCAATTTCTTAGGTTGTAAATGTGTATCATGTCACACAAACGTTAATTAAGGGCAAATCCCACAATGTCACAAGTTCTATAGGTTAGGCAACAGTCTTTATTGGGAAAACGTGCAAGTCAGGACTGAGCAGCCCAGGAGTCATGGGGGATCCGAAATGGTTGGACCTGCGTTAGGTCTGTATTCTAGTGGAGGGATCCCTACCCACTGTGGCTCTCTCTTCTTTTGGGAGCATTATTAGGAAGGAAACAGACCAGAAGAGGTTCAGAATGTCTGGGGTAGAAGCTAGTTAACTTCCATTTGGCTGGGAAAGCCAGCCGCCCGGCCCTGGGGGACTTTGGAGCTCACGGGAAGCTGTAACACCCCCCACACACCGGGAAAATGAAGCTTACCGGTCCCTCATAGTCCCAATAGGCCAAGCCCCAGGATCACTTTTGAATAAGTCTGCTTATTATATCAGATGTGAAAATTACATATTTATTTTCTTCCCAAAATCCAATAATGGCACTTTCAAAGCAGAACACTGTACTACACAGACATTTGGTATAATGCCATCTAACATATCTTGTACTCTTCTAAATTATCACAAACCCACGAGTGATTATTTTGTTCATGAATAACATTAAAAAATGTCAAAATTAATTTTAGTCAATCTCTTACTAGGTTTTCTTCATATAATTTTGACAATTCTTATTGTGTGTTCTTTTCACTATAAATATTTTTTTATGCTGCGCTCTGCTTAATTTATATGACAGATGTCCACATAGAAGCAAACATACCAAAGTTTAGAAACAAATTATATGATTAAATTCCTTAAAATTGATTGAACAATTATATATGACAAATGTTTTAAAGACTATAGGGTTTGGATTATTTTAAATTTCTTCCATACCCAACATTTTAGCAGTAATTTAAATATTGTTTCCTCCTTCTATAAAATGTTACTAGAACATGTTTTTACAACACCTCCCTAATTATCAGGTAGAGCATTTGATCAGCATTCTCATAGGGACTTTAGTCAAAATTAATTCCATGTGTATTTGTGAAGGGCGAAGATCTTATAAACTGGTATGCCAACCAGAATTATACTGCTTGCCTCTGAGGATCTAAATGTAAACCACAGTGACTGTAGTTGATAACACTGTATTATATAATTGGAATTTGCAAAGAGAATAGAACTTAAATGTTCTCACCAAAAAAAACTAATTAATCAATACGCGAAATGATGGATCTGTTCATTAGCTAGATGGTTGGAATCCTTTAACGATATATACATATATCAAATGAACACAATGTACACGTTAAATAACTTACAATTTTCCTTGTCATCTACATCTCGATAAAGCTGACAATTAACACCTAGATGAATGAGGGAAGGAAAGAATAAAAATTTTGTAAGCAAAACAAACAATATTCCAGGGCTTTATACTTCTCAACTTGAAATTGGGCTATATCAATTACACATAATCTTAGGCATTCTGTGCTTCTTCTATCGAGTATTCCTATATGTCTTCTCCTATGAAAGGCACAGATGCATAAAAGGCCTGATTTTTCATAAGAGGAAACGGAGGTTTGGAAACCCTCATCATTCCCAAACAGCTGACTCTGAAAATGGCAACACACTAGGGTGACTTGGTTATTCACGCACTTGTTTGCACTTCAAAAAGAAAAAAAGAAAAGGCTGTTTGTTTTCTGACACTCAAGAACATTTTGCATGTGGCTGGATTTGGAGACATAATCAAAGTAGCGCAGCTCATATCCAAGCTGAAGCCACCAGTCACTCTGGGGAGGTTACTGACAAGTGGCCCAGATTTTGCAGTTTATCCAAAAGGGTAGATTGTTCGTTAAACAGAAGCCTCATCACACATTGGCATGATATGGTTTCCATATGAAAAGCTATATTCTTTACTTAACATTCACAAGTTGCTTAGGGATTAATTAGCCCATCTGCCACAACAAATGTGTTCACACTTCTTTTGCATCGATTGCTGAAAAGCCACCACTTTTCTCCTATCCCCTTATCTTTATCAATATAATGGAAAATAACTTATTAGAAACAAGACACTCATTTTTTCATATCTGTATATTTTTTCAACTTAAGTGCCGGGGTCAGAGGGCAGCCTTCCCGGAGGATAGCTTCCCATGATCGGTGTTTCGTTTAGTCGCCAGTCATCCATTTGCTAGTTCCTCTGAATGTCTTTCGGCTGCTTCAAGTTTGGCATAATTATGACTACTCCTTCCACTGGCTTCCAGTCCCAAATTTAGTTGTTATGAGGACAATCTTTCTATCCTGGAACTTTCATCATTAGCATCTTCTTTTCCTTCCTGGTGCTGTGGCCAATTCTGATAATTGCTTTAGAGGCATAATGCTCTGGTTTCTCATTTATCTCAAATCAGGCAGCTTAATAACCTTTGCAGAGTCCAGTTGTCCCACTCTGGGACTGCTAGCCCCTTGTCGAATAGCGATTGCGTGAGTCTTTTCAGTTGTATTCTGGTTGCTGTACTCTAGTTGTTTGGTAGTGGCAGAACTGTTCCATTTTGACCACAGTTATCAATGTGCCAGATGTTATGGTAATAGAGGGAATTATCTCATAGACGTCTCGTGTTTATTATGACACCCTAACCTCTCACCTGCACCTTTCAGCAACAGCTTCATTAAGAAGTCTCTTTCTCTATGCCATGCTTTAATCAGATCGCCAGCATTTTAAAAACCCGTCTGCATGTAAACTTCAAACTTAAATCCCACAATGCATACTTCTCTTTTAATTTTCAAATTACTTCTCTTCCCATCAGTTTTGCTCCCAACTCTTTTTATCCAGTTTTTCCTCTTGAACATCAGCTTCCCTGTTATTCTTCTGGCATTTTTGTTTCCCTCCTTTTACTAGGCACCCAGAACACTTGTGGTCTACACCCATGACTACCTACATTAGGTGGGACGCCTTTAACAGAAGGCTTCTCCATTTCCTGTCTCATTTCACAAAACATACAAAAATTGTATGTAGTTTGTACAAAAGCAAGGTTGAGACAGAGAGGGAAGAAGGGGTGGGCAGGAGAGGAAGCAAGGGAAGGAGAGAGGGAGAGAATATGATGGAAAAGAAATAGAAAGATAAGGATAAGGCACCATGAATTCCAGATACCATGTTGGTTTAGGATCTGGACACTTGGGAAAAATGAGGTTTGGCTATCAATTTATTTGTTCATTTATTGCAAACTTTTTTCTATAGGATTAAAACCTCAGATATCCTCCCAATGTTCTTCTTCCTGGCTGTTACTGATGATAACTGAGCAAAGCAACTGCCAGAAAACCCCAATTAAGCTTTTCTTTTTTGTTGTTGTGAAAGGCATAATTTATAAAATGGTGACCTTTTGGTAGGCTAACAGTATGTTGATGAACTTCAAGTGAAGTGAAAAAAAAAGTGTTTTGTATCATCAGTGCTTACATTTTCTAAGGGATCACGTGGGACAGTAGAGCCTTTAAAGGTCATAGACTTCTTTACTTTGAGAGATATTAAATAGCTTATGAAAATAGAGGTCAGCTGCATGATAACTGGAAGAAAAGAGCATTCCCAATGGGGAAGTAAGATATTTGAGATTATATTGACTGTCCTTTTGTAAGATTGTATTTGATTGTCCTTAAAGCAAAAAATGGAATTTGCATATAAATGCTATAATTGTAAATGAATGAATGTACAGGTCTTAGAATCAATAGCTATTGATCTTGCTGTGAGAACGCTAATATACTGTCTGCATATATCGAGCATTATAATAAGAACTAATTATTTCACAGCCTAAAATACTCTTCGGTAATTTTTATGTTTCTGCATAAATTGTTACACTTTTCTGGATTTTGCAGAAATAATCAGTAATCAGTGAGGAACTCACTTTTTAAAAATTATTCTTGCTTTGAAAATCACAAAAACAAGTAAGAAACAAAGGAATACCAAGACTACATTGTAGGCAAGGTGCTGAGCCACCTTGAGGAAGAAATAGGATAATAGCATTAGTCTGTCCACTATGCAATGACACAAAATTTATGCATTAGAAGGATTTAATTAGAAGGTGTCTTAAAGAAGACACCCTAGCCACAAATTATTTTTCTCTTTATCCTCAGATATTGTTTGAAGTCCTTCAAAAAGGGCACTGTCTTCTTTCATTCCACCACTATTTGGGGTTACTTTAAATGCAAAGCTTATAGGTTATGACCAAGAATTCTTTTCAGAGTGAGAAGAATGTAAGACTTTGCAGGAGTGGATATTCACTAAACTGAAGGGACACCATAAAACAGAAGCCTGGAGACAAAGGGCAATTTCTTCCTACCACATGGATTCTGGCAGAACAATCTTGTCTACCACTGGATCATCTTCTATAACCCTGGAGCTCTTAAATACTAACCACAGTGTGATACAGAAAGAATGACACCAGCCAGGATGAGAGGCTAGATTTTAGGTTGTGTTTCTCCATTCTTGGACTTCACTTACCATCTGCTAATTGCACATCCTCAGGGGAGAGAGTGGTGGCCCCATCCCAACCTAGACCAACGGCTCAAGGAATGAATGTCTCTGTCCATTGATGTCCCTTGTTCACATACTCCCATATGCCCAAGGTCATCCAGACATTCCAAGGTTGTACCAATACCAAAGCAGCAATAATCTTCAACTTTAGTCCATAGAGAAAAGAATCAGAGTGAGAATGTACAGATTCGTGAGTGTGTGCACACTGGTAGGTAACCATTCGTATCGTCTACTGAAGTTGAAGTTTCTTCCTAGTGATCCAAGAACTGTACTGGGACATATTTTGCTGGTGAGGAAACTTAATTGCTCAATTTTTGAAGGCACATTAACTCTTTCAGGGTCCATTGAGTAAATTAGGTCCTCCAGGTCATTAAGCCTGTCTCGACATGACATGATGATTTCTACCTGGCATTGTATCATTTACCCCCAAACACCCCACATTTGCTCTGAGCACAGGCATATTCTTTGTCTACTCAGGGAGGGAGAATGTGCTCATTTGGATGTCAGCAACTGCTCTCTGACTGCAGCTCAGCGACTTCCGGGGCTGCTTCTTAAGTCACCCAGGGATCTCTAAGGATTTGCTGGTGCAGAGCTGTTATCAGAGCCTCCCCAACAGGCAGATGGCTTCATTGTCTAGAAAGAGTATCATTTCAGGGGTTTTAAGCACAGTATTGTGCCCCCAAGTATCTCTTCCTATTTGCAAAAGCCAACATTATTGATTCATCTAGGGTGGGAATGGTGAGGATATTTCAGGATGCTGTAAGCCTTTATTAAAACAACTTCCACGAAGGGACTCTGTTATCAGGACCGGTTTTAGGGAAATAAATTGACAGCTATGTGAGAGCAGTCTGTATTGTCGCTGGAAAGGGTGTTTAGCAAATTGTGCAGGTGCCTGGAGTGCCGCAAAGGCCGGAGAACAGCACTGGCTCTTGATAATTAGACATGGGAGAGTCTCACCAAAAAAATGATTTTTCTCTCCCAAATGCCAGTGGTTGGCCCTGCTGAGAAGCAGTGACAGAGAGCAAAGGCAGACATTCCTTCTCTCTCTGTTATGTCCAGGGCTACTTCGGAGAGTCATAAATTGGTATAAATTAAAACAGGCGAGGATCCAAAGGAACAGAGTATACTCGGAGATGTTTTAGAGCAGTGCTCCTTTCAAGTGCATATAAATCAGCTGGGATCCTGTTAATATGCCAGTTCGGATTCAGCGGGGCTGGGATAGGGTCAGGGATCCTGCATTTCTAGTAATCTCTTATGCTCGTGCTTATGCTGCTGGTCCACAGGCCACACTTTGAACAGCCAAGATTTAGAAGAAAATGTACATGACGATAACATGGTCTTGAATTTAAAAACAATGAATATGAAAGAAATCGGACAATATCCAGAAAATTAGATTTCAAACCAGCTGGACTTTGATTACATATTGAAAATCCCACCAAGAGATGTATAGAACATTTTTTTAAAAAGATATACTTACCATTTCTACCTATCCGAAGATCTGCATGAACATCTTCTGAAGTGATTCAAATTTTTAAATCTTTACTAATGATCCTGACAGTATACTTCCAAAGGAAACAAGAAGCAATTGTTTTCCTAATCTTCACTTCCGAGTATTGGTGAAGAGTTCAATAAATGTCAGTGTCTGATTAAATATTGCTTCCCAAACTTCATATCAGAGCTGGCGTTTAAACTTAGCCTCCCCACCTTTTCTTAATCTAGGATGACAGCCTCTCTGTTCTTTGCTCTGAGATGAGCAATGTCCTTTTATCTTCACAGGTCAATGGGAAGGATCTCTCAAAGGCCACCCATGAAGAGGCAGTGGAGGCTTTTCGAAATGCCAAGGAGCCCATCGTGGTCCAGGTGCTAAGACGAACACCTCTCAGTAAACCAGCCTATGGAACGGCCCCGGAAGTGCAGCTCACGCACGCCAGCACTCAGACAGACATCACCTTTGAGCACATCATGGCTCTGGCCAAACTTCGGCCGCCTACCCCTCCAGTGCCGGACATCTGTCCATTCCTGCTCTCAGACAGGTATTTTTTTTTTTTCTGTCATTTTTCCCAAAGCCCTATTTGTTTTCACTCAGCATTCCAAGTAGGTGTTGGAGAGAATCAGTCACACTAGCAAGTTGACCATTTTAGAGACAGGCTCTTGGTTCTCTTTGGAAAATGTCTCCACCGTGTCTATATCCAATTAGTTCCCAGCTGGCGTTGCGAGCAACTTTCCCTGACCCACACTGTGGCTTCACTTTAGGAATCATGCTTGCTGAGGAGCAGTGAAAAATTCTGGCTCTGATTAGCTCATCTTCATATTTCCAGCCATCAAAAACCTCATGCTACTCGTGAGCACCGGTCAGGGAAATAGCTTTTCTCACCAAAGCTGCCAAAAACCTTATTAAAACTGACACAGAAGTGGCGCGTTGGCACTCTGTTCTCCTCTGTGGGTCGCCTCTCTCTGTTTCACTCTTGCTTTTCTCTTTAAAGGAAAAGCTAGGAAATTAATTTAATTAAAGCGCAATTCTCCAAAGAAAGCAATTACCCAATATATTGAGATGTCAACAAAAGATTCTGGCTGTCAGTAAGTATAAGGGCTGTGAAATTAGGATCTATTAAGGGAATATTTCTTCCCAATTTTTGACCTAATTTAAAGACAGGTCGAGAGATTTTATTCAAATAATCTTACTTGTATAGTCTTGTTTTATGAGGAATATGTTTTGCCCCATACATTTTGTTCTGTGGCTTTGAAGCCAATATTCAAATGCTGGGGAGAGTTTGATTTATAAGAACAATGGTGTCTTTAGGCTGCATTTTCATTGCCTACCGCAATCCATTCTGCACTCTGTAAAACACAGATCTGATCACTTCCCTGCCTTTTAGTGGCTTCTGTTAGGTTCATTTCAGTGGTCCACATGTGTGCATTAGAATCACTGGGAATTTTGGAAAGCTGTATCAGGGCAATGCCTGAATCCCACCTCAGACCAATTAAAAAGGAGTTTTTAGAGTGAGGCCTAGATGCTAAATTTTTTTTCCAAAATCTCCCTAGGCAATTTTAAGGTACAGCCATGTTTTGGAAACCACTCCTTGAAACTTCAAGTTCCAGGGAGGCAAGGGCCCTGTTCATCTTGCTTAGTACTCCGTCCATGCAACCATTACTTATCAGATAGCCCCCTTTATCAGGCACTGGAAGTAGGTGCTGGGCATGAAACTGGGAACAAAAATAAAGTCACCACCTACCTTCTAGAGGAGGAGATGAAGAATACACAGGTAAACAAATATTGAATATTTATGAGTGCCGTCTGACGCAGAGTAGCCTTCCAATAAACACTCTCTTGAACAAGTAACAGCTAACATTTATTTGCTAATTTGGCACGTTTTAGGTAACATTACAAGTGTTTTACATTTATTAACTCACTTAGTCCTCACATCAATATTTAGAGGGAGTGCATCGTATTAGTACCATCACAGATGAGGGAAGATGTTAATTAATTTGGCCGAGATCACATTGTAAGGAAGTGATAGGGCCAGGCTTCTGAGCTTAAGAGGTCTGACCCCACTACCCACTCTCTTAACAGGTATCCTATGTCGCTCTCCATAAGTCATGCAGACCTTAGCTTAGAGGCAACCTCTTCCTAGAACTGTAGTAGGGACATCCCCCCATCTGCTCTCAGATTCCATACTTCCCCTGAAGTTTCACATTATATTGACATTCCCACCTTACTGCTCTACCCAATGCATAGGGCAAGAATTGGATTTGGGGTACCAAGAGACTTCCAGCCCTCGGCAGAGGGCCTAGCATCTGGTAGACAATAAATGTTTATTGAACAAGTAAGGTGTTCCTCGTGGCAGGGCTCCCTTTTTACCAACCAAAAAACAAGAGAAACACATTAGGTGTCCAAAGCAGCAAGCTTAATGGTTTACCAGCCCACGTGGGTTTTCAGAGCCAGTCCAAATTTAAGCAAGGACAGTTTACCTGTTAGACCAGCAAGCAAGATGCTGCATGTACTGCTTTTGTTGTTAGGGTTCACGTTGATTAACCCCACATGGAGATGACAGCCGTAGATAGCAGTGAGAAGGGATGGTAGAATATTTACATTGACAGTGTGAGGACCCCAGGATGTGTCTTTCGTGCGCCTTTGGGCTAGAGATAAGGAAACGAATTTATACTACTAACTCCAGTTTTTCAGTGATGTCCACACTGGCGGAGCTTAGAGGTCTCACCTGCCACCAACTTGCATGGAGTCTTTTTCACTGACTTCTAGAAATAGAGATGCCCTCATGACGTTTTCCCTTAAACTGTACTTGACCTTCATATGGTCTAAAATATAGGATCCATATCATAGCAAATAGCAATTTTAAAGCACTTCTATAAATTACTCAAAACATTTTTCTGAAGTGAGGTATGTAAAATTCATGTACAATGCCCCAGGTCCCCCTCATTTCCTTTAATCCTCTCTGAATTTTTGGAAGAGATGATGAAACCCTATGGCTTATAGGAATTTCCAGTGAGGTGTCACCAGGAATGCTGATTAATATTTGCACACACAACCTCTATCAAAGAGGGAAAAAATGTGGGTTATGAGGGAGAGCAAGGAAGGAGGTCTTAAGGAATGAGGGCAAGGTGAGTACGTTTTACAATCTGAAAAATAGGTGCTTTTGAAAACGGATTTCAAAACACAGTTCGGGGCTGTGTATTAGGAAATGGGTAGTACTCCGTTATAAAACCCCCTCTTTGGGTAGACTGCAGTCTCAAAGGCCACACACCCATGTACGGAGCAAGTCACATTTGGTGGAATGGAAGCAGGCCAGGGAGTATCAAGCACCATGGCCTGTCAGAGATTTCACATCAGACTCTTTGGAGTGCAGTTCTGGCCATGGGCCCTTACTCTTGGTCCTCTCTCAGAAAATCAAATTGGCGGACCTCATGGAGGGGAGAAAGAAAAACAATCGCTCTGTGAGCTTCTAGTTCACTCAAAGGCTAGTTCGCTACAGGTCTTATGGCAAAGCAGAGAAAACAAGTGAAATTCTAAAATCAGTTTTAATCTTGAAAACAACCCTTTTGATCCATTTCTATCATCTTGCTACATTCCCCACAGCTGCCATTCTCTTCATCCGATGGAGCATGAATTTTATGAGGACAATGAGTATCTTTCCAGCTTGCCTGCTGATGCAGACAGAGCGGAGGACTTTGAATATGAGGTAAGATCATTTTCACACCACTTCACGTTTCTTCGTGAAGTTTTGGTCGAGGGGTTTTGCATAACAAAGAAAAAATTAATTTATTACTGTGAGAAATATTTTGTCTATTACGTATTAAGGGTAAGTTCTTTTAAGTATTGTTTGGGCTGTTTGTGTCTAGTATTTTAAATATATTGGAAAACATTTTTATAATATAAGCTTGAAAATAATTTGCTCGCATTTTTGTTGATTTTCATAAATAGTATTATGGCAGTCACTTTTTTTCCTTTACACTGTAATATAAGGTAATTTCCAAGTAGAGTTTGAAAAAAAAAATTATATTTAAAACCAAGATTGTGCTTACTATTTTCATTCATTGTATAGTATTTTGATTTTAATTGACAAACTAAACTGTTTTATATTAGGTATATTTTCTTTCACTTATTCAGTGTTCTCTTTATTTGTGACTCAAGTATATACCATAAGAAGTAGTTTCACTGACTTTTTAGAAAGAGAAATGGTCTAATGCCTTTTGTTGTTTAGCCTTCACACAGTATACGTTAGAGTACCTGGACTGTGATATACAACAATTCCAAAAGCCCATCGATTAATTATTTAAAAGCTTTCACAAAAGTTAAAGGATTTATTCTAATATTTCCTCCGCTGCTGCCGTCTGTAAATCTTTGAAAGGTTTCAAACCACTCTGACATTTGGAAATAAAGTAGATTGAGGAGGTAAAGAAGCTTTGGTAAACAGGTAGAGAACCCATGATTATCTGCCCTTTTAATGCTTTAGATGATGTCATACAAGTTCAGCAAAATGTTCTTTTCCATTTTACAACCTGGAAATCCTGAAATCTCTTCCCTTAGGAGGTTCTGAAATCAAATAAGGCCGGTTCCGTGAAGCTTACCTAAAGCAAATAGACGTTTATTTGAAATCTTCGCCCCGCAAAAGTCATTGCTGGGGATTACCAAAATCATTATTTCTTTTCGGCCAGAATTTGGAAGGCTGTGCAATTATACCTAGCATCTGAGTAGATAGTTTCAGCATTGTTGTTGTTCCTGCTAATTTTTTATCCCTTCTCCATTAAGGTGATTGAAAGTTTTATTTTATAAATCTATTCAAGGACAGGTATGCACTGAAATATCCATTAAGTTTTGTCTTCTCATAAAAAACAAATTACAAAATTGAGTCACTTACCAAAATAATTCAAGATTAAATGATGTTTTCCTTTCAGCTAATGAATACTTTGGGTTTAGGGACTGGAATTACCTGGCTCACTTCAGCTTTTTATTTAGTTTGTGCCTTCAAGCTTTATTAAAAATAAATCTGTGTTCGGAGGGAGGGTATGGAAGAAAGACTTGCTTAGGCTAGCAGGTTAACAGTAAAAATTTTGTTAATTAATTAGCATATCATTGAATATTCCAATGCAGACAGATTTCCTTACCTTTCTATAGGGCTTACTGTAGCTGAAGCACATCCTCTTTTTCGAACAATATAAATCCCTAATAGACGCCAGCCTCAGTATGATGACAGTGGTAAATGCTCAGACAGGTCCTCTGTAGCCTGTAATCTCAACTAATCACAGCATCATAGTCATTAATTTGCTGTCAGCTGTGATTCTCTTGCCAAAGGCGTCTTTCTGAGTGATTGAAATAAGAATGTTCCTGTGAAATTTAAATAAGGAAGACGTTACTGTGACAGGCTTCAATCACGAGAAAGGATGCATTTGGAAGCATCGTACATGGTTAAACAGAGGGGTGGAGGCGTGGGGGAATATCTCAAGGATCATTTGCCAGGTTTCGGAGAGAATAATGGTTTGACCTAGCACTCCTCAGTCTGTCCCGGTTATGAGGCAGAGTGGCACACACCATCCCTCACGGCTGTGTGAGATTAGACGGTAAAATCTAGTCCACGGCTGTCAGCATTGCTGATCGTGGATGCCACACTAAGTGGGGAGATTTTGAAATGACAGTCCCGTCTTCTGCACTGTTGTACTTAGATGCACACCAGTCAAGGGCTTCTGTGACCAGCTAAGATGACCTCAGCTCCCTCAGAGCTCTGAGGATGCAATGGACGAGCCCCTTCCAGAAGGACTGCTTCTGTGCCACTTAGAGAACATTACAGGAAACAGGCCTAAAGGCCAATGGCCAAAAGAGTATCTTTTTCATCTCAGAAAAAGATACTCATTTCTCCTCAACCTAGACACGAACACACATCAGCAGGCCGTCGAAGAAGTTGAGGAAGGTTCCCTTTCTATCTGCTCTCATTCATTTCTACCTTCAATATTTAATGAGCACTTAAAATAGGCCAGGCTCTTATCTAAGTATGCGATTGCTGAAGCCCCTGCAAGGGCAGCTTAACCTGTAGGGCAGCAAGGTGGGACACGAGACAAATAAGGAAAGACACAGTCCGTTCTGGGATGGGCAGGGCTAACGGAGAGCAACTGCGTAGGTAATGGAGAAAGGAAATGCATGGTGTTGGGACGGGGTCTTGCTGTCTTATGCAGGGAGGTCAGGGAAGGCCTCTCTCATAGGAAACTTAAGGAAAGTAAGAGAGCAACCACGTGGGAAGGGCAAGTACAAAGGACTGGAAGCGGAAGCACGTCCGGTGTGCTGAAGGAACAGCAGAGGCCGGTGCTCTAGCAGCAGCCTGGACGAGGACCAGAGTGGAAGGAGGAGAAGCCAGAGGGAGGAGGGGCTTATCTTGAGGCACCTTTCATTTTTCCTGTGAGGATGGGAAGTTGCTGTGGAAGAGCTGAAACCCTAGCAAGATTCCTCTGGTCACCAGAATGAGTCTGATGTTTGGGGGGAGGGGGGTTAGAGGGATTGGGGGTAGGAAGCAAAGGCTGCAGTGGCATAGTCAGCACAGTCGGGCGAGCTGAGAGGTGGATGCCTGGGGACGGTGAGGCAGAAAGGGCTGAGGCATGTTCTGGAAGGACAGCATCCACCCTGAGCACAGGGCTTTGCCTAAAAGTCCATGTTTCCATCATTTGCCTCCAAGCTGCAATTGGGTTTGGGCTACAGTGGTTTTCCTTCTGACTTTTTTAAAAGCAAAATATCATAGGCCAAAGGGAGACACAGCTTCTGGCATCCGCTGAAACTAGCATAATAAACCCACTCTTTAAAAGACAGGAAGTGCACAGAACTGCATTTCTGAACTTGCTAAAATGTCACTGTGCAACTGTTGAGGCCCCTTTGTAAAGGCCTACTTGCTATTGACTCAGTGAACCAAAGCTGATCTGTCTATCTTGTGCCTACATATTTAGGGACTTTGAGTGCATGGATTATTGACCCAATAGACCAAAACAGATCTGACTATCTTGTAAATACATATTTAGGGACTTTTTAACATGCAGATTATTGCATTGATAGACTGTTACAGCTCCCTTCAGAGCCATGATAGGCAGCAAATACTTCTTTGGAGATATTATAGTCAGCGTGTCAATGTTATGGTGACTCTGGTGCGTTAGGGACCTCTATGAAATTTTAATGACACCCATATCTCACCATGGCCTGTCACCACTTTGCCTAGGAAAATTATTTGACTGGCTTTAAAATTTCCTCACGATGCTTCAGAAAAGTCTCAGAGGATCAGCCTGCATTAAAAGACTCGCAGCTTTAAATGTGTTCTCTTCTAAAAATGATGGCCCTTGTTCTCTAATTAAAAATGATAAAGGATTTTAATTTTATTTGTGAGAGAAAGAATAAAGATATCAAAATTGCATAATGCACCCATCATAAGAGTCAGAGTGCCCCATACCACTGAAATACCACTGAGGATTAAGCGTCTTCTCTTCTTTATTTTCAACTTTGTGCACTTTTTTCCTAGAGCCAGCAAAAGGTTGAAATAAATCATAAATAGCCCTTAGCAAGTCAGAGGCAGATCTCAAATCCAGCCTCTACTAGAAATAATTTAAAGGGAAAGGCTTCAAGAAATATAGAGCCCTTTCATCCAACCCCTAATAAAGATATGTTTGCCCCTGCCTGAGTGCAAGGAAGATGCTGAATTTTCTGCAGCATTTACCATTAACTCTCAAAAGTCAGTGGTGCTAGAGAAGAGTCAGAGAAGTAATATTAGACTAATATTAAAGTCCAACATTTTGGTAGTATAAAACATTAGGTTAGCCAAGACAATCAAATAATTTAAGCAGCACTTTGAAGTCTGGTGGTTTTCATCACCCAGAAATGCCATTTCTACTCCTCCCCCTGAGATCAGGCTGAATACCCAACAACCTGAATTAAGTGTGCATCGAGTTCCCCTTCTGAACACATGGTCATCAAAATGAGAAGGAATTTAGAAGTTGGCTTGAAGAGGTGTTAAAGGTAGAAAGGAGAGGAGGACAAGTGTATGTCAGAGTTCTATGTGTATATCAACTGAAAACCAAACCCAGGCCCCTATCTAGAAATAGGAAAGAGCATTTAGCATATTAATTAGGTTCTTCTTGGCAATTCTTATGCAAAGTATAAATAAACCCTTGTGCTATACTGAGAAGGGTCATTTTGTAAAATTTGTTTTCCAGAGCTGGATCCCTGTGAATGGGTGCAGAATATTTGTGACAATCTGCGTAGATAATCTCTCTCGTACATAGTCAAAGAAAAGAGAATTATGAATTAAGGAGATAGTCATTCAAAAAAATAACAAGAGGATAAACATTAACTAGCTTTCAGTCATATATTTCGAGCAGCTTCATGACTTGTGCAACGAACTTAGGGAAAAATTCGTGTGCGTGTATAGAACTTGGTAGCTCTTTTCTAGGCTGTGAGGGCAGAGACCTTCCCTGCCTGTTTGTCATTGCATCACACCACCCATTTCATAGTGGGTGCACATATTTGGTGAATGAACAAAGGAGGATTCCCATTGTGGTCTGCATGGACCAACTTTTGAGCAATGCAGTGCCTTTGTACCTTTTTGTACAAGGGAATTGGAAAGGAACCTGGGACCACCATGCAGTTACAACAGATATCCTCTCCCTTTCTCATAGGTATATGTTCCTTTTTTATTAAGTTTGTACCTCTCTGCAATGTCTCCCTATTTGCTGCACCCCTGCCCCCAGTCTCTGGAAACCATCTTTTGACTCTGCCTTCTGTTTCTGTGAGTTTGACTTGTTTTTTCGTTTTTTAGATTCCACATATAATGATGTTGTGCAAATTTATCTTTCTCTGACTTCTTTTGCTTAGCATAATGCCCTCATAAGATCCATCTCTATTGTGGCAAATGGCAGGATTTCCTTCTTTCTCATAGCCACACACACACACGCACACACACACACACACACCACACATATATAAACCACATCTGCTTTATCTATTCATCCACTGACAGACACTTAGTTGTTTCCATCTCTTGGCTGTTGCGAATAGAGATATTTGTTCTTTATGTCAGGGGTTCTAATACAAGCATCATTTTTGTTTCAGTTCAACACTTCTAAAGAAAGGTCCAAAATGCAGGAAAATGAGAAGAGATAAGTAATGAGATAGAATTTTAACAGTCTCCATGCAAATTCATCCCTGCTGATTATCGTCTTATAAGAATCTCATACTTGATATGACTTTGATATATTCCCTAAACCACCCCTTTATAACTTCCTTACCAAGAGATCATCCCGCAAATTTGTGAAACACAATAATGGACAGAGAACTGAGAGCCTCCCCAAGTAGCCAGCCCTGACTCTGATGGTCTCTGGGAAATGTGTCAAGGAGTTTGAAAACCAATGATGGAAAGAATATGTTTGGTATGAAGTATAAGTTATAAGAGATGATGATATTATCCATATGTGCATTGGATATTAGGGAAAAGAGAAAATAGTGCATAGAGTGTGAAAGTGTAGCATTTTCAGAATTATTTTGATTCACTGGATGCTTTATATTTCACCGGTCCCTTTTATTCCACTTGTTAGTCTCATTTTAGAATTATTAATGAAATATCTGAAATAATTTTATACCACTTACCACTGGGGCAATAAAATCATCCATTTAAAATCACCTTAATAAGTTTCATTCTTGTGGGAAATTTATTGAATTGAAAACTGATCTAGATGAAGTGTGAAAATATTTTTATTACTTGAACATTTAAGATAAGATGGTTTCTATCAGAGTTGGTTCATTGAAGTATCTATTCATGACACTACCATTTTCTCAAATTATAGCAGATTAAAATCTTAAGTCATGAAGGCCAACCCAGAAGTTGTCTCGTAGTGGGGCTTGTATTTCTAGACTCTCTGGGGCATGTTTCTCCTTCCTATCACCACTGCTTCCTCCCTTGTGTAGGAGATTATCTCTAGGCTCTTTCTTGGTCTCCTGGGGCCATTCCCCTAGCTTCTGCAGTCCATCCATTCACCACTTCCTGCCAGACCAGCCGTTCTCAAACGGAGTTCTCACTGGATCACTCCCCCATCCATCATCTCGTATGACTCTACTCCTTGAGTTAACTCTAAAATTCTCTGCCTGGCACTGAAGGTTCTTCATACTCTGTCACCCCCCGCGTTTTCAGGCAATGTGGGGTCAAACTCTGCAGCACAGCAGTACTCAGAGAAAGCTGGGTCCTTTCCTTCCTCTGCACCTTTACTTATGAAAATTTCTGCCTCTCAAATGCCTTCCTCACACTGTCCCACCACTGAACTCCCATATCACATTCTATAAATATTTTTTTTGCACTGTGCCTTGGGTTATAGTTATTTATGTACTTATCTTTTTCTTCTAAATAGTTTGTCTTCTTTAAAGAAGTGACCACTTCTAATTATCTTTATATCACTGGGAGAGCCTACCTAGCACATCCCTTAGCACACAGTGGGCATTCAGCAACATTTGCTTGAGGAGTGAATAAATTACTGACATTGCTGCTACTGTTCTTATTTTGTAAGTGTCCTGAACACAAATATAAAAGGTGAAATGGTGGGGAGGGAGAAGAAGAGAGCTGATAGAAAATAGAAATGTGAAATAAAGTGTGAAAGTCTGATTTTCTCTTAATATTTCAATTAGCAGTCTAGTAATTGGAGTAAATGAATTTAAGCATACACTCGTGCCAGATTGTAAAAGAAGAAAATTCGGATTTTATGTTGTTATTGCTATTCTAACAGGGATACGCATGTTTTACCTCACACTTAGAAGCTGGAGAAACCTACTAAACAGACAAGCTAATTTACATAGGTAAAGAAGGACCGGAATTCAACTCCTGTTAGGATAACCATACATTCTGGCATGTCCTAGATTATCCCCATGTATGGTTAAGGTTCCACTTTAATTATGAGTAGCACCTTCTTTCATCTTCAAAAATGTCCTAGTTACATACTACCTTATATGGTTGACTTAGTTTCAATACTTGAACCTTAGTTGAGGCCGAAACTTTGTAATCACACTTTATATAATCCTAAAATCCCAAGCAGAGGTAACTCAGAATTTCTCAATTTGAAAACCCATGTTTATAAAATTAAAGGATTTTCCTAAGTGGCGATTTTCTATTTAAAAAAAAAAAGTTTTCCTTAAGAAGTGACTAGAAAGAAATAGCCGTAAAAGTTGTTGTAATTCTTTTAGATTTCTTTTATTATTATTATTAACATATAATGAATTATTTGCCCCAGGGGTACAGGTCTGTGATCCTCAGGCTTACACATTTCACAGCACTCACCATAGCACATACCCTCCTCAATGTCCATAACCCAGCCACCTTATCCCATCCCCCCAACCCCCAGCAACCCTCAATTTTCTTTTAGATTTCTTAATGGAAGAAATGAGATTGAGGTGCCTGGGTGGTTCAGTGAGTAAGCAGCTACCTTTGGCTCAGTTCATGATCTCAGGGTCCTAGATCAAGCCCCACATCAGTATCACTGCTCAGGGGGAGTCTGCTTCTCCCTCTCCTTCTGCCTCTCTCCCCAGCTTTTGCTTTCTCTCTCTCTCTCTCAAATAAGTAAATAAAGTCTTAAAAAAAAGAAATGAGATTAATATTATTGTTAATTTGTTCACGTAATTTCATAAAATAAATATGAAGCCCATCTATCTTTCACCTCACTGATTATGAAAACACTAAACTTTATTTCCTAAGAAAACAACGAAAAGCAAATTTAACCTTCCAAGCTGGTTGTTAAACAGTGTAACCAAGAGCACATTTATTTTACTAGAAATCTAGATATAAGATGAAGATTCCTTCCACTACATTTATGAATTTTATCAAAATCCTGACATCCAGTTTTTGTTCAAAGATACTCATGATACACATTCAGATGATTGCTTTGCATTACTAAAAGATGTTAGAGGTTGTGTTTAAGGTGAAAATTTGCATGTCAAATCATATTCCCCAATAGCTCCTATTCTGCTTTCAAAGAACTGTTTTCAAAGGAGCATAGAAAGGAGAGCTTTCTTTTCACTGTAAAGCAAATTCCAGATAAGGATTCCAATGTTCCTTCCAGAGGCAATATAATCTAGTTGAACAAGTCCAAACAAGGAACGTGGTCCCAGCTCTAGCTCTGTCTCTTAAAGGGACCACTTATCTCCTGAGTCATAGCATCCTCACCTGTGAGTTCCGTGGGGATACCAATATTATCTGGAATGATTTGTCTCATCTGGTTCGCCCACGTAACTCACTTGAGCAAAATGAGACAAACCCATAGTCAGATCCTTAAAATTTTACAAATATTTTAAAATTTCAATCCTATCAACCCCCATTTTACAGGTTTTTATAGAGAGTGTACACACTTATAAGGACACACATTGGTCTATGTCTAGAACCATACTTTACCAATGGGTAGGAAGTAGCACACCTCTCCATATTATCTCTGACTTTAGCTTTAGTGGTTAGAACCAGCTGACCCATAAATATTTGCCAAGGTGAAATGTCAGATGCAGGCTATAGGCACTATAAATTATTTTATTTAAATACAGTGTCTATTTTTTTAATTAGAAAAATATAGAAAATAATCCCAGTTTAGATTTTTTCCCACCAAATTATTGTCTTTGAAAAATTTTTGGAATCTTTGAAGAGAATGTGTTTTATATTGGCATGACAGTTCTCCCCTTTCTCCTTTAGACTTAAGCTCTTGGTAATGCTCTGGTCCATAATTATATAGTGAGTTCACTGGTATTCACTATGTATTAAATAACCAAACTTAATATAAATAAAAGAGACTTGCATGATCAATACGGATAACGTGTTATGAGCCAAAGATTATGGTAAATCCAATATATGTATTTGAAGTCCAAAATAAAATTTTAAGTACCTTTATTTGCAGTTGTACCATTCGAGGTAACCACAGTTAACACTTTGTGTGTCTCACTCATCTATGTACATTGTTTTTCCTATAACTAAAATTTCATCTTTTTGTTGAGTACTTACATTTTTTTCCCAGGGTTTCTTAGTTATAGGAAACTAGAGTGAACTGTGTCATGCATGGAACTTCATCTGCATTTTATTTTTTCTAGCTTTATTGAGATATAGTTGACATATAACATTGTATAAGTTTAAGGTATACAACACGATGACTTAATATATGCATATGTTGTGAAATTATAACTGCAATAAGATTAGTTAACACCTCTACCTCTCATGTAATTACCGTTTTTTGTGTGTATGGTGAGAACATTTAAGATCTACTCCCTTAGCAACTTTCAAGCACATAATACAGTGTTGTTAATTAAAGTCGGCATGCTGAATGTGAGATTCTCAGAACTTATTCATCTTATAGCTGGAAATTTTAACTCTTTGACCAGTATTTCCCCATTTTCCCCACTCTCTAGTCCCTGGCAACCATGGTTCTACTCTGTTTTTGAGTTCAACTTTTTTAGATTACACCTATGAATGAGAATACAGTATTTATCTTTCTTCATCTGGTTTATTTCACATAGCATAATGTCCTCAAGGTCCACGCATGTTGGCGCAAATGGCAGGATTCCTTCTTTTTATGGCTGAATAATATTCCATTGGAGGTGTGTATCACATTTTCTTTATCCATTCATCCATCAATGGATGCTTAGATTGTTTCTGTGTCTTGGCTATTGTGAATAATACTGCAATGAACATGGGAGTCCTGGTATCTCTTCAATATCTGTATTCTATTCAGGATTGCTGGATTATATGCTAGTTCTTCTTCTTAAATTTTTGGAGGAACCTCCACACTGTTTTTCTTAGTGGCTGTACCAGTTTCCATCCCCACCAACAGTGCACTAGAGTTTCCTTTTCTCCACTTCCTCACTAACACATTTGTTAGGTTATATGTTTCTAGGAGGTTATTCATGTGTCTTCTAGGTTACCCGTTTTGTTGGTGTATAATGGTTCATAACAATCTCATGATCCTTTGTATATCTGTGGTCTCAATTATAATGTTTCCTCTTCCATATCTGATTTTATTTATCCGAGTCTTCTGTCTTTTTTTTCTTAGTCTAGCTAAAGGTTTACTTTCCTCATCTTAAAAAATCAGCTATCAGCTATTTTCATCTATATTCATCTATTCAGCTATATTCATCTATTATTTCTATTGTTTTTCTGATCTCTATTTATTTCTGCTAAGAATATGGCTAACTTTAGTCTCAGTCTGTTATTCTTTTTCTAGTTCCTTGAGGTGTAAAATTAGATTGTTTATTTGAGTTCTTTCTTTTCTTAATGTAGGCATTCATCACCCTAACTTCCATCTTAGGACTGCTTTTGCTGCATCCCATAAGTTTTGGCATGTTGTATCTTCATTTTCTTTTTTTTTTTTTTCCAATAATTTTTTTTATTTTCCTTTTGAGTTCATCTTTGACCACTGGTTATATCAGCAGTGTGTTTTTTAAATTTCCACATATGTGTGAATTTTCCAGCTTCCTCCTGTTCTTAATTTCTAGTTTCATACAATTGTGGTCAGAAAAGATACTTAATATGATGTCAGTCTTCTAAATGTGCTAAACTTGTTTTTTAAATTAACATATAATCTGTCCTGATGAATGTTCTGTGTATGTTTGAGAAGAAAGTGTATTGTGCTACTGTTGGATCAAATGTTCTGTTTATGTGTGTTAGGTCCATTTGCCCTAAAGTATATTTGAAGTCCAATGTTTCTTTACTGGTTTTCAATATTTCAATATTTCCTTACTGATTTTCAGTGTTTCCTTATTAGTTTCTTATTAATGATCTGCCCATTGTCAAAAGTGTGGCATTGAAGTCTGTATTACTGTATTGTTGTCTGTTTCTCCCTTCAGATGTGTAAGTATTTGCTTAACATATTTATGCTCTAATGATGAGTACATATTAAATTTACAATTGTAATATCCTGTTGATGAATTGACTGCTTTATCATTATATAATGACCTTCTTTGTCTATTATTACAGATTTTGACATAAAGTACATTTTATGAGACATAAGTATAGCTATCACTGATCTCTTTTAGTTTCCACCTGCACAGAATATCTTTTTCCAACCTTTACTCTGTGCCTCAGTGCATCCTTAAAGCTGAAGTGAGTCTCTTGTAGGAAGAATATAGTTGGGTCTTTTGTTTTTTAATCTAGCCAGCCACTCTCTGCCTTTTGATTGGAAAATTAATCCATTTACATTTAGAGTAATTATGGCTAGGTAAGGATTTAGTAATGTCATTTTATTAATTGTATTCTGACTGTTTTATAGTTCTCTTATTCCTTCTTTCTCTCTTGCTGACTTCCTTTGTGAACTGATGAATTGACTTTGTGGTGGAGGTAGAAATAAGAACAAAGAGACAAAAATGTTTCTTAGCTAAATATTTGACAAACATAAGACATTGTAGTTATTCACGAAAATAAATAAGCACTGGGTCTCAGTTTCTAGCCTCTGCACCCTCCTCCATTGCCTTACTGTATGATTATTGCTTATTCCCACTGTGGGCTTCCCTATAAATCTCTGATATTCTTCAGTGTGGAGGACCTTGTCTTATGCATCTTTGTCTTCCAAGTACCAAGCACATAGGGATTTACTGAAACAATAACTAAATTTTAAATATACTTTCAGGCTAGCAAATATAAGGCTTATATGACTAAGGAGGTTTAGAGCTACAGCTCTTTAGATGTTACCATTTTTTCATATAATTGTTTTATTTCTCCAATGAAATACTAAGGAAAATATAACTTTTTCTAGTTAGAATTGGAACTTACTATTTACTGTTCTAATAAGCATACCTAAACATGTCACATAGACACACACACACATTGTCACAAAGCCTCTGACTTTGTCTTTTCATTGGCTAGTAGGGTGTTTAGAATGTGGTGATGAAGCAAATAAATATTTTGGCTGATTTTAAACCCAGAGAAAAATGTCAATTATAATAATGATGTTTACAGATGAAGCACTGGACAGCAGTATTTTTAAATACAACAAAAAATATCTACACCCATAGTCATTATAAATGGAATAGATTGAGAGAATGCAAAAATGAATGGCACAAAGTTGGTAATCACTTTGATTGAACTGAGATATGATACTTAACGATATAATCGGATTTTAAATGACCAGATTTCATCTCTTAGGACAAGACATTTAAGGCAATATGTGTTTGTACTTGGTTGATGTAAGTTATAGAGGCCATTGTTTCAGAAGTCAAGTCTAATTGTGAGTTGGAGTTTTACAGCAGAAATTATTCACCAGCCAAAGTTAAAATTTGATTAGTCCTACAAATACTCTTACCTGAGTTTTTATTTCATTGTCCTTGCCCTCTTATAGATATTCCCTTTTCATATTTCTGTTTGTTTTTCAGTAGCCAAACCTTGAAAGTTAAATCTGTATTTTTTTTTCTTTGTTCTGAAAAACACATTGAAACCATTTGTTCGTTCACTTTCCTGAGACCAGGTTTTAAAGTCACAGATTCCACCCAGTATGAAGTGAAGGCTTCAATAGGAAGCAGTAACAAAAGGGGGATTGCTATAAATAGTTTATTTTTAAGAAGTGTGCACTTTAAAAGAAAATTATAAGAGCTCTCTTTTCAAATGTAAAAGGGTATTAGTATTCAGATCATAATAAAAGATATTAGAGGCAAAACTTTAAAATAAAAATAGATAAACACATTTAGATAAGGAACAATTAAGTGGTGTTTGGACAGAAGAGAATTAAGATTAAGAGAACTTTGATGTGGCGAAATTTGAACCACAAGAAGACCGTAGAAGCACACCTGATTACTTGACAAAGGAAACTGAAGCCCATGTTGGTTAAAAGACTCACCTACCATAGCTAATTACTAGCAGATACTAGACAAGAGTTTCTTCTTTTTCATAAAAGGAAAAAAAAAATTTTATGATTATAAAAATAATAGATGTTCATTATTTTATTTCCTTATTCAAATTCCCCCTTGGCATGTAATTGAGTAGATGTTCTTTCCTAGAGTGTATAACCGTCAAGACTATGTAATATTTCACCTTCTTTTATAAACAAACTAAAACTAACATATCCTATAAAGTATGCTTGCCTGTGATTTATCTTATGAGAGCAGCCTAAAATTCTTGAATAACCATTGGAAGGATGGTGCGTTTTCCAAAGGATGTTTATGAGTAATCAAAGGATCCATGGACAGCTGTTGAGCCTTTTTGCAGCCAGGAAGTTGATAATCCTTAAAGAACTTTTCCTTCCTTTGACTTATACATGAATACCTGCCAAATAAAGACAGTTGGGAATCCTTTTAAACAAAAGTTTTAAATATGCTTTAGGAACATGTGAGCAACGTAGTTGGGAAATTTAAAAGAAAACTGTGATTCCATGACTGGAGATATCACTAACTGGTCCTAGTTAGGATCGATTTAATGGCTTCCTATCTGCTATGTACAGAAATTAATACAACCTTTCTCCAAAATGAAAACAAAAGAGACTTCAAACTTTGGTTTCTCTCTTTCAGATAACTCAGTTTCCTATTACTTACTTTCTTCTGTGTTGACTTGAAGGTTTCAATTTCCAAATACAATGATTTAGAATTTTTCCACCTTAAATATTTTTAGTGATGAAATGTCATGCAATAAAATCTGTTGTTGGGTGGGTAAACAAGTTCAAAGACGTAGTAATTCATAGAGGTGGTAGCACATGTGGATATTCAATTAGTTTTACTATCTGACTCTCATAGGAGGAAATTTCATTAATACTCCTTTTTCAAAAGCCAGATTGGCTATTCCAGATTCTGGTTCTATTCTTTATGTGTGTCAAAAAGAGAGAAAGCCATACATTTTCTCAGGTACAGAGACATTACTTTTAGAGTCATTTCCTGTCATTTTTCCTAATGATCTTGAACACCTGCATAACTGTATAGTGGCCATATAACAAAGTGTAGGCTTCTGTAATATAATAATGCTGGCTAAGCCATACCTGTTGGATATCAGGTTCTAGATAAAGGTTCCTGATAAAGGTTCTAGATAAAGGTTCTAGAACATTTTCTGGCACCCAAATTATTTTATTTATGTTCCAACTACATAAAGTAAATTACTTTCATTGAGTCCTCATTTATTGTCCCCTATAAATAACCTACCATTAATTTGCAAGAAAACCCCTCAAAAAAATTTATTCCAACAAATCAAGGTCTGGTTGTATCACTCCGATTGGAAGAAAATTATATTTAGGTATATTTGGAATCAGCCTGAAGTAGGCTCAAGTCAAACTCCACTGCACAATACCTGTGTGACCTCTCTGAGCCTCAGGTTCCTCATCTGTGCAAAGAAGACAATATTAATATTTGTGTTTGTTGTTGTTGTTGTTTTTAAGTAAGCTCTATGCCCAACATGGCACTTGAACTCATGACCCTGAGATCAAGAGTCACATGCTATACCAACTGAGCCAGACAGGTGGCCCAATAAGAAGTATTTAATATTAAGTGAGATAATATGTGAAAACATGTAGTACAATAGTTGAGATGGAGATTAGCTATGGATATAGATAGATAGATATTCTACCATTTAACCATTATATCAATTTCCTTACTATGAGTGGAGAATATTTAAGGAGAAAGGAGAAAATGAACCTTCAAAAGAGAAATATGTCTTATGGATGCTAGGATCTAGGCAAGCACTTGAAAGGTGAATCCTGAGCTACATACAAGGAATAAAACTCTGAGCACCACAGCAGACCCAAATATACTCAAGTGTCCTTTACGAAAAACAAACAAATTTATTTTAAAAACCCTCAAATGAAGCCCATTTGATCTTTGACTTCTATTTTCTCTATTCTTTTCCTGAATATCTTAAAAAAAATAGCTTGTCACTTTTTAAAAATCTCATTAATTTATCAGCCCATTAAAGTGTAATTTGAGGATGACAAGTATCAATCAACCAGACCCAGCTATACCTTCTGCTTCCTTAACTTTCAGCAGCATTTGATGCTATGAGCGGTCTGAATCTTCCTGAAATGCTCTTCTTCCTTTGCCTCCAGAATACCCCCTGCCTTACTTTCTGATTTCTAATCCTATGACAGCTCTCCCAGACTCAATTCAGTTTCCCATCTCTAAGTCTGGGGCTGCTGCAAACTTACCTCTAAGGGCTGTGGGAGGGGTTAAGCAGGCTGACCTGTGGCTATTAGTTTCTGAATTAGTGGGGAGAATGGGACTAGGAACACAATCCTCGGTGTGCATGACATCAACACCCTCTTGTGATCCAGAGACTCCAAGCTCAAAATCTTGCTGGTACAGTATTGCTTTAGAACCTACTCCTTGGTTCTCATTCTTTGTTTGAGCTTCAGGCTTTAATGTGATCTTTCCTGCTGTTCATCTTCCTGAGATTTCTCACAGTTTCCAATCCACTGAGTGTTCTTTTTCTTATTTTAAAGCATAATTTTTTTTAATGGATACTTTTCTTATACATTCCTGGGTTTGGGAGCAGCAGAGGAAATGATTAGTCTATGTTAGCTTCAATGTATACTAGTATCTCTTTCAACTTTCAGCTCCTTTCTAACAACTTTGCATGTCTCTCATATTATGTGTTCAGTATTTGTCTGTTGAATGACTTTTTTGTTGTTGCTTTTTAAAAGTAAGATGAACTAAGTATTAGTTTTGTTTTTAGACTAGAGTAAGGGCAACACTAGTAGTAGTAGTAGCAGTAGAAGATGAAAGACAGGGATGGATCAGAAGCATATATCTCAGAGGCAAATTTGAAGACTTGATAATTGTTGGGATGGGGAGGATTAAGGAAAGGCCTGGAACAATATTAGATATTCTTATTAAACATAAAATCACTGCCAATTAAAGAAATGTTTGCCAATATTTACTGAAGGGTAAAAAATGTATCATAACTTAAGTTTCATCTATATCCTATATCAGAAACTCATCTCAGACCTTAATTTTACAGCTTCATGCATGTCGTACTCAATCATTTAAAATTATACCCTAAGGGGCGCCTGGATGGCTCAGTGGGTTAAGCCTCTGCCTTCAGCTCAGGTCATGATCTCAGGGGCCTGGGATCAAGCCCCACATCGGGCTCTCTGCTCAGCAGGGAGCCTGCTTCCCCCTCTCTCTCTGCCTGCCTCTCTGCCTACTTGTGATCTCTCTCTCTGTCAAATAAATAAATAAAATCTTAAAAAAAATAATTATACCCTAAAAACTGTGGGTGGAGTATATATTGGTGCAGCCACTATGGAAAACAGTATAGGGGGTCTTCGAGAAGTTAAAACTAGAACTGTCCTATGATCCAGCTGTCCCACTTCTGGGTATATATTCAAAGAAACTGAAATCACTATCTCAAAGAGATTATCTTGAAAACAATCTAAGTGTCCATCGTTGGATGAATGGATAAAGGAAATGTATATGCATATGATGGCATAATTTTCAGTCATAAAAAAAGAAGGAACTACCTAGTGCTCAGTGAGATAAGTCAAAGACAAATACTCTGTGTGCTCACTTACATGTGGAATCTAAAAGAGCCAAACTCAAAGAAAGAGAGAGTAGAATGATGGCTGCTAGGGACTGAGGGTTGAAGGAGATGAGAAGATGTTGGTCAAAGGGTACAAACTTCCAGTTAGAAGATGAATAAATTCTGAGGGTCTAATGGTGATGATAATTAACAGTACTGTATTATATACTTGAAAATTGTTAAAACACTAGATCTTAAATGTTCTCCCCACCAAAAAGAAAAAAGGTAATTATGCGAGTCGTTAGATAACCTCATTGCGGTAATCATTTCACAATATACACAAATCATCACATTGTACACCTTAAACTTACATGTTGTGTGTTATCATACATGTTATCAACATACGACATGTTACTTTAAGCTTTTTTCCATCTTTATTGAGATTGATAATAAAGAGACTGATAATAAAGCTCGATAATAGAGAGATTGATAATAAAGTTGGAAAAAAACTAAGAAAAAATAAAATTGCACTCTAAGTTCTCGGTACTTCTGCATGTTAAAACCGATCATGGTACTCCCATAATATATGATTAAACATGCAGGATTTTTACATTTTAACATTTTATTTTTCATATTCCATTAAATTTTGCTTTTAGAGCAAAAATTTTGAAATGACTTCCACTTCTACTGTGAAATGAAGATGTTTTCCTTTCATCTGTCTGACCCAGTTAAGTTCAGAAATACTTTTGAGCAATATGATATTTCAGATTCTATGTGAGCATTGGAGAGCCAAAAATAAATAAGACACTGACTTCTGTCAAGGAGCTCACAGTCAGATGTGGAAACAGAAAGTCATATATAATTACACTCCTGTGAGGTGTGCGCTCTAATATGCAGAAGTGGTACAGAGTAGCCGGTGACTAACTCTTTGAGGAATGGTCAGAGAGGAAATGGCACCTGAGAAGAATTTTGAACAAGCAGACATTTAAGGGGAGAGCAAGGACAAACACGTGAGGGCATTGACAAGCAAAACCGGTTCAAGGAAGCGCAGATAGTTCAGTCCAACTGGAGAGTAAGTTTTGAGAAGGAAAGAAAGATACAGGATAAGGCTAGACAAGTAGGCAGGGGCCAGATAAGAAAACACTTTTTTTAAAAAAAAGATATTTATTTATTTATTTATTTGAGAGGGAGACAGGGAGACAGAGAGAGCACGAGCCAGAGGAGGGGCAGAGGCAGAGGGAGAAGCAGACTCCCCTCTGAGTGCGGAGCCCAACACAGGGCTTGATCCTAGGACCCGGAGATCCTGACCTGAGCCAAAGCCAGACGCCTAACCGACTGACCCACCCAAGTGCCCGAAACACCTTTTATATCGTAATGAATAACTTGGACTTTATACTACAGGCCATGGAAGATAATTAATGTTAGGAGAGGTGCCATGGAATCGGATTGGTGTTCCATCTAGACCCGGTTTTATAGGCGTATGTAGGACCAGTTTGGAGGAACAAAACCCAAAGAAGAGACTCAAATTAGGGGTCAACTTCTATGGACCAGGTATGAAATGAAAAAGATTGGAACTAAGGTGGTGTCAATGGCAGAGTATAGAATCTGATAAATAAATAGTTAGCTTTTTTAAGTAGGCAAAAATTATGTAGGTGGACCATTATCTTTCCCCTGCATGACAAGTGGTTATGAGCCGAGCTACTAACCAAAGTCATTCTGGCAAACTTGACATCCGGCACAATCTGTCCTCTTTGATAAATGTTGCAGGGAGTCAAGACAGTCACCTGTCAAAATTGATAAGTGAGGCAGCAGCAGGGACCGCAGTCGTATTTGTGAAGGCACAGCTGCCAGCGCTTTTAGCCTGTTTACCTCTAGACTGGTCTGTCTCGCTCCGAGACTTTTCTATTTCCACCCAAATAGCCCAAAAACTCATTGAGGCTATGCCTACCTATGCGAGATAGTCATTCTGGAGTAGTCTGCAAATGTGGGAGGAGGATAAAGAGGCTACTTTCATTAGGCTGTTTCACAACTGAAGAGTTTCAATATCTTTAAAAGGGAAAGCGTGAATTTGACCAATTCTCTGTAGGCATTTAGCAAAATAGGTAGTAAATTCTGTGAAATAGAAAAGCCCAAGGGATTACAGTGCAATGTACTCCTAAAATCCTAAAATGCTCATTACCTCATGCGTGGAAGGTATCTGAGGAATAAGGAGCCATTTTTTGATTAAAAGGACTTAGTTCTGAACAATAGAGTGGCTGGTGTTTTTAAATTAAATACACAGGAAGGCACTTAAACCTCATCTTCTGCTTTTGTGAAGGAAAGAAACGAGAGTCTCAGAGGATCACCCCCACACTGATGCGAAGTCCACAGCACAGTTCTGTACAATAAACTTTTTCTTTCTCTTCTCTTTACTAATGGGATTGTGGTTCTCTATGTACATGAACACATTCCTTGTAAAATCTAAGAAGGAAAGAACCGAAATCTAAATAGAGCAACAGCAGGACTCTGGTCTACCCATGGTTGCTCATTAACAAAACTTCTATTCACGGTGGAAACTCAAACTTAACATGGACTTTTCTTCAAATGAGATGCTTGCAGCAGCTAGGGAAACTCTAATTATGGCAGGCATCCCCTCCTCGTCGCCAGACCATTCCGCCTCCCATTATTTACTTTAGGAAACCGTATTTTCAAGATTAAACCGATCTTTTATTCTCTAGAAAGCAACTAATGATTCTCTGAAACTACTGCGGTCTTTACCTTCCAGCACAAGGTGGTGACTTGCAAGGTATTCTCTGTTACACAAATTTTCAATAATTGTTATAACCTTGGCAATGTTTGAAAGGTTTTGCCTTTCCTCTGTTGCAGATATTTGCCCAACTGACCGTTGAAATCCAAGGTTTCATTGAGGGTTTTTTTTTTTAAGTCCTTCCTATCATACGGCCTTCACATTCTCCTGCTGAGATTACTCCAATACCTAATAGATTCCATCATTAGAAAACATTTTATAGTACTCAAAGTGGTTTTCCCTATGTTGAATTACATCCAGTGTTTCCTCTCCATTGCCCATTATAGAAGTAATCTGCAGTATTTCTGCATTTTAGCCAGGAACATACAGAAAGAGTGTCTGCCTGGGGTGCCAGATACTGGTGGCATTGCCAAGCTGGAAAGGACAGAGCCCTAGGGCTGGGGTATGTTCCAGAGGAGTGTGTGTGTGCATTTCTGAATTTCCATGTGTACCTAAATTACTATCTCTGTATATTACACATGTTTCTTGTCCCCCTTCATAAATTCATGGATACACATGCTTGCACAGGCCCTTCCCCACATACTTACTTGTCCTAGATTAGATATTGAGGCAAATTTGGATATGCCTAAGAGTATTAAAAGACCAACAGAACAGCACTTTAGTGCTACAGTAAGTCATGTGCCCATGCGCCATCGTCTCTTTTTGTAAAAACCATATCCCTAATATCTAGTATCAGATACACTTAACAGTGTTTTATAGAAGTTGTATTGGGTTTTTTCATTCATTCATGGAATGTTTATTTTTTACATCATGTGGGATAGTATAAAAGAAATGAGTATAAAATAAATATACAATCTCTGCCCTCAGTAAATTAACATCTATTATTCACTTTAAGGGCACAGATAACAGTTAACAGTTTCCTTAAGGAATGCCTAGGTTTAGATGAAACACGGACAGTAAAAAAAAACAGTATGTTTTCTGACTATATTCTCTCCCCCAGTTGTTTGGGTTCTTGAAGACATCTCTCAGAATCTTTCCAGAAGCTTCTGAGAATCCTCAGGGTGGGTCTCCTATGTGCTCTCAAACTGTCTTGTTGCTACCCAATAAAATCTGACATTTTCTTTCCTTCTGGCTTCAACTGTGATGATCATATCCTCTGTGGGACCTAATGTTCTTGATGCCCACTCTCTTTCCCTCTATCCAGTTCGGACTGGCTCAGACAGGTTGCTCAGGTCGCTACATACACGCCAAGCTGTGTTGCAAGAGTTACCTCAAGGAGAAGTAATGGTTGCCTATCTTTATGCTTTTGGTGTCATAAAGAGCTAAGATACATCTTCTAGATTCACTTTTCTCTATTGTATTTTTACGATAATGGTATAAATCTGTAATGGCAGAACTAAAAATAGTCTCAATAATGCTATGCTACAATATCAACTTGCCTCCAAATAGAGATGCAGTAAACACCTGTCTAGTCAACACCCAGCTGTAGAAAAAGAACAATTCCATGACATTGCAACCCTGTGCATGCTTCCCCCTAATCCTGTCTTTTCACCCTCTCCCTCAGGAGTAAGCACTATCCTGATTTTTACGCTTATCATTATCTTGTTTATCTGTATGATTTCGTGACATAAGTTTGTAGCTCTAAATATGTTCTCTAACTTTATATCTTTAAATATTTTCACAACCATACTGAATGTATTCTTCTTAAAGCTGTGTTTTTTATTCAGAATTATGAGCCTAGTTGATCCAAGTTGTTATGTATAGCTGTAATTCACTAATATTCACTACTATTATAGGATTGACATTTATGAAAATGGCATAGTTTAGATACTCACTTGGTGGGCATTTGAGTTGTTTCCAGCTTTATAATGTTACAGTTTTGCTATGAATATTCTTTTGTGTATGGCCTAGTGCATGTTAGAGCTTTCCAGGGAACTCCTGGGTATTGGATATGCACATTCACTAAGCAGTGAGGGTCTGAGCCAATTTTAACTCCTACCAGCGTGAAGGTGCTACTAGGCACCACATTCCCAAAAACACTTGGCATTTTTAGACTTATGATTTTCTCCAGACATAATTTTCTCCAGTTTTCATATTTTGATAATTAGTTTTCACCAGGTGTCATACTGTGGTTTAAAATCTTCTTTCTCCTAAAAAAAATTAAAATAAAATCTATTTTCTCCTGATTATTAATAAGGTTGAGCATATTCTTATAAGTTTATTGGCCTGTTCAGTTTTCTTCTTCTGTATAACACCATTGTGGTATTTGATCATTTCTATATTGGTTTTTTATCAATTGATTTTTTTAAAAAATTCTTCATATAACAAATTGTGAAATCAGTCCTTTATTTGTATTACAAATATTATTTCTCAGTTTGTGACTTCTCTTTTCACTTTTTCATGGTGTCTTATGCTAAAAAAAGTTCCTAATTTTAATATCATAAAATATGTTAATATCCTTCTTTATGGTTTATACCTCCTGTATCTAGTTTAAGAAATCCTCCTGCTTTTATTTTGTATTCTAAATTTTAAAAAAAGAAAATTTTGCTCTTCATTTTAATCTTTGATTCACATAGAAATTTTTTTCTTATTTTTGTTATTTTTATTGTTGATGTGGCATGAATGAATGAATAAAGGAATCTCGAAAAGATGAACAGATGAGGAGAAATAATGGAGAAGAGGGAAGTTAATTATTTTTTTGGCTTTTTGAGTTTTTATTTTAATTCCAGCTAGTTAACATACAGTGTTATATTAGTTTCCAGTGTACAATATAGTGATTCAACAATTCCATACATCACCCTGTGCTCATCATGACAAGCGCACTCCTTAATCCCCATCACCTTTTTCACCCATCCCCCAACCCCCACACACAGAATTCTTTTTGATTATGATTGAAGCTTGGGGCCCAAATTTATTTTTTTCAGTATGGATTACTTATTCTCTTAGTACTACTCATTGAAAGTCCACATTTTGCTTGAATGTAATCACAACTCCATCATGAATCAAGTTTCTGTGTAGGTGTAAGTCGGTTTCTGGTTTTTCCTGTCTGTTCCCTTGGTCAGTTTGTCAAACTCTATTTCATATTATACTGTCTTAAGTTGTACTATAGCTTTAGTCAAAGTCCTTGTAGCTGGCTGGATAATCCTCTTACCTTATTCTTCACAAGTGTCTTCAGTATGCTTTGTCCTTTGCAGTTCATATAAATTTTTTAATTAGCTGTGCAAGTGCATGACAATATTATAGGGATTTTGAATTTGTTCATCAATTTGGAAAGAATTAACTCCTTATAGTATTCATTCTGCCAGTCCATGAACATGAGCTCTCTTTTTCTCTAGGTCTTTAATAGCTTTCAATAGATTTTACAGTTTTCTCTATAAGGTGCTTACACATCTTTTCATTAGCTTTATTCCTAGCAATTGCTCTTTTTTTCTGCAACGTGCCATAGTAGATAAGAGCACAGACTCTCTAATCCAGTTTTACTGTTTTCTAGTTGTGTTACCTTGAGTAAAATCACTTACCCTCTTTGTGTCTCAATTTTCTCATATGTAAAATGAAGATATTTGTATACTAAACCTTTAGAATTATGGGAATTAAAAGTACTGTAAATGCTTAAAACACTGCCTAGCACAAATTAAATTTAATGTGTTTGCTGTTATTGTTAAGGAGAATCTTTTCATAAGTGATTAACTCACACTTGAAAATAATATATATACTCTGCACTTATTGGGAATACTATTCTATAGCTATACATTAGATCAGGCTTGTTAATCATATCGTTCAAATATTCTATATCCTTAAACTTATATAGCCTAATTTATCAGTCACCATTATAGTAATAGGTTTGTCAAAATTCTAATTCTATCATTTTTGCTTTTTACAACTTGAAGTCATAATTTGAGGTGTATCCAAGTCCATAATATTTATTTCTTCCTGGTCAATTTTAACCTTTCTTAAAAAAATTATGTAGTGACTTTACTTCTCTGATGATCTTCGTTCTATGATGTATTTTATTATATTGCTACATAGCTACACCAGCTTTCTCTTAGTCTTTCATGACATAATTTTTGACACTTCTACTTTCAACTTCTCTGAACTGTTATTTACATGTGTTTCTTATAACCTCTTGTTACAAGTGTTCTTGTACAATTTTTGTGTAGCTGGATTATTGTTCTTTTGCCCTGGTAGTGGTGGTGGTTTGCTTGCATTTCTGTTTTGTCATTTTATGTCTTTTATTTTTTAGTATGTTTATATTTATTATAATTATTTAGAAATTTTGGCTGACTCCCATTATCTTACGTTACGCTTCATTTGTTTTCTCTCTTTCTGTTTCTTTTGCATCTTTTATGTGGCTTGATCATCTATTTTTTTCATTCCATGTTTTCCCTTCTGCTAGATGAGAATATATACTATTTCTGTGCTTTAGTTATTATCTTAGAAATCTTAATTCATCCATTTTTATAATTAAACAATATATTAACCCTCCTAAAAAGTAATACAGGAGCTCAAGAACACTTACACTCTAACTAGGTCCCTCCTGATTTATCTGTTACCTTTATAAGCATTTTAAATGTTTTTGGCTTCATTTTAACTCTTTAAGCCATTATACACAATATAACTTGTTATATACATTTCATATTTGTTTAAATTATTTTTTTTTTCATTTCTTTTTGTGTCTCTGACCTTACACCTGAGTTTGCTTTCTGACCTTGAAATACATCTTTTAAAGTTTCCTGTAGCAAGAGCATGCTTTTGGCAAAATATTTTGGGTTTTTGTTTATCTGAAAATATCTTCATTTTACTTTTGTTCTAAAAGAGATATTTTCCCTGGTTTTAGAACTCTAAATCAGTTGACCTTTGCCTCAGCACAACAAAGATATCATCCCTCTGTACCTTGACTCACATACAATACAGATACAATTCACAATAAAGATACTGATTCCTTAATCAGTGGATTAATGGTTTTCATCAGTTCAGGAATATTCTCAGCCTTTTTCTCTGTGTTTCTTAACCTCTTCTGTGTTTCTTAACATCTATTTCCTATTTTTCATTTCTTTGTCTGTGTGTGTACATTCTAGATAATTTTGCCAAGTCTATCTACTAGCTCACTAATTTCTAATTAAGTAATTCTCTCCTCAGATATGTCTAATCTGCTGTTAAACCCATCCATTAAATTTTAATTTCAATTATTATAGTTGTTATTTCTATCATTTATGCTTTATATTGTTATTTTTATACCCTCTCTTTACTCATATTTTCAATTCTATTTTTTCTTTATGTTAGATCTCCCTATATATATTTGCAATGTCTTTCCAAATAGGATGTCTGTTTAATTTTTTTTCTCCTGTTGACTCTCACCCTTAGTTCATTGTTTCTTGTGCGTTCTAGGAAATTTGACTGCAAGTTTATTTTTATTCTAACATTATCTCTGGATCCTTTGAGGCCTGGGTTTCTCTAGCTAGAAAGTGTAAATTTGTTCTTGCCAATATTTATCACGATAATTTCCCATGTTATAAAATTTCTTTGGAATCAATATTCCATTGTTTAGATATTCCCTTATTTAAGAACTCCCATATTGTGGACATTGAGGACATTTATGATATTTTGCTATTATAAATTATGCAGTAGTGAACAGATGCTGATATACTTCAGGTTAATTTTGATGATGTTTTTGTATGTAGTTACCAAACCAGACTGCAGAATACATAATGCACTGATTGAAGTTAATTTTCAAGTGGCCAAAATGATCAGATTAATCTCATTAACAACAGAGAAACATGCCTACTCTTCAAAGGCCCAAGGAAAAGCAGTTTCATAAAGCAGTTGGGCACATAACCATAAAATAATTTTAATAAATTATTTAATATTTAATAAATATGTTAAATAAATAAAGCATTTAAAATTAACCTGACCATTTATTTTGTCTATCCAATATCATAAAATACTTCTCAGATTCCTTTAAAATGATATAAATTACATCATGATTATACAAACATACAATTATATATCTATGCATCCATCACTGGGAAAACTACACCCTGTAGAATAAATACCAATACATATGTGTGAGAACACATACATTCTTATGAAAATTTACCAGTTCTACAAAAGTCTATAACAGCATTTGTTTTCCAGTTTTAAAAATATATGGTAAGGTAATATCAGTGCTGTTACAATCCACTATTAGCTATGAGTCCTATGGGGACAGATAAGGAACTGTGAGTAAATTTAGAAAAAAAGTGTATGGGAAACAAAACAGATGAACATATGGGAAGGGGAAAAAAGGAGAGAGAGAAGCAAACATAAGAGACTCCAAAGAGAAGAAACAGAGTTGCTGGCTGGAGGTGGGTGGGGGGTGGGCTAGATGGGTGATGGGGATTAAGGAGGGCACTTGTTAGCAATAAGCATTGCGTGTTGTATGTAAGTGCTGAATCACTGAATTCTACTGAAACCAATATTATACTGTATGTTAACTAACAGAATTTAAGTAAAAATTTGAAAAAAAGCAAAAAAGAAAATATGAGTATATGAAATTATGCCATTCAATAATGTTATATACATTTTTGGGGAGCTTCTCCAGTATTTAACAATGTGCATACCTCCCCAAAATGAACTCTCTCCCTTCTAAGGATGAGTGTTAAAATTCATATGTTGCTTCTTGATTCAAAAAAAATTTCATCAAATATCTTTTTTTGGAGAAAATGTAAAATGCTGAGTAAACCACAAAGTTTTAACTTCAACATTTTATGGCCTGTTGTTATATTTTGGAATAGCCTATTTTTAGGGTTTAATTTCCTTGGTTAGATGAGAAATATCTATAGAGATAAGTGGACACATTTAGTTATATGAGAATTCTACTTACTAAACAAAAACAAGAACAGAAAAAAAAAAACTAGGGAACTATTATTATGACATTTATGGGATCTTGACAGGTTTAAAAATCTTGTACCTTTTCCTGTTATCATGACCATGGGAAAAACTCCCAGCCCCACCATAAAATAGCTTAGAAAAGACTTGCAATAATAGCCCAGCGCCTCACTAGAAAAGCCTGTATTTCCTGCTTCGGTAGCCAGCTGATGGAAATAAAGTTCATCTTGTCAACAGGTTTATTTATTTCCCATTCTTCTTCTGCTTTGCTAATCTTCCTTTTATGTTTCCTTAATAACACATACTGGAAAAGTTCCTGAATGCTTTTCGAATAAAAAGAAGTTCTGAGAAAGATTGACAAATTTCTGTTGTGTCAACATAGACGCGGGCGTCTCCCAGTCTGGAACTCAATGTATAATATCTGAAAAAGATAAATGTAGACCCTTTTTTCTCATTCATCAGATCAGGAGATATTCAGGTCTACTAATTGGTTTTAATGCATGTTATTAGAATTTTATTGCCAGTACAATAAAGACACAGTACATTTCATGTATCATAATAGACTGGCATTAAAAAATAACTAGGAGAGCTGGCTCCAAAAAGAAGGGATAGAAAAGGAAAAATCTAGAATTGGTGCTATCAAATGAGTTCTTTGGACACTTTGGGGTTGTGACCAGCGGCAAAATATAGAACTTACCAAATAGGAAATAATGCATAAATTCAGGATCAGCTGTCGCCTATAATTAATCAGTATGTATTTATCATAAAAATTGTCATTACCTATGTGGTACTAATCTGGAGATGTGGAATCCAAGCATCTTTTAATAATTAATCTTGTGGGTCAAATTTCTTACTGATCCTCAGATGTTGGAATAAAGTATCATATTTTCGTGTGGTCAGAGTAAAGCAGGCAATATTTTGGGATTTTCATAATAAGAAAAAAATTTAATTCACTATTTGATCATATTTTTAATTGGTGTCTTAAACATTGGGTATAAAAATGTGATAATATGAAAAGACTCCTTGCTTTGATCCACTTCCAGGAAAAATGTATTCTATAATATGTTTTATCACATAAAATCTTTGCAGTTTCTTTGCAACTTTTACAATTAATCTGCCCTACCTGTGAAGAAAACTGTGGGTTTGCACTATTTTTCACCAAAAAAGTCATTGCATGTCAACATATTGACACATGAAACATGATAAATGGAATGTTAGCTGATAAATTTAGATTAATATCTCTATGCAAGTTCAAAAGGTAGTTTTTGTTACCATGTCCTAGATGCTTGCCTTTCATTAACCCTTAGCCCAAATTCACATCTCTACCAAGCACTATGCCCTTTGGAGCAGTCTTTCAGTTCTACCAAACCTACATATGCTTCTTCTTGGGTTTATCTTAGATTACAACTCTGTACCTCTTCATTCCACCGCCTTCACCACTTTGTCCTTACCCATCTATCTTCTCTCTCAAGGGGTCGGCTGTGTTCCACCCTCCCTGCCAAACATTGAACAGGGCTTCCGATATTCCAAAATGTTGACTGCTAATGTCGTCGTTTCCCATTAAGCTAAAGCAGTGATAACCACCATACCTTGTCATCTGAAGTTGATATTTATAAACTATTTCAGTCCTAGTTTACTAATTTCCCTAAAAGATGCTCCTGAGGATCATTTTGTAAATGGTGAGATTTTGCTTTTATTTCTTTCCAGTGCTTACTTTGCCACCTCAAGTAGCTAGAGATGATCTGTACAGACCCTTATATTTAGGTAAAAGACACTTTGTCTTTTTCAAGTAAACGTCTGCCTCTTCAAAATGATTGGGGTTTTTTGTTTGTTTTGTTTTGTTTTGTTTTGCTTTGCTTTAAAACAGCATCCCAAACAGTAGATGGTATCTCTTTAGCTGATCCCCTTTACTGAAAACATGACCAGGTCAAAAGCATCACAAGAAGTGCAGCCATTGAATGAGGGACTGCCAAGGCACAAAGGGTCACCCTGTCCTTTTCCACTATTTACTTTGCAGAGAGCACATTGCTAATATCAAAGAAATGCTGTTAACATTCTCTTTTGAAAAACTGATTTTTCAGTAATTCAAAGAAAAGATAGCTTACAAATGCCAGGAGTGGAGATACAATAAGGACAGCAGGACCAGGTGAAAAGCCGTATTTTCTAAATGAGAACATGTGTTCGATTCGCTCAGCGAATGCACAGTACTTTTATATAAAAGTGTGCTGTTCCCTCTTTTTAAATTTACTGAACATGAAGGGATGAAAGAATACTAAAAAAAACAAAAAACAAAAACAAAAAAAACCTCAAGCCCTTCTCTCCTAGAGTCCTGTATTCGTCACTCTGATTCACTGTATGGTGCAGCTCACCTCCCCTACTCAACCTAGTTCCCGCCTCCACATGTCCCACCTGTATAAGGCGCTTCGGTCAGCCTGTATTTTCCTCCTGCCATGATTTTGGCCTCGCAACACACTCTCCTCCCTGCACATTCCCCCCGCCCCCACTCTGTCCCAGGAGAGAATGACTTAAGAAATAATAGAAGAACCAGAGAGATAACCATGGAAAAAAGCAATTGTATGAGTCAAGAAGCCTGGTTTCCATTCCCAGCCCTGCCACTGAATTACCCTGTGAACGTGAGAAAGTCATTTACATAGATAGATCAGAGGGCAAGTTAGACTGTGGCTAAAATCCCTTCCAAATAATTCTATGAAATAAATTGATTATATTATTTCCTTAAAATTTAATCAGTATTAAAAATAAAACAGAAGAAATGTATGCTTCTGTCTCAGCTGAATATCAGAAAAACAAGTCCTTACTTTCTTTCCCTCGGTTGTCCTAATTTCATAACTGCTCATGGTTTGTGTCTGAAAGAAAACCTCACATTTTTCATTCTGACCTCCCTGTCTCGGTTTCCTTACTTATAAAGTGGAGATGGTAATAATATCTCCTGCTTAAACTTGTTAACAGTCAACAGGAGGTAATCAACGTACAGTGATTGGCAGTTTACCCAACACAGCAAATTGCCATTGTTGTTGTAATTCCCAGGGTTAAAAATAAAGGGAGTGTGGTTCCAAAAAAGATACGAAATTTAAGAAAAAGTAGTTATCACACATCTGACGAGTGCCAACATACACAGTGAAGCCAGATCAGTCACTCGTCTGTGGAAACACTTCCAAAAACTTCCCACATCACTTGGAGTAAAGCCAAAGTCTTTATAAGGCCTGCCAGGCCCTGTGTAGTGTGGAGCCCCTTCACCTCTGCGATCAGATGTCCTACCCACCCCCCTCTCCCTCAGCTCTAGAGAGATTGCCATCTGCCTCTTCCTCCAACCTGCCAGGCACACTCCTGGCATTGCCACTGGATACACCTTCTGCCTGGGTTGCTTACCTCACATGACCACGTGACTAAATCCCTCATCCCTTTCCTGATTCTGTTCCAGTACCTTTTCCTTGATGAAGCTCACCCTGACATCCTATTTAAAATTTCAACCCTTCCACTTACCACACTATTGTGAGTTCTTTTATGCTTATGCCTCAGTCTAGACAATGAGCTTTTAACTGACCACTGTACTAGAAAAGTCCATTGATTAAAAAAAAAGCTTTCAAATAAACAAAACAAAACGAAGACCTGTGTTCAATTTCTGATTTAGAAAAATTGTTGCTAAGTGACCTTAGGTAAATTACTTCGTACTGACCCTGAATTTCCTTATCTATAAGATGAAATTATAATACCTACTAAAATTAACCGGAACTGTGATACAAGAGTCAGAAGACACAAAACAAAGCTTAAAGAAAGAGAGGAGATGGAGTGGCATACCAAACTCAAAATGCTAAGAGTTTGCTCTTTCAGGCATAACTTGGTCTGAGGGCTCAAATTATGCTACTAAATTTCAGTCTTTCTCCATCTTTTGGCTTTTATTGTTTCTTTGTTGGACGGATACTCAGGCTGTATATACTGTGCTAAGATAAAGCTTTGAGGTTCTCTTGATCTACATTCTTGCAGGTTTAATTACGACAGGAAAGACAAGTGTTCTTTTCCCAATAGTTTCAACAAAAGTCTTGAGCCCTATTTTGATGGGCTTGAACTGGATCAAATACCTATCCCTAAAACAATCACTGCAGCTAAGGATATAAATTACACTAATTTGCTACCATCTAGGTCACATGCCTACTCCTAGAGCTGAAATCGGGCCCAAAAACCTATAGAATGGGAAAGAGAAAGATGTAACTCTGCACAAGAAATTTAGGGTCATGTTTCCAAAAAGAATGTGAATGCTGAGTGGGCCAGAAATTCCTATACAATGTATACCCTGTCATATTTTTGTAAACCTAAATGAAATATTATTTGTAAAATACTCATGAATAACGTTGATGTATAAACACAACGGTGTATATATAAAAGTTTCTAATGCCGAATATAGTTTTTGGCATATAGCAGGTGCTAAGAAAATGTCAAGTGAATATAATAAATAAGTAAAAACTGAATCTGCTATAGGAATTCTTAGAATGAGTAATTTATAGATAATTCTGCTTAATTTTCAGTTAACTCTGGTTAGTTTGCTTGTTGGCAGAGATTGTAAGAGATTAAGTCACATTTATTGTTTTCACAGCTTTCTGAATGTATCCTACTGAATCTAGTACAATTATACAAATATAGGAAATATAGAAATACAATACAGATACAAATATAGAAAAAGCAATTTTAGCCTATATCCCAACCCACAATAGCAGTTAATTCATACAAATACAGAAAAAGCAATTTTAGCCTACACTCCAACCCACTATAGCAGTTAACTCACCCAACAAATGAATATGGGCCTTCATTTAAGTTTTCAGACTATGCTGGCCATGGGAATGTCAACAAGAGGGCATGGCACCATCCTCAAGAGCTGTATTTCTTTGTTTTGCACCTAAGGATTATAGGATATAACAATAAACATTGCAAAGACCTGTTTATAGAATAGAAAAAAAACAGACTTTTTTAAAAAGTAAGCAACTTAGTAAAACACAGATCAGCTAATAAAAAAAAGAAAGAGTAAGTGATAATAATTTTCAAGAAGTTAGTAAGCTTCAGTAAAATTCTAATAGAGAATTTTATGAGCCCTACGTAAGAAAGAGGGATGGGGAGGGATACCATCTAGAAAGTATCATTTGAGCTGAGAACTCAGAAGGAGAAAGAACTTTACATGGAACTAGAGGAAGGAGCTGTTGAGAATTCAGCCTTGGCCTTTCAGCTAGAACTTGAATCCCAGCTCTGCCTCTGACTTGCTGTGTGATTTGGGGCAAGTTACTTAACCTCTCTATGCCTCATTTTCTTCATCAATAAAATGAAAATGATAGTAACTGTGTTCAAGACTGATAAGGCACTACTTTCATCCAAGTCCTCATGTCCTCTTGCAAAACTGGTAACGTTCCCCACTAGCCCTCCTGACTCTTAACCCCTGCACCTCACCCATGAGGCTACTGCTAAAACCATTTTTCCTTAGTGCAAATCAGACTGTATTACTTCCTTTGCAGTGAGTCCTCTTTACTTTTTGCAAAATCCAAATTACTTAGTATGGTGTGGCCAGCCTTCCATGATATGGCCCTGGTCTACGTCTCCAGTTTTTTGTTTTTTGGTTTTTTTTTTTTTCACCGTGATCCCTCATCCTCCCCAGTCTTAAACCCTTAGATTCGCACACATTAACATTAACTACATAAGGCTCCTGTAACATACGTGCTATTTCCTATCTCTGTAACCTTTGTATAGTCAGTGTTCTCTGCTTGGTGAACACCAGGGTCAATTCTGTTACCTCTTCCAATGCACTTTTATTAGCTTCTTCCAGCAGGCCCCAACCGAGAGCTGACCACCATACCATATGTATTGGATTTCCAATTGCCTCACCCCATATAAATGATAGTAATGCTTTGTGGGCGTGGTATGGCAATGGGAATGATCTAATAAAGAAAGAGAAACTGATAATACAGGAGAAAGGGAATAATTTAAAGAGAAAAGGTCTTGAAAAAATAAAACATTTTTTAAAAGGGGAATGGTTTACAGAGCATGAGTGGAGACATTGGCCTTTGAGAGAGTTGGGCCTCTCCCCTTCATTGTAATAGAGGGACAACCCACAGGATAGATACATGTGGATTTAGATTAATACACTGAGCTGAAGGAAGAAGCAGCAGTTTTTCTTTCATGGCTTCTTTTTTCTTCATGAAGCATAAGATAGGATATTGCCTAAAAATGAAGAGAGGGAAGACACGAGAGCAGAATTGCAGAGAAAAGGGGTATAAAAGACCAGTCTGGGAGAGTGGAAGGTTGAGGTAATAATAATTGAACATGCAATGGGCTCTGAGGCAAGGTCATCAACTGAACGTAGGTAGGTCCTCTTGGAAATTTGAGATAACGAGGAGCAACTTGACAAAGGAAGCATGCTGTGATTGTCGGGCAGCAGTGGTGGTTCATCTGAAATCTTTGTTAATGAATTTACAGTGAAAGAGTCAATGTGGTCAGCATGGTTGTGCATTTTCCTCCAGGACCATGCAGCTGCTCGGGTGGGAACATAGAGAAGTAATATCTGGGTTTACCCATGACTGACTTTTTGCCGGGTGATATGGTGGAAGCAGAGAACCACAAGGGAGTTGTAGATTTTTATGAAAGATTATCATGGGTAACTGATTTCAAGCTGTGCAAGGAGGGCCCAAGGGAATTATTGAATGGGAAAAGTGGAAGAATCAGTAGGTTCAAGGTCTAGTGAACGAGCAAACATTCTAGAGAAGGAATACTAGAGTATCTGTGCTGATCAAACAGGGAGCACTGGAAATGGATATTTTAAAAGAAAAGCAACTAGAGCAATGACAGTTCATCTACAGTCTTTTCTACACTTTGTTTATGGCACGTTGAACAATTTTAATGAAGAGCCCCTCCCCAGCCAAGAACTAACATATAAATCAGAAAACCCCACTACAAATGATGGTAGGTACTTAGCAATGCCATTAGCAAGCTAATAAACGATCATGTTCATGTCTGTTCAAAACTCAAGGGTCACCTGTGAATAATCCTGGATTTCAGGATTGAAATGATCTTAATATCTCCAAAGATACAACAACAACAAAAATAACTAATATAAGCGGAAGTTTTCCCCTAGTTTTATATGCCATTGGTCTTTGTTTTAGACAGAGCAGGACTGGGTGGGAGCCCATCAGAAAAGAACTTTCCACGCAGTTAGCATGATTCTCTAGCCGACAGTGTAGATGTAACAATACATAGTTGGAGTATCACGTCTCATCTACCCTGAATTTAAGTCTCCTATTTCTCTTACTGGTCCAGAATTGAAGATACCGACTACTGATTACTGGCAACATGAATCCACCCCCCCACCGACTAACAATACACACAAAATTAATATTTCTTTGTTAAGCTATAGAATCCATTCACAATGAGTAATTTATGACTTCTTAAGGTGATTCAAAGCCTACAGTGAGAAGCAGACAACCTGGGCCTAGAAAAACGTGAGTTCTCTATTTCCCAAAGAATCCAGCAAGTTCCTAATAGGAGAAAATTGAGGTATTAAAAGCTGCCTGCATTTCACAACAATATCATTGAGAAAGAAAAAGTCGTCGAGTAAGGACCTGAGGTTAAGGATGTTAGTGGAAAGGCATGACCATCTTCTCTCGCTTTTACCCTACTGTCTCTACAGAAACATGATTTAGTTACAAGGTGCAGCAGCTTTTTATGGGTGTTTGGAGATGGAGTGTGTGAGCCTGATGCTGTCCTAGTTAGATGTGGGTATTCCAGGATTTCGTTATTTATTTCTTACTAGGTATTATTCCTGGTTTTCACTATTGAGGAGATAATGATCTTGAAGCAATATTTTCACAGTAGACTATCTAGCTTCCCTTAGCTGTGGTAGTTAAAGTTTTTGTACTTCCCACTAATTTATTTTTTTTTAAATAAATGTTTTGTTAGAACAACTTAGCATGGCATTCTGCTAGTTACTAATCAACATTACAAAATGTAACACAATGATATATGATTAACACTAAACTTGTTATTAGTGCATCTGTTGTCTGATAAATATAAATCAGGAACACAAATAAAAGGATGATATGGACACAAGAGACCCCCGTCTCCCATGATTGTCAGTTGACATTGGTGACCATCCTGTCTGGCCCTGGGTTATCTTCAGACATGCGTAGTACTGACTGCCTCTGAGTTTTCTCTTCATGGGATGGGTCTCCGAGCTCTCTAGGGTTTGGAAACAATTTGCCTAAAAAGCCGTTGTAGACACTTTCAAGCCTAAGTTCTTCCTCCAGCAACAGAATCCTATCTAGAAAGAGAAAGTTTTTTTTTTTCTTTTTAAATTCCCTGTTCCTCCTTAGACCCAATCATAAAACATATCAAAATTTCACAGTACTGTAGGGCAACTGACTTATATATAGATCCTATTCTTTCTGTAACTGGAAGGATGTTTCGCAGCAAGCTTTACTAACTAACTTTAACCCTCTCCTCCACCCTCAGTCTCCATGCAATCAGTTTCTCACAGGATTAGGCACTATGATTTTATTTTTTAAAGAGACTTTATCCATGTTCCCAGAACATAGCATCTTAATGCACATTTAAGCCAAACGAATGTAGTCTTACCAGGTATATGAAGTGTTTCTTTCAGTCCAGTCACAAATGACTTAAGGATGGTTAGTGGCGCCATCGTGCATGCTTGGCTTTGATTCGTATATACCTGCAAATTGTCTCTGTGGAGAAAATGTACAGAGGTAACATTTCACTTTTATGTTTTTCATCAAACAGCTTCCTAGTGACAGAGGGAAAGGTATGAAAGTTGTTAGGGAAAACATTCTCTATTACCAGGAGGTTGTTTCTTCAGAAGTCAGAGGCTTGTGTGCTTTGTGAAAGGAATACCAAATTAAACCTGTACTAGAGACTTTCTTTCAGACACTCAGGCTTTACAAAGCCACCTTTGCCTCATACAAACGAAATGCTCTACAGGTAGATGCTTAGAAGTTATTTTATCAAAGAATTAAAGGAACTTTGATTCTAAAATGTGTACTTCTGTATACTAATGTGGAATATTCAGGGTCTAAAACATTCTCAACCAAAGAAAGAATGGCGGGTCCACACTTGGCACTAGTGTTGGGTGGTTTGTGGGATCCAGGAAATCTCACTCGAGTCTCCCTCAGAGCCCAGAATCCCACCACCTCAAGTTCAATCCTTTGAGTTAAGGCTTTGTATTTTCAGTCTTTATTACTATGAACCAAATCCTAAGTGGGCAACATTTAAAATAATTATTAATCCGAGAAACAGACTCTTAGCTATAAAAAATGAACAGATGGTTACGGAAGGGGAGGTGTGGGGGAGGGATGGGTATAAAAGGTGATGCAGATTAAGAAGACACTTACCAGCATGAGCCCTGAGTACTGCACAGAAGTGTTGGATCACTGCATTGTACATCTGAAACTAATAGAACGCTGTATGTGAACTATATTGGAAGTAAAATTATAAACCTAATAAAAAATAATTACTAATGATGATCTATTTAAGAAATATTTATCACTTTTCTTTATGTACTAAGACCTACTTGTGAGAAAATAGAAGGTAACATTGATTGCCCCACTTAGCTAGGAGAGAGATAGGTAAGATGGCAAACCTGAAATTCCGCCGGCTGCCTAGACAGGCAGATCTCTAGCAAATCCAGTTAGAAGGAAATATGAGGGTGTTGAGTGTCTTAAACATGGTATATTAAAAACAAAGATGTTATAGGTAACTTTGAGACCTATTCTACAGTTTTGCTGAGGTCCAGTAGGATGACGATATTGAACAATTACATTGACCTCAGGATCTTTGTCTTCTTTCTGTTGCGATTCTCGAGTTGATGCCTTGATTTGCAGTATTGAAGTCTTAGGGCTGGATTCTGCCCTCTGTATCTTCATAGATTGGTTCCATTTTATTGCAGAATATTTAAGCGTGCATCTCCTAAACAAACCCCAGAACCATACTGCAGCCTTGAGAATGTTGAGAAAACACTTACAAAACAAGGCTGCCTCTGCAAGTGTCTTCCCGCAGCACAGGGACCTCCTGCCATGCTATCAGAAGGACACTGAAAGTCAGGGCACAGCTTGGACTACAGCTCCTCATTTGCTTTAATTTAAAGGTCCCGATCTCAGTTCTTAATGGAGTGTTTAGGTTTCCTTGTAGGCCTCTTAGGAATCATAAGCTTCTCTACTCCTTATCCGTATACTGCATTGCTGTAATTGAAGCTCTTTTGTTGCTGTAATTTCTTCCTAAGGTTACAGTTTCAGTCAAGTACTTTTTCCCTCTGGAGGCATTAATGATTGCCAGTTTTGAAAATACCTTTGCTGGGTACGTACTTTTTACTTCCGGTGCCAAATCACACCACTGTTTCCTATTCTTCTTCAGGTTGAAAGGACTTTCCTCCTTTTTTTTCTTTACTGTTTAGCATACACTATGCCCTTTTTAACAACTGTGGTGGAATTTAGAGTATCTTCGCCAACCAATTACAAAGTCATTCTTCATAGTTTCATGGAGTTCACCAGTTTACAGTACATATCTCAGGACAGAGGATCTAAATGTTTTATTTGCTATCAGCTATGAAATTATTGGTCACTAGAGCTTATGATAGTCTACCCTTGCCGAGGATTTACCTATGGTTTATAGCATGCCATTAAAATAAATGGTTATTTTCCAATGACAAGGCCTGCCCTGAGATACAAAATTGAAAGGGAGGATCCTTCTTCAAATGCGGCAGAGTATTCCGGGAAATATCCTCTCATCTGAAGTTAAGTGAGTTTTCCTTTATTTAGTCCTGGTAACTATTTCAGATAGTAACCAGTTAAATGGATGCTTATTATAATCAAACTTCCTAATCTTCTTTTCATTCACGCATACATGCATACACACACATACACACACACGAGATCTATCTCCCATTAAAGAGGAAAGGCTGCTTAATTATTGTTTTACAGAAAGTTACAGACACCAGAAAGATTTGAAATAAAAGCAGCCACCCTTCAGCCCAGATTTGCTGAGTGCCACTCAGCACACACTATGCCTATCCCTGTTCTAGGACCTGGAGAGAGACCACTAAGCAAGGCAGACAAATTTGCAAATCCCACAGAGCCCGAGTTCCAGAAACTTAATCCAGACTTCTCTGCCCATTTACATTTTCTTTTTTTTTTTTTTTTATCTCATCTGATTATTTACCAAAGGGCCTTATATTCTTCATCCAATAGGAGCAAGTTCTCCATGATGAGAACACCAATTTGTCTTTTAGTGCTGGGAGTTATGCGATTTGTCCTAAAGTCATCTGTTTCTGAAAGTAGTACAAGTCTATTTCATTATATAAAAATGAAATACACTGAAATTTATTATTATTTTACTGAACATAAATCAGGAAATAGATTCAATATACATTACCTAAGGACTGACATTTCAAGCCCCTTAGCCATGTGTTTCAGTAAATGTGTTTCCATGTTCATTTACTGCTACATTTTGAATCATTGCCTCTGCTCATATGACTGTTGATGTCTCTCCCTTCAGCCTGGATGAACTCATTTCATTCCAAGGGTGAGAGCTTCTACAAAATAATAGAAAGCCTTGGCCAGAACTACACAAAACACTTGCCGATTATCAAATTGTACAGAACTCAAAAGAAGGATTGATACAGAACCCCGTGTAGTCTTTTTTAATTTGAACTTTGTTTTGTTTTATTAAAATACAAATAAAATCACAGTAACTCTCAGTATTTTTACGAACATTTTTCTACCTACTTTGACAGTCTCAAATATCTTACTGATCGATGCATATTTTATCCTTTATTGTATAATTTTTAAGCTTTAAGTTTATGATTTGATACCAAAAAGTTGCACCTTTCTACCTGTACAATGAAAATTTGAAACATTGGCTTGTGTATACAGAAACACACATTGAAGGTACATTTGGATGATTTTGGTAACAAAATTTCAAATGTTGGGCAGTAATTATGAAAACCTTCCAGGGCGACCCAGAGAGTATCAGTGAGTTCTCCATTCTGCTGTCGGATTTCTTTCTGAGATAAATGTCGTTCTGTGTGTGTTTTTCTCTCAGGAGGTCGAGCTATGTCGTGTTAGCAGTCAGGAGAAGCTGGGCCTGACAGTCTGTTACCGAACGGATGATGAAGAAGACACGGGCATTTATGTCAGCGAGGTAAGAAATGCCGAGGAGGGGAGGGAGGGGGAGGGAGACTGCAAGTAATGGAGTCAAATGATTCACGATGAGAAAATCCTTGGGAGGCTTGAATGTGAAGAATTGGCCATGTTCCAGTACTTGTCACTTTCAATTAGGAAAGTAAATTATGTTGCCCAAGTAATGTAATTATTATCAGCTTGTTTAATGGGGATGCTTTCATCACAGAATCCCAGTAAGGAAAACTGCAAAAATGGGAACATTGTCTAAATTTGAATAAACTCCCCTAAGTATGCAGGAAGTCAAGCAAAGTTTCTGATGAGCAAACATTCATCCTTCCATTCCTTTTATCAGTGCTTTAACAAGAGCATCAACTAATTGTTTTATATCTAATACCACAAATATACATATTTTACTCTGCTGGCAGGATTGATATCTTTGAATATCCACAGAATGTATCTATGAGTTTGTTTTATTCAACCCTATAATCAATGTCAGAAAGTGAAATACTTATATGGGAAACACTCTTAGTGTGAATGACTGAAAAAAATGTGAAGTAAAATTTATTATTATAGGTGATTTTTTAAGACTCATCAAAGAATCATTTTGTAAGAAGTAGTAAGGTATAATTTATTTTATACGTACATATGACTGAAAATTATATATATGCAAACACATAGATGTATGTGTATTGCCTAATTCCTTCCTATATATATCTATACACACACACATATGCATGTGTTTGAAACCGTGTACGTGTATATGTGTATGTGTGAAAAAGAAGTTAAACTAGATACTAATTAATGTCCCATGCCATTCCAAATGTTCTTGGCCATGATCTTACCATTACCTGACTCACTGAGCTTTAGCTTCTTTGACTAGAAACTTGGTACAACAATGTTTATCTCATTGCTTCTATAGAGGTGTTTAGAATATGGAAAAAATAATGTAATTAATGCACTTAGAAAATTACCCAGCTCTATAAATGTAAATGTTACTCTTTACCACTTTACCTAAGAATTTACTGCCTGGATCTTGCAATGGAAAAATCTCCAGAGAAAGTTTGACTTATATACCTCCTTTAAAAGGACAGCTATGGTAATCCCTCCAATTATGATGAGGAAATAGCTGAAGAATGGCCTTTTGTAATAGGCACAGAGGTACAAATGTCAAAGTTTGGCATGAGTTTGATTACAGTTCTGTAGGCAAAGTTTTAGATTGTGAATCGCTTCTCAATAGGATACACTTGATTAATCGTACTTCTCTTCCTTCAAGTAAGTCTCTATTTACCATTTAAATGTGCCAGCTTTGGAGCTTAACTCTATAGGAACGATAAAGAAGCCACAGGAACTGAACATATGTACTTAGAAGGGATATTTTCCTCATACTTCTTACATGTAATTATAGTGTCTTTGTTCTTGATTGATCACTTAAAATTCGCTTATTAGGTGGTACCACCTAATAAGAAAGTAATACCTAACATCTGGATAGGATGAATCAACCTCATGCTACACATGAAATACTTTGGTCAAATTAAAGCCTTGATCAAGTAATCTCAAATAAATGGCTTAGTGCTATCATTCAAAATATGATAGACAGATTTACCCCCAGTGAACTGTAAGTCATCACTCAAGTTTGGCCCATTAAAATGTTGGTAAACCCCTAATAAAGGCTTAAATATATGTTTGTTCTAAAATAATTTCTAGTTAATACACTTCACCCTATAATGTAGAGCCTAGTAATGATCTACATGGATAAGATTTTTTTTTCATTTTTTAAGCAACATCAATTATAGATCTCTTTATAAATTAATGTGCTCATGAGATAGAAATTTCTTTAATAAATATGGACTTACAGTATAGCTCTCAGCTTTTCTAAAACAGCTAAACCAGGATTTAAAGATCACCTTAGTAGAAAGCAAATTTCCTGGGTCCAGAGAATCATAGAATTAACATCTGCTGAAGATCATGTCAGCTGAGGACCATGTCTGAGAGTTTGGATACAGAAATGAGTGAACAGATGTTAAAAAAAAAAAAAAAAAAAAGGAGGAAGAAGAAAAGAGCAAAAAGAATAAAAGAAAGAGAAAGGGGGAGGGAGAGAGAGAAAAATAGTCTTCAAATTAAATTCTGCTCTAGTTCTCTCTAATTTTATTATTATTAATTCTAAAATAGTCTACTTACATTTTTTGAATCAGTGATTTTTGACAGAAAACTTTGGCATGCATTCTATAAATCAGTAAAGAATTTTTAACCAGGTTACTAAAAATATTTTTAAGCGATATTTTTAAGTTCCTGGGGGAATATTGCATGACCAGTTGAAGATGTATATTTTCTCCATTACAGGTAGATCCAAATAGCATTGCTGCCAAAGATGGCCGAATTCGAGAAGGGGATCGGATTTTGCAAGTATGTGGCATGGTCATTTCCTTTAGTTTCCTACCATTTGTTCAATAGTTTCAATTTTATTTAGTTTTTTATAAAATGTTAGAGAAAATAATTTGTCTTTTCTAGATAATAGCATTCACAAAACAAACAGCTATCATTTTAAAAAAAATTTTAAGTAAGGATGGTACTATTCATCAAGAATTATTGGCTAATAATTAGTGATTAAGGTATAATCTCTGGACTTCGATAACTCAGCTTCACCTCCCAGCTCCATCACTTACTCAGGCACCTTACTTTACCTCTCATCCTAAGCCTGTTTCTGCATCTTAGAAAATGATAATAATAAGACATATTGTTGCGAAGGTTAAATGTGAGTATGCCTGTGAAGGGCTTAGCACACTGCATGGTAAGTAACAAACATTAACTTCTAGTAGTACGAGCAGCAGCAGCGCCAGTGACTGCTGCCTTTTCCAGAATCAATTAGGTAAACATGGATTCCTTTGTTCCATGATGACCTGAAAGTCTAGCAGTCTGAGGAAATTTGATTTATTTACTATTGAGTTGCTGAGGATAGGTGGAGGAAAAATGCTTTCTTGTCCACATGGAAATATGAAGACGTAGACACTGACTGCATTTCAGTTTAATGAGCAAGATGATAAGCAGAACATAAGGGGGATATGGAGCTGGAAAGAATTCTAGGCCAAATTAGGAGTAACTTTGAATGCCAAAGTTTCTCTCCTATACCCGCCTCGACCCTCTCTATCTCCTTTGAGTCCTTTCCCATACAGAGGGCCGCAGAAACACACACAGCTCCCCAACTTGTGTGTCCAGATTAACCCAAAATTAGAGCCGAGGCTTGAGTTTACTGCAGATCACACAACTGCAAAGCTGGGAAGATGACTCAGAAGAAAAATTGAGGAAGTTATCAACTGTTTAAATGTTCTGCATAACTTTTAGACTTTGTGACAGACCTGCAGTTCCCACTTCTCCTTACTAGATGCGAATGCTTGACGAATGTTGCTTTGCATTCAGCACGAATGGATTCGACACTCTGCCTAGAACCAGGGCTTCAAAAATAGACGAGATGCCATCCTGGCACTTGGGGCCCTCCCCGTGCAATTAGGAAGACAGCTGCCCACACAGACGATGACGACACAGGGGGCGTTGGCATGATCACGGTGTGCCCACGCTGCCTGGGGCCCATACCACAACGGTATCCTGCCCAGCCTTCTGCTCTTCTTCCCTTTCTTCAGGGCTCCCCTCACTGATCCACACCTCTTCTGCATACCCTTTCTCTTCTCTAGCTAGATGCTGCAGCACTCCTTTTTCATCAAGGACCCTCTCCTAAGACTCCGATTAGGAAAGAATAAAAGTATGATTTTAGGGTCACTCATGGCCCTACTAATTTTTAGAAAACTTCAAGAATATATAACTTCTATTTCTATAGCTCCTTAGGTGGAGACCTGTAGTTAAACAGAATGGACTGCGTCACTGGCTCTATCAGGGCAAGAGGAAGTGAATCAGGAAAGCAAGGCATGGTCTTCTTTGCTACCATATTTTCAGTGTCTTTCTCAATCATGCATGAATAAATGAATGAATGAAACAGAGGAATTCAGTGGACAGAGCAATAGGATAAATGAATAAAATCTGCAGTAAAGCTTTACTGATGTAGCCTCCTTAAAATATAAGGGTACCATTTTTGTGTACCATCCAGATAATGAAAGCTTGAAACATATTTTATTATTATTACTTTGACTTGGAAACAATTATAAATGTATCATTCACCTTGTTAACATCTACAGTTGAATATACTCAGTTGAAAAGAATGTAACCTTCTTATGATGCTCAAGGTCATGTTGGGCCCAGCAATCATTACACGATGCTATAAAACAACAAAATACTCAATGGTTAAAAGATCTGGAAGATTTTTGTGCCCCAATACTAAATCACCCTAGTTGGCCACATTTTCTGATGTCTTAGATGTATTTTTTGTCATTTTTCTCTTGCTGTTTCTGGCTGTCACTTCTTTCTCTCACCATCTACTCTCCACATTTGACACCTTCTCCTGCAACCTCACTGGCTCCCTTCCTGATTTCCAGCTAACCACTTTCCCATAAGCTAGATCTACAAATAGTCATTAAAATTGCATCTGTTAGTTCTATGAGTAGAGGTAAATAGAAATAAAGCATTTGTATTTTCATATATACATACTATATGTTTTGATACTTCCTTATTTTTGGCTATATTAGAGGCAGATAAAGTTTTCAGATAAAATATTTGCTGGATAATAAGGCATTCCTTAATGGAGTTGGTTCATTGAAGAAACAACAGCAGGATTGACAAAATGCCGTTGTCTGCCTGATTACTTTATATTCAGTGACAAATATGTCACATTTAATGAACAAATACATGTCACATTAAAAAGCCTGGAATTCAAGTCTATTTGCACACATAGGAAACAAAGAGTCTTAGGGGTGATGGTGAAATTATATTAAATAAAACTGTGACAAAATTGTACCCATAGACGAATAGCTCCCATATGGCTGATGAGGAGATTATGGGATACCCCGTAATGAACAATTAATGACTCCTGTCTCAGGGAGATGAGAGGGGGAGAAAGAGAGGATTTACTTCTTATCCTTGGAGTTTCCTGGCTGGCTTTTATTTAAATGAATCTCTTTAGAGCCATTGTGGTTTTAATTTCCTGTTCATGATGACCTAAGGAGAGTACTCCTACGGTCCTGTCCTCATTGTGTAGCTAACATTTTCTAAAGGTAGCTCATCGTGGGTCTGTTAAATGACCTCGCCCAGGGACACCACCCACACACAGGTACTCACACGAGATTGTACAGAAGAAAAATCATGACCCAATTTCATGAGAACAAGTTTTAATTCTCGTGTGCTTTTTTCTCTGCAAGCACTTGACAGTTCTGTGTGCTGTGCCATTGCCACAAGCTTGTGGTATCAGATGTGGCCTCAGGAATTCACGTGGGGAAGTCCTCTCACAGAATTCCAATGCTAAGTGAAGACAGGCTTTTCTGAGCCCCACAGAGGAAGAACTAAAGACCACATACATCCATGATCAGAGGGCTATATTCTCACTTCCTCCTTGGGATAGTAAGCATATGGTATTCCATGTCAGCAATCTAATCCCATGTTCGCAAAAAAAAAAAAAAATTAGTCATGTTCCTAAGGATTACTCCTTCCCTGACAAAATCCTGCAAAAACTCAGGAAGTGGGACAATAAGACCCCAACTGAGCTTTCTCTCTCTTTCTCTGCCCTACGCATAAACTTGTCCCCAGCATTTGTTCCTATACTTTTCTTTTCTGCCCTTTAGATAAACTTTTTTCCTCCCATTTCTGTTCAGTCCACCTCTATATCTCTGTATGTTATTCACCTTCCTTCCACATTAAAATATAAGCACACTTAAAATACGTCATGCCTCTTTTGCCTTAGGTTTCTGAGTCTTCAAATAAATTCTATAGGTGGTCAGATGCCAAGAATTTTAGTTGCCCACCCACCTCTGGTACATCAATATAGGAAACCTAAAAATTGGCACGTTTATGCAAAAAAGTTATATTAAACCATTTCTAGGCTTTTAGGGTCCTGCACGCATGTGCACACACACATGTACATACACACTCATATGCACATACAAGAGATTGGGCCTAAAGTGAGATTTTGGTTGATTTATCTTTGTAATGCCACAGATCTCTTCTAAGCCAAGGTAGTATCTGCTTTGAAATCAATATTTACATACGGCCATGCACAGACAATGAGACAAGACATATTCTCTAGCGCAGTTTTCCCTCCTTTATGACAAAAGCTACATGTTGCCTTTCTCCTGGTTCTCTTTCCCTCTCTTTTCTTAAAATGAAAGCCTTCTGTTAAACCGTGGTGATGCACTTACTCATTTATCTCCTCCGTGTGATTCTGGTCCTTCACCTTTATGTCTGCCTGGTGTTTTCAGGCACAGCAAACTGCTTTCCCACAAGCAATCCTGCAATATGAGCCATCCTTCAGCAACAAGAGCAAATGAAGGTTGAAAGCTCTATCTGATACCATTCCTCAAACCTTTTCATTCTTTGCTGAAACCCAGGGCTGCATTTCTTGCCCCAATATCACTTTGGGTATCAAACTAATGTCTTGAGTTCAATAGGATCTACCAGTCAGTTGGCTAAAGTGGCCTTTATTTTGAAAAAGAAACAGTACATTACATTTTAACCCCAGATTCCTGTGACGAATTCATTTCCTTCCACATAGGATTCTGAATGGAAATGTGTTTCTACAACATGGGCTCTGTCCTTACAGGAACAAGGACATAATGTTGGGACTGAAGACCATAGCTTTGATCATGTGGAGTTCACAGAGAGAGACGAATACCAACTCTGATGAGACTGCAAATCAAACACGCCATATTGTTTCTTGATGGTTCTCTGAGAGTTAAAAATATATATGAGAGAGATGTCTTTTAAAATAGAACCATGTTTACTACTATGGATCTAATTGTTATGCATGAATTTTACTGTATTTGCTTTATTTATTTAAATATAAATAATTATAGTAGGATGAGGAGGAGGAGGAGTAATACTAACAACAAAGATATCAACGGTATGCTAACCCAGAGCACTGCCTGGATACCAGGCCCTTGTTTAAACCCTGGACATATATTAACTCATTTAACCCTTACAAGAACACTCTGCGAAAAGCACTATTACTTGCACTTTAATATAGGAAACATAATAGTAACTTTAAATAAACATGAACGAAGAGTATTTAGGTTAATGGTAAGTGAAATTTAGATGAAGAATTTAGATGAATATACTTAAATGAAAAAAGCAGTGAGCATTAGATTTTGCACAGAAAAGGTGAAGAGAAGCTGTCTGAGAGCATCCAACTCAATCTCCCCGGGATCCAACATGCCTGATGGTGGAGGGCGGATGGACGATTAAGTCCAGAATGAATGGACAAATAGATACGCTGCAGATATACTATTAAGAATTACTATGAAATGGACATAAGCCCCCAAAGCTCAAAGAAAGTAAACATTTTCAAGTCATTATTTTCAAACTACACTTCACTGGGGATGGAGGAGGTTTAGCGGAATCCACCACTGCCAGTTTATCTTTATTTGAGAAAAAGCCTTGGATTCAGCACAGAAATAGCTTTTCAGAGGTATATTTATGAAAAACCACAAAATACCCTTTCCCATCATGAGTTCCCATTTTGGAATCACAGCTTCTGTTTTCTAATTTGATGAATTTTATTGTGAGTTGCCAAAAGAGGAAATGCGCTTAAAACTTGTGAAAGCTGAATTTCCTGTCTACATATATAAGTGAAAAACAAAGGCGATATTTGATCAGAGTAAGAAAACGCAACATACAGTTGTATGATTTCCACCCCTTTGACTATTATGTATTGTCTGCTTTCTTTGTGTTCCATATGTGTGATAAGAGTCTAGGAATAAGGATCATTTATTGTGGTCCAGGGTTGAGATTCCTGGGCTTGGTTCAATAATTATATCTGCCCTCATGTATCAGCCAGAATCCCAAAGATCCACAAGAAGAAAATAAAATATCAGCAGTCCACTTCATGCTTTTCAGCAGAAATCCTTAGTGAAAGGTGTTAATTATTGAAAAATTGGTCAGTACAGCCACCTTTTCTATTTAATTTATTGAAATAATACTTATTTTAGATATAATTACTTGACCTCTTTAATTGAAATTTCTTTCTGCATATTTTGATTCTGTGCTATGATCAAAAACCTCATTGTCTCCGAGGATTCAAACAATCAATAATATAAAATAAATATAAAATATCCAAAGAAAGAAGTAAACTCAGAGCTAAATACATTTGAACATGAAAATGTAGCTTAAAATACAAACTTCAGAAACCTTATTTGCTCTGTCTATAGAATTTAGAAAAAGGAAAAAAGATATATTTTGAATTCCACCAGAGTCTTTTTAATCAAAAGTTTACTCAAGCTTAATTTCTTGCAAAAAGCCATTTTTCCTGTTACTTTTTTTTTAAAATTAAGTTCACTTAAGAGATGAGCCTTAAGATATTTCATTAGTTTTGTTGTTTGAGGAGATGGACAAATCTTAGAAAGAAGTGGAGTATTGATAAGGATGTTACAGATGAATGGTCGCTCTTTTGATTAGTGAAGCGCTGAAAGATATCCTGAGAATGATTGGGGCAACTGAGTCAGACCCACACAAATATGAAATGATTAAATGAAAATGCAATCAGCAGTGGCCTGGGAGCACTGCCTGGTGAGAGATAATACCGTAGCTCTCTAATTGGCTCGTAGCAGACATGCAGGATGACGGATTTCAGTTGTGGGATTGCCAGTCCTGCTTCCCCTAGCACTATTATCTCAGAGTGACACTTCCATTACTCTGAGCGGAGAAAGATGAACGTCACCTGTCAAGGGCTGGTTAATTGTGTTGCTAGATGTATGTTGCCAGGGCGCAGGTTGGACATTTATGAACATAACTGCTTCCTCTGATGTCCGCCATCCTTCAGGGATCGATATGGCTCTTACAGTAAGCACGTAATTGAGTGAAGGCACTTACCACTGAGGGGCTGAAGATGAGCCCATTGTGTGAGCTTCATTGTCCATACATTCACCATAAATGAGCTGATATTTGCCATTTATTGTGTGCAGCATTGTGGAAATGGAAACTAATGTGCCACTTTCATTTGTTTTCTAGATAAATGGGGAAGATGTCCAGAATCGAGAAGAAGCAGTCGCATTGCTGTGTAGCGATGAGTGCAAGAGAATTGTGCTGCTCGTCGCAAGGCCAGAGATTCAGGTCAGAGCGGAGATCAGAAATCTTGAGACTGAACTTGACATCCATTATTTGCCATTCTATATCGAATCAGTACTATGGCTTGGTAAAGCCAAGTATGCAAAACATAATTAAGAGTCATCTTTCCTAACTTACCAACCTCATCAACCTTATCTTTTTGGAGAAAAAAAAAAAGAAGGAAAAAAAGCACACAAGATGGAACCATTATTCTCTCCTTCCACTTGCCAGTTATTTGAATGAAATCATAAATGAAAAATGGTTGACTTTACATGATTCTTAATTCGCTCTGGATCCTTGCTTTAGGTTTCTATCTAAAAATACTTAATTGGCATATGAAGGTATCTTGAAAGAATCTCTAACGAGAGAAACATTAGCATATCCAACTATCAACTTAAATCTTTGTAGAAGAGCTTTATCAAATAAAGTGGCCTGCGTAGCATGATGTAGTTCCATGTATAATAAAGGAATTTTTTCCAAGTGTAGTGTGACAAAAACATCTCTCTGGCCAAAAACAAGCAGATAGCTTCTGGAGGAATTGTTTTTTATATCTTTAACAGAGGGAGATGTCATGAAAGTAAAGGAAAGGTAATGGTGGAAGAAAAGTGCTATTGGTCCTTCTTTTTATAAGCTTTTTATACCCCACCACAATGCAGAAAGGACAGCACGCTGTCACCATTCTATCCACCCGTCAGTAGTTTGAGTGAAGTTGCTTATATCACCATTTGTCTCCCAGGTTATTGATCTGATATTTTTCAAGCTCAGTAACTGCATACTATCTATAAATTACATTGAGTAAGTGTATTTCAGTGTCAGGCTAAATCCTGACTTGAATATAGTGGTTATAAAAGATCACCCTTTCCGCATATATTCCCTTTATGCCCTTGACCATTCTAAATGGATCCCATAAAGCCTGCTATAGCCCAAGGCAGAGTAAAGTTACACACCTGAGGTTTCAGGAGTGGGGAAGAGAGCCTACATGCCTGGCTGGACTGCCTCTTTAGGAGTGCATTTAAAAATACAGAAAACGTATGAAAGTTCACTAATTATCTGGAAGTTTTGCAAACCAGTTAGTCTCACTGATCCCATTTTCTTGAAAAAGAACAATATAAAGGGGCTAAACATATGTTAGTGAAATGCATGGTAAACTGAAGAGAACTCAGGAATCGTCTCTATTATAGAAAAGATATTTCGATGTCATAATGTGGTTTCCCTGCTCTTTCCATGTAACTGCTAGAGAACCTCATTAATTTAGAATTAAAGTATTTCCTTAAACTATGCCACAGAATGGCTATAACGGACTGTGGAAAGAATCGAAATTAATGACATAAGACTAGATCCTGTTAATCGTTAATAGAATACATATGCTTGGTAGAACTGGTGGCATTTTCAAATATCTGACTACACTCCTGACCTAACAGAATCAATGTATCAATGTTGGAGGATGAATTTCCAAACAAGACTTCCTTTCCACAGTTGAGAAAAGATGGCCGTCTGACTACAGGGTACTCTGTCCTGTCAAAATCAGGATCTGCTTCAGTCCCTTGATCCTAAAGAAGCCTCATGACACGGGAAGAAAGCTAATTGCATTTAGAAAATCAGATTTCTAGAAAAAGAAAGAAAGAAAACGGATCTTAACACCGTATTTTAAAAATGCAATTTAAGCAGTACTTGCTACAAAATGGCAAGAAAAAAAATCCAAGAAAACCTTGCCTTTATATCACCTATATTTTTTATCAATTTTAATGTCTCTTATTATTGTATTTTTTGCAAATGAATTTTAGTCCGTGAAAATGTGGAAGTTTCTTGTGTGCTTTTTCTAGCCTTTTTCTTTTGTTAATATTTCAAATACTCTCTACATTCTTAGAAATGATCTACAGATTTGCTGGGGGCAGTCTTGTACATCTGTGCAATATTTTTAAATAACTCATTTCTTTCATTCCCTGTCAACTTTCTTTCATTTTCTGCCCATTTTCCTCCTCAGACCATTAAAGATATTGCTATTCTGTCCTCTTCCCCTTGGGACACTGGGGCAGAGAGGGCTCTTATAAGAACTTGTAAACACTACTCCTGAGACAATGCAGATTGTTCCTTTCTCTGAAATGCCATGTGTGTTCCACTGCTGTGCAGACAGATCCCAGTTTCATAAAGAAAGTCCGCTGTTGCTGCAGCTCAGCTCCAGGGAAAGGTCGGCCTATGGCGGAGTCTGAAACTCAGGCTGCCAGAATGCAGGGTTAGGTAGAAAGGGAAATACAAGTGGGAAAGGAGGTGAGCAAGAAGCTCTCCTTACTCACTGTGCTGTGTATCCCTCCAGCCGAAAGCCTCCTCAAAGTAGATGTACGCTGACTGCAGATGGCAGCTCAAGGATCTGTGGGATTAGCTAATAAGAGTTACAGGGAATCATTAATTTCTACTGTTTGTTCTCCTTATCTTTCCCACCCCTTCATTTAAATTTCAGAAGACTCTGTTCCATCATTCACTACATCTGTGCAAGCAAATATTTTGTTTTGACCTGATTAAAGAAAAATTCCTTGGTGTGCTTATAAAAAGTAAACATTTCTAGCTCAACGTAATTTCTTTTGGAGTCTGGAGTTTGCAGCTTCATGAAACTTACAAGGGATTAAAGAATGTAAAGCAGGGCACCTGGGTGGCTCAGTTGGTTAAGCGTCTGCCTTAGGCTCAGGTCATGATCTCAGGGTCCTGGGATCAAGCCCCAGATCGGGCTCCCTGCTCAGCAGAGAGCCTGCTTCTCCCTCTCCGTCTGCAACTCCCCCTGCTTGTGCTTGCATGTGCTTTCTCTCTCTCTCTCTCTCTGTCAAATAAATAAATAAAGTCTTTAAGAAAAAAAAAAACAGAATGTAAAACTTAGACAATTATAAATTGAATTTGAATTTTTAGTCAGCTTCATTTTCATAGTTCACCTGCATATCAAAATCAGTGAGGTAGAACTTGGTCAAGGTATTCAGGCTTCATTAAGATAAATGAGGATGAATAAATGTGTCTACATTTTTAGCCTTGGTCAAATTTGAGTAATTTAAATTCTAGGTAGCCTTTAATAAATATCAAGAAACTTACAACTACCTTCATATTAGGAAATATGACTCATGCATATGATGCCGTTTCTGGTGCAACTTAATGTCCTCTCAGAGTTTGTTTTCAAGTTTTACAGTTTCGGTTACCCTTAAGAGCTTATTTTGCCCTTGTTGAGTGGTGAAAACACCTCAAACTACAGCGTACCCTTGAGCAAGGGATTAAGAGAGCTAAAGAGCCCCGCCCTCGGTCAAAAATTGGCGTGTAACTGCTGACTCCCCAAAAACTTAACTACTAATAGCCTACTGTTGATTGGAAACCTTACTAAAACATGAACTCTCTATTAATACATATTTTATATGTCACATGTATTATATACTATTCGTACAATATAGTAAGCTAGAGAAAAGAAAATGTTACTAAGAAAAGCGTAAGGAAGAGAAAATAGATTTAGAGTACTGTACCATATTTATTAAGAAGAAAAAATCTGCACGTAAGTGGACCCACACAGTTCAAACCCCTGTTGTTCAAGGGTCAACTGTATTGTCAATTTCGGCTCATTAGAAAGCTGCTGTTTCTTTTAACACAGAGTAAAACAGAGCATGGACAATAATTCAGTTAATTTAATCAGCACAGACAGCTAATTTATGTAATCCAGCTCCAGAAATCCACTTTGAGGCAAATTATCTGTATTGACTGTCAACACTCATCATATTAGCAAGGTTTCCCACTTCACTTTGTATTGAGAAGCCGAAAGGATTTATTCAGTTTAATTTGTGTAAGACTCCCCCCAGAATACTTGCATCCTGAGCCCACAAACAAAACCCTGTGTGTTCCACACTGCTCCACTCCCCTTAGATGCAACATTTCAGATATATATGTGTGTATATATATATATATATTTTATGTGTGTGTGTATATATACATATATATATATATATATATTTTTTTTTTTTTTTTTGAAATTCAACCTACCTGGAAAATGAATCAAAATAGACATGGCATAGCATCACCTTTTTTTTTTTTTTTTTTTTTTTGAGAAGAATATCTTAGAATTTTCTTTTCTTCCCCACAGATAAAATAAATGTCTGTTTGTGGCAAGCAGCCATCTTGTTAACTTGGAAGCCATCTGCCTAAAGATAAAAAAGCAGGATGAGGGTAGCATCAGTGTGTTCTGGGGGTGGGGAACACTTTGTATGTAGTCTCATTGGGGGTTGTTTTTAAGGAAAAAAAGCCTAATTGTCTCATGGCCCTATTAGTACCATTGCAGCGCTTTAATACGGGCACTGTTGGAGGTAATGAGCATGACAGCTGTGGATTATGCAATATGCTTTTCATATATGCTGAAAGACGGTAATGTTCTGTGCTGTGAGATCTACTTGGTTATGAGAGAAAATCTGTGGCTCTGTTTCAGGAAAGGATAAAAGGCATCTGAGTCCAATTTTGTCTTTTAATCACCTTTTCTTCCTTCTGAGAGGTGAACTTATCAGAGGCTGGTATTCTGAAGAGAATCATTATGATAAAAGGAACTGGTCGGGCATCGCCATTTAAGTTTACCCTCTTTTAGCATGAGCTCCCACTAACCTAATATAATGTACTAATGTATTCTTTTGCAGCTGGATGAAGGCTGGTTGGAAGATGAAAGGAATGAATTCTTAGAGGAGTTAAACTTGGAGATGCTGGAAGAACAGCATAATGAATCGATGCCGGGCACGGCCAACGAGGTGGAGCAGGTAGGCCCAA
>CM052897.1:63624396-63640520 GCA_028534135.1 Potos flavus | reverse complement strand
GAAGGAATAAGTACAATTTTTTTCTATTAAGATCTTTCTCTCTTGGAAAGCTTTGGGACGATTGTTGCCAGAGTACAGTAAGATTCAAATGTTGAGGGCGCCTGGGTGGCTCAGATGGTTAAGCATCTGCCTTCGGCTCAGGTCATGATCCCAGGGTCCTGGGATTGAGTTCTGCATCGGGCTCCCTGCTCAGTGGGGAGCCTGCTTCTCCCTCGGCCTTTGCCTCTCTGTCTCTCTGTCTCTCACGAATAAATAAATAAAAATCTTTAAAAAAAAAAAAAAAAAAGATTCAGATGTTGACCCAGGCACCGTTCGACCTCATTCAGAAATTTAACAGCAAAAATATGCATTGCTTTTCAATATGCCAGCTGGAGACAAACTATATTTCATGAGCTAACCCCTCTCCCCAAAATTAATTTTATAATTTAAAATATTAATGTGTCTATTTGAATAGTTAGGCAAGTATAAGATGATGATGACATGATGTAAGCCATCAATCTTATTTATGTTTTTGGTATCGTGGTCCTACCTATGTACTCTTCGACAGGAGTTGCACTATTTGAGATCATTGATATCATCTCGCCCTAGGGTCACATAATCATTCAACCAAAAACGCTGAGCTCCTCATATGTCCCAAGCACCACACTTGATCCTGAGCATACAAATTAAAATAAGCAAAGTTTCTGCTCTTAATTAATTCACTGCTAGTGAAAGGTTACAGAGGGACCTGTGGCAAACTGAGTCTTGGTATTCTTCTGTGATTGTTGTTGTTCCTATGGGAGAAAAACAAGATCAATGTATCCGAGATTTTTTATGTTAACTTCATGTCAGTCATCTGCCTGATATAATTTCATGAACACTTCTGCTGTCAGTTTATTGATTTGTTTAATTATCACCCTGGTCTCAACATGAATTCTTCCCACATTCTAAAAGATAGTTTTTTTGGTGTTTTGTTGTGTTATTTTTTTAAGGTAGTTTTAAAAAATCCTGGACAGTTAGGCTTAGGGACATGAAGCACAAACATCCTGTCACTTTACCAAGATGCATGATGGAATATATTGCCATGCTAGCTTTCCATAACAGAGACGGATGCGTGTGTGTATGGGCACAGGCCCGTATATTAAATAAATCGTTACATTGCAGACCAGGTGTCAAAGCCATGTGCGCTCTACTCTGTGCTGAGCACGGATGCTCATTGGCCACTTCACAAACAGTAGTTCATGCTCACGAGCAATGCTGCTACCGTGGTGATTGCTTTTCAATATAGGTAGGACAGATTGAAATTTTTATGTATGACTTCGACGCTGGCCACAAATAAAGATATTTTTTGGTGGCAGCTGCTGGTTATAAGCAAGAAAGCCCTCGCTCCAGGCTTTTTCTCTCTTAGATACAAAATGTGACCTGATACAAAATTGACAGGAGGATGTTGGAATAAAGAAAGAAGGGAGAAATCCTGTCCGGGTAAAGTGATATGGTGTCAAATGCTGCCTACTCATCAGACATAACACAAATGCTAGGTCTTTTGAGGTAACACTAGATGTCCCTGAGGTTAGATTCTCATTGTGTGGAAATTTTTCTTCGGCATGAGACTGAAAAATGGTAAGAAGGACAGAAACCTTTAAAAGTCTTTGCCCTAAAAAAAAAAAAAAAAAAAGTCCTTGGCCTTATAAACAATAATACTACATGAGAAATGTCTTGGTAGAAGCATTGCCTGTCACCATAATAATTCCATAGGGAAATGATAAATGATAGGATGACCTTACATTAGAAACCAGGAATTCTAGGTTTAGGAATGGAAAACCCCTTTTTTATTTTCACACTTGCTCATAAACCGGTGACTAAAGAAAGGGGAATTAGATAAAAAAACAGATTGTATCTGTACTTCAAAACTAAAATCCATATACACGTTAAAGTTTCACTTCACATACTCTCCTTGGTGTTAGGGTTGCTGTTGACACATTGTGGAACACCTCCCATGCCATAATTTGTGTATCCTTGGCACTCCACACAAAAATAAGATTTAAAAAAAAATAGCTTTCTTGTATTTTTAAGCTCATTAAAGATATGAAAAAATATAAATGTAAATAATGTGGGGTATCCACTCAGATGTCCACTATCCATAATATCCTCTGGAGGGTTTATGGCACATGTGAATGTCACCACATCGGATTCTATTGTCAGCTTATAGAAGGGACCATACAGATATACCAAGTGCTCCACAGTGAGTCACAATTACTTATTTAGAATATTATTTTTTTTATCAATATGACATTTAAAATCTCAGCATATTTTCAACAAATGAGGAAAACTATTTTAGGGAAAGACCGAGAGTCCTTAAATAACATTATACATGGTCATGTTCTCTCCTCCAGAGTTTATGTTACGTTTTGTTCTGCTGCTGTGGGAGAAAATAAAACAATTTTCTTGATAGACTCTTCCACGCCTGTTTTCGAATAGTTTTCTCACGCTTTCAGTCCTTCTTTAACACTAACAGGCTTAATTATATTTAATTGTATAATTACACCTGCTAGAGGGAAAGATATACCTAAAATGGTAAGTTTACACATAAAGGAAATACAATGTAGAAACTGCCATGTAGACTAGTATATGATACGTGATGGAGGAAAAAATAATTTTACCCTCTTCACAGAGAAAGCACTACATATGCATCCTCTTAGGACAGCCACAGTTCATTGTTCTGCATGAAAGCCGTAAACTACCAAGGAATAAAGGGTACATATGAGTGTGTCTTCATAAATATGTCAAAAATATATTTTTCTGATATCACTCCCATGTCTGGCAATCAGTGCTGCTCCGATTTTCATGAGAACTGCCACTTTGCGTAGAATAAACTTCACCTCCGAAGGAAGTTCCGGTGGGGAGTAGAAAAATACTTTTAAGTAACCCAAAGCAGTCCTAAGATGACTTTGTTGCTTTTGAGCAATGTGATTTGGAGACACACTGAGGTCAGGGCACACATATGCAGGAATATGGCATCCTGGACATAGAAGAAATCCTGATTCTGGGGGATGGCACTGGTCTTTTCTACCTCCTTCTGAGTCACTAATAAGCTGATTCCATCTGGGATTAAACTTCCTCATCGATAGAGAGAAGGACCGAGGCTCCAGTACTAACCTATCCCCGAAATACTGTGCTGTCTGGCTTACCATGACCAGTGTGTTACTAGATCAGCGAAATTTCTTCTGAACTTGAAGTTCAGGGAAAAAAATCCTCATACTAAGGTGACTTGGCTTCAGAACTCCAGGCCTCCATACTGAAGAAGACCGGTTAGACCACCTGTCTCACTCATCCTTTTGTGTGTTACCACCTCAGAGACTCATAAAGCCATCTCATTTACACAACTTCCTGCCAGTTTCCCAAGTAACAGAGAATCTTAAGGTAAGAATCATTTATTTAAATATGGCCTATTTTATTTATCCCCAAGTCAGGTCTCCAAGCAGTTTTGGTTTTCTTCATTTCAATTCATAAAAAGCTGCCTTGAGCGAATTGCCTTTATTTCTAAAATGGTTAAGGATACTAAAATTAGAACCGCTCTCTAGGAACCATGCTTTTGCCAAGAAGCATCCTTTTTTTCAAGCAAGTTTTGCAACAACCTGTGTTTTTTTCAAAATAACTGATTTTGTTTGATCTCTCAACTTTATTTTCTCAGCCAAAAAAACAAGAAGAAGAAGAAGGCACAACAGACACGGCAACCTCGTCTTCCAACAACCATGAGAAGGACAGTGGGGTGGGGCGCACGGATGAAAGCTTGCGGAATGATGAGAGCTCAGAGCAGGAGAACGCAGCCGAGGATCCCAAAAGCACATCTTTGAAGAGCACAAGAGAGCTGGGGCAGAGCCAAGACACTCTGGGAAGCGTTGAGCTTCAGTGCAATGAGAGCATCGTGTCTGGCGAATACATTGACTCCGACTGCCTTGGCAACCCAGACGAGGAGTGCGAAAGATTCCGACAGCTCTTGGAGCTCAAATGCAAGATTCGAAACCATGGAGAGTACGACCTGTATTACTCGAGCAGCACAATAGAATGCCATCAAGGGGAACAAGAGGGAGTGGAGCACGAGCTACAGTTGCTTAATGAAGAGCTAAGAAACATTGAACTGGAGTGCCAGAATATCATGCAGGCTCACAGGCTCCAGAAAGCAACAGCCCAGTATGGAGACATCTGGGCTTTGCACGATGGAGGATTCCGGAATTACAACACCAGCCTGGATATGCCACGGGGAAAACTAGACGACATCATCGAACACCCAGAGAAGTCGGACAAGGACAGTTCTAGTGCTTACAACACAGCAGAAAGCTGCAGAAGCACCCCACTCACTGTGGACCGTTCCCCTGACAGCTCCCTTCCCAGAATGATCAACCTCACCAATAAGAAAAACCTGAGAAGCACAATGGCCGCCAATCAGTCCTCTTGCGGACAGAGCAGTAAAGAGTCGACCTCCACCAAAGCCAAAACCATCGAACAAGGCTGCAGCATGGAGGGCAAGGAGAAGATTTCAGAAAGCAGCAAGCTTTCTGATCAGGAGAAAACCAGCAGCGAACATATCCCTTACCTCTCTCCTTACCACAGCTCCTCCTACAGATACGCAAACATCCCAGCACATGCCCGGCATTATCAAAGCTACATGCAGTTAATTCAACAGAAATCTGCCGTCGAGTACGCTCAGAGCCAGCTGAGTTTAGTGAGCATGTGCAAGGAGTCCCAGAAGTGTTCCGAGCCCAAGATGGAATGGAAGGTGAAAATCAGGAGCGACGGGACCCGGTACATAACCAAGAGACCTGTGCGAGACCGGATTCTGAGGGAACGTGCCTTAAAGATCAAGGAGGAGCGCAGTGGCATGACGACGGATGACGACACCATGAGCGAGATGAAAATGGGCCGCTACTGGAGCAAAGAGGAGAGAAAGCAACACCTGGTTCGCGCCAAAGAGCAGCGCCGGCGCCGGGAGTTCATGATGCGGAGCCGCTTGGAGTGTCTTAAGGAGAGCCCCCAGAGTGGCAGCGAGGGCAAGAAGGAGATCAACATCATTGAACTGAGTCACAAAAAGATGATGAAAAAAAGAAACAAGAAAATTTTGGACAACTGGATGACAATCCAAGAACTGATGACCCACGGGGCCAAGTCTCCTGATGGCACACGAGTTCATAATGCCTTTTTGTCAGTCACCACTGTATGACCGAATGAATGGGATACAACTGATTTTAGGAGGGTGCTACCAGTTTGGGTAGAGTATGATTGCCTCGTTCAATGTGGCATTTTTATATATATTTTGTGACTCTTTATAGTTTAAATTTTTTGTAAGCAAAAATACCTGGTAATTTTTCATTTGTTTTTCATATGCTGGTACCTTCTTTTTGGCCGAGATCTTTCTTTAACTTGTGATATATTCATATTACTCATTTATATATATAAAAACAAACAAAAGGAAAGAAAACAAAAAACTTGGACAAAAACACTGAGGAGCCAATTAATTTCCTATTTTAATGTATCTATTGTAAGTTAAGATCTGGATTTATTTCTCTAGTTTACTTATTTTCTACTTTAAAAACAATTCAATGCCAAAACATTTCTATGCTTGCTTCTTGGCATAATACATATTAAATCAACCCTGTTAATAAATCATGTGCCACATCTTGTCTTATACATAAAAACCACCTCTTTTTAATAGCCCTTTGTACATTTAACACATAAATGGCCGTTGTCTTTGTCTCGGTGAAGTGTAGGTGGACAATCTTCCTGTGGTATGTAGTGACATTGGTCATGTAGCAAGATAATTGTAATTGTGACAATAAAAAATAAATTATTACCCTTAAGAAAAGTTATCAAGGAGTGTTTTATTTTCATTGTCCACTATGGTTACCAGATTTCAATTAATTATTAAATTAAATTAGTTATATATGTATACTATTTAGAAGACTCCTAATTGTGAACTATAAAATGTGTACATTTTCTATCACTTTTTTCCAATAAAACTGTCTTGAAATACTTCACATAGATCATTGCGTCACATATTCTTACCAGGATTCAACTAAATAATATATGTAGAGCATCCAACAGATGTTAACTAAACATCCGATAAATATAAGTTTATCTCCCCTTGCCTGCCATCCGTGAAAGGTAAAGCCAGGAAAAATTTAGGGAAGGACATGGAGAGAGGATCAGTGAAGTGTCTGAAAATGTTTATAATGGCACTAAGTGTATTAGTTGGCTTGGGCTGCTGTAACAAAATATCCTAGACTGGGTAGCCTAAACAACGGGAATTTATTTCTTAATGGCTCTGGAGGCTGAGAAGTCCAAGATCGGGGTGCTGGCAGATTCAGCAACTTGAAGAGGGCTCTGTTCCTGTCTTGAAGATGGCCACCCTCTCCCTCTGTCTTCAGATGGCAGAGACACAGAAAGGAAGTTGTCTGCTGTCTCTTCTTGTAAGGGCACTGAACCCCTCATCAGAGCTCCACCCTCATGACTCCATCTAAACCCAATTATTTCCCAAAGGCCCCATCTCCAAATACCATCACACTGGAGGTTAGAACTTGTTCAAAATATGAATTTTAGGGGGACACAATTCACTCTATAGCACTACATGCATTTATTTAGTTGATCATTTGGGAATAAATTTGGGGGAATCATCTTTTTAAGAATTTCCAGCATAGTCAACTATAAATGCCTTATATGTCAGTTTATGAAAAAGAAAGGCTTGCTAGATTATCAGATAGGTTATTTAAATCTAGCTTTTCAACATAAAACCCACATATATGTCAATCGTGGTGCCTCCAAAGGAAAGGCCAAATTGACCATGTACATGCAAACATGAGTTTGATCACATTTTCATTCAACCCAAGAGATTGTTGGAGACACAATGGAGACACAACATCTGAATATCTCTGAAGCTACTTTCCTGTTTAAAAGCCAATAGTGACTTCTTATTCGCTCTTGAATCAGACTCTGATGCCTTGGCCTTATGTTCCAGGCCCTTCATTTATTTGCCCACTTTGCCTACTGCTCCTGCTTTTTAGGTCTTCTCTGAGTTTATCCCTGGCTTTCCGTTTCTACTCTAGTTATCTTATACTATTCTCCTGTCTGGGGTTCTTGTGCCAAATTCTACACTTCCCTTAGAGTGTAATCACACAGACGTTTTCTCTTTGGAGCCTCTTTTGATGACACCAGATTTTCTCAGCATTTTGGCATACTCTATAATGCACCTGTGGTATTGTTTTACCTTCTTTTTTTTTAATCCTGTTATTTGAATCACGTACATAGAATGTATTGTCTCCCTGCATAGATTTTAAGTTCATGGAGTTGGGCCCTTGTATGCCCCCTCTGTCTTTGTAAACCTCTGTAGAATACCATTTGAATAATAATGAATGCTGGTTGAATTAAATTATTATACTCATTTATCTCTCTCCTCCACATATGGGTCTTTTTGTTACTGTTTTCCTTACTCTTCTAGCTTTCCAAGTTCTTATCTCCTTAAGGGCCGTTACATAGATGGAAAAAAAATGAATCTTAATTACATACAATGAAAAGCTGGGCTCAGAAATTTTAAAATAAGTGATAGTAATAGCAATCTAAGGCAACTGAAAATTTCATCACTTCCAACTTTAGCCATTGTTAATACAATCACTAGGACTACTCTGAATGCACTTGGAATTTTTAAAATAAGAATGTCTATCTTAAAAGCTCAGTTCTTTCTTGACCTAATGCCTGTGGTTATTGTTTATCCTCTTGACATAACTGGGTTTAAATATTCACTGTGTTCAAATTACTCCTATAGATAAATGTGATTTGGAACCAACACGTAGATTTTTCCAGAAGAAACATGGACACATCTCACAGAACGCAGTGTTTCCGAAGTTACCAGTTTAACTTTAGTTTTATTAAGGCCAAGTGTTCTTGCCAATTTTTAAAAAATGTGATGTTGGTATTTTTCATGTCTGTGTTTATACATTCTACAAGTTGAGAAATGTCTTTTTTCAAAAATCAGTGAATATCTGAACTGTTATGTTTTTATCTTTCTACGTAACCTATCTTTGTGCTAAACATGTTTTTTTAGTAAATGAATAATAAATCTGTTGCTCAGCAAAGAAAAATAATTGGTTATATGTGGGATATTTTATTTCAGTTCAGAAGAAATATGTGAGTGTAAAGAAGAAAAATATGTTATTTGGACAAACCTTTGAAAGTCCATATTTTGTTGCTTTTTATACTCAAGATGTAACAGAAATTGGTGTTAGGATCCACATGTGAATGACCTAAGGAGTGGAAAACAATGCATATTTGATGGGTATCTCTTCGCTGCATGCCATGAAGAAGGCTATTGTTGCCATCTACTTTTGTGCAGATTGTCCTTCTCTGAAGACATAACATGGGCTGGGGGAGGACTCCTCTAAGGTACCCTTTTTGCAGCCATGTGCTGCTCTAATCCATGTCTTATTGGTGTGTCTAGATCTTCCGCCCAAACACATTTCTTTTTTCCCTCCAATGAGCTTCTGCTCTCTGTTTCAAATTCTTTGCTTTGTGATGGGTGCCATTGTTCACCTTCTCTTTCATGCTTATCACCTAAGTCTGCTCGAATTTCTCTTATATCTGGTCAGCCACAAAGCAGTGTGTTATTTTTTTCTTCAAAATGTGTCACGCTATCTTCAGTACCCTAAATCACCTGTGGCTGGACTGTCATTGTTTCGTGCCTAGTTACTTCAGCAGGTCTCTACCTGGTCTCCCTGTGCGCCCTTTCCCGTCTATCCTACATATGGTGGCAACACTTGGCCTCCTAAATGTCACTGTCCTCACTTGCTTAGATACCTTCAAGAGTCTTTTCCTGAGCATGGGATACAATCTGAGTGCCTAAGATTATTATCTAAGGACTTCCATAATTTAACTTCAACCTGTTTTTCCACCTGATCTCATACTTCTCTCCAAGAGGGAATTCCAACTCAGATCTCAGGAAATGTGTGCCTGGGGTAGATGAATACTTTGATGCCCCTTCAAACTAATATTCTTTAAATTCTAAGTAAATTTATTTTCTATTAATTTATTATACTCTATTATTAATATCCATTATTTTCTATTTTTATTAGTAAACATTAGTATAACTGATGTAATATAATAGCATCATAATTACTATTAAATAATTTTTATTAATTTTCAATTAATAAAGGACACTGCAACAGGTTCACTGACTAATTCACTTGTAAAAAAAAGAAAAACAGCTAAAAAAAAAAGTTGCCCCCAGCAAATTATTTCTCACTTACTGGAAGTTTTGTTCTTTTTTCAGTTTTCTATCACTCTTTTTCAAAATGTATGTGTTTAGAAGTACATTAAAGGACTTGGACTTTAGATAGAACAAACCATTTCCCCCTATAAATATGCATGATATGGTTTCAGAATTTCAGTGAGTACTGACTACAGGAAGGCACTGACAAAAATAATTGACCAAGATAGCATCTAGTTAAGAGAACTTTGAGATTTTTCTGTTCTTTTGTTTTTTTGCTGTTTCCACACAAGTGGGCTGCCCTTCCTAGCCAAAGCAGAGCCAATTCACATGGCCACCCTGCTATGCTTTTGCTTTAGTCAGACACGCCTCCTACAGTTTTTCAAACACACCATTCTCATTTCCAACACCACTCTTTACTTGTTGTGTTGTTGTTGTTGTTGTTTTTACTTGTGTTTTGCAAGTTAGACAAAACCTTCTCTTTCCCCCCGTCCATCCTTCCATCGATGTTTATTTCCTATCTTCCCATCTCTCCAGAAGACCTGCCCTAACTCTTGCTAGCAGCCACTCTTATTTCTAAACACTCATAGATGGTATTGTCTTAACACACACTTGGCTTTCTACCACATAGTGTCTAATATTTTTTTCCTATAATGTGTCTGTCATGAGGATAGTGTGTTGCACAGTTAGTTACCATTGACACATATGTCCTTCTGCCATTTCTTCTGTTTTACCCAACAGCAGCTGCTCAGGATTTGGGGTGCCACACATTTTTTAACACATCCTAGTCAATGGTGTTGTATTGCAAAAAAGCGTTGCTTCTGGGTTCATGGACCATGTCTAAGCTAGAGTCCTGCTCGTTATTCAGTATCCCACTACATATTTTTAATTTATTACTATCTACTACTTACTTTCTGCCTTCCCACTCTGCCACTTACTAGGTTCGTATTCGCAGGCAAGTTACTTAAGCTTGCTGCTGCTTAGTATAGTGGAGATCATTATAGCCTTTTTCATACATTGAGAATTAAATGGATTAATACATATAAAGAAGCTAGATAAGTACTGGCACAGAATGTGTACTCAAGAGATATTAGCTATTATTTTTATTTATAGGTGATGTGTATCACGTGTGGCTGATATACCATGAATTCTGCAGCTACTAAGCCCTAGATCCCGGAAGCAAACTCGTGATAGTCTACCCCCAAAGTTTCTCTTCCTTCCACTGCTTCCAGCCTCCCCACTAATTAGGAATGGACATTAGAGTTCATAGCAACTTGTTCACAAAGCTCCATAAGTTCTGCTTCAAACGGGAGTCCAGACAGTTGACACCATTTTCTTTATGTCATCAAATAGACTTTGAAAGTCATCAAAGTGACTTTCTTTGCTTGGTTCAACTCTACCAGTCAGGCTCTTTTTTAATTGTATGTTGTCTGTGGTGGGGAATTATGATGGTAGATTTTGGTTTTGTTTCAGCTAAGTAGTACATAACTACATTCTGCTTCAAATCTATTATGACCCCTTTCTACTGGGCTGCTTGCCACATCCACAATCACAAATGTGCCATTGTTTTAAAGAACCTCTTGGATATCCATTTACAGGACTGTCACTAACCTTTACAGCCTGGTATTTTAATAGGAAGCATAGTCAGAGCTACCTATTCAAACCTAAAATAGATTTGAACAAGAAATCTAATAAACCAAGACATTTATTTAACTTCACCTCTGTGGTGGTGATAAGAATAGACTCAACAGGATGCGACTGCCCAGCATATCTTGGAATATTTGTCAGGCACTCTAGGAAGCAAAGCCTACTCAAATGTTTCCATACACCAGCCCTACCGTGATGTTTTCATTATGGCAGAGTCAATGAATAGAGCATAGATTGCTATTTGTGTCCATTTCATTTAACCTGACTTCTTTTTTTGAAACAGAGGACACTAATCAGAAAGTCAATTAGATGGAAGACACAAAAAATAGAAATGGCATAAAACACTTAAGAGAAGGAAATGTATTTGGGAGCCTACAATGTTTAGTTTGTTAGGTGCTCTATGTGGGTCATTAATAAACTTCTTGTCTTGGGGAGATGAAGTAGGAACACCTGAAATCTGACTGTATTAAGAAGTCAGCACAGAATCATGGCACCAGTGAGGAACACAGGAGGGTTAAGAGAGGTGAGGCCTTCTTCCTCTGGGCTCCCAATCACCTTCAGGAAGCCCTCTCTGCCCTCATAGTTCCACATGATGACCTACCCAAGGGACGGTTCTCATCACTTCTATCATCTTGAGCAAGTTATCTCCCTTCTTTGAGTCTGTATGTTCTCATAGAAAATGATAATATTGGAATAAGTGATCTCCAAAGCCCATTTTTTTCTAACATTCTAAAAATTGGCAAAATATAATAAAACATTGTATTCCACATTTCCTTTTGGTGCACCCATACCACAGTTTGTTATGGAGCTATCTTAGGTAAATTTCCTCATCTGCCTCTGAAGCGAATAAGGACATTGTCAAAAGGAAAAATAAAAAAGCAGTCCATTGGTGTAAAATAATGCTTCCTCTCTCCTTCCATGATTCACCAAAAAAAAAAAAATTTTTTTTTTTTTAAATCCATTTTCATGATGACTGCCACCCTCTGAAAGACTGCATATGCCTGGTATACTCTAGAACATCAAGGAGTTGGGATTTAGAAGAGAGACCTAGATCTGCAGAATCTTATATATTTATAGAGAAGATGAGAAGGGGATGGGCTCGTGTACCATTTGGATAATCTTCGGCTTTGCCGGTGAGGGTGCAGCCCTGCTAACAGGAGAAAGCTTATTGTGGGGCTACATGGGGGAAAGCCACTATGGGTCATCCAGCAGGCCCATTGGCTAGTTTCTCACGTAAGCTATGGCTAGAATATAAGTTATGAAAATGATGGGAGAGTTGGGCAGGAACCAGGTCATGAAGAGTTTTACATGCAAAGAAGTTGGGAGGAGTTAAAGTGATCAAATATGTGTTTTAGAAATATCCATCTATTAGCAATTTAGCCCTCGTATTGGGTGCAGAAACATTTGAAGGAAGGACAACCAGTTAGGAGGCTGTTTGTTCCACTGACATAGGAGAGAAGAGAGAAGAACTTGAATAAGAGGCCAATTAAGAGAGGATTTGACAGATGATAGGAACTAGAGATGTAGATTTGGATGCAGATTAGAGATGCAAGTAAAATACAGAACCCCAGTTAAATTCGAATTTCAGAAAATCAGTGAATAACTTTTTAAATGTAAGTATTCATTGGAGACATATTAAAAATTATAGTTCATCAGAAATTTTCATTGAATTATACATCCTGTAATTTGTCTGGCAATCCTATTATAGCCAGTCTTGGGAAATGACAGGACACAGAATAGGAGATAAGCAGAGGGAGGAAGAATTTGAGGATATTGTCCAGGTTTCTGGTTATGTTACCAAGTGAATGATGATACCACTCAGCAGAATATACTTAGCCTGGGAAAGATGCTCTGGAAGAAAAGGTAAACAATTCAGTCTTGGGTATGTTGATTTCAAGGTGCCAATAAGACAATCCAAAAAGAAATGTCTAATGGGCAATTTAAAAAAGCAGATGGGGGACGCCTGGGTAGCTCAGTCAGTTAAATGTCTGCCTTTGGCTCAGGTCATGATCTTAGGGTCCTGGGATCAATCAGGCTCCCTACTCAGCAAGGAGTCTGCTTCTCCTTCTGACTGCCCCCGTCCCCGCTTGTGCACCCCCTCTCTCTGAAAAATAAATAAATAAAATCTTTTTTAAAAATATATAAGCAGATATGAAATTCAGAATAGGAGACAGGCAATGGAGGAATTTGTGCTGGGGACACCAATCATACCATCCACTGGGTTTCTTTTTTCTTTCCTTTTTTTTTTTTAAGATTTTATTTATTTATTTGATACAGAGAGAGAGATCACAAGTAGGCAGAGAGGCAGGCAGAGAGAGAGGGGGAAGCAGGCTCCCTGCTGTGCAGAGAGCCCGATGCGGGGCTTGATCTCAGGACCCTGAGATCATGACCTGAGCCAAAGGCGGAGGCTTTAACCCACTGAGCCACCCAGGCACCCCGGTTTTCTTTTTTCTACCTAGACCCTTCTATGGCCACAAGGGTCTGGTTACCAGGAGAGGAGCAATGAACAGAAACCTAGTAAGTGTCAAGGAAGTGAGGGATATACCAAATTTTCATTGCCTTTCTTCCTCCTGTGCCCTGGGGAGCAGGAGGTGGTTTACAAACGTCATATCCCTGCTTCATTAAAAGTAGAAGGCAAGAGCCTCCCATTCACATGTCCTCCCAGTTCCTTTGGAGCCGCTTTCAAACCTGGAGAATGAATTTTAGAAACATTCCCAGTAGAATCTGGGGAAACACCACATAACCAAATGCTTAACTATTTCTTCAGTGAAACATATGACCATTTAAACTATAAATAACCCCATGCAACTTCAAGTCAGATTTTGCAATCCAATTATTTATGGAAAAAATATTTGGTAGTCAGAGATTTATGAATTTTAGATTTCAGTTGAAGGATTATGATCTTTATATACATCAATGATAGCATAGCTGAACAAACCCTTTTTACTTAATATAATTCCATATTAATCCATAAAGAGTTTCCTCTTTCTTTTGTTTGTTCTCCTCCTTTTTAAAGGGAATAGTATTACATTGTATTGATATACCATAAATGTATTCATCTATCGCCCATTTATGTATATTATGATTGTCTCTAATCTTTAACTATTGCAATCAATGCCTTAATTAATAACCTTATAAATATATTATTTCCTGCATGAGTGAGTACATCTCAGATAAGCTTCTAGAAGTGGAGTTGCAGGGTCGAAGTGTAGGTACATTTGTGATTTTGATGGCTACTATCGTAAATACCATCCTCCACATAGGTGGAACACTTTCAACTCTTACCAGCAGAATATAAAAGGACCTACTTTCCCTCCTTCCGCTGCGACATTTTGGGCTTGTTTGCCTCCTCGTGCATTTCCCTTCCCCTACTCTGCAGACGCCCTTGGACTATATGTCCAAGCTCTCATGTCAGCTGAATTCGGTCAATGTAAGCAGTGACAGGAGAAAGGAAGACAGGAGGAAGGGAAGGGAAAGCCATGGCATTTTCCCTCTTCTGGGAAAATATCCAGGTTTTGTGGGGCTTCAACATTCAACGGTTCTAATTTAAAAAATAAATTTAAAAATTATGAGTTCAAGGGGTGCCTGCATGGTTCAGTCAGTGAGTGTCTAATTTTTGGTTTCAGCTAAGGTCATGATCTCAAGGTTCATGGGATCAAGCCTCACATCAAGTTTTCCCCCTCTGCCCCTCCCCCGACTTGTGCACGTGTGCACGCACATGCTCTCTCTCTCTAAAATAAATAAATAAATCTTTTAAAAAATTATGAGTTCAGGGGCACCTGGATGGCTCAGTCGGTTAAGTGTCTCCCTTTGGCTCAGGTCATGATCCCAGGGTCCTGGGATCAAGCCCCAGGTCAGGCTTTCTGCTCAGCAGGAGCCTGCTTCTCCCTCTCCTTGCTGCTCTGCCTGCTTGTACTCTCTGTGTGTCCAATAAATAAAATAAAATAATAAAATAAATAAAATAAAATAAAATAAATAAAATAAAATAAATAAAATAAAATAAAAACTAAAAAAATTTTTTTTAATTATGAGTTCAAAATTAGACATAAAAGTAAAAATTCACTAGCAGGTAAAAAGAAAATACAAACAACTATATATTTTGTAAAGTTTACAAATATCATAAAATTTTTTAATTAAGATTTGATTAATTATCTGCCAAACATATATGTTTAATATCTATTCCTTCTGTGTTTTTGGCTACCTACACTTAGATCACCTCTTTACATGACAATTATTTTGTGATTATTTGTATAGAGAGAATAGAAAGATAATTCAATCTTTCCTTTATCATAGTTGATCAAAATTTGATTTTTGATAGTTTAAAACATTTCATCTTCTTTTTTTTTTTTTTTAAAGATTTTATTTATTTATTTGACAGAGAGAGAGAGATCACAAGTAGGCAGAGAGGCAGGCAGAGAGAGAGGGGGAAGCAGGTTCCCTGCTGAGCAGAGAGCCCGATGCGGGGCTCGATCCCAGGACCCTGAGATCATGACCTGAGCCAAAGGCAGAGGCTTTAACCCACTGAGCCACCCAGGAGCCCCAAAACATTTCATCTTCTGAACCTATATTGGTAATGTCAAATAAATTTTTAGGATTATCGTGAAATTTGGGAAAGCGTCTTTTTCAGGTTTCTTCGATACGTGAGCTAAAAATCTTGGAAAATTTTACCCTAGATTTGCTTCTAACTCTGTGTATATATATATATATATATATATATATATATATATATTGTGTGTGTGTGTGTGTGTGTGTGTGTTATGTTAGTACCATACAGTACATCATTAGTTTTTGATGTAGTGTCCCATGATTCGTTGTTTGTGTATAACACCCAGTGCTCCATGCAGTCCATGCCCTCCTTAATACCTATCACCGGGCTAACGCATCCCCCCACTCTCCTCCCTTCTAAAACCCTCAGTTTGTTTCCCGGAGTCCATAGTCTCTCATGGTTCATCTCCCACTCCAATCTCCCCCCCTTCATTTTTCCCTTCCTTCTCCTAATGTCCTCCATGCTATTCCTTCTTTTCCACAAATAAGTGAAACCATATGATAATTGACTTTCTCTGCTTGACTTATTTCACTTAGCATAATCTCCTCCAGTCCCATCCATGTTGATTCAAAAGTTGAGTATTCATCCTTTCTGATGGCTGAGTAATAGTCCATTGTGCATATGGACCACATCTTCTTTATCCATTCATCTGTTGAAGGGCATCTTGGCTCTTTCCACATTTTGGCTATTGTGGACATTGCT
>CM052897.1:63291006-63624296 GCA_028534135.1 Potos flavus | reverse complement strand
ACCCCCCTCCCTTTTGTAACTGTCAGCTTGTTTCCCAGAGTCCAGATTCTCTCATGGTTTGTCTCCCTCTCTGATTTCTTCCCATTCAGTTTTCCCTCCCTTCCCCTGTGGTCCTCCATGCTATTCCATATGTTCCACATATAGGCGAAACCATATGATAATTGACTTTCTCTGCTTGACTTATCTCACTTAGCATAATCCCCTCCAGATCCATCCATGTCAATGCAAATGGTGAGTATTCATCCTTTCCGAAGCAATTTCTATTCTCCTGCTTTAACTCTAACCAATATTGTTCTTGGTACTAGATATGGTCCCAGTAAACAGGCCCCCACATAAGATTCTAGAATAAGTTACTTTCCTGTTTGTATGTGAACATATTCATGCCCTCCTTGAAGACAGAAAATGATACCTTAGTAATGTGGGTATACAATATATCACCTGTAGTTGCTTAGGATTAAGTACCTGTCAAAATCATTATTTGAAAAAAACAGATAGTTGCTAAGTTGCTTCACTTGTCCACTAAGAGATCATTGATGATTACAAAGAATGTGGGTTGAGGTAACTACTTTTGACAGCATTAGGGAGTCTATAAGGGGGAAAACATTTGGAATAAAACCCTACTTTTAATAGAGACTCTTCCACGGCCATCAGAAATAACCACTAGCAGTCTTACAGTGTACCTTACTGGTCAAGCTAAGCTTCACAATGTCTATGGCATCTATATTTCCCTTTCAAGTAGTTTCTTAATTATTTACTAATGACTTCTATTTTAAACTTTTGTACCAAAGTAAAACCCATGTAGAAAACTCCATAAATTATTAGAAAATGGACCCACCTGTATAACCATCAGCTAGAACATGACCAGCCCTCCAGAATCCACATCCCAAATATTACCTCTCCCTCCTTTCCAACCGTAAACACTATCTAGGCTTTTTACACTACAGATTAATTTTGTCTGTTATTGAAGTTTGTATACTGAGGGTAATATATTCTTTGGGTCTGGCTTCTTTTATTCAACATTTAGTCAGTGAGGTTGATCCATAATGTTAGGTGCATTTGTAGTTCATTTTCATCACCGTGCATATTCCGTTGTGAGATTACCACAATTTATATATCTGCTGATGAACACTTGGGTTGTTTCCAATTCCCGAATATTACAAATAATACTATGAACATTCTTGTATACATGGTACAATCATCTCTATTGGGCATATACCTAAAAGTTGAATTACCAGATCTTAGATTATATATGTGTTCAACATTACAGATATGAAACTAGTAATTATAATAATTTATATTCCCTCTGGTGGTGTATAAGAATTCTCAATGTTCGGGGCGCCTGGGTGGCTCAGTGGGTTAAAGCCTCTGCCTTCGGCTCAGGTCATGATCTCAGGGTCCTGGGATCGAGCCCCGCATCGGGCTCTCTGCTCAGCAGGGAGCCTGCTTCCTCCTCTCTCTCTGCCTGCCTCTCTGCCTACTTGTGATCCCTCTCTGTCAAATAAAAAAAAAAAAAATCTTTAAAAAAAAAAAAAAGAATTCTCAATGTTCTGCATAACTTCCAATGCTTGATATTTAAAAACAAATTTTGGCAGAATTTATTTTATTACAGTACTAATTATTCATGCCAGTTCAGAACATCCTAAGATTATAAGAAATACATATTTTTAGTAAGTATGCAGCTCAATTTTGTGTCCAACAATTTTTTTAAAAATGTCCCTTATTGTTCTTTCCCTATTTAAAATTTTTTGGCTTCATTGAAATATGCTAATTGGCATGCAACATTGTATGAGTTTAAGGCATACAATATGATAATTTGATACGTGTATATATTGTCAAATGATTACCACAATAAGGTTAATTAGCACATCCAACACCTCACAAAATTACCATTTTTTGTGGTAAGAACATTAAAATCTACTCTTTTTGCAACTTTCAAGTATACAATACAGTACTGTTAATTATAGTCATCATGCTACACATTAGATCCAAGGAACTTATTCATCTTACAGCTGGAAGTTTGTACACTTTGACCAACATCTCCCCATTTTCTCCACTACCGAGCCCCTGGCAACCACCATTCTACTCCATTTCTATGAGGCCGTCTTTTTAAAATTCCACATATAAGTGGATCATACAGTATTTGTCTTTCTCTGGCTAGCTTATATCATTTGGCATAATGCTTTCAAGGTCTATCCATGTTCTCGCAAATGGCAGGATTCCCTTCATTTTATGGCTAAAAAAATATTCTGTTGTATACATCTACCACATTATCTTTATCCCTTCATCCATCAATGGATACTACATTGTTTCTAGGTCTTGGCTATTGTGAATAATACTACAATGAGTATAAGAGTGAAAATATCTCTTCAAGATTATGATTTAATTTTCTTTGCACATACAATTGGCCCCTGAACAATGTGAAAGTTAGAGGCACCAGTCTTTTGTCTCCTCAAAACTCACTACTATTAGCCTACTGTTGACCAGAAGCCTTATCGATAACATAAGCAATCAATTAACACATATTTTGTATGTTATATGTATTACACATAGTGTTCTTAGAATAAAGTAAATTAGAGAAGTGTCTGTTCGTGTGGAGCATAAGGAAAAACATGGAGGACATTAGGAGAAGGAAAAAAAAAGTGAATTGGGGGAAACCGGATGGGGAGACAAAGCATGAGAGACTGTGGACTCTGAGAAACAAACTGAAGGTTTTGGAGGGGCGGAGGGTGGGGGGTTAGGTGAATACCTGGTGGGTATTGAGGAGGGCACGTATAGCATGGAGCACTTGGTGTGGTGCATAAACAATGAATCTTGGAACACTGAAAAAATTAAATTTAAAAAATAAATTAGAAAAAGGAAAATGGTACTAAGAAAATCATAAGAAAGATAAAATACACTTACAGTACTGTACTGTATTTATCAGAAAACAATCCTCATGTAAGTGAACCTGTGCATTTCAAGCCCATGTGGTTCAAGGGTCAATGGTATACCCCAAAGCATGATTGCTGGATTGTGTGACAGTTCCATTTTTAGTCTGGGGTGGAACCTCCATACTTTTTTCTATAGTGGTGCACCAATTCTCATTCCCAGCAATAATGCACCAGGGTTCCCTTTTCTCCACATTCTCACCAACACCTATCTCTTGTCTTTTTGATGGTAGCCATTCTAACAGGTGTGAGGTGGTATCCGATTGTGGTTTTGATTTGCATATCCCTGATGATTAGTGATGTTGAGCACCTTTTCATGTGTTTGTTGGCCATCTGTATCTTTTTTGGAAAAGTGCCTGTTCAAGTACTTTGCCTATTTTTAGCTGAAGCATTTGATTATTTGTTATTGAATTATAGTCATTTTTCCCCATAGGTCACCTTCTGGTACTGCAAAAACCCACATCCCTAACCATTGCTAATTGGACCAGAGGGTGGACATCTAACCCAAGGGCATCCAAACTGAAGGTCAGCCATATGACTAAGAAGTGATCTGATCTGGCATATAAGCATTGTCCAGACAAGAATAATGATCAAGTGGGTCAATCAAATTTGCTAAAAACTTGAGTTGGAACTTTGGGCAGATCATCAGTTATTAGCTGATGTATGCAGACATGCATAGAGAAAGAGAAAGAGTCTTTATAATGGTGAAGAACTAGAGTAGGAGTTTATGCATTCTCAAAATAGGAAAATCTTGTGACTATCTACTATATAGTTGCTGTCTCCATAATGCTTGACTATTGCAGTTCACACTTTTTTTTAGTGATGACTGATAATAAAATTGTTTAACATGAGGGCTAGCTGTATGATTAAGTTTCTTATATACCTTCATATATATGTTGATGATGAATCACCATTATTATACCAACCTAGGAAAGGTTCCATTTACTGCAACCAGAAGAATCCACCTAAAACAGTGTTCTTCTAAACCTCTTTCTATGCATATGTATGATTTTTATTATAAAATCAGATCATATGATACAAACTGTTTATATCCTGTTTGATCTAATGATATGTTTTATATATCTATCTGTTTATAACAATAAATAAGTATATATAGAGTTTTCAGTGTTTAGAGTATCTATTACATGGATAAACCAAAATTTAACCGTTGCCTTTTCTTCCCTTTCTCTTATTGTTTGCTGCTGGTATAATAAAAAAGGATTCAATAAACATACTTGTTCATATACCAATATATACTAATTTGATTATTTCCTTTGGATAAATAACCAGGAGTAAGCCAGCTAAAGAATGATGTCACTTATAAGACTTTTGAATTATACTCTTAATATATCCTCCAGAAAGTTATTAACAATTGCATTCTCTACAACAATGCATGAAAGTGTACGGTTGTATGAAAGATAAATAATTATTTGCTTAGACTCTCACTCTCTCTGAGGAGAATCTCCAGTTGCAGTGACTACATTTGCCAAGCGAGGCCTATTGCTGAAGGAGCAATTTGGAGGTGAATGAGTCTATTGAACATGAACATGCTAAGTGGCTGGCCAAATTTTCAATAATTTGAAGGATGAAAACTTGCTGGAGCCACCTCTTTCTACGCACTTTGTAGCAAAAATAGTGTACACTTCCAGAGGGGTAATCAGAGTTTCTTTCATATGTGGGTTTTGCTTTCATATATAGTTTGAAAGTTCTAACAAATGTTTACTTTCCTTCCAAAATATATTCCTAAATAATGGAAGATAAAATAAGGCATTATTAATATAAGAATATTTCAATTGTGTGAGTATATATATATTTGCCATATATATATTATACATATATATCCTGTATACCTTTATATACATATACATGCACACAGAGAGAAAGAGAAATAAATATTTGTATAAATAGTATATGTGTGTGAGAGAAAGAGTGTTTATTTGATAGATCTAAGAAGCAATGTGAAATGATGGCAAGTATACTGAATAATCAAAATGCTAGACTCAGCTCTGTACAAACATTGTGAACTTGAGCAAATTACTTGACCTTTAAAGGGTCAATAAAATAAAAGAACCAAGTAATAGGATATACTCATAAGAAATGAATCAGATATATTAAAAGGAGACTAGAGCTGTGAATTTCTTGAGAGGACTTAAAAAGTTCCAATGATTTAATTTGCGGTCTGTGAAACTTATGATTTAAGTTGTCTTCTAGGTGACCTGACAAAAGCCATATGTGATGGCTGACAATCAGCAGGAAGACCGAGGTTCAGTTCTCTGGTTCCATCATGGCATTGGCATTACCCAGCACTGCTGAGAACTGATGACTTCTCAGTGAGAATCCTGTCAAGAAGGCTGAGTGAATCTTCAAGACTACCGTTTGAATTTAGTCCTGAAAATGTTAAGAAGCATGTAAATAGAAGATCCATTCATCTTCTTCCTAAATGAGGAGTCATACACTGGAAATTAAATTTTTATGCTGGAAGACAAAAAGGTTGAAACTATATTTATGATGGCTGGACCTTCTTTGGCAGGACCTGCAGGAAAAAATTTAAGTAGGAAGTTGAGCAGTCAACAAGCTCATGAAATTCGCTAGAGATCAAAACAGTCCCTTTTGGCACTTTAAAGGCTTTCCTCTTATTTTCTGAGGTTATTTAACCTTGCTGCCAGTCTCAACTGTGCATAAATATTTTTGTGGCTTTGAAATCACCATCTTAATGGCATATAGATGCTATACAGAGAGCAATATGAAGTGTATAAATATTCATATCAGTCAAGATGCTGTCACAACTTGGACAGGATGGAATCTCCCAAATTAAAATACAGAAAGGATGATTCCATATCCCCTCCCCTTTTGTCTTTGACTCCATGGTTAAATGAATAGTGAGGATAAAGAAGTGGACCCTGAAATTCATACCAAGTTTCAGGTGTAAGAAATTAAAACTAAGGACCAGTTCAACCCCGACAGTTTAATTTACTTCTCTTAAGATCTTTAATACCAAACTTATCAGTTCTCTCTGTTAGGCATTAACTTGTTAAATGAGTCTTAATTATACATAAGCAGATGGAGATTTGAATTAAAATTACCTTACACTCGAGTGACTTTAGTTCATTATAACATATCTTCCTCTTAATCATTTAGGCAGTCTCATCATCTTTCATATAGAAAGTTATTAAAATATTCCAATTTCCATATTTCTTCAGATACAGCCACCATTAAATGGCAAGTAATGCACATTAGTAGGTGACTTATACCATCCAAGAATTAGTGAATTATTCATGTCAGGAACAATTTTTGTGCTTTTCTGTCATCTGTAGCATTTTCTTTTAAATACTTTATATTTACTTGATACGTGGAACCTCACCTCATTTAATTTTAAGTACCAATTTTAATTCCATTCCATTTTCAAAGGGATGATGAAAAAGGACACCATCAGCTCTATTTCACACTTTGGTTCATCAGAGTCCAGAAAGTGGGGGTACAGGAGCCAGTTCCTTGAAAACTTTCATAAAAGGATCAAGATTAAGTACTTCATTACATCAGCCTTCAAAAAGATGGCTGCATTTCAACCCAATGTACCCACAAAGAAAACACAATGCTTAAAATGAGCTCCCATCTTGCTAAATACTAGGAAACATAACTCAGTAGTAATTTTACCCCCGGAAATTAATATTTCTAGACTTAACAACCAAACCCAAGATCTATTTTTCTTCAAAGTTGCTAAAAATATCGAGGCAAGACTCCACCTGGATATTGTTCCACGGTAAATGACTCCTGCCTACAATAAGGCTAACTTAGGCCAAGTAGTAGCATTTTAGTATCCCTGAAAGTGAAAAATTTACAGCTATTCCCTTAGGAACTCTTTGGAGAAAATTTCAAAGCCAGACACTGCCATGCTTTCCTTCAGAAGTAGAATTCCCCTCAGGCTGTTATTTTACCCAAGTAGTCAATCAGTATTCAATAATGTTCCGTTCCAGAGGTGTCACTGGATTCACAGGCAGGAGTGACAGTGGCAGCAGAATCAAACCAGACAGCTGACAAGAGTGGAAGATCCTGAGTCTTGGCTGAGTCATCAAGACAATAGTTCAGTCAGTCTTGTCAAGCATTGTCATATTTTATTTATAAAATGAAGCAGAATATCATCCTTTATGTTTGACAAAACTCAATATTCAGCAAACTTCTTCTGCACCTCTCAGACTGTGTGAGTGAAGACAAATGAGGAGTCTCAAACCCACACGTATTATGAAAAGTAAACTGAGCCTGAATTGCTCGGTGAGTGGTAATAGCTTCCAATAGGATCTCGGTAATACCATACAAAAGAACAGTGATTCTGAGAGGCTCTTTCTTCTAATGAAATGAAACCCTTCTCTAACCAGCAGGCAGGAGTTAGGCTAATTGCAGCATACCAGCAGTTTGACGTCACAACTTGCTAACTAACGCATGTTTCTAAAGGAATGGAAAGTATAAAATCACATGTATACCTTGAAAGCAAGTATTAAGCAGGTAAGATGTAATAAAGGCATTCATCCTATTTTGCTTTGTTTCTTCTTGAACAGAGCCTCTACTTACTTATAAACACACACACACACACACACACACACACACACACACTCTCCTTTCTCCAGTCCTCATGGAGACAGAGTTGTTTTCCAAACAGGCTGGGGTTTTTTTGTTCTTTTTGTATTTGTTTATTTTCCCTACTCTCATACACTACTGATTCACTTGAAAAACAAATATATAAATGTAATGTGTTCTCAAACTGATCAATCATTTTTAGAGGCTTTGAAAACTGTCCGGCCCAGACTCTTCCCTGCCAAGGGTGGAAGTTTAAGCATGGTCACTTCTCCACTGAAAGCCCATATACTGTTTGGGAATCCCCCAGCCAGCTAATGCTCTAGACTCCAACTAATTAAGTTTTCTGCTGCTGCCACTGAAAGCTTCAGTCAGGTATAATTAAAACTGAGCCAATGACAGCAGTGGCATTTGTCAGAATCATCCAGTGGTTCAAATACCAGTTCTGACAGAAATGTCAAACTGATAGCACTCCCATCTTCCCAGTGCATGCAAGGGAAAAGCAGGGAGGACTTTTATTATAAATGCTTGGCTGATAACCTTTTTGAATCCCAGGCCACCAAATGCCTCCCATGAAATTTCATTATCCTGGAAGAGAGAATTCAGCTCAAAGATGCTCCCTTCTCATGGAGTGAAGCTCAGTCTAACATGATGGTCTTTACTTCTGTTAAGTCTTTTAGGGAATTCTGAAATATACAACAAGCTCACAGCAGATAGTCATGAAGAAATGAGCATTTTGGTTGTAGAGGCATCAATCTCCTAAGTGAAAATTTTTTCAGTTAAAGCTATTACCAATCAAATGTCTAGGTATATTGTTTGATTTGATTTTTGTCATTTGTTTCAGTGATAAAAGATAACCCAAACTAGCAAAGGAACCATCCTGAAAGGGGAGAAGCCACAAACCCCCAACACCAACTATCGCGGACTAATTTTATGATCTATTACCTAGCATAGTTCTTGGTAGGACTCAGCATATGTTTGCTGAGTTAAAGAGTGAATGAATAAATCAATGAATGAATATCACACACATTCTGAAGAATACATTTCTACATCACCAAATGAAAGTGGCTGTAGGAAGATAACTTTGTGATTATTTATTTATAGAGGTGAGAAAGACAAGAGATGGAAAGAAGTGATTTGTCTTCCTTCTCTTTCTACGTGAGTACATGATATTGAAGACTGGATAAAGTAATACATATGAAACACTTTCGTCAGTCTTATGGCCAAGAAAATAATCATTACAGTAGCAAATATGAAATGGTTAAGTTGAAATGCTTGAGCTATTACATCCTAAAGAAATATTTAATATTGTACTCAGGGAATGTCATGACTACACATTTTTTTCCACCTTGTGATATATTTCTTAGTTCTATCCCAAGAAAAGGTGTTGTATTCTTTTTTTTTTAAAGGTGTTGTATTCTATGAAAAATATTTTTAAATTACAGCTTTTGCATGTGGATATAAAACTATTAGAGATAGGAAGGAGAGATGAAAGTCGCAGTTGCACAGAACTACAATCCAGATAAAAAGTCAAATAGATACCAATATCCTGGCACATGGGAGATACTCAATAAGCACTTGGTGGCTGGTAGAAAGGAAAAATAAAAACAAAAAGGAGGAATTTGTTTAGAACAGAGCTCAGTAAGCCCTTAAGTAGTAGAACGTGAGATCCTAGGTCATAGATGGAAACAGACAGGTGATAACTAAACTACACTCCATGGGATAAAAAAAGGAAATGTAGAATGAAGAGAGAGAAGCTCTGAAAAAGAAGCTCTCTCTGAAAAAGAGAGAGGGTGGGAGGGAGAGAATAATTAGAGCCAAATGCTAGGAAGTAGGAAACTTTGACAAGTGGCCAGTGAGAAAACTCTTAGTGATCGAGGGGCTGAAGGACTTTTGAGAACAAGGATCTCAACAAGTTTTAAGATGTTTGTTTTTCGGCTTTTATATCCTCAGTCAACTGCAACCAACATCAGTTAAGGTCTATTACACACATTGACTAGAGGAGATTAAAGCAGGGGACCACATCTAGTTTTACATGCAACAGAGAGAAGAAAATACTCTTGGCAGGTGAAATGTGAATAAGATCAAGAAATCAGTGGAAGAATCCCAGACCCAGAAATGAGCATGAGAGTACAAACTTCTGGGAACTTAAGAAATATTAGGGCGGGAACTGGATTTCTTAAAAACATAGAACAGTATTGAGTCAACTGTGTGTAAACATAGGGAGGGTGATTTCAGCAAATACCTGGGTTTTGCACTCAATAGTTTAATTAATTGAGTCATGTCTCAATTCTTATGTATTTTTCATAGTCATTCATTTAATGGCTCCTCACCCAGAATTGTTATAAATCAATGTTTCCTAAAATATTTTGCAGGAAAGACCAGTCCTTTAGTATATCAGATATCTTTAAAAACAAAAACAAACAAAAAAAAACAAAAACAGTTGGGAGAAGGCGATTTCAATTCCTTTGTTAAACTAGTTTGTGGTTGCTAAAATTACCAAAATAACACATGATTCTTCACACCAGGGTTGCTATAAAAGTTTTAAGTATGCTTATCTTCAAAAGACCTGTTATATTTAACAGTGTCACCTAAATGTATTCAAATCAAGCTATTTCCATAGAACATCTTAAAAGACTCATCAGTACTCTTCGAGAAATACTGGCCAGTATTCATTGAATCAACCCACGAAAAAGAGATTAACCCATTTGGGGCATGGATGCCTTTAAGAACACCTTGAAAGTTTTAGACTCTCCCCCCAAATGACACCTCATTCATATGCAAAGAAATACACATAAGACTTTGAAACAGGAGGGGCGCCTGGGTGGCTCAGTGGGTTAAAGCCTCTGCCTTTGGCTCAGGTCATGATCTCAGGGTCCTGGGATTGAGCCCTGCATCGGGCTCTCTGCTCAGCAGGGAGCCTGCGTCTCCCTCTCTCTCTGCCTGCCTCTCTGCCTACTTGTGATCTCTCTGTTAAATAAATAAATAAAATCTTAAAAAAAAAAAAAAAAGACTTTGAAACAGGAATAGGGAGTAGGAGATCCTAAAAGAGGATTTTTAGATATTTAAAAGGTATTTATTATATAAGTATGCCACAATTTATCCATTCTACCTTGAAGAACACTTAGGTTGTTTCCGTCTTTTGTTTATTAAGAATAACGTTGCTATTTGGATCTTTGGATTCACAAGTATATATTTCTGTTGCAAAATTAAGTGTAGAATGATGGGATTATAGAGTGTACATATATGTTGAACTTAAGTAGATACTGCCAAATAGTTTTTCAAAGTTATTGAATCAATTTGCACTTCCACTATCAGTGATAAGTATTTCATACACTCTTCTTGTCAATATCTTTGACAACACTCCATATATCACTTAATAATGTCGGTTATTTTTATTTTAGCCATTCTGAGTATGTAAAAATGTATTACTATGGATTTAATTTTTATTTTATCAATAATGAAATTGAGCACTATTTATATGTTTATCAGCCAGTTGGAATATCCTTTTTAGTGAAGAGCCTGTTCAGTAGTTTTGCCTATGTTTTCTTGGGTTTCAGCATTTAAAGTGTCACACCTGAGAAACGCCTCAGCCAGGGTGACTTGGTTAGTCACTTTAATTTCAAGACCAGGTCTATTGTTTCAATCAGGATACATCTACACCTCTCTGTTTTGCATTTCATTAGAATGTACCCAGCAACAACAAAAACATAGTGTCTTTTGATAAATATAAGTTCTAGTTGTATGTAATGTATCAATCCTTTTCTTTGTGATTTGTGATTTACCAGTACTGTTGAAATCAAGTCATACTCTATGTTATCTTTCAGAATCTTATTTTTTTATCTTTTACATTTAGATCTGCAGTCTACCTGGTATTATTTGTCTACATAGTGTGAGGTAAGGATCAAGGTTTTTTCTTTTTTTTTCCCAAAAAGATATCTGACTGATGGATCATTATTTATTAAAATAAATATAATTTTCTTACTCTGAAATTCCACTCTTTATATGTGGGTCAGTTTCTGGACTCCACTCTTTTTACTGGGGGTGGGGGGGCTCTATTCTGCCTATTGCCCACTGTCTATCCTTTTACCAAGATTACACCATCTTGATAATATAGCTTTGTACATTTTTGTATCTAGTAGATCTAGTATTATAACTTGGCTTTCATTGTTCAGGGTACTCTTGACTTAATTTGCCCATCTGCATTTTCACAAAAATATTAACCATCAGCCTGTTATTTTCTGACAAAAGAAAAAAACTCATAATTTAATTGGGATTGTATTGAATCTGGCACTTTGTAGTGACTTGACCTCTTTATAATATTGACTTTCCAATTCATGAACATAATATTTGTAGTTCTTTTTCAAAAGCTTTAATTGAATTTATCCTAGGTATTTCATATTTTCAGTGCCTTTGTATATCATTCTTTTTTTTTTAAGATTTTATTTATTTATTTGAGAGAGAGAGAGAGAAGTGAGAGACCAAGAGAGAAGGAGACTCCCCACTGAACAGGGTGTCGGACGCAGGGCTCAATCCCAGGATTCCAGGATCATGACCTGAGCTGAAGGCAGACGCTTAATGAACTGAGCCACCCAGGTGCCCCATGTGTATCATTCTTTAATTTCATTTTTTTTTGGATGGCATTTTGCTTGTAATGGCAAAACTAATTTATTTTTGTATATTGATCTTATATCCAGTGACCTTGCTAAATTTATTAATTATAATACTTTAATTGTAGACTCTTTTGGATTTTCTATGTATATAATTATGATACCTATGAATAATGCCAGTTTTGTATTTTACGTTCCACCTCTTACACCTTTTATTCTTTTCTTATTTTTTGCACCAAATAAACCTCTAGTACAATGCCGAACAGAAATAATTGTGATCATCCTTTCTTTGTTCCCAACCTACAGGGAAAGTTTTAAATATCTCAGTATTAAGTAATTTATTTGCTATAGATTTTGTTTTGTAAGGGTAATCTTTATCAGACAGGAAAGTTTTTTTTATTCGTGTTTTACTAATTGTTCTTAATTATAAATAGATGTTTGATTTTATCAAATGTTTTTCCTACATATATTGAAATAATCATGATTTTTCTCATTTTATTAACATGTTATATCAAGTGACTTTCAAATGTCAAAGGAAACTTGCATTCCTGAAATAATCTCAACATGGTCTTGAGTATTATCCTCTCTGGACTTGGCTTTGTACTATTTTACAGCGAGTTTTGCATCTAAATTCTTTGAAAAGTTTAGTCTGTAATTGTCCCTTCTTTATGATGTTATTTACAGGACATGGTATGAAAGTTATGCTGCCTTCATAAAATGAGTTGAGAAGTGTTGACACTTTTTTCTGTTTTCTGGAATATGATTGTCTAAAACTGAAATTATTTCTTTCTTAAATGTTTACTAGAATTCAACAGTGAATACATTTGGACTTGGGGTTCTCATTGTGGTAAGGCTTTTATTTACAGATTCAATTTCTTTAATAAATAATAGGATTATTTCTTCTTCAGTGTGTGTAAACTGTTTTTCTAGGAATTTGTCTACCTCAATTAAATTTTCAGATATATTTATTTAAAGAATATCAAAACATCTTATTATATTTCTTAATGTCTGTAAGATCTATTGCAATGTTCCCTTTCGTGTTTCTCATATTGATAATTTGGGCTTTCTTTAATCTTTTTCTTCATCTGTCTTGCCAGGAATTTATCAATTTTATTATTCTTTTTGAGAAATCAAGCTTGTCATTGTTAATCATCTCTATTATACATTAGGGTTTTTTTTTTTAAGATTTTATTTATTTATTTATTCATCAGAGAGAGAGAGAGAGCACAAGCAGGGGGAGAGGCAGGCAGAGGGAGGAGCAGGCTCCCAGCTCAGCAAGGAGCCAAAGTTGGGACTCCAACCCAGGACCCTGGGATTATAACCTGAGCTGAAGGCAGACACTTAACTGACTGAGGCACCAGGCATCCCAATATACATTAGTTTTCTTTTCCCTCTTTTTTTCTTTGTGTGTGGCATATAAAAACCATTTTATTATGCTCACTGATTATGTGGGTCAGGAATTCAGACAGGGCACAGTGGGGATAGCATCTCTGCCACCCAGAGTCTGGAGTGTCACTGGGAAGACTCAAAGGCTGAGGCTAAAAAATTTGAAGGTGATGCGGTCACAAGCCTGGAAGTTGATGCATGCTGTCACTTGGAACCTCAACTACAGCAGTTAGCTGTCACACCAACATGTGGCCTCTCCTTGTGGCTAGTTTGGGCTTTCTTGAAACATGACAGTTGGGTTCCAAGAGCAAGTGTCCTAAGAGAACCAAATGGAAACTGTGTTGTCGTTTTAAAAAGTAACAATTTTACTAAGATAAAGTTCACAATTCACGATTAATTTGTTTAATGTATACAATTCAATGGTTTGTAGTATATACATAGAGTTGTCTAACCATAATTAATTTTAGAATGTTTTCATTTCTGCAGAAAAAATAAATTTATTTCCTATTTTCCCTGAATCTTCTCATCCCTAGGCAATAAGTAATTTACTTTCTGTCTCTATGGATTTTCCTATTTTGGACAGCTCGTATAAATTGAATCATACAATATGCAGTTTTGGGGTCTGGCTTCTTTTGCTTAATTTTCTTTAGGATTCATCCATGTTAAAACATGTATTAAAACTTCAACCCTTTTTATGGTCAAATAACAACTCATCGTATGGATATACCACATTTTATATAACCATTCATCAGATGACAGCCATTTGAGTTTCCAGTTTTGACCATTATGAATAATGCTGCTATGAACAATCATATAGTCCAATTGTGGACTACATTTTCATGTCTCTTGATAATAGACCTAAAAAGGAATTGCTGAGACATATGGTAATTTATGTATAAACCTCTGAGGAACTGCAGATTGTTGTTGTTGTTTTAAGATTTATTTATTTATTCCAGAGAGGGAGCATGTGAATGGGAGTGGGGAGAGAGGGAGAGAACTCTTAAGCAGACTCCCTGCTGAGCGCAGTGCCCTCTGTGGCTCAATCCCATTACCCATGAGATCTTTACCTGAGCTGAAACCAAGATTCAGAAACTTAACCAACTGAGCCATCCAGAAGCCCTTGCAGATTGTTTTTACAGTGTCTTCACAATTTTACATTTCTATCAGCAGTGCATAAAAGTAACATTTTGTCCACATTCTTGCTAACACTTGTTTTCATTAATCATTTTGCTGCTTGTTTATCAGTTACTGAGAGAAAGAGACGTGTCTTGGAATCTCCCTCTATGATTGTCTCTCTAACTTTTTCTATCTTTAGCTCTATCAATTTTTGTTTCATATCTTTTGCGGCCTCAAAATTAATCATTAACTATTAAATTGATTGATGCTCTCCCTGGATGTGCACATTCACATTCATCCTGAGTGAATGGAAGTTACAATACACATTATTGACTTATTAGAGTCTAATATAACTTACTACTTCCCAAACAATGAAAGGAGCTTAGAACGTTTTAATGTTCCCATCTTCCATCCTAATGTTATGGTTCATATGTATTATTACATGTATTTTTAATAGTTTTAATCAATCATTATTCATTTAATCTATCCACATGTGTACCCTTTTTATTGTTTTTCATTCTTTTTTACACCTCTATTCTGTGCCCCTAGTTCTCTTTGTATTTACTCTGTTTTGGGATCATGGCACTTCTTGAATATGTTGCTTGATATCTTTCATTTGCACAATTTTCTCACATTTATCCCTCAAATTTTTTTTCTCCCATTCATTCTCTCTTCCTCACTTTCATCTCTTCCATTTCAATTACATATGTGGTAGAGTTTTTCTTGACATCCCATTATGCCTCTAATTCTCTTTCTTGAACTTTCCAATCTACTGTCTCCACTTTAGTCAAGATACTTTTTTCTGACCTGTATTTCACTTGACTACTTCTGTCTCCTGCTGAATCTAACCTGCAGTTAAACATACCCATTGATCTCTTAATTGGGAGTATTTATTTGTCAGTTCTATATTTTCCATTTGATTCTGGGGAGGGTATATTTCTACTCTCTTCTGCTCTCTTCTATAATTTGTTATATAATTTCTGGAACTTATATTAACCACACTCATTTTAAGACTAATTACTTCAAAATCTCTATTTTCTGTGGACCTCTTTCTATAGTTTGTGTGTTTTTTCTCTTGGTTTCTAGTCACTTTCTACCTTTTCTTATCTTGTTTTCTTATTCTGGATTATATATTTTTTTGTGAAAAACTACAAAAGAACTTGAGCTCCTGGATAATGGCTCCAGAGAAATTTACTTTACCTTCTTAAAGAAACTTAGTTCCAGGAAGGATTACTTTAATATAATTATGGATTTAGCTGATTCAAGGCTGAGTCCTTTAATTCTTATTCTCACTCTATGCACTAGGAGTTTAAATGAAGTCCTTTAATTAATTCTATGGATTCTTAAAATCTAAGATGGTTCAGATTTTAGGCAGCTAAAAAAATGAAAAATGCCCACCTAGCATATTATCTAAAAAGTATAAAGTCTAGGAAAGTATGCATCCCACCAACTCTTAAATACATGTCTAGTTAAATGTATAAAAACTAATTTGATCTGTTCAGAAATAACTTACCAATGATTGTCTTGATGACCTTACACATTCATCGAATATGTGACTCTAAATTTTATGCTAAAGGAAGATAGATTTCCTTGTCATTTTTGTTTTCCTATGAACCCCAAGAGATACAGTTGAAACAGAGAAAATGCACATTTTTTTCTGGTGTATACTCAAAGAGTATCAATAGGGTCTAAAGCAGTAGATACTAATATTTTGGGAGGAGATATGGACTCCTTTTTGGAACCAATGAAAGCTATGGTCTCTTCCTCCAAAAAGAGAAGTATACAACCCACATTTACATTCAACACTATGGGTATAATTTCAAAAAGCTTAGCGCCCAACTGGAGCTCATGAGTGAACCCAGTATTAAGAATTCCTGCTCCAGAGGGGAGTTGAAGGGAGGAATGGGCAAAATTATAGATGGAGAGAATTAAGAGATACAACCTTCCAGTTATAAAATAAATAAGTCATAGAGATGAAAATACAGCATAGGGAATATAGTCAATAATATTATAATAACGTTATATGGTGACAGATGGTGACCACACTTATCATGGTTAGCAATGAGTAATGTATAGAATTATCTAATCAATATATCATATACCTGAAACTAATAGCCTTGTATGTCAATCACACTTCCATAATAAATAAAAAACAAAAAGAGAATTCCTAATCTAGAACAAAGAACATTTATTCTTTATCTTTAAGGATGAATAAAAAGATATAATGTTGTAGTTCCATTAAGAACTTTCTTACTCAACACTTTGTTATGTGTGTCACAGAACCCATATTCCATATTTGCCTTTTATTTTACCAGAGAATCGACGATTGAGAGTGATTGATCAGAGGGAAAAAACTCACTTAACCTTTAGATTTTAAAATGTAATATGTAATAATAACAAACATCAATTTTGCAAGCACGTGCACTGAAGGAAGAACACCTCCTAGCAAATTGATTTCAAAGAAGAATAGGAGGGTCAGTGGATTTGCCCCTGACCCATAGTCACAGGCTGCAAGCATAAGGCCGTATCTTGTTCATAGATACTTCTTGTTAGTCCACACAGCGATTTCAAACATTGGAATTGCGAAATTTCACATGAAAATATTTCTCTGTCTCCTCTTAACCCACACATCGTTGGTCCATCCTTTGATGTAGGAACGATCAATAGGGCTAAGTAGCCACTGCTTGTTTTCCCAGTTCACTACAATCCTCAGAAGCCCCGGCTTCACTGTTTCACATGTTTCTAGTACATGCGGGCCTTAGTAGGTACTGGAGCATGTGACCCATAGTGGTCAGCCTTGAATAAATGAGTGTTGACCCAGTGTCACAGAACACTCTCTGCTGGGTAAACCTGTCTTGCCCATGTCTGTCCTGCCTCTAAAATTATACCTCGCTCCTTGACACGAGTTTCCAGACTCATCCTATTCCGTCTGAATTCATCTCCACTCAATTTTTTCCAGATAACTTCCAGCTGACCTCCCACCATGCTCTTCCAAGGAACAAAGCTTCCTAAAAGAATGCAGGACTAAGGATTGTGCCTGGACTGCTAACCTCAGGATTGACAACCTCTGTGGAGTTCCCATTTCTCTAAACCACTTTTTCTTTCCTTGTTTTATTTTTTGTTTTGTTTCGTTTTTTTTTTAATTTTGACCCTCATTAGAAAGGTTAGTACACTTCATCGGGATACTTAGCACTGAAAGTTATGTCGAAAGGACTATATTTCTAAGTGAAAAGGTCTTGGAGATCACTGTTAGTATTTGTAGCAGAGCTGGGTCAAAATTAACATATTACAACAGCTTGTGTCAGCCTGGGTTGCAAACTTTCCACAAGAAAGGGTAGGCCGAAAGGTCACACTCATCAACTCATACCACAGAGAATCACGGAATCCTAAAAGATGATTTCTTCCCTTCGTACATAAAAGTCCTTGACTCCTCCGGCTCCAGCCTCCATCCCCCTCCCTCCTGCCCACACGCAGGACGTCCATACACACCACTTACCAGGCAATCCACACTAGTTTCTATCCCCTCTGTTTCTGTGAGTTCAATTGGCTTGGGTCAGTTTCTAGCTTGATTAAATACTGTTACCTCATTCTACATTTTGTTTGGTTGTAGATGGAAATGCATATTTAAGCCCTTGGCGAACCCCTAGTCCAGACCTTAGCAGATGACTGTGGTTAATAACAGAGTTCTTGCCCATGATGTCATGTAGGATCGGTGACTGTGTCTTGATTGGCTAGCCATAAAACCTCTTTAACACCTCCCTCCAGTATACAAATACCCTAGGATAACCGAGGGCCGGGGCCCAGGCTGCACACTCCAGCCAGCAGCTCAGGGGTGGGAGGCCGGCATGTGGTGGGACACAGGTGGCTGCTCGTGGGTTCTACACTCAACTAGAAGGCTGAGCCTGACACGGCTGCTCAGTCAGCAGCATGTCCAAATGACAGGTTATTTTCTGTTACTTGTCTGCCGGTGTTGGAGTGATTAACCCTGAGGTTGGTAATGAAAGACACCCTCACTTTACCACTAATGCTACTGCACTGATCCCTGTAATGAAAGACGCCCTCACTTTACCACTAATGCTACTGCACTGATCCCTGTAATGAAAGACGCCCTCACTTTACCACTAATGCTATTGCACTGATCCTTCCAGGTGAGAGTGCGGAGCCCCCGAGAGCCGAGCTGTGTCTTCAGAGAACAAAAGATGAGGAGAACTTCAAGCCCCTGGCCCTGGGCCTAGGCTATATTCCCTTTCTCTGCTGGCTCCCACATCTGCTCCAGATGGCAGGCCAGTGTCTTCAGTTACAAGACAGTTGTCTAAAAGGTGCAGCAACTGGAAAACATTTCAATCTTCAGGAATCTTGGAAGGTCTCAGAGTTTCATGTCACCAGACTTATGTTTGCTGAGCCTAGCCACTTGAGTTCACAAAAGTTCACCTTTTTCAGTGGGGTCCCATCCTTTCTATACCCCTTGTCCCAAACCACCATCAATTCATATTACATCCTGAATCTCTAAATCAATCAATCCATCTCTCTCTCTCTCCCTCAATCTCTCTTTCTGTCTCTCTCTCCTTCTCTTTCTCCTTCCCTCCTTACAAAGCATGCTGTCTTTCAATTAACATAGTGATGACCTATTGTCACCCGTTCCCATGCTAATCCTGAGCTGGTGTGAAATTACTCTATAATAAACACTATGGAGTTCTGACTTCCAATTAATTTTTCACATGCTGCGCTAAATCAGATTAGCTCTCCCCCTCTACCATCACTTTTGACCACAGACGTAATTCTTTCCTTATAATGAAACGGAGGATTAATTTATATGAAGCATATCTGTACACATTTGCAAGTAAATGTAAAGATAAACTTTATGCCATATTTGCATGGTGCACGGTGCTGCGTTAGCACCAACTCTCGGAGATTACTTTCTTGTGTTCACTGGGGTGAGCAAAGATCTTTCCAGTTATTGTTGTTCCTCTGTTAAATTCTAACTAAATGCCTCCATGAAGAATAAGCAAAGAAACGCTCACATATGCTACAGTGCTAAGAGAGTGGTGCCTTTTCCTGCAAATCGTACAACACCGCATTAGGAGAAGCTGAAGGAAAATGTAAACACCGAAATGGAAACAATAATCATTAACTACTAAATTGATTGGTGCTCTCCCTGGATGTGCGCATTCACATTCATCCTGAGCGAATGGAGGGAGGGTAGCTTTTTAAATGACCATTAAATTGAAGGAATTTGATGACAATTTCAAGCCCATGACAGCTCATGCCTTTTTAAAACTAATATAGCTCCTGCACTAAATTATATTTTTGGCGAAATAATTATTTTCATCTTTGAAACTCATTATTAGAATGGAATAATGGAAGATGAATGGAGGCGCACAAGAAATGAACAAATTTGTGTTAAAAAAATTAATCATACTACCCGGATGCTGGGCTGTATTTTTTTTCTTCTGTCAGTCTCCAGTGTATTTCATTCAGCTTCTTTTATTACTACAAAATATTGATAGAAATATTTCCCCAACACATATTTTCTTTTTGACACTGAATGAGAAAAACTGCCAGAAGAACTAAAGGTATGGCACATATAAAAGACAAATGTGTGCTTATCAAATCCTCTTAAACCAAACCTTTATTAACAGTAGAAGAAATAAAATCTTGTTTAGTGTTGCAATGATTAACACACTCGCTGCTGAGTTATTTTAAGACAGACTAAGCAAATTATGCTTGGCAAACATGGGAAATTTATTCATTCCTTCAGCAGGTGGTATTTGATCCCTGCTATGTGATAACCACTACTTTAAGCGCAAGCGATTAAACAATAAGCAAGACAAATTCCCCTGCCCTCATGGAGATTCCATCTAAGGGGATGCAAACTTAAAATTATAAAAAGAGTCCATCACCATTGTCATGATCATTTATTGAGCTCTTACTGTATGTTCACCACTGTACCAAATGCTTTCCTATTACATATTTCAATTATCATGATTAATACTTTCCCTCTAGGTTATTATTATTACATACAGTTTATAGATGAATAACTAAGACTTCAAAGTGAAGTAATTTGTTCTAACTCTACAGATATATAGTAGTAGAATTCCAAACTGAGGTTTTAGACTAAAATTCCTGTGCTAGACTGCCTCTGACCTTCATTGTCTAAAAAGCATGTATCATTATGTTGTATTTGTCCAAACTTTACTTTTGTTCTATGGTAGGTAAAAATAGGAGAAAAAGGTACAATTCCCCACCTAAGGAGATTTCCAGCCTACTGAGAGAAAATTACACATTTATGAAACAACTATTCTTAAAATTTCTTTTGAGGCAGGTAAGTTTATATGAAGTGTGCATGTTGATGAGAAAGGGGGCAAGATTATTTGCTGACATCTATCTCTATTTGAACAGCATATTCAGCTTCTATGACTTTACTCATTGTACAATGCATTATTAATAGATGATGTTATAGAAACATTGAAATATTCATACAACATTAAATGTGGCCATTATATACTATGCAATGTGTCCTGATTTCGGTTCTAAGGAACTGTGAAAGGCTTGTCCTAGAATCGAGGATGTACAGTAGTATAAGAATAATCTGTTCCTTGAGGTTCAAAAAACTTTACCAACACTTTACAAACAGCATTTTTCACAGGACTAGAACAAACAATCCTAAAATTTGCATGGAATCGCAAGAGACCTCAAATAGCCAAAGCAATCTTGAAAAAGAAAAACAGGGGCACCTGGGTGGCTCAGTGGGTTAAAGCCTCTGCCTTCGGCTCAGGTCAAGATCTCAGGGTCCTGGGATCGTGCCCCGCATAGGGCTCTCTGCTCAGCAGGGAGCCTGCTTCCCCCTCTCCCTCTGCCTATCTCTCTGCCTACTTGTGATCTCTCTCTCTCTCTCTGTCAAATAAATAAATAAAATCTTGAAAAAAGAAAAGAAAAGAAAAACAATACTGGAGTTATCACAATTCCAGATTTCAAGTTATATTACAGAGCAGTAGTGATTAAAACAGTAATGTACTGGCATAAAAATATATGCATAGATCAATGGAACAAAACAGAAAACCCAGAAATAAACCCACTATTATATGGTCAACTAATCTTCAACAAATAAGGAATGAATATATAATAGGAAAAAGTCTCTTCAACAAATGGTGTTGGGAAAACTATACGACCACATGCAAAAGAATAAAACTGGACCATTTCCTTTCACCATACACAAAAATAAACTCAGAATGGATTAGAGACTTAAATCTGAGACCTGAGACCATAAAAGTCCTTGAAGAGAGCACAGGCAGTAATCTCTCTGACATTGGCCATAGCAACATTTTTCTACACATGTCTCTTGCGGCAAGGGACATAAAAGCAAAAATAAGCTATTGGAACTACATCAAAATAAAAGCCTTCTACACAGCAAAGGAACCCATCAACAAAACTAAAAGACAACCTACTGAACAGGAGAAGATATTTGCAAATGATATATCTGACAAGAGTTAGTATCCAAAATATATAAAGAATGGATATAATTCAATACTTTCCCCAAAAACAAATAATCCAATTAAGAAATGGGCAGAAGACATGAACAGACATTTCTCCAAAGGAGACATACAGATGGCCAACAGACACATGAAAAGTTGCTCAACATCACTTATCATCAGTAAAATGCAAAGAAAACTACAATGAGACATCACCTCATACCTCAGATAGAACCTATCGGAATGGCTAAAATAAAAAACAAGAAACAACAAGTGTTGGTGAGACAAAGGAACACTTTTGCGCTGTTGGTGAGAATGCAAACTGGTACGGTCACTGTGGAAGACAGTATGGAAGTCCCTTTAATTGCACTAATCGGTATTTACCCCAAAAATACAAAAACACTAATTCAAATGGATACATGCACCCCTATGTTTATTGCAGCATTATTTACAATAGCCAAACTATAGAAGCAGCCCAAGTGTCCATTGATAGACAAATGGACAAGAAGTGATATATATATTATTATATGTATAATAATATATATAATTCAGCCATAAAAAAGAATGAAATCTTGCCATTTACAACATGGATAGAGCTAGAAAGTATAATGCTAAGAGAAATAAGTCTGCCAGAGAAAGACAAATACTATATGATCACTCATCTGTGGAATTTAAGAAACAAAACAAATGAGCAAAGGAAAAAAGAGAGAGAGAGACAAACCAAGAAACAGATAGTTAACAGAGAATAAACAGATGGTTACCAGAGGAGAGATTGGGGGGGGGGGATATTGGGGATGGGGATTAAAGAGTACACTTATGATAAAAAAATAAATAAAAAGAAAAAAGTGAGAAAAGAATGTAGAAATACAGGATAAGGAGACAAGAGGAAGTGAAATACGATTTGAAACAGCTCAATATGTGAGCCAACAAAACATGACTTAAAAAAAACAACTTTGGAGCTGTATGTATGGACTAGTACATTTTAAAAAGGATCTTCTGGATCACTCTGGTAATCTCTTTCCTGGTATTATTAAATCTTGTTATTTATATTTTCTTAGATATTCCACCCTCGTTTTCAAATATATTACCATAAATACAATAAAAACATATCGTTATAATTTATTTAATCCTGATATCTGCAGTTATTTCTAATTTCTAATGTTTATTTTATCCTATTTTTTGTTTCTTTTTTTGTTTTCACTTGCTTGCTTTCACTCATGGTTTATCTCTCTTATGATTTTTTGTTTGTTTGTTTATCTTTTTTATGGTTCTTCAAAGAACCATTGTGTTCAGACAACTCTTACATTTGTTTTTTATTGCTCGTGTTCTTTATTCATTCATTCATTTCTGCTTTTATGTTCATTAATTAATCTACTTGTTCTATATAGATATGTTTTTCTTTTCATATTTTCTTGAGTTGAATAGCAATTTGTAATTTTTAGTCTTTAAATACCGTGAATTTCCCTCCTTGGTTGTATCTCATAATTATTATCCTAGATATTCTGTAATTTAAGCAGTTTTGAATTCCTCCTTTACCTAAGAATTTATTAGGATAATGTTTTCCAGATGACTCGGGTTTTCTCTGTTTCTACTTCTAGTATTTATTTTCAGTTTTAATAGAATACAGTCCAGAGTGTTATCTAATATTTAACCAAGTAGATACTTGAAATAAAATGTATTTGGTGTTTGTATAGAATAAGTTGATGAGTACCAATTTAAACAAGCTAGCTATCATTCAGATTATCCATGCCCCTCCTAGTTATTCTGTAAGCATTTTATGTGAAAATAACTAAGAACACTGTAAGAGCATCTAATGCTATCATATTTCTGTTCTTCTTCTTAAAATTACCGTAGCTTTTGCTTTTAAATTTCAATACTGTGTTATTCAGAATGTAAGTATTCATGGTAGTTGTGTCTTCAGCAGTAAAACGGACCCTCTGGTCTCATTTAGTAAACCAATATACTGAGATATCTAGTGAGATACGGTTTGTAACTGAAAACGATCTGAGATAACGTGAAGGTCCATAAATAAGGAATTAGTTAAACGATTTATATACATCAATACAACCAAGTATGCATACTCACCGAAAATAATGAGGAAAGTTTACAAAACAATCTCAAAGATTTATTTCCAATCTCAAAGATTTACTAGAGCAAGGTGCAGAAAGTTGTGTAAAAGATGGTATAAAATGGCATCAGTTTCACAGAAAGCAGAGAACCACAATGCTAAGAATTCAAGTTGTCACATTGGTCTGCTTGAATGAATCCTGGCTCCAATTCCAAAGGTCCAAAGCTGGGGGACCTTTGGCAAGTTACTTAACATCTCTGTATCTTCATTTGTACAATGGGAACAAAAATTAAATACCTATCTCCTAGAGTTTGGGGAAGGATTAATTGAATTAGTACAAGAAAAGTGCCTAAAATACTACCTAGCATTGTGTGCTTAATAAATATTAATTTGTTAATAGTTAAAGCAAAAAGAAAAAGAGAAAAGAAAAAATACCCACATGCATAAATTTGTATATTGATATATACATAGTGTAGAGTTCGAAGGTAGAGTGAACTGATAGCAAAAGCATCTCTGATCCTTCACCCCTCCCTGTATCTTTGCTTTAACAAGGTGATTTTGCAGTTCCTTCCATCGGGATGGGGAATCTATCTGCTCACCCCTTGAATCTGAGCTGGCCTTAAACGTTAGAATGTGGGAGAGGTGACTGTTTGCTAGTTCAGAACACATGCCCCATGAGTCCTTCTGTGCTTCTGTTCTTTCTCTCAGACTCCGGCCATTGCCGCCGTGAGAACAAGCCCAGCTTAACCTGCTGAATGAGGAAAGTCTGAGTTGGAGATTTTCAACATCCAACCCATCCCCAGGCAGGTCATCATAACCCGGCCATGGCCTAAACGACCCCCAGCCACGGATGCATGACTGAGCTCAGCCAAGACTGAACAACTGCCAAGCCAAAGCATAAAAACCAAAATACTTACTATTTTAAGTAACTGGGTTTGGGGCGGTTGGCTATATATCAATAGCTAGCTGATAGAAAAGAATACATGAGAACTGACAGCAAGGTATGAGTTTTGGTCGGTATGGGTCACGATGGACTGAGAAAAAACTTTTACTATAGAACCCTCTGGGCTACTTTTTTAAATGAAGTTCAGGTATCACCAATGTTTAAGTATCATTATTTTTAAGAGAATAAATGAACCTTGCACTCACTAATTCCCAAGATAGGAACCAACTAGATCTAAACTAGATATCTGATATGATTCTAAACCAAGAAAGATTATATAGACCAGTCTCCACGTGGAACTTGAAGATAATCTTGTAGTGACAAAGGTGTGTGTTGTGAGGGAAGAGTCCTGTCATGGCTTCCATTCCCACCTCAGGAGAGACACTTCAAAGAGGCATACATTGAATTTGTATGACTTTTTGGCTGTGCTATCATAGTGACAGTACAATTTTTACATATGACAAATTAAAAGAGGTAGAAAGATCACAAGCATCAATTAATTTACTGACCTGATGCAACTGTGTGCCTAAAACTCTTTATTTTCATGGATTTTAAAAAGTTAGCCTCTACTATTTACTTTTTTTTTAAAGATTTTATTTATTTATTTATTTATTTATTTATTTATTTGACAGAGAGAGAGAGACAGTGAGAGAGGGAATACAAGCTTGTATTCCCTCTCTCACTGTCTCTCTCTCTCTCTGTCAAATAAATAAATAAAATCTTTAAAAAAAAATAAAAAAAATAACCATTAAAACAATACCTTAAAGTCTCTTTATTAGTTTCCAGAATACTTATTGTTTGTAATCTATAGTTGTTTTTTTCAGCTTTCTTTTCAGTTTTATTGAGGTAAAATTGGCAAATAAGGTGGTAATATATTGAAAGTGTATAACATGATTACTTGCCGTACATTTACGTTATAAAAGGATCCCCCAGTCCAATAATCACACACCTCATCCGTCACCTCGCGTACTTACTTTATTTCTTTTGTTGAGAACACTGACGATTTACTCTCTTAGCCAACTTCGATCATACAACATTACCAACTATAGTCACCATGTTCTACATTAGCTCCTCAGACTTTACTCATCCTATAACTTAAAGTGTGTACCCTCTTACCAACCTCTTCCTCTCCCCCACCACCAGCCCCTGGCAATCGCCATTCTACTCTTCTATTTCTGTGAATTCAACTGCCCATACTATAACTTGTGAGCAAAAATACCACTTAGCTGAAAGCTAGTGACTAATAAAAGAAACAATAAATAATAAAAGAAATCACAGACCATCTAAGAGTCAGTGTTAGACATCGCATTATGTAACATTTAAATATGTAACATTAAATATGGCTATTGTCGATAAATATTGACTGAGCTTCTTCTAAATGTAATGAGCTATATTTTAAAAGAATGAGACATGATCCCCCTCCTTAAAGAGATTATGACTCAGACATTGCTACTGAAAAAAGAAATAATAGGCTTTTTAGTATTGTCTATGTGCCAGATGAGCGATGTACATCATAACAGGTATAAAAGCTGAGAAGAAAGAGCATTTGCTCAGTGTAGAGGGAAAGGGAAGGGCTGGGTGCAGAAAAGTCAGTAGAATTACACATGGAGAGAGATTGCTGTGGGGTACTGAAGGCTGAAAGGACGATGTGAACCACGGGCCTCAGGACAGTTCCTGTGCGTGGATGCGTGTGTGCGAGTGTGTGTGTCTGCGCATGCACATGTCTGTGCATGTTACACATGCATGCATGTAAATATATTGATATGTACTCCCGTTTATGGTAAGTCCTTTAATTCACCCACAGTCCACTTGGCTGAGCTCCTCGGTACCTGAAACCGCATATTTGTCAGCAACTGGCATGACGGCTGGTACATATTAGGTGCTCAATAAATATTTGTTGAATGAAGGAATTATTGAATGAATGAACATTGTAGAACAGCTATGAAAAACCTAAGGCTCAAAGTGTGGCTTTCCCAAATTTTGGAATGAGTACAATATAGTTCTGAAGTGTTTTCTCCTTTATTTCCTTTTTACTCAAAGTCATCCATCGACCACCAGCAGCATCACCTGGAGCTTGTTCAAGAGTCACAATCTCAGGCCGCACCCCTGACCTACTGATTGCAAAGCTGCGCTGTAACCAGACCCTCGGGTGATTTGTGCACACATTAATTGGAGAAAAACTCCGCTATTTTGCACTGCATCCTGTAAGAGTAAGAAGATGCATTTAAAAATTCTGGAGGTTTGTGAAAGAGAGAAATGAAGAATAAACATAGAGACATGTGTGGGAAGCACTTTGGGGAAGACCATAAATTCGAAACTAAGGTATTTATCTTATAAATAGGGTTTCCAGCATTGTCCGGGTAGCTCGGTTGGTTAAGCCCATCTGCCTTCCAGAAGCTCAGGTCATGATCCCAGGACCCTGAGATTGAGCCCCATGTCAGGCTCTCTGCTCAGTGGGGAGTCTGCTTCTCCGCTCTCCCTCCACTTCTCCCAGCTCTACTCATACACTCTCTCTCTCTCAGATAAATAAATAAAATCTTTTTTTTTTTTTATTTTTTTAATAAAATCTTTTTAAAAAATCAATTGATCAATGATCAATCAATCAAGGTTTCCAAAATAGAGTGTCTTGACCTCAAAGGATGCACTAGGCAATCAATCCACTAGGATGTGGGAAGAAAATTTTAGAACTCATTTATATTTAATTTTTATCTAGAAATAAGAAAGGGAGTTGACTTACTAATATTTCATACTCAGAGAGACAGCTGCTCTCTCACTTAGTCTGCTTGTCAGGTTACAACTCGAATATGTAGCAGGGAAAACCACAATTGGAGTGGCCGTGTTCATACACTGGGTATTGAAATATAGAAAACACCTGCATTGATTATGTTATTTTAATTAAAATAATCTTCCCAAAGTGAATGAGTGGTTTTAAGTGATTCCTAAGCAAGAACATCTACAAGTATGTACATGAGCATATACACATGGACACACACACGCACACACATACACACACACACGCACACACGCACATCAGATAGAGGACTTAAAATGCAGCCCAAGTGAACAAGAAAGTGGCAGAGCTAATCCTTCTCTTAACATCTGATAAGAGCATATAGCCACATTACAAGGGGAAAACAATGACAATCTCACCAAATCTGACAAGAAGGCAGCCAACGAATGAAAAATATAGCTGCTTTTCAAAAGAGAGTTATGTTATGAAGCCAGCATGTTGAAAATGAATGTCTGGAAATGTTTCCGTAGATTGAGTTTTTGTTGACAATAATAATGTAAGTTTGTCTTCTATAAAAACTTGCATATCTGCATATTTAAAACTCTTGGAAATGAATTTCTAACATAAAAATAAACCCTTCTAAATAGAATTACATTGAATTTAAAGCAATGTAAAAATTCAAAATCTTCTGTTTAGTTTGCCAAAAAAACAACTGATTGACATAAGGCAAGATGAAAATTTATGAGTTGGCTTTAAGCAAAAAAAGTTGGCTTCACTGTTGGCTGGGATTGAATAATGAGTATTGCACTTTAGTAAGTGTAGCCCATCTTGAATGTCTTCAGTTTCAATATACAGATCCTTGCGAGGTAGCTTTCTCAAGTATGACATAATACCAAGTACTTAAATAAACTGAATTTAAATTTAAAATGACCATAAGTTACGATTCAAAAATTTTAAAAATAATTAAACATATTTAACGAACTCTTTCTCTCCAAATATATTACAAGAGCTAACAAATATTAAATTGACACTAATAAATATTAAATTGACATATTTAAATATTTACTTTCTCTACATCAAAATTTGCTCTTACCTTTGTGTCTATTTTATCATGTTTGGCATTGTAAGTTACAGTGTGTTACCCCATTTCAAGTATAAGTTGTCATCAATTAAAATAAGTTACATAATTATACATTCCACTAAGAAAGATAAGAATACTATAATTACAATTGTACGATGCCATTAATTGTAAGAGGCATCTAAACTTTAGAGATGTTAAAACCTGGGGGCTAGGTGGGGGAAGTGCACGCAGAATAATTATGATTAAGTTTGGGAGCTAATAACAACAATAAAACAAGAGCCATGTTGGTCTTAATAAGAAAGGAGTCTTTCATATAAAAAAGTCTGGATGCACATATATGCACATAGAGTCCCTTCTTGAATGCACCAATCTCTTTATTGCCTTGGGGCCGCCACACATGCATCCCTATTCCTTTTGGGTATGGAACCCTCCTCCCACCCACTCTGGACTAATTTCTTCTTAACCATCAAGTATCAGTACAGACACCACCCTTTAATGAGGCCTCCCCTGACTCATCATCCAGGAAAGTCCTCCTTGCTAGGACCTCCTGTGTTTTTGTTTTTCCTTTCTGGCGCTTATCCCAACTCGTCACTATAATTATGCATGTGTGTTTGTTTAATGTCTGTGCCCCTCGCTCCCCCTGGAAGGCAAGGACTGTGCTTGCGTCGCTCTCATACAAGTACTCACTGCCCATCACGAGGCGTGGCAGGTGCACGATGAACAGTTGTTGAAGAGCCATATAGCTCACAGTTGTCATGACCTGACTCTGTGCCAGACACTCCTCTAAGCTTTACATCCTCATTTAATGCTCTAACTCTACTAAGTAGTTGTTATCATTAGCCTTATTTTACAGATGAGGAAACGGAGAAGGAGACGTGAAGCTACAACCCAAGGTCAGTTCACTCATCAAATATTCTTTGCAAATTTATTGAGCACCTACTGCTTCAGGCACTTAGGCTGTATCCGTGAACAAAACAGGCAAAAGTCCCTCCCTTCAGGAATCCTACCATTTTTTTGCAGCAAATGAGGAAGCCAGGACTTGGATACAGCAGGGGCCAGGGAGCCTGAGAGCTTTAATCCACTCTACTCTCTTCCCCTCATTCCTTCTGAATAAGTGTTGGGGAGAGAGGAGAGCCCAAGAGGGACATTTCACTTCAAAAACCATACTTAGCTACTTTCATGTTATTCATTCATTCCACTTCCGATTTGTTTGTGCTTACGTTTCTCCTGATTTCTCAAAGAAAAAATAACTATAAAACTCATTTAATCTTTCACTGAACCTTATTTCTTTTGACATCCCCAGTACCTTGCACCTGCTAAATGCACAAGGCCACCAACATACACATTTATTGAATGAATGAGTGAACTAGTGAATGAATGAAGAAGGAGCAATAAATCGTTCTCTCCTGTGCGCATTACCACCTGACTATTAATGTGAAAAGCTTCTCTTGTTTTGCAGGTTGATTTTTTAGGCAATAGATTCAGTACTCAGCTCACTAAAACCATGACTTAACAAATACATGAATATTTAGAGTGATAATCGGTGCGGTTTTCACCCCGCAGGGAAGACAGCAGCATTGTGGAAAGTCTCAGGAGAGGACAGAGGCGCTAATCTGTAGCTGTACTTGACAACAGGAACCAGGCACCAGGGAGTGGGAGGAAGGGAAAACCGGAAAGGAGGGAGAAAGGAGGGGAATACAGAGAATAAAGGCACCAGTTAGAGTGAATACAGGTAACACGACATCATGATCTCGTCATAAAAGAAAAAAATTGGTTACAGAGTATATTCCTCACCTCCCTCCTTTCCTTGATTTTTTTCATTAGTAGACGTATTTACATTTAATTTCTATTTGGTTCAATGTTTAATTTTTATGCCTAATGAAGTATTGCCACTTTAATAAATAATATTTAATATTTATTAACAGGGATTCAGAAAGCATAAACTATTCGGTTGCCTGATACAAAAGGTCTATGTTTGTCACACTATGAAGAAGAACATTACCTAAATGAAGCTTCACACTTTGACCCTATTTCCATCATACTTAATAAACTGATCAACTCTATATTATAAAAAATGTCCTGGTGAATTTTTCAGATGACTTAAAGGTAGAGGAAGGGGGAGGTGAGGAAATGTTGTCTTGCATCCCAGGAAATCCTTCAAACCACAGCATTTCATTACTCTTTCACCCAGAATTTGACCCCCGTGGTAGAGTTGCAGAGCATATAACAAAGTGATACTGAATCGGCTGTTAAACACTTATCTCACTCCTGACATTTCCTCGTTGATGTTAACTGTGAAATGGGCTAATTTGCTATCAAATTCTGGAAAAGTGGACTAGCTTTGTGCACAGGTAAAATGCAATTCCTTTTATTATTGATTTTACTTCCTGATTTTAAACATTCCTTTAATTGATGAGGATCATGCATGTCATAACAACATATTGGTGACTGTTGGTTTGGAAAGCAAGGTTCTGGAATACTGTTTGTATTTGCACAATTCCAAAGCGGAGGTTTAGAACACTATTCACTAGTGTAGAATAGTCTCCACCCTTATTAACAGATTCAGTTCCACCCACTGCTATCCATAGATACTAAAAAGCATTGTAGAACCAAATTCCAATATGGACTGTAAATCTTGAAAACAAAAAGGTGAAATTCACTCTTGCACGCTGCACACCATTCCTCTTTCTTTTTCTTTTCCAGTCTTTTGTTTTTTGTTTTTTTTAATATGTTGGCTAACTGAACCATTCCTCTTTCTTAAGGGAACAATGAGAAATCAGGAAGAGGGATGAAGACAGAGGAATCTTGCATCCTGACATCAATTACTTAGTAGCCATCAGAACCTGCACAGGTCATTCTTCTCCAGACCTTTTCTTGAATACAGAAAATTGACCAAACAAAAACAGCCAGTCTAATCCTTGCTTTTCCATGTTCCCAGACTTTCTGAGATGCCACGGCAGAATATGTGTAGCTTTGATAAAATGGCGAGTACATGCATGTAATAATCTCTTTAAAGGGAGGTCAAGTTCTTTTTCCTGAACAAGGGGCCCTCAAATAATAAGAAGAAAACTGCAGCCTTAAATATTTCAGAATAAAGCCTGTAACCTTCACAGAGACTTTTATTCCAGCTGTGTTCACATTCATTATAATGACTCTGGAGAACAGCACTGACTCATTTTAGATGATGACTACATAACTATTCATTTATACTTAATGAGCTTATTCCACCAGGTATATGATGAACTCTAAACAAATAGTGTCATTGAATCACACATGTCAATAAATTTGAGTACTAAACTGATTCCACCTAGCAAAGGTAATGATAAACTAGGAGGAAAGAGAGCTGTGTCTAATTAATGAAAATGCCCTTTGCATTTTCTAATGGTAGAAACATTAACTTGAAAATGGCTTTCCCTGCAATAATTTACAGACAAGCACTCTTTAATGGGAAAGCAATTCAAATTTATGTGCAATTGAACTACAATTATTTGATTAACTTTATTAAATTCTTGTTGATTCTACAGTCTGGATGAAGTGTATCATTTTTTATAAGTTTCATATATTGCAGTTTTAGTTTTTTAACCTCAGGATTCAATTGATCCTGAAAATGTCCTTAGAACCTGTTTTTTGTGTCTAGTGGACTGAACTGAGGTGTCTGGGACTCATTTTTCTTGTCTCTTTCCAAAGTGATCATCTTATTTCCATATTCAAGAAGCACTTGAATTAATTTTGTAGTAGAATTCACATGATTTTTTGCTGCTTTTGTGTAACTGAAACTATGGGAAACACTTGACTGAAGGAGACTCTATTCGGATTAAATTAAATCCATATCTATATGCTTAAGTTTAACTGGGTAGTGCTGATGACTCATATATTCTCTGCTGTATTTTCATGTGGCATGAGACGCTTATGTTGAAAAAGAGAGAAGGTAACCTAAATTTACACATCTTCAAACTAGAAGAAGAGCAAATTAAACCCAAAACCAGCAGGAGAAAGGAAATAATAAATGTAAAAGGAGGGGTAGGGGGAATGAAAACTAAAAATAGGAAATCAGAGAAATAAATGAAACCAAAAATGTAGTCCTTTGAAAAGAGCAATAGCATTCATTAATCTCTACTTGGAGTGGCCAAGAAAAAGAGGGTGAATACATAAATACATAAATACCAGTATCAGAAATTAAGAGGCTATATCTGCACAAATATTACAATATAAAATGATAATAAAGGAATATTATTAATAATGCTAGGTCCGTAAGTTCAACAACTTAGATAAAATGGATGAACCCCTTGAAAGACACAAACTATCAAAACTCACTCAAGAAGAAATAGGTAACTTGAATGGTCCCAAATCAATTAAAGCAATTGATTTTGTAGTTAAAAGCCTTCCAACAAAGAAAACTCCATGCCCAGATGTTTTACTGGAAAATGTTATTGAACATTTAAAGAAGAGTTAATATGAATTTTACACAATTTTTTCCCAGAAAATAGAAAAGGAGGGAATACTTACCAACTCTTCTTGTGAGGCCAGCATTACCTTGATACCAAAGCCAGACAGACATATTACAAGAAAAGAATAATGATCAATATTCCTCATGAAAATGGGCAAAAATCTTGAACAAAATGGTATCAAAATTGAGTCCACCAATATGTAAAAAAAATAATACATTACAATAAAGTGGGCTTTATGCTAAGAACACAAGCCAGTTCAACACTGAGAGATCAACGTAGTTCAGGATATTAACAGTTTAAAGAAGAAAAACCATATGATCATCTCAATATATGCAATAAAAACATGTGATAAAAATGCAACATTCATTCATGACAAAAGAATAAAATACTCTCAGCAAACTCAGAATAATAGGAAGCTTCCTCATCGTGATCAAGAGCCTCTACATAAATCTACATCTAACATTATATCTTATAGTGAAAACTGAAATGCTTCCCCTCTGAGATTGGGACAAGGCAAGGATGTCCATTCTTATCACTTCTACTCAATACCATATTGAAAGTGCTAGTTAGTGCAATAGGGCAGTAAAAAGAAATAAAAAGCACATTTATGAGAAAGAAAAAAATGAAGCTATCTCAATTGCAGATGGCACGACTGTCTATTTAGAAAATTCTAGAGAATCTACAAAAGTCCTCTAGAATTAATGAGTACAGCAAGGTTACAGGATATAAAAAAATCAATTGTATTTCTATACACTAGTATATGGTATGAATTAGAAATCAAAATTACAAAATAGCATTCTTTAAAATAGCACCAAAAAATGATATACATAGATATAAATCTAACAAAATATATTCAGGTTCTGTTTGCTGAAAACTGTAAAATGTTGATTAAACAAATAAAGGGAGATATATACACTGTGTTTATGGATTAAAAGACTTAATATAGTTAAGATGTCAATTCTCCAAAAACTATCCTGTAAATTCAAAGCAATCCCATTCAAACTTCCATCGGAATGTTTTGTCATTACAGATTAATCTAAAATTTTTATCAAAATGCAAAGAACCTTAAAATAGGCAGAACAATTTTGAAAGTTAGAGGGCTTACACCACCTGATATCAAGACTTTTTTTTTAAGATTTTATTTATTTATTTGAGAGAGAGCACGAGAGAATGGAGGGGAAGGGCAGAGGGAGGCGCAGACTCCCCGCTGACCGGGGAGCCCAACACTGGCTTGATTCCAGGACCTGAGGATCATGACCCGAGCCCAAGGCAGACATTTAACTAAAGGAGCCACCCAGGCACCCCAAGACTTATTTTAAAGCTCCAGTATTCAAGGTAGCATAGTATTGATGAAAGGATACATGCATAGATCAATAGAACAGAATCAAGTCTACAGATAGATCCATATAAATATGGCCAATTGATTTTTAACAAATGTGCAAAGGCAACTAAAATGTGTAAGAGGATAGTCTTTTACACAAGTGATGTTAGAACAATGAGAGTTCTTTAATATTACTCTAAAATTATGACCCATAAAAGAAAACCATTGATAGACTGGTGGTCATCATCAGAATCTAAAACCTTGGCCCTAGAAAGACACTGTTGTGTAAATGAAAAGACAAGCCATACACTGGAAGAAAGGATTTGCAATCCACACATCTGACAAAGGATTTATTAGAAGAGTATTTAAAGAACTCTCAAAGCCCTCAACAAGAACACCTGTAAAAAAAAGTGGAAATGAACAGACACTTCACCAAAGAAGATATAAGGATGATAATTAATCACATGACAGATGCTCAACAGAACTCATCTTTAGAGAGATACAAATTAAAATCACAATTAAATAGATACTACTGCACATCTATTTGAATGACTAACAGAAACAAAACTGACAATTCCAAATGCTGATGAGATGCAAAGCAATTGGAATACTCATACATTGCTGGAGGAAATGCAAAATGGGATAGCCACTTTGCAATTTGATTTGCAGGTTTCTTATAAAGTTACTTACTGTTTGACCCAGAAATTCCACTCCTAGATATTCACCCAAGAAAAAAGAAAACTATGGTCACACAAAAACCTGTATGCAGATGTTTAAACAACTTTATTATAGTACTTTAAAACTGGAAACCACCCCAAAATCCTTCCTCCAGTGGATAAACAAACTATTCGGCAATATTAAGGAATGAACTGATGGTGTAACATGGATGGATCTCACATGCCTCACACATGATGAAAAAAGACACTCAAAAGACTATCTACTCTATGTTTCCATCTTGAAAAGGCTCAACTAGATGAAGACAAAAACAATCAGTTGTTGCCTGGGGTTAGGTTGGGGAGAGGTGCCAAAGGCTAAAAGGCAGGATGATAGGACTTGGAGGGGGTGGGGTTGCAGTAGTAATTAAATGACTATGAATTTTCCAAAGCATAAAAAGCTTTCTGATATAAGCAAATTAAAAATAAAATAAATCCATAGAGAGTTAGTTTAAAAGAATTTCACCGGGTGATGTAGTAAGGAGGGTATGTGTGCTGATGAGCACTGTTACAGGCAACTAATGAATCATTGAACACTACATCAAAAACTAATGATGTACTATATGCTGGCTAACTGAACATGATAATAAAAATTAATTAATAAAAATAAACATAGAAATGTACTATATCTAAGGTGTGAAGGACAAACCAACTTTCACAACTGTAAAAAAATAAAATATAAAATAAAATAAAGAAAACCTGAAAAAAAAAAAGAATTTCACCTTACATTTCATCTTATATTTCCGTTTGCCTTATTTTGCCCCTAATTAACCCATCACTATCAGTGGAAACACCTTGCTTCCGATTCTGGCTGATCTTTATCTCCCTATCTTTAACTTATCTTTTTCTTACATTCTCCACCATCACCATCTCATTTGCAATCAATTGCTGAGTTCTGCCGGTTTTTCCTCTGTAATAGTTTCCACATTCACCTTCTCTTTCTCATTACTTCAGCCACATTTTCTCCATTTCACCCATCACTGTATCCTATTAGCTAGTTGCCTTGCCTAAATACAGTAAGCCTTGTGTCTCTTTGTAATATTGTCTTTAAATATCAGTTTCTTGCCTCTGATCAGAAATCTTCAGTGGTTTCCCATTTTTCTATTACATTTGTTCGCAATGCATCAAATTTTTGACTATCCTACATATCCTTTTCCATCTTCATGTTTTAAAAATCCCCTTTCATTCCAAACTGATAAAAATAATACCTGTTATTTATTGTTTATTACATTTTAGGCACTGTGCTAATTTATCTCTTATTGTTTCTACTTCATCATGACAGCAATCCTGTGACATAGACTTATCCCCACTTTACAAATGAGAAAACTGAGGCCAAAGAATCAATAAAGTTTCCTGTGATCAGTCATCCAGTAAATGGCTAAGATGGAATTCAAACCCAGTCTCTCTGACTCCAAGTTCTGTACTTGTGACTTCTAAATTCTTTGAAATCCTTTCAATTTGACTTCATTCCATTCTCTACTATATGTCTTTTCAAATCATTTCTTCTCCCTAAAGATTCTCTTCTTCCCAGCTCACCTTTGCCAAATTCTTCAAGAAAAGTTCCTGACAACCCCACACCACCATTTAATTGCCCTCAGCAAATGTTTTAAAGATCTTTTTTTCTTGCCACAAATCCTATATTGTTCCAGTTACTCTCTAAGATATTTCACATGTGTGTATTTTAGTTTCTCCCATCCCACAATCTGATTCATTCATTCACGAGAGAAAATAACACAGATTTAATGAGCACCTACATGCCTAGCAATGAGCAGGAGAGGGCACCGCTTCAAGGTCACAGCAGATTCCTCAAAAGCAGGAATTGTTTTTTCCCTTTTATTTTCCCCTTCCCCCAGCCTCGCAAAGAACCTATTATGCTGCTTTCCATATGGTTTCAGGATGGATGAGTGAATGCACTGGTTTGCCCTGGTCACAAATACACAACATCTGAGAGCCGGCAAGGGCTATCACAGCCCTGTGAAATTTTATGTTGAAAAACTGCTAATGATGCCATCAGGCCCGGTGTCCTTGAGGGGAGAAAATGAGCTCTTGAGGCAAACATGTAGAAGCTGCAAACCATTTGTAATCAGAAAGCGAAGTATGCAACAAGGGATGCTTGCCAAGCTCAAGGACTCAGTGGCTTTAATGAAGGGATGGTATTACCAGTGGAAATCAAACTTGCCTACCAGCTGGATTATCTCATCTACACAATGAGCTTTACTGGCTGATAACCACAGGGTCCTGAGAAATTAAGCAGACCCACAAATTACCTGCATAACATTCTGGCTAGATGTTAGAAAGTTGAATTAATTGCCTGAAAATAAATGAATGGGGTAGGGCCAAGAATTGCCTCATTAGTATTCAGCAACATGGCTGTTTTAGGAAGAAAAAGAGAGCGGGAGGAAGGCGAAACAATGGGAAATGGGGAGGGGAGGGGAACTGGGAAGAATAATGAGGGAAATCGTTATTTTACAAGTGCATTATGGGCACCCAGTTTTTTCAGATTAGTTATAGAATTTGCTAGCCTAGCCCAGCTCACAATGGGAAGGTAGAACTCCACCTGTGATTTCTAATGGAGCAGACACTCCAGAGAGCCCAACAATTAATACATGTGCAAAATAGAAATCATTAAGCACATGGACACTTTCCCTGCATTTCCCAAATGACAGCAAAATTCAGGTGTTGTTGGGGTTTTGGTGGGGTTTTTTGGGGGTTTTTTTGTGTTTTTTTTTCTTGGCAAGAAAGCAGAAAATGGAGAGAAACAGTGCCCAACAGGTGCGCCACTCAAACATTTTCATCAGTGGCTTTATTCCAGCAAACGCTACAGCTAAAGCCCGAATCCTCCAAGCATAATTACATTTTTCCTCGCAGTAGCTTTAATTTCTTCGATAAACAATTCTGCTCAGTCTTAACTACAGTTGGGAAGCCCTGTCTTGTGACGCGCATGTGCTCCAAACCTTCCTGTTAATGCATCTTTAAAGGATGCTGTTCCTCGGCAGCCCCTTGGAAAAGAGCCATGCCAAGATCATGACATGAAGGGGATGTTGAGGCTAGCTTGGTGGCCAGACGGAGATTGGCAAGCAGCTCCCTCAAAGAGGACCTTTTACCAGTAACTCATCAACAAGCTCTTCCTGAGGACCGGTGGCAACTTCTGCTTGAATTACAATCACTTCCTCAAGTCAGGGTTTTTTTTCAGAATCACTGACTTTTCAAAGCCCTTCTGCACTGATTTTATTTAAACCATTCAAGATAAATCCCGAAGTTTAAAAGTAAAACTGCTATAATTTGGTTTTATTCATCGGTGGGTTACTTTTTTTTTTAAAGATTTTATTTATTAGAGAGAGAGAGATCACAAGTAGGCAGAGAGGGGCAGAGAGAGAGAGGTGGGGAAGCAGGCTCCCCGCTGAGCAGAGAGCTCGATGCGGGGCTCGATCCCAGGACCCTGAGATCATGACCTGAGCCGAAGGCAGAGGCTTTAACCCACCGAGCCACCCAGGCGCCCTGGGTTACTTTCTTTTGTTGTCAGGAGTGGTTATCTCTTTTTATGATGTGTGTGACTTGAGTAACTTCCAGCTAAAATGCTTTCTTCAGGGGCATGGCTCAGTTGGTTGCGTGTCCAACTCTTGGTTTCGGCTCAGGTCATGATCTCAGGGTTGTGGGATCAAGTCCGATCTGGAGCTCAACACTCAGCGGGGAGTCTGCTCGGGGATTCTTTCTCCCTTCCCTACTGCCCCTCCCCTGCTCCTGCTCGCTTTCTCTCTCCAATAAGTAAATAAAAATAAAATCTTAAAAAAAATGTTTTCTTCATTTTGACTGCTGAGAAGATTCTCATCCATGAGACTTACATTTACATTTCTCTTCATTTTAAGGAGATTTCACCTAATTATCCTCACCACAGCTTTTAGACTATGAGGCACCTTAAGATTACAGATTTAGAAAAAAAACCAGTATTTTTATGTTCCCTCTAAGTTCCTTTGTTTTTCAAACATCAAACGGCTTTTATTTTGCTTACACTTTTCTTTTTCAGTAACTCCTAAAATACAGCTATATGCTGGCAATAATCTTAAAAGCAAAAATATTCTCTCTGACCTATGATATATCTTGGATGAGGACGTCTACTTTTCTTTCTTTATATCCAGTAACATAAAAGTGAATATCTCTTTTTATCATATGTAGCAAAAATATTTTTAACCTCACTTCAAAAACCAAAGGAGATTTTGCAGCAAGAAATCAATCATCACCAAGTATACATTGAGAATCTATTTTGGGTCCTGTCCTATCCACTGTGATTATATGGAAGAAATGGAATTCCAACTTGTGTGTATGGATGTTTTCTTATTTTGTTTATTTCAAAGAAGTTGGGCCCAAATGATTATGCCGGTGATTCAGGTGTTGCCACATTTTTTTTTTCCAAGTACCAATCTCTCTGACTCTGTGCATGTTTCAGTTTGTCTTAGGTTCAACCTGAAAATTCTCATTCTTAGGATGAGACTGTCAGCCCCAGGATACAAGCTTTTGGTTTCATGTTTGCCCTTGATTTATCGTGTTATTTTGGACTTGTTGAATTCCTTTATCAGTTAGAGTGCTTTGGGTTGTAAATATAAGAAAATCCATTCCAAATTGGCTTCAACAATAAAGAGCATTTATTGACTAAAGTAACTGAAAAAGTCTAGAGTTAGAGTTGTAATCAGGTTTGGTCTGAGTGAAGTGCCACTTCTTTTTTTCCTTCATCCCCGTCCTCCTTTGGATGTCAGTTTCAACCTTAGAATGGAAGAAAGAGCCTCTTCTCACACTCTTTGTCAGGGGTGCTAAACTACAACCCACAGGCCAAATGTAGTTTGTCACATGTTTTTATAAAGAAAGTTATACTGGATCACCCTCTCATTCATTTACATGTTGTCTATGACTGCTTTCACACTGTAAGAGCAGAGTTGAATAATTATACATGGCCCACAAAGCCTAAAATATTTTATGTCTGTCCCTTTATAGAAAAAGTTTGCCTTTCAGGTCTTTTTGTGGCTCTTTCTTAAGAGCTAGGAAACTTCTTTCCCACAAATGTCAGTAAATCTCTTGTGACATGGTCATAACTAAACCAGTCCGTATCCAGAATAATGCCAAACTCTGGCTGGCTCCAGCCTACTGTGGCTCAGAATATCGGATTTCCTATAGAATAATCAGATTCATGATCTGTATGGGAGAGGTTCATAGGATTGCTATATCATTGGGATGGGGTGAAATGAAACTGTACACATGACTGTATCTGGAGATTGTCCAAAGTTACCCATCTAAAATAGTCAAGGTACCAGTCATATTAAGCAAGCAAAAACAATTATAGCAATGTGGGAAAGTATTATAAAGGAGTTTTCTTCATGAACGGAAACACCATAACACCACCTCGAGGCATAATTTAACTTTGTCAGTGATGATCATTTTTTAAAAAATACAGCTTTTCAAAACATTATTTTGAAAATAACACCACGTGTAGAAGGTATAGATATTAAACTAGCAGAATGTTTTCTAAATTTACTGAGGTAATCAGTTGCATTGGCCCACAGGGAACCACACCCTCCATGTTCACACCTTTATATAATCTCCTCTTCAATTTTAAAGGAAACTGTGCTTTGGTTTAACCAAGAGAATTTAGCAAAAGTGTTGCTGTGTGAGTTCTGGATCTGACAGTCTGCGTCCTGAAAGCCTTGAGTCACCTCACAAGATGTCTAGCTACTCTACTTAAGAGACCGTGATAGGTAGACCCTGTGGAAAGGCCGCCTGGAGATAAGGTCCCTGAGATTACGGGAATAGAGTCCCAACCGTTCCACCAGCCTAGCCAAGCCTAACCCCAGATGGGCCAGCAACAGAATGCAGCCACATCAGTGACCATTGGAAAAACCATCTGAAGAATCACTGAACTGAGCCCTGGATAGGTTGCAGAATTGTCACAAATAAAATGGTGGTTGTTTGAGGCCACAAAGTTTTGTTGTACAGCAATATATAAACCGAAGCACTTACCATCATCCTTTTAGAAGCAGAGGTAATAATAATTATCATTATTTAGTCCAATAATAATAATCATCACTTTTATTATTATTTAGTCCAATTATTTTTGTGTTGAGGAAGAAAACTGAGAAACAGAATAAGTGACCCGTTCTGAGTTCCACAGCATCTTCCCTCAAATGTGTAGCTTCTCAAAAAGCCCTCTTTCTCAGTTTTCTGTTGTAAAAGGGAACAAGAGGAACGGAATGGAAGAGGAAAATGGAAAAGATATGGAATAAGAGAGCAATCCTAAATTTAAAAACTGAGCCCACTGGCCACATAGTCTTGGGGTAAACAGAGCAATCTTGTTGTATCACGTTGCACACCATGTGCAGGTGTGTAGACTCATAGGACTAAAACCTGGGAAATCTGTGGTACGGTAGATAACTATTAATGACCGAAAGTCATTTCCACCAACTGCATGTTACTCTCATTACGTCATTTTGCACTGTGTGCTTCTGAGAAAATATTTTTCACGTCATACAGGAGCAGATCAGCTTACAGAGTCAGCTGACATCAACAGGCACCCAGTTGGCTCCAAACCAGGCTGCACAAAATGATAGTACTTCGAGATTCTCGAGCGGATGAGATTATCCAGGTGAGGCTTTACTAGAGGTGCCTAATACTAAGGTCTGTCAGGTTCTTTCACACTGGCCCAGGGCTTGCGCCTTCTGAGGCATTTTATAAATAAGTAAGTTACTCCGTTCTCAAAAAACTCTAGATGGAAACACTTTAATAAAGCAGACCTAATTTTTCAATCTCACCTTTCGTAACTGGCTAAGAATGAGCTATTCTTCATGTTCTTGTAGCTTGACAGGAACAAGAAAGTGTACCAAATCATTAATTCTCTAATTTGCCCACATAACATAAAACCAGCTGGCTTTTAATATTTAATTAAATTAGTGTGCTCCCCGACTGAGTTCTAATATTCCAATTTCAATTTTCAGCACAAAGCTAATATAAAACCAAAAAAGCACTGAGTGATGTGGAAAGGGAAAATGTGACCTTGATAGGATAATGTGAAGGCATCTACAGATGAAAAGAAACCTTTTTTTTTCCTTCAGCGATATAAAATGTCCAAAATTAGCATCCTGACTAAAAGTATCTCATTCTCTTTTAAGAAGTAGCATCATGTGGTAAAAATATGTGCATGTTTGGGGACAGTTTCTTTTTTCCTTAATTAAGTCCATTGTCCGCTTGTTGTTTTCTCAAGAACAAGTCCCAGGTACTGTACCGGGAGTCCAAGGGCAAGGATGACAGGCACTGTCTCTACTCCTGGAGCTGTCTCTACTTCTCGCTAGGGATCTCATAGTCAGGTGTGCGTGCGGTCTTGGACAAGCTTAAACTTTGAGTTACCTGCCGCTGTCTCTAGAATGGCTATGTTAACAACACTTAGCTCACGCCGTCCCTGTGAGGATTACATGACATCATGTCTTGAGACAAAGCTTAGTACCTTGCAGAGCAGCAATAGCCTGAGAGTCGAAGTCATGAGGTACTTTGTGTAGGTTTTTTGTTGCTGTTAGTGTGCAGGTGTATTTATGGGAGGCCAGGGGGGAAGATCCTGCTATGTCTATTTTCTAATGGGTCACTTCTCACTTACACGCAGTAAAATGGGCTGACATCTGGCTTCCAGAAATTCAATTTTGGGGATGCTTTATCTGTAACTCTCCTTATGAAGTGTTTCCTGGCTTGAATAGAAGATTCCACAGTCAGGGCCAGTGTGTTTCTTGTTTGTTTTGATTGGATTGGATTATGCTGAGCTTACGCAAAAGGTTTTTCTTAGCTTTTTTGTGGTAACTTTATCCCTGTGTGCGTTTAGGATAACTGCTAGTTTTTTGTTCGGCTCTCCTATTTCTCTGATTTCTGTTGCTCATTTGGGGCATTCTAGGGCACCATGGTACAAAGCTGGTGGGTACAAGTGAGTGGAGACGATGCCCGAAAAGTATTCAGTGAAGTAAGAGACAAGCAGGCTGTGGATGTCGCCATATGGTGTGTACAGCCTCTTGGGGCAGTGGTGAAGTGGGCCTGGACCAGCACGCAAGGTCAAGGCCAATAGATATATATTGAAGATGAGCCATGGGCCTTGGTACTTTTAGAGGCAGAGGCATGGAATTTTAAAGGGGACACAAACTTCTACTTTTTCCCTGCCTTTCCTGTGTGGCTTTCTGGCATGGTTATTCACTCAACTGCCCAGACAAGGTTTCAGAAGCATCCTTGATTCCTCCATTTTGTTACCCCTCTCACTCCATGGATAAACTGCTCGTTTCACCTCAGAAACCACTTGGCTTCTGTTCCCTCTTTCCATTCCACCCTCAGTACCTCAGGGCCAGCCTTCATGACATCACAAATTGTGCTATTTCAACAATGTCCTACACACCTGCCTACCTACAGTATAATGCCTATTGGGTAACGTACAACTCCTTAGAATGGAATTCAGCTCTTCCTATGGAATGTCCAGCCTCTCCTTCTCTTTTACCAACCGCAACCTCCCATTCCAGATACTAAATTTTGCAGTTGCACCAGGTACCTTCCTATTCCCCAAACACACCTCGTGCCTTTGCTCATGGAATTTTCTCTGCCTGGAATGTCAATGTCACTCCATTCACTGGAATCTCATTCATTCCATCAAGCAACCCCCCGACTTATTCTTGATGGATAATTCACATGCTGCTACTTCTCTATATAGCTTTCCATGGCCCTCCAAGACAGGATCAATCATTCCTGATTCTTTGTCCCTGTGTCCACATACCCACACTTTTTTAAATTTATGCATCAGTTTTTTCAACTAAATAGTGAGGTGTGAGAGAATGAATGTATTCTCTTGAAAGTCTCTCTATCTCCAAATTCTAGAAAAGTGACTCATAGCCTAACTCATGGACATGTTGAACAAGTGCTTAAATTGAATTGTTGAATTATCTTTTTTAAAATCAGCAGGTAGCCACAGTCATGACTTGAATCTGCTTCTCCTGAACTTTATAGCATATAATTCATTTTTGAAAAGTTGTTATTTTTCTAATTATAAAGGTAATATTAAGTCACTGCAAAGATTTAGAAAATACAGAAAAAACATAAAAAAGAAAATAAAAATCACTTAATAAGCCCCCAATCAGAGATAGTTAACATTAATAAGTTGATGCATTCCCTTTCAGTACACTTATGATACATACAAATTTTATGCTAATTTTGTAATACTTTTATCATCATTTAGGATAGCAAATTTACTCTCCTTGAAATGACAATGTGTCACTATCAACAACTGTCAATTTATTTCAGCTCCACAGGTCTTAGAATTAGTGTGAATCAACAGTTTCTGTATATTGAGATAGAATTCCAGATGCTATCTGAAGGTAAGCTTTGTTTCCATATACATTTTATATATTTGAAGTTGTACATATGAATGACTTTTAACTTGTTTTTTTTTTCCCACCTCATGTTATACCATCAAGCTTTCTTCCCTGCTATTAAGTATTCTTCCCAACATCACCTTTAATGGTGTGTATCATGGACTAAATTGTGTGCCCCCCCAATCATATGTTGAAGTTCTAACCCCTAGTACTTCTAAATGTCATTGTATTTGGAGATAAGGCCTTAAGGGAGTAATTAAGTTAAAATGAGACCAATAAGGTAGATTCTAACCCAATCTGACTGGTGTCTTTAGAAGAAGAGGACATTTGAACACACAAAGAGACACAGGGGTGGGTGCCTGGGTTGATCAGTGGGTCAAGCGTCTGCCTTCGGCTCAGGTCATGATCCCAGGGTCCTGAGATCGAGTCCTGCATCGGGCTCCTCGCCAAGCAGGGAGCCTGTTTCTCCCTCTCCTGCTCCCCCTGCTTGTGCTATCTCTCCCTCTCTCTCTGTCAAATAAATAAATAAAATCTTTAAAAAAAGAGAAAGAGACACAGGGGTGCACATATACAGAAGGATAACCATGTGAAGAGCCAGCAAGAGGGTGACCATCGACAAGTCAATAAGAAGAAACCAAACCTGCTGACACCTTGATCTTAGACTTCCAGCCTCCAAAACTATGAGAAATTTCTGTTGGTTAAGCCACCCAGTTTGCGGTATTTAGTTATGGCAGCTCTAGCAAACAAATATACTATACATCATAAAATTTCATTATATTGCTTCATATAATTTATTTAACTGACCTACTGTGAGGTGCCAATTTCCCTTCAATAGAAACAGTGTTGTTGTGATGTACATCTTCATAAAGAAATCCTTATCAGATTGACTATGTCCTTAGAAAATCTTTAAAATATTTCCCAGTGCAAAAACAACATAAATTTTTTCAGAAAATTTTAGAAAATACAGCAAAAAAAGAAAAGTAACATAATGCTATTACCCAAATACAGGTTATAGGTTGTATTTTCTTCCAGTCCTTTTTCTCCCCCCTCATTTGGGTGCTTTAAAATATGATTCTAATATTTATGAATTTTGACTTTGCATCTTAAATCTAACATAAGCATTATTTCATATCACTTCATACTCTTAATAAGTATTTTAATGGCTCCATAATAGGTGGGCTCGTTAAGAAAAGAAAAACTGAACCTTCCCTGACTACTCTTTTCCTTGTATCTGGTGTTTGGACTTTGTAATAGAGTATAGCCTAAGCTGCTAGAAAGAAAGAGAGGAAGGAAGGAAGGAACGAAGGAAGGAAGGAAGGAAGGAAGGAAGGAAGGGAGGGAGGGAGGGAAGGGAGGGAAGGGAGAGAAGGAAGGGAGGGAGGGAGGGAGGGAAGGAAGGAAGGAAGGAAGGCAAGGGGGAAGGAAGGAAGGAAAGAAGGGGGGAAGAAGGGAGGGAGGAAGGAAAGAGGGAGGGGGGAAGAAGGGAGAGAGGAAGGAGAGAGGGAGAAGGAGAAGGATGGAGAGTGGGAGGGAGAGAAAATAAAAGAAAGACAAGACAATACAGTGGCTTAACCTAGATGGGACTGTATTTCTCCATGACTATACAACAGTCCATAAGCTGACAGGGATCCCAGACTGGTAGTACGGCTCTGTCTTCCATGGCTTCTGCTTATGTGTCCCAGGTTGTTACTCTGGCCCTCATTATCTCCCAGGCAACAAGAAGTGGGGAAAGGACCAAGGGTGTGCCCTCACAATCCTCTTAATGCCAGCGCCCAGGAGTGGTTCACATGTCTTCTATCCTCTACTGTTGGCTCTGTTAACTTAGCCTCTTGGCCACATCGGCAACAACAGAGGCTGGACACTAACATTCCTTTAAAAATAAAAAAATATATTGAAACCAATGACATTTATGCAATGCACATTGTGTGCCCAGGACATTCAGTGGTTACTTCCTTTAATAATCTTTTACTAGATATTATCATCAGCATGGCAGCTGGGGGGTCACAGGGACTCCAGATAGATTAAATAACCTGACCAAGGTCACAGCCCCTCTGTCATCCAGCAGCATCTGAATTCAAATCTGTGTGACTCCAAAACCACTGCTCTTCTGGTTACATTTATTATCACATTTCCTTATTAACCTGGAAATTAAAATTTAAAAAATGGGTACAGGGTTTCCTTCTGAGACTTTGGAATTTTTAAAAATAATTCTTATTGGAATTAATAGTCTGTGTCATGCCTCCAAATACAGATTTAGTAGAAAATATTGTTAGGTGGTTTTAGAATAAGTTTGGTGTCGGGATTTCTGAGACTACTTAAAGTAAATAACAGCTATTTATAATCCCTCAATTTGTTCCCGTGTAAATCGTGACAGTGACAGCTATCGTTTCTCACATGTTTCTAGATCTCAGAAAATAGACCTTTTTTGTGATAAAATAAACTGGAGGAAAAAGAAAAACAAAATAAAACAAAACACTCCTCTATACTATTAGCACAATAATGGTGATATTATTGTTTGGCTAGGGGCAAGGTCAAAGGCATAATCACAGGAATTCACATAATGAGAAAATAAATAGAAACATGGCAAAATGGACTTGCTTTTTAGGAAAACTAATGCGGCAATCAGCTGCACTGCTTTCCGTTGGGGAGATCGCACTGGAATTGGGGCACCTGCCTTCCCAGAACCACCTTCCCATTGGAAGCTCCGGTTTGCAGGACAGGGGATGGCGCCAAAAAGGAGGAACATCGGCCTACATGCCACTGCGGAGTTCCCCCAAGAAGGCCAGGTGTCCCAACTATGAGACATGAAAGAGGCCGAACAAGGGGGCATATAGAATATTCTCCTCTCAGAAGAACATAAGCCACATACAAACCCTTCGCCTACATGGTTCACAAGTATGAGTAAATTAGGTGACAACCTCTGTCCTCCCCACACTCCGTGTTTCTTTCTTGAGAGCTGCCACGGCTTAAGGCCAGTATACAGGCAGTTTGGTGTGGGGAAGACTGTCAGAGGGCAGTTACTCCAGGAGAGGCAGCCTCCGCCATCTCTCCAGGACCCCAGTAGACAGTAGACGAGGAGACAGGAGATAGTTCCCCGGTTGCAACCCACCCTGGCTTCCCCTCTCCCCCACCCCTGCAGGAAGTGGGGAACTTTCTTCAGGTTAGGAGAGAAGGAACCTTCTCACACCAGGCTGCATATGCGTGTGGTAAAGCCGACTCTGGGTCACGGACATGCGAGCAAAATGGTGAGGGCTTACAAATTCTGTGTCCTCTCCGTGAGAGTGGCAAGGGTTAATTGAACATTACATACAATCATTAAATAATATGTATCTTTTTTTGTAATGTTCGACATTAGCTTCTAAAAGGCTTCTGCTGATTATATTTTATTACCTGGTTTGTTAAGCATCTATTGTAAAGTGCTGTTAAATTATCATGAATTAGCTTGCGTGCCACAGAAGTGTCACCTGAATGTACTTAGCTGGCTCGTCAACGCCACAAATGTGTATTTATTTATTTTATTAAGCAGTTTTGTTGCCTTTTACACATTACAAAGTGCTTTTTCATTAGTTGTACTTGAAAAACAGTTAAATTATTGTACAATGTGGCGTTCTTAGATACGGTATTTTACTCACAAAATTCCAAAATTCTAACGGTTTCTTGGGCCTCTGATACTACTTAGAATTTTATCTTTGATCTACAGATCAAAGACCATAGTGAGAATCTTATTAAAGTTATGAAACTTCTCGCGATAAAATGAACGTAAACAGAGACTGTTCCATAAAACTCCAGGACTTTCATGCATCCCCAGAAAGCTATTCTGCGGACGCCCAGGTTAAGAAACTCTGAGGTAAAGGATTTTGAAAATTCTTGTTAAATTATGCAAAACAATTAATTTTCTGATACTGTACTCTGGACTTTTTCAGATATTGCTGCAAGAAAGAAGGAGAGGACAAACATCTATCACCGGAATGGCAGCAAAGACAAAGGTTATTTCAGTTTGGTTTTTGTTGGTTAAAAAAATAAGGTCCAGTCCCTAAGTTTCCTGTATGAGTCAAGGATATATTGTCCAGCACCTTTTCCCAGTTGCATTTTATACGGAAAGAAAATTACTTCAGTCATTTCAGCTATGCCACGTCTCAAAGCATTGAGAAAGCAAGTCCTGGTGTAAAGTTATTGAGTGTTCCCTCTGTGGTTGACATTGTGCCAAGTGCCTTCCAAGCATTGTTGCATTTAATTCTTAAAGCAAGCATACAAGAAAGCTACTGTTTTTATCACCCTCTGACATATAAGAAAATCGAGAGACTCACAGTGACTTGGCGGAGGTCACGCTGTTGGTATATGATGAGGCTGGGACTCAGTTTTTCTTTTCTAATTTGGCAGCCAGGCAAAAGCCATCCGAAAAAAACCATCAGGTGTCTTTTATCTGAAGTTCTAGGAGAGAGGAGCATGTTTATTTGATTTCAAAGAAACTAATGATCTAAATCAATTTGCATCTGCCCTCGATTTTGTGCAAATTTATTTATAAGGAATTGTGAAGGGGAGATAGTCCTAAATTCAGAAAAATTTAAATAGTCTTAAATCAAGCATGTAACACGCAATCCCATTTGTCCAGAAAAAAAAAAAGCAAAAGGCAGAACATTAAATCTTTTCCATAGCAAAATTATCACAAGGCTACGTGGAGCCTTCCAAGCTCGACTTTTCCCCTAGAATGGAAACTGCAAATCACCAGGTTATTGTGTGCTCTAAGTAGTGAGTCCATTAATCTCTTTCACTCTTCATTTGCCTCAGATCTGATTTGACTTTGCGATAATGCATCACTCTGATCACCCTGTGCCCTCCTCGATACAGAGTTTTCAGAGAAAGCTACAAACAAAGAGGGCTGGTGGCTCAATCCTAACCGGGTCTCAGAATGAGGAAAGACGTTTGGAAGCATCTTCAACATAATTGTGGTACCCAAGAGAACTTTCAAGATATAAGCCAGCAGTAAAATACTTGTAGATCTGGAGAGCAAAGCAGAAACTGTAAAGGAATTATTATAACCACTCCAATTCGGTGTAAAGTTTTTGCTTTGAAGGGCATAATACTCAGATACCTACTGAGTGTATGTACATGCATCTCACTGTGCACCACAGTGGTTCATCAAGTTAAAATTCAAGGTTGGGGTTTTTTGTTTTTCGTTTTGTTTACATGAGAAGGGGAGATATGGAACAGTTGACTTACTCGAAGTCTCCCTGAAAATTGGTGGTGGCAGGGCTTAGTCCAATGTCCTCTCTACTTCGTTCCTACTCTAGTGTAGACTAGGGTAGGCAAACTTTTTCTTTAAAGGTCAGACAGTAAATGTTTTAGACTTTGCAAGCCATACCATCCCTGTATCAACTGCTCCACAATGCCACCGGAGCGTGGAACCAGCCATGGACGATAACAACGAATCGGTGTGTGCTCCAGTAAGATTTTCGTTACAAAACAGATGGCTGGCTGAATTTGGCCAGCAGGTGGTAATTTGCCGACGCCTGCTCTAGCTACAACTTCCGTCGCGGCCATTCATTAATTACAGGCTTGAATCTAGTTGTTTAGTCTCTCTCAACCTCAGTTTCCTCCCCCAGTGAAACATGCTTTTTCCCAGAACGAAAACAGTGTTTCTCGGATATATTCACCATAAGTGGTTTAAATAGAACAGGGTTCGGGGAATCCCACTCTTTAGGTTTATAAAAACATAGATAAGTATGCATGCCTATGTGTGGAATTTATTGAATACCTATTATATGCTAAACATTGTATTAAATGTTTTACGTATATCGTCGAATTTAATCCTCATAACTGTCTTTCAATGTCGATGCTGGGTGATTCAGAGACGTTAGGGAACTTGCCAAGCTGCACAGCACCTGAGGTGTAGAACTGCAGTCAGCTGCTTATATAAGCCTCCTCGGGCCTCTACAGTATGCTGTCTTTCCATGGACTCTTTACTTTATTATTTTATTTTATTTTATTGTGGAAAGAACACTTAAAATAAGATCTAACCCCTTAATAAATTTTTAAGTGTACAGTACGTAATCGTTGACTATATGCACAATGTTGTACAGCACATCTCTAGAGATTATTTATCTTGCTTAACTGAAACTTTAGGCTTATTGATTAGCAACGCCGCACTTCTCCCTTCTCCCATCCCCTGGAAACTACCGTTCTACTCTTTGCGTCTGTGAATTTGACTACTGTAAATACCTCCTATAAGGGGGATCCTGCCATGTTGGTTTCTGTGTGATTGGCTTATTTCATTTAGCATATTGTCTCTCGATAAGGGCATTCTGGTAATCTTCTTCAAGAGTCATGAGGGAGTATCATGTACATGGAATACAAGTCATTTTTTATGGGGCACAATCTCCTGCCCAGATCCAAACATTCACTGGGCTATGTTTTACTAGTGGGTGAAGTAATACTACTAAAGTTTAAGATGAGGGTCCTTTCTCATTCTATGCCTGCTTCCTCTTTTTGCTTTTAGCTCCAATGACTGGCGAACACACTTTTTCCGCACAGTGAAAACACACTTCTTCCCGCTTTAGGGGACATATGTGGGTTATCTTCTCTCTGATTTCTCAAAAGCGGCCTAGCACAGGCTATTTACCAAACATAAACTAAGCAGCCTAGGATTTCTCCGTTTCAAACACTGGAGCAAACGGATAATCTTTTGCTATCTCATCCCTTTTACTCTTGATGTAGTAGATAAAATTCACATTCACTTTTCCCCACCAATGCAATGGTAGGAAATGTCCAGTAGGAGCAATAAGTAGCAAGCTCAAATATGGCTTTAGGTTTTTATCAAAGCTCAGCATTAAAGGCAGGAAAGTTTTCTTTAATAAAAAACAATACTTCTTTAACCATTTGACCACATTCTTTGTCCATGAGATCCACGACATCCCTCCCTCCTTGTCCATGAATGCCAGGGAGGAAGATGGAAGAGGAATGCCAGGAAGATAGATTAATTAATTAATTAAAACAAACAATCAAAACAAAAACCAAACAACCCTACATTAAACAATGTGAATGGGGTCTAGTTCCTCCATCTCTCTCATAGTCTTCAATCATTGGCTTCCACCCTCGTATCCCACTGAACCTTCTACCATTAAGTTTACCAATGGCCTCTGTTCAAGTCCAATAGCCACTTTTCAGTTCTTTACCCACTCGATCTTTCTGGATGATCCTTTTTTCTTTTTTTTTTTAAGAAACCCTCTCCTCTTTTTTAACTTCCTTGTTCTCTCAAGAGTCAAAACTCAAATGCCTACAGGGGCCAAGTCCATGACATAAATTAGTGGTCTCATGTTATATTCCATCACCACAGATACATTTTGTACCTATATCAAACATGTAAGAATATTCTCGTCTTTCACAACCAACATGGTCTTGGCCATTGTTCTTGAAACGTGTGGCCCACACCCCCTTTTCCATCTTCCCGCTCTGATGGAAACATGGATATAAGACATGTTCCACTTTCTTCTTACCTATACTGTAAGAAAAGCAGCTCTCACCTGTTTAAATAGATGATAAATAACGCCAGCTTCTCAGTCCCAGGACATTGAATTATGGTGGAGACTGGGGCAAACAACAGCCCACATACCTTCTCTGAAGAGGAAGTTTCTATGCACCTCTGGGTTATTGTTCCCAAGTCTTGTTAATTGCAATAGACGCTAGAACTCCAAGTTTTTTGTAAATCTCTGAATTTTTAAATGTTGGCAACACTGTATAGGTCAAACTTAATAGCTCTGAGTATGAGATTTGGGATGCTAGTTTGCCACGTTTGTGATCAGAACCAGATTGTTTCTTCGCTGACACTTTTTCCACCAGTGTATCTCCTGGCTCCTCCCTGAGTCATATTCTCATTCCAAATGCTTTCTCTCGAGAAAGTCCATCTCCTCTGCCATGGCTTCAGCCCATAGCACTTTGTTGTGACTTTATTCTCCCCCATTATATTCTTCCTTGTGTAATAGCTCTTTACGAAGTTGTCTTATCTGCCTCTATTGCTAATAACTATATTATGGGTAGTGACTGATTCTTATTTATATGTGCATTCCACATAGCACTTAGATCCGCTGCTTTGCCCACCAAAGCTTTGTCATAAGTATGTCTTGACTCCTTAATATTTAGACTCTGAATTTCTGTAAAGAAAATACTTAAAAAAAAAAAAAAAAGGCTGCTCTGTCAAATGGCCCCAGGATTATGCCAGGATCCCACTCTGTGGATCTCCATTTGTATAGGGCAATAGTTCTTCCCTCAAATTCCCAAAAAATCCATATAATGCCAAAAGCAGCTTTGTTCCCTATGCTGGTGGCTTTGCCAAAGGTAAAAACTATTTTGTGAAAAAATAAAAGTGGGTCCCATGGAAATAAGTTGGAGAAATTCTGGGTCAAACAGTGTTTAACAGATTTCTTTACCGCAGCACTTCTTGGATTTTTTATGGTGCTAAACTGTACTGTGACTATCCAAAGAAGTCACTGAGTGCTTTTCAAACTTCTTTGACTCCAGAACCTTTTTGTGAGGATCATTATTTAAGATCTCATGGGACTGGAACACAAGTGGACTAGAACACAGTCTGGCTTAAGAGTCAAAATGCTTAGAACGTGAGGTCCTCTCTGATCTGTCCCCTCATCTATATCTTCACTGTTATTTTCTATCAGAAATATCCTCCACCCATTCCAGAACTCATGTTATTCTTTGTTTCCCAAACGTGTGCCTTCCTACTTCAGCACATTTTCTCTCAGAATTTTCATGGTCCGGAATAACATTCCACCTTCACTAAAGCTAGTTAAGTGTTATGTATGCTTTACAACCCAGTTAAACACATACTTTCCTAAGAACTCATCAAACACACTCCTGCCCCTGTCGCCCTCTCTTTCCACTCAACAGCAGCCACATTGTCCTCGTCAAGCCTCTGATACATAAGATAGTCTCTGCTAACTTGTTTATGGTATTTGTCAGCATGTATCTCCTCTTCCCCTTTAGATTATTATCGACTTCAGAGCTCTGTCTTTTCACTCAGTGCCTTCTTCCTAGAGGAAACTCAGTGATTTTCATGATCAACTAAAATAACTTGGAGACCTAAATGCATGTGACTAAAGATTCTGAGAAGTGAAGGGTAGGAAGTGACTGCATATGAGGTTTTAGTGAAGCACAGTTTTCCCAACAACCAGGCGTACTAGAGAGACAAAGATCTCTCTGGAATGAAGACTTTCAAACTAAGAAGACAGAGGCAAGAAACTTCAAGAAGGGGAAAGAATATTCCCTACGTAGAGCGCAGGAAGCACTCTCTCAGAAAGAAAAGTATGTCAAGACACCTTAATCACACCTTGGCAATTTTTAAGTCAAAGACTATCACGCAGGGTAGAGTCTCACAAGTAACTCTTGCTCTAGTTCAGCCTGCTTCTCATGGGGATTTGGTAAATGCTGTTTTAAATAGAGTCAAACGCTGAAAGAGTGTACCTTCTGGCGTTTTGAAAAGGCTAGACAGTCAAAGAATGTTTGAAAGAGCTCTCATAAAATCAGAAAAATTTTCTTTCTACTTGCAAGATTTCAGGGTTGTATGCAAAACAAAGCGTCTGGTGGCTACAAGTGAGGAATAAGAATGGAGGATAGTTACAGTGTGTATCTTCAAGACCCCAGACACGGGTCCAGCCAGGGAGGGATCCCTGGGGCAGGGATGGGGAGATCTTCGGGAGAGCTGGCGTGCTAGGATCAAACTCGAGTCCGTCTGGAGCTCAGTGTTGTAAGTGAAGCCTTTATCGTTCTTCTCATAGCTTTTATATCCTGGGAAAAGCAGGTTATACCAGAATGCAGTACTTTATTTCCCAATAAAGTAAATGTGGCAGAGTCAAGAAATTTATTTTGCTTACATTTTGATTTCCTGGACTGCTAATTTCTCAGAAAGAAGAAAAGGAATTTGAAAGTGAGAAATATTTACTTATGTGGGAATAAATATGCATGAAAATGCTAAACAAAAGTGCAAAACCAGTATTTATGCCCATTTGCATGAATTTTAAAGCAATATGAATCAAGAAAGCTCTAACATCATCATTCTGACTCTCTGTAATGGGACAGAGAGTAAAGTAATATATACATTTAAAATTTATTCTATGTATGAATAGATGCACATTATGTGGATGAATTTCTTTATGAAATAATTGACCATTTTTTTCTTGTAAATCTAATAAAAACAGTTTGAGATCATCAAAATTAAGAGATCAAGCCAGTGCATAACAAAGTGAAACAGTCTAATCTGTGTATGTAAATGAGGTAAGAGCAACACATTTAGCATCTGTTAAACTCACAGTGTATAATATTCATTTCATGAGGTTTGAAATACAGGCAGGAGGATTATGAAGGGAAATACCTGCCTGAGAGAACCCCATGTGACATTTTTCATTTCATATTTACACTCAGCTATATGTGTAAATAAGCAGGTATTTTCATATCTGTACCAAATGAAAAAATATATTGCACTAGTTTGAGTTTTGATGCACATGGTTTATATATGTAGTTTAATTTTGAAGAAGAAAATGATGGAGAGCCAGGAGATTATCAAAGTTATACCTAGAGAAATGAGAAATTATCACCTTAACCACCTTCCCCTTTGAATAGAAGTCCATCTGGAAATGCATCCATTTTTATATCAACAGAAAACACAGTGTTGCCTGGTAAATAGTTACACATTGCAAAATGTAGATTATCTCTAATTAACAAAAAGAAAGACATGGCTTTTCAAAGTCTGGGAATGTTATCTTGCGATTTTTTTCCTAAATGATCTTTATTTAATTGTTCCATTTTAAGGATGATTTATCTTGTTTTCACCTCTTTGATTGCTTCCTTCCAGTGCCATGTAAATTGGAACCACTATTAGCAAATTCACTAATTTCCCCTAAAGATCATCTGAGCTCTCAAGCCGAAACATTGCACTCCATTTTATTTTTTCATAAAACTGAAATGGTTTTAGATGGATCATTTTATCATCTTCAATTCAATCCTCAAAGGCTGGCTGTTGTTTTTTTTTTTTTTTTTTTTTTTACAAAGAAGTAATTGCTTTGACTGAAAATTTTAACTGCAATATTTCAAAGGGAAGATAATGTTGAAATGGCGTAGGCTATAATAATTAAACCCTTTGTTCAATCAAAAATAGACTCTTTAGCTAAAGGGCAGTAAACTTCATGAGATATATAACAAATCATGTTTCAATTTATCGAACTCAGATTTCTTTTCCCTTCCCTGTGTTTAGTATTTGTCATTCAGATACATAAATAGAGAACTGGATTCTGAATAAATTAAGCACAGCGATAATTTGTGGCAGCTCTGATAAATCATATATTTATGTGCTGTAATTACATGAAATGAGAGGACTATCACATAGAAGGCTGATAAATTGCTCCAAGTCTGCAAAGGGTTTGATCTGCAGACCCGTTCTCTTTTCTTCCTCACTAGGGCAACAACATTAACTTTAACTAGAAAAGCTTTCATTTGAAATATTTCAAATGAACTTTACAATATCACCAGAGCGCGGTGATGTACCATTACTAGGATTAAACACAGCAAGATAACAAATATTATTCAAAAGGCGGAACTGAAAACTGAAGGTGTATGACGCACTTCCTCGAGAGGGAGGAGACTCGCCCAGCTGCAGGAGAGGAAATGATCGGTAAAAAAGTTGATAAAATCAGAACAGAAAGCTGTGGCCATAGTGTGAAGGGGTAAGGATAAAGTGCCTTCGTCAGTTTGGGCTGCTATAATAAAATACCCCAGAAGAGGTGCTTATAAATAACAAATTTATTACTCACAGTCCTGGAGGCTGGACATCTGCGATCAGGATGCCAGCATGGCTAGATTCTGGTGAGAACCTTCCTCTGGACCGCAGACTGCCACCTTATGGTATCCGCACACGGCACAGAGCAAAGAGAGGAAGTGAGCACTCTCCTGACCCTTGTAAGGTCCCTAATGCCATTCATGAGGGCCTCATCCTCACAGTTGCCTTGCAAAGGGTCTACCTCCTAATCCCATCACACTGGGGAGGGGAGCAGGGTTTCAACATATGAATTAGAGCAGGGGGTTGGCAAGGGGGAACAGTCAGTATGGCGCGCCACCATGGAGTTTGCAAAGGGCACCATTTTCTGGAGAATGATCTAGCACCTGTTGGCAGGAGACGCTGTACAGAGAAGGGTCTGAGTGTAGGGGAACAGTTGACAAATAAACGCAGTGGCTCAGGAGTAAGATGAGAGGTTGCTGAACACAGCTGTCGGCAGTGGTCATGGCGAGGGAAGGATATTTTGAGAGCTATTGTGGAAGAAACACGAACAGGCTTTCTAATATATATGAAGGCTTGAGATGATTCTAGAATTAACAAGTGGGAAGGTTGATTTCGGGACAAGAAAGGCTATTTCTGCATATCAATTGAGATCTCTAAATTGTGCTACAGTAACAGAGTCCCCAAGTCTCCTATGCTCAAAATACCAAGTTGCTTTTGTTGTTCTTATTGTTTATAATTCCCTCTCACACGAATGCCCACAGTGGTCAGCTGGGTCTCTGCCCCACACTGTCAGCCTCCCTCGGGGACATGCCACACTGCTCCTAACTGACTGCCGCAGAAGGAGAAGGGGAAAACACACTGGGTCTCTTAGGACACATTGTGTCTCAAAGTTTCCACATGGAAAGGACACATGGGACCTCCTGTCACATTTCATGAGTAAAAGCAAGTCACATGGCTCTGCCTGAGTTCAAGGGAATGGATATTGGGGATTAGTAGTACAATCTACCACTTTCTCTATTCATAACAAGCTGGGCATTTGATGTGTGAGAATATTTTTTTCAGACTACGACTACAAAATGTGAAATGCAAAGCTATTTTCTTCTCTTCGATGACAAATAATTTCACGTGGACCAAGATGAAAGGAAATAAAAATGTAATTAAATACTAAAGAATGCCCCTAGCTGTGTACAGTTGGTTTCATAAATATGCCATCTCCAAAATCTGTGGTTTGCCACTTAATAGAGCTTTCTATAAATTAGTTTCTTAAGGGTGCTGCAACAAATTCCCACCAACCTAGTAGTTTAAAACGACATCTATTCTCTTATAGTTCTGGACATCAGAAGTTCAAAATCGGTTTTCCTGGGCCAAATTCAAGGTGTCGACAGAGCCGTACTCCCTTGAGAGGCTCTGGGGGAGAATAGGTTACTGAGCTCTACCAGCTTCCGGAGGCCGCCAGCATTCCTTAGATCTTGGTTATATCACACCAGGCCCCACTTCTGGGGTCACGTTGCCATCTCCTCTTCCTGTAAATTCTCCCTCTGCCTCCCTCTTATAAGAATTCTTCTGATTACACTGGATCCCCCCAGATAATCCAAGTCCGCATCTCAAGATCTTTAACCTAATACATCAGCAAACTCCCTTTTGCCAGGTAAGGTAATATCCACGGGTTCCAGGGAGTAGGACTTCAATATCGCTGGGAGCCATTATTCAGCCTACCATACTCATCATGGCACGGTACATTATTTCTTGTGGCTCCCGTTGTGTTTAGATATGTACAGGAAAGGAAATCAGCCAAAGCACCATTGCCATAAACCTGTATTCAAAAATGTCAGGCTTGAAAAGACTCTAAAGGAATATTCTAACTTGGGGACGGAGGGTGTAACTTTGCATAGGGCTGACGGAGGAAGGGTTGACTGAAGTTCATTTGGCTTTGGGAATCGTTGGTCAAAAATGGTTCTTCAAAGAGAACAGATCGCTCCTACAAAGATTAGCAGCCATTGTTTGCACAGTATGGCCTTTACCTGGATGGATGGAAACAAACAGTCAGGGACTAAGGTCATGTGTAAGATCAACCCGCAGATGAAGGACAGCTGCAGGTAAGTGGGCCAGGTGGGAGGGCCACAGTGAAGAATTCTGAGGTTTTCTGTGTCTTTTACAAATACAGCAGAGAGAAAAAATTAATCTGTATTTGTTCATAGACTTCCAATTGCAGAAGGGCCATTGTCTAGGGAATGAAGGGACTTCCCTCACCATCCAGGATGTTGCCATATCAGCTGGATTCTTTGCTTTCTGAACTTTTTGTCATATTGATCCAAGAAGAAAGAGAGAAATCCAGAAAAGCCGGGCATTCGTATGTTAGAAAAGGCAAAGAGCTTTCCGAAGAAGAAAATAATAAAGCAGAAAGTAGGGGCGCCTGGGTGGCTCAGTGGGTTAAAGCCTCTGCCTTCAGCTCAGGCTATGATCTCAGGGTCCTGGGATCGAGCCCCGCATCGGGCTCTCTGCTCAGCGGGGAGCCTGCTTCCCCTTCTCTCTCTGCCTGCCTCTCTGCCTACTTGTGATCTCTCTCCTCTCTGTCAAATAAATAAATAAAATCTTTTAAAAAAAAAAGCAGAAAGTAAAAGGAAGAGTTAGGGTGGGTTAAAGAACAAATGAGAGACATGGGGATAGATAAATTTAAATAATCTTTCCTACTGTTAGGGAGGTAATTTTTTTATTTACTTGTCTTTTAAAGACTTCAGAAAATGTATAAATTTCCAAGACTACATGCGAATTCTCTGCAGAGAAACTTTCCTCTAATTATCTGGTCTTATACACTAAAATCTGTGAAATAATATATATTCTAAACTCCAGCAACTCTTCTCTCGAATACTTTTATGTGGCATATTGGAGGTTATATTCTCCCTCATTGGGCAAGTATTTTCCAATTATAATCTTACCTTTTCTTTACATGTAAAAACCTGATAATGTTCGTGTGTGAAACCAATCGAGGCATTTAGACATATCTGAACGACCACATCCGAACAACCAAGTAAGAATCTTAATGATTACTCAGCAAGTAGCCATAATTAGAGCCAAAAAGAAATGAAGCAAAAAATCAAATCATAAATTTGTTCATATAAATGGACAAACTGTTGTAAGATTTCATTTGTTCTTAGAAATCATATCTGATCTGAATTCAAAGGATGCTAATGAATACTACATTCTTTTTTTTTTTTTTTGAATACTACATTCTAATTATGTTCTTCAACAATCTCTCAATCCCCTGGAATCATCAAACAAAATATTGTGTGTGGAGTAAAGGTGATGAGACTTTGCCTAGGTTTGAAGGGCAAGTTTACTCTGGAAAGTAACTGGATCCCTGAGATCCTCAACCATATATGATAACATATATTACATTTTTGGATTTTTCTAGAGATTTGTTACAGCCCTTGAGATTCGTTATCTTATTTGGAGATCACTAAATTCTCAGGAGTTACTCAGAGTAGCCACTGCATTCTGTCAGGTTAAGAAACAGTGTCAGAAAACTGATGTCGTTTTTGTCTATTGCAAAGCAAGTTCTAGAACCTGGATATCCTACTGCTCCCACACTGCCTCATAACTAACTCTCTAAAAAATAGGCTTTTTTGTCTTTTTTTGACTGGGAAATAACTCATACTTATGAAGTCCCAAGGGCATACCTCAATTTCACAGCCTACACAACCCAAAAAATTCAGCTGAAAATCGGGTCTCTGAATACAAAAGCAGTGTTGGTCAAAAGTAAATTCTGGGGTTGGGGGCCACAGAAATCCAGTCTCATTTCCTATGCAGAAGACCCTTATGCTGTCTGTTTGATTTTCTATGCAACTCAAGTGCATATTCTTACCATTCAGATTCTAAATCCAAACAAAACCCCCCAAAAATGTTCAAGCAGCCTTTCCCGATGGCTAGTTATGGCAGCCTACTTATATGTCACAGAAACCCCTTAGCAGACTGTTCTAAATTTATTAAGTATTTTTAAGAAAATGGCAACTTAAATTTTAATTAATTAATTTATTTATCTATATTTAAGAAAATCTCTATTTGATATAAGTTTGCATTTGGGGCATGTTGTATTCTCGAGAACTCCTTTTTTTGATCATTTTCTTACATTAAAGTCTGGAACTTTTCTGGCTGGACTGTGGATATGAAAATAGCTCTACATGTAAATAGCAAATGACTGCAAGTGGGTGACAACTTTAACAGGAGGTGGACATTCATAATCACTTATTGACCTCCCACTTACATACACACACACCACACACATAATCTCCGCCTCATTCACTACTCTATTTATTGTGCAATATATTTTCTGCATCGATTATTATATACTAATGGGCTGTGTAATATCCTTTCCAGATTTCACTGTAGGTATTTTATAAAAATGAATAGATTCAATTATAGAAAAAAATCAACTCCTTGCCTACTGCTGTTTATTTTAATTGTAAGTAGTTAAAAATTTACAATTTGCACTCTTTGGCTTGGATCTAAGCTATGTATTCCCACTGGCAACTCTTTGTGCATGACTTTTGCTTTTTAGGTAGGCTAGCGGTGAATTTCTGAGGTTATGTGGCACACATTCCATTCATAGCACATTAATAAGCATTTGTCATCTTCAGATGTTGCAGTTGGAGAAAGGAAGTTTCATTCATTTATTCATCCATTCCACAAACATTTATTGCTTACCTACTATATACGAGGCATTGTTTTAGGCACTGATGATAGAGCAGTGGGGGAGTAACAACAAAAAAGATAAATATCCCTGCTGTGATGAGGCATCCATTCTAATTGGGGAAGACAGACAAGAAATAAACAACATATATAATACATCAGATGGTGATACATACTAAAGAGGAAACAAAGATACAGAAAGAGCTGGGGAGTTCCAAGGGCAGATAAATGTAAAACTGGTAATAAGTTGTTGGAATCATTCCTGAATAGATCCCAGGAAGATGAAGGAGTAGCCACACAGATACCTCGGGAACATGACAGGCAGAGGAAACAACAAGAACAAAGGCCTTGAAGCAGAAAGGCACATGGTGTCCTAAGGCCAGCCCAGAAGAAACAGAGTGAGCAAAGGGAAGAGTAGTAAGAGTTAAAGACAGAGAGGTAATGATGAAAATTATATAGGGTCTTGCAGGCTACTCTAAGGACTTTGGGTTTTACTCTGAGTGAAATACGAACACATGATTTGACTTGCCTTCATTCAAAATTTGATAGAAGTCCAGTGGGGCTCCAGGCAGCTGTCTTCTGCATGGTGATTCAGTGATCCAGGCTGCCTCTATTTTTGGCTTTATTATTTCAACACTCAGCTGACATCTTCACTGACAACGGGAAAGTGAACTGGAAGGTCCACAGGGGACTTTTGCTTCTTCTCAAATGCCATTGCCAAGAACTACTCAGAAGCCCCAGGAAATATAGTCCTCCCAGGAGGGAAAGAAACCCAATTTCAATGAGCAGTAGTAATGTTTACTACTGGAGGCAAATGTAAAAACAGAAAAACCAGGTAAGAAAACATTACAAACATCCAGAAAAAGACATGACAGCTGCTTGAACCATGTTGGTTGCAGGAGTCAGATTCTAGGTGTATTTTGAAGGTAGGAACAGTAAAATATACTGATGGATTGAATGGGGGATTTTAGAGAGGAGGTAAATTGGAAGAATGAAGTTGCCATTTACTGACTGAAGAAGACTTCAGAAGTAACATGTTCAAGGGGCAATAGAAAGAGCTTGGTTTTGACAGGAAGAAATAGAAATTTTGAATGGACCCATAACCAGCAAAGAAATTGAATCGGTAATCAAAAATCTCCCAACAAACAGAAGTCCAGGGCCAGATGGCTTCCCAGGGACACTCTACCAGACATTTAAAGAGTTAATACCTATCTTCTCAACTGTTCCAAAAAATAGAAATGCAGCAATTTCAATCCAGCAATTGCACTATTAAGTATTTACCAAAAGGATACAAAAATACAGATTCAAATGGGTACATGTACCCCAATGTTTATAGCAGCATTATCAACAATAGCCAAACTATGGAAAGAGCCCGGATGTCCATTGACAAATGAATGGATAAAGAGGATCTGGGGTGTGTGTGTGTGTGTGTGTGTGTGTGTGTGTGTGTATAATGGAATATTACTCGGCCATCCAAAAGAATGAAATCTTGCCATAGGCAACACTGTGGATAGAGCTAGTGTATTATCCTAAGCAAAATAAGTTAGTCAGACAAAGACAAATACCATATGATTTCACTCATATGTGGAATTTAGGAAACAAAACAGATGAACCTATGGTGGGGGTGAGGGGAGAAAAAAGAGAGAGGGAAGCAAACAGTAAAAGACTCTTAAAGGTTGAGAACAAAGAGAGATGGTGGGAGGATGGGCTACATGGGCGATAGGTGGGCATTAAGGAGGGCACTTGTTATGATGAGCACTGGGTATTATATGTAAGTGATAAATCACTAAATTCTACTCCCAAAACCAGTATTATACTATATGTTAACTAACTAGAATTCAAATAAAAATTCGGGGAAAAAAGAGTTTGGTTTTGAAACATTAAATTTTTCATGGGACATCCAAGTTGAGATATTGAGTAGACAGTTGAGTATATGTGTCTGGAGTTCAGGAGAGAGATAAATTTAAGAATCATCAACATGGTGATAGAATTCACAGCCACCTGACACAAGAAAGCTAGATACCTACAGGGTGGATGTAGATTGAGAAGTGAAAAGGTCCAAGGGCTGAGCTCTGGGCACTCCAATGTTTGTAAGTTTGGAAAATGAGTGGGACAAACAAAGGAGCTTGGGAAGTAGCAGCTATGAATTTGGAGAAAAATCAGCAGTGTGTCGTGTTCCAGAAAGTACGTGAAAAATGTGTTGCAAGGAGAAAGTTATCAACAGGGTCAAATCCTACCAATAGCCCAGGCTAAATAAGGGTTAATATTTGTCCTTTGATTTAGCAACGTGGAGGTCATTACTAACCTTGACAGGAGCCATTTTGTGGAATGGTGAGGACAAAAGCCAGTTGGAGTTCTTTAGGAGCAGAAGAATAGGGTTGTAGTTGGAGTGGGATTTGGGAGGAACTCAGCACGGCTTTATGCTGATGAGATGATGCACAGGAAGTACAGGAGAAATCCCCGGGGTAATGTCTCACGCGGCTTAGAAGGAAGAGGATCTGATGCACTGGGGAGGATGTTTGTGTCTAATAGGAGCATACTGGTTTCATCTATGGAGGTGGAAAGATGTCAAAGTGTGTGGGTACAAATGCGGGTCGGAGGAAAGTTATGCTGGTGAGGAACATGCGGGACGTCCTTCAGAGTGCTTCTATTTTCTCAGTGAAATAAGAATCAAAGTCAATAACTGGAGTTAGAATGAAGTTCTCGGAAGAGAGAAAAGGTGATGACTTTTCATCTAGAGTTGTAGCTGAGGGAATCCGATTTCCAGGCTGCTCTGAGGGACTGCTTAAAGTTAGACCAGTCAGCATACTTGCGTGCTTCTCCCATGCCATGATGGGCTGGGCAGCTCTAGGGACAAATGTGAAATAGGAAGTTGGGTTTTAAGAAGTCTCATTTTCTTTGATCACGATCTTGCCATTACTATTCTTGATTATTTTAATTGCCTCCTTTCTCACAGGGGCTCCTGAGATTGATGAATCACTCAATTTTTGCCTTCCACATTCTATCTAGTCTAAATTCACTTGCTCTCACTCCGTTGGTTCCAAATCCATTATCTCTACCAGGTTCTTCCTTAGCCCTCACCCCCTTTGCCAAGACTTTTATTCCCACGTGACCTCTGAAGGACATGAGCCCAATTTTTCTCAAGTGCAAGCTCAGCAGCTGCTGGGTCAGCTTCCCACTTCTCTGCCTCTCCTACTCTCTTCATAATAAACTCCCAGGTCTGGATCATACTTTCCCTCAGGGAGCTCAGAATATGGATTTGAGCAAAGATTCCTATCACAGCCTCTGACAAAATAAGAGTGACCTGAACCCCACTGAGGGAAGAAGCTGGGGGTTTCAGGACCCCATCTTACCCCTCTGCTTTCTGGGCTTCATCTGCCTTTCTGCCAGTTCAGGGACAGTTTTGACTGTACGGGAGATGGGGTGCCAAACTGCATCACGGAGCCTGTGCTCCTTACCACAAATTGGACCAATTCACTCACAGTCCAGATGGTTAACGCTGCGGTGAAGGCCTCGTCAACATATTGAGTTTACCATCCCGAGTAACTTGCTCCCGGGAAAATGTGAGAAATTGTTATCCAAACAAATAGGAGGTCAGCTTATTTAGTTTAAAAAAGAGAGAGAAAGAGACTCTCTACAGAAACATTTGGGCAGGTTTCAATTTAGGCAAAAAGCATTTCATTCATTTCATTTTAACGGCTTCTGTTGAATAAGCATGAAAAATGGTTTTCATTAGTCCTTCCTCCACATTAGACCTGACAAGCAGGGGGAAAACATGAATTTTTCCTGTACTTAACAAATATTCTGTAGTCATATGGAGCAGCAGGAGAGATGCAAAAGGAATAGTAATTTTGCAAAATGAAAAGGCTTGGGCCAAAACACATCATTTATTCCCAGGAAGGAGCAAGAATATGTATGCTAGCACATGATAAAAATAAACTGATGAAATTTCTAATACTGGAGATTATGATTAAAGACAATTTATAATCGGTCTGGAAATGAAGTGGGGAGGAATGCTTCATTTTCATTATTTGCTTCAACCTTATTTATTTTCTCACGCCCCATTCATTCAGCAGGGGACCTCCAACGGTCTCTCCATAGGTAGAACTTTTTGCTTCATGCCCTGGCTAATGCTTGCTACCACATAAATAGCCTATTTCACAAGCTACTTTTCTTGCTGGGTCTAGGATTTTAACACTAATACAATTTTCCTTTCTTTTCAGTGCTCTGAGATTAATTGTACTTGTGGAATATCTAGTTTTGAAATGTAAATACCTTTGACATTTTACTTTAATTCCAATTTGGATGGCAATTTAAGGGTTTAATTAACAATAAATATGAATCAACCTATAAAATGAATACATAAACAGGGAGCAGCAATTGAGAAAAAAGAAAGAAAATTTTTCTAATGCATTCTCTATAGATTCTCATTGGTGTGGGCGAGTAGTGTGTGTTTCTGAGACTCATTACACAATTAAGAACAGAAAAGATCCCGCTTGGAATGTTGCCTATTCACAAAACAGTTTAGGCCAGTTAGTGGTTGTGAATACCAGTAATAATAAGTAGGAAGAAAATGGCTCTTTTGAAGAAAGAGTGAGTGAAGCAAATAAGCAGTAAAAGCCTAAAAGGGAGCTTGTTTCAAGTTAGCATTAGCAAAACCAACTAACTCAGTAAGTAAAGTATAACAGAAATTGTATTGAACTCTAACTATAAGCCCGGCATGTGCGAAATACTTTACTTGTCTTGCTCATTAATGCTCATACAATTCAATGAGATAGATCTCATTATTATTCCTAGTTTGCAGACGAAGAGGTGGAAGTTCAGAGAAGTGAAGTAACTTGCACAAGATTACACAGCTAAGAAGTGGCCTGGACAGGAGTTAAACTCAAATCAGTCTGACTCCAGACTTATTTTATTCGAATAGATCATTTCTTAAAATCTATTTTTTTCTTTATAAAAAACTCCTCTTGAAATGTACAGAATCGGGATGCCTGGGTGACTCAGACAGTTGGGCGGTGCCTTCAGCTCAGGTTATGATCTTAAGGTCCTGGGATCAAGTCTCACATCTTGCTCAGTGGGGAGCCTACTTCTCCCCCTGCCTGCCCCTCTTCCTACTTGTGCTCACTCTCTCTCTGATTAAAAAAAAATTTAAAAAATTAAAAAATGTACAGAATCATATTAAGTCTGATAATGAAACTGCACACCTGTTAAACGTCGGATATATATTGGCACAATTTGTGCACAATTTGAAAATATTTCCCTGAGGTTGCACTATCACTCCTAAGCTTACTTGTACCATTTAACCTGTGCGCCTTAGAAGCTCACAGGAAAGCATCAGGGGCGGTGACTAGCCTGCTTCAAAGGCTGCAGTTTTCTTACCAAAAAGTTGGAGTATTTACTCCGGGACAGAATTGCATAATGTGCACCAAGGAAACTGGCCTCATCTCTTCAGTGTGGGGACATGCACTTTCCAACCCCCTGGCAATGATCGGGCATGGTATATTCCACTGAGTTGTTCTGGGGGATTTAAAGTAATATGCTCAGTTAACAGAGGCAAAATTTCATTTGTCTTTGCTTTAACTGACACATCAAGGAAAGACTCCTACTTTTCCTTTGAAAAGGAGGAGACGGAGAGCTTTTTAAGAAATAAAGAACATAAGTAGGGAAAACTAAGTAGATAGTAAGTTATAAAGTATTCATAAGCTCTTACGTTGCTATAGCACTTGACAGTTTATACAGCACTTTCAGATAAAATTCATGCATTTCGCGAATGATCCCTTGAGTTGGGTGGAGGCAGATATTATCACAATCATTTCACGGAAGAGGCAGAGGCTCAAGAAGGTCAAGCTGTTTGTCCAAGGTTATGCGGATTTTAAGTGATAATACTGGGCTGCAGCTCAGGTCTTATGACTCCATCAAGACTTAATATTGATAAGATGTTTATTATCTGAAGGCTTTTATGGACAATTATTTCATTAAACAGAAAGCTCTCTTGGGATTTTTCCTGAAGACGAATGCTTCCTCCTACAAAACTGCTCATGCAACAACAACTCACGGTAGGAAATTCCAACGATAGGACGTCACCACAACCTTCATCTCCAGCTCACAACAAACACCAATTAGTGCCAATGATGGGCTCCTCTGTGTCAGACATCTTCAAATATTAACTTTTTCAGTCATCACAAAAACCGTAAGAGGTAAGTATCATTATCCCATTTCCTACAGAAGAGCCTGAGAGAAGTAATTTTACATATATAATTATATATAATTTAAATATATAACTTATATATATAATTTATTAATTATATATAATATATCCTATATATATTTTTATAGTTTTATATATTATATATAATATGTATTTTATATATAAGATATAAGATATAAGATATAAAATATATATTATATATAATATATAAAACTATAAAAACATAAATACATTTTATATATTATAAATATATTTTTATATTCATAAATAAATATAAATCTATAGGATATATATTAAAATATGTAATTATATATTTATATATAATATTTACTTATTTATATTTTTGTTTATATGTGTTATATGTTATATATGTTATATTTTATATGTTATAAATATATATTATATATAAATATATGTTAAAATTTTATATATTATTTTATATATATATATATTTTTTTGAGAGAGAGAGAGAAAGCTCATGCACGAGCATGAGCAGGAAGAGGGGCAGAGGTAGAAGGAGAAAGAATCTTAAGCAGACTCCATGCCCAGTGTGGAGCCCCACACAGGGCTCATCTCACAACCCTGAGATCATGTCCTAAACCAAAATAAGGAGTCAGACACTTAACTGGCTGAGCCACCCAAGCGCCCCAGAAGAAGTAATTATCTTAACAATGTTATTAAGTAACTATATCAGTTAGGCAATGCTGTAGTTAAAAACAAAAAATAAAAACAAACAATAAACCCTCTGTGGTTTTTAACTGCATGGGTGCATTTATTACTTGCTGGCTCTGCTTCCTGCCATACTCATTCCAGGAGCCAACCTGTCAAAGCATCCTTCCCTGAATCATTGCTGGGCTCATGGCAGAGACTGGAATGGACAGTGGTTCTGCTCAGAAACCCATATGCCTTCTGCTCCCAGCCCACAGTAAGCCACTGAGCGAGTCTAACAGCAGTTACTGGGGATGTGTCATCTCCCCACACAGAAGGAACATATAGTTGGGACACTATTACACTTCATTCACCAAAGTCCAAATTAGGTTACAAATATTTGCTTCTTCCTTTACTGGAGCCAGTCCCATAGTTTTATCTTAACATAAGACTGTACTGAAAGTCTAGGATTTTATGACATCTGGGGATGGCTCGAGACCCATGAACAATCCATCGATCATACATAAAATTAAGTAAGTCTGCTTCACGCACAGACCAGTGCCGTGTGGGAGCCGGCCTGTGTCTCCTTAGGAGAGTTGACTGTTAGATTTTCAGATATTTTGCAAATGTCACATTAGTAGCTTAAAGTTGGCCACAGTTTAGAATTATTTACACCACAGAAATGAGCAAATGCTAGAAATCAGGGCTTTTTTTTTCCCTAGAGAGAGAGTTATTATACATTTACCAGCATATTATTGTCCATTTGGCATATGTTGGTGGCATAGGAGCTAGTTAATGGCAATAAATTCTGCTGTTTGGAAAGAAGACAAATGGAAACCACACAGCCGTCATGGACCCGTAAGAATTCTGGAATGACACTGGGCAGTTGTTGGAAGAGCCCCTTACCCCAGAAGTATGGATCGCTCCTTTATTAACTGCTTCTGTGCCCTCGAAATAACTCCCCAGGCTACTGTTCTTACTGTTCTCAGGGACCTTGCCTCTGCCCTCTGGGTTATCTGTTATTTTCATTTTCCTCCTTGGCTCCATCTAACATACCCATTGGACACTGCCCTCCTTGGAAGTGGTGCGGCTATTGTAGTCTTCTTGCCCACAGAAGACTGGCTCTTTATCCCTTTAAACAAATTCCAGTCAGTTCCATATGCCAGGAGCCACACCTCCAGTTCTTTTCCAGATGTGCCCCTCTTTAACTGCTAATAATTCTAGCCTCTCAGGCTCCTGTGGGACAGCCTGGAAGTCTCTTTACCCTGAGCCATGTTTTCCATTTGAAAACATTTCCTGGACACCAGCTGAATTGATTCAGAGATTTCAACAAAGACCATGCAGCCATACCCTTGGATTGGTTTTTGCAAAAAATCTGGGTTTCATCAGTCTTTGTAGCTCAAAGACTTTCTGTTTTATCATTTTTTTAAAAAATTTTAACACTGTATGTCCCAGAATTTCTGGACTCTTCTCTATTCCTTTTTAAGTCTTCTTGCAAATCAGTCAATTCTTTCCTAAGTTCATTTCAGTAACTTGTCAAATACAATTTACAGTGAACAATTTATGCTACAAACATTCTATCTTCCAATTCCTTCACCTAGAGCCACAAGTTAATTAAATTCCTTACCTGCTTTCCAAGCTACTATGGGCAACAGTGTTGCTAAATGTTTCACTAGTGCCTTTGATGGCTTCCTGCCTGCAAAAACAGTCTTTTTGCAGCCTTCTGGCCAGCCCCAAAAAGGTTCACATACTTCAGGGGTTTGTTTTTGTTTTTGTTATTAACAGCAGGAAACTGTACACTCAGGGTAATGTCTGTATCATCCTGAATAAGCCAGCTTGATGGTAAGTATATCCCCAAATCTCAATTGATTACACTAATGAAATTTATTTAAGTTTATTTCACCTTTGTTAATGTTGGCTACAGGAGGACCCCATATCCGCTTCATTCAGGGATTTGAGCTAAGGAGTAGCCTTTATGTTGTTGGTCTCACAACAGAGGAAAAAGAGTAGCTGTGGCTGACCATAAAATGGGTCCTAAATCTCTGTCACTTTCACTCACATCCCATTGATGAAGAAAGTAATGTGGATGACGGGCTTTGGATATCCCCCACAGGGATAGCCCATACGGAAGAATCTGTAGAGAGCAGTTATTTTGGAAAAATATGCAATGTTCTATGGTAGTAGAGTCTATCTGACTCAAAGGCTGTGTTCTTTTTTTTTTTTTTTAATTTATTTCTTTGAAAGAGAGAGAGACACAGTGAGAGAGGGAACACAAGCAGGGGGAGTAGGAGAGGGAGAAGCAGGCTTCCTGCCGAGCAGGAGCCCAATGTAGGGCTCCATCCCAGGACCCTGGGATCATGACCTGAGCCGAAGGCAGACGCCTAATGACTGAGCCACCCAGGCACCCCAGCAAAGCCTGTGTTCTTAACCACTATATTATACTAATGCCTCTCCAAAATATGATTTAGCTTCGTTTTGTTGGTAGACTAATGACAACGGTTCCAAGAATCCTTTGTGACACAGAGCAAGGACTACTGGGCTTTAACTGCTACAGTTCTCCAAGTGACACAAAGGCAGTAACTGTCAAAGCTTCCAGTCATGGCGGAATTTTTCTCAAACTATCTTGAGACACAAATTCATTTTGACCAGAGAGATTGAAGGGAAGGCGATTTTCCCACAGTGATATAAGGTGCATTTCTGCAACTTCTTTAGAGCAATGAAAAATTTTAAGTCATAAAAATTATGTTCTTAAATGATGTTTTTCATCCTGAGAGATTACTTGTAATTACTTATCATTAGCTATGATTTAAAGCAGTTAGAGGAATAAATACTTATCCCTTCTATTTTATAAGTTGGGAAATGTAAACCAGGTCTGTCTTTTATGTTGGTACAATAAAGTAGGAGTTTAAAGCAATTATACAGACATGTTTCTTTGTGAGTGTGTGTATATGTGGTTTCCTTCTTCTTCTTCATTTAGCTGGGATAAATCCACCCCCAAGATCCTGACGCTCAAAATTGTCTTTGAAAAGAAAGAAGTTAGGACTGTATGTTGGAGCATTGTTTTTACTGAAGCCTTGGTTTGGAGCCAGAGCACCCCAAATTCTCTCCCCATTCTCAATACACCTTGGGTACACAGTGTAATACCAGACTCGACAGAGGCGACAGGCCAGTGGGAGTGTTACCCCTGGGAGAGTCCGCACTGTGGGAGTGGAGATCTCCATTCTTGGATTCCCCGTGAGAGATTTACTGAGGATCCACACACAATAGAGACAGCCAGAAGGAAAGTAGCAAGCACAAAGCAATTTAGGTGGGAGAGCAGGCAGGCCCAGAGGGGGCAAACGCACCAGGGTTGGGGTGTCTTTTCTTTTTACGTTTGCATAGGTTATGGGTCACAGCTTGGGCACCATCCGACTGAGGTTGTTTCCAATCATCTAAGGGGCTCCTTCTACTGGTTGGGGGAGGGAGGGTCAAAAAAACCTCAAGGTAAATCTATCATAATGAAGCCCTAGGTTACCCTGGGCCAGAGGTTGAAGAGGAGAATGCAAGGTCTGCACCTGTGGCTCTTGGTCTTCCAGCCCGGGGGTCTCGGAAGCCTAAAGCCAGGACGTTAAAAACCACAGAGTCAGAATGTTGTGCCCTTAAGCTTCTTGTGTGTCATCTATTTACCACCACCTCTGACTCCAGCTCAGGTCTAACTGCCTAGTCTATCAGGAGTTGCGGTTTCGAGATGAGAGCTAAGTGGGCAGCAGGTTTAGTTAATGATTTTTACGATCATCAAAGTGCAATTTTATGCTTTTCTACCAGAACTAGGTTTTTTTAGGAAGTAACGTCATATTTGGGTATTGGTGGCTTAGCATCTCTCAAAAAGGTCTTTGACCATTTTTTAAAGCTTGTGGAATAGACAAGAAGGGAAGTTGTTTCTAACTTGGTGGAAGTGCTGATGTTCCAGAAATAAAATCAACCTATTTGACCAACTAAAATCACTGGGTGGTTGGTCCTCCTGTGCTCTCCCGATTCCCAGGTTGGAGATTCTATTGAGCTCCCACATTTTCTGTCACCTTCCGAGTACTGATCCCCTTGGCAAAAAAGCTTGGTCCCAAAGGCAATTATGCAGATGTTTTATTTATTAATCTTTAATAATGGCTTCATTATTATCTAAAACAATTTCTAAACCATAATTAACTAATTACTAATATATTTATTTTCTACAAATGGAAAATAGATGTTCGGGACTGATATCCTCAGTAGGTGGTTCAAACCCCGCACTTAGTACATTTACATCATAGAGTGCACTTGTTTATGACTCACAAACAGGAGATGTGTGGTCATAACTAAAAGATTACTACTTGGAAAATAACTCTTCCTCGTCCCTCTTAAAAGTCCTCCCTTTAATGTCATTCTAAGTCATCTTACCTTGGGCTGTTTGGTCAATTAGGTGAATTCAGGCACCATGTTTTATATTCTTCCTAGATTAGCAATTCACAATGAATTAACACTTCTGGGTTTTTTCGTCTTTGTTTGTTTGCTTTGTTTTGGCCTCTACATGGGCTCATCACAAAGTAGAGACCTGAGGTAATTACCCAGAAATTTAAAACCTTCAGATACATTTTGATGAAAATATTTTCTGCTACTGAAAGTATTAGAATACAAAGTAACTGAAATTTTTAATTAACAATAAATTTATTACATGGAAATACTAAACACACTGGCCTCACAAATCCTTGGCCTTGTGATTTCCAAGTATGTTCCAAATATTTTTCCAAGTATTGTTTCTACATCCTTTCTACAGGCCTCATCATCACTGAAAATTACTCACGCTCCTCTCTCTGACCATAACTTCTTGTTATCTTTTGCTTTCATTAACAAACCCCTGGCCCTTCCCTTTTCTCTAAGTCCATTATGCACCCCATCTTGTGAACATTTCTTTCTAGGTTAATTTCGGTAGCAGTCCAAAATGCTCTCCATCCTTTCATCAAAACCACAGTGTAATGTGGGTACAGACCAACACAACTTGTGGGCCAAGTTGTCTTGGTGGTAGCAGCAGGAATGGTGACATTCCATTCTATACAGGCATACAAAACTCTTGCCAGGAGAGAAAGTGTCCAGTAAGAGAAGATTTAAAAGCTACAGACTTGGAGCCCCTAGGTGGCTCAGTCAGTTAAGCGACCGACTCTTGATTTTGGCTCCGGTCAAGATCTCAGGGTCCTGAGACTGAACTCCACATCAGGCTCTGCACTCAGCATAGAGCCTGCTTACGATCTTCTCTCTCTCCTCTCCCTCAGCCCCTCCACCCCTGCTCATGTTCTCTATTTCTCTCAAAAAAAAAAAAAAAAAAAAAAGAAAGAAAGAAAAAAAGAAAAAAAAAGCTACAGTCTTAAGAAATATATATTCTGAAGACTCTAAAAAAGAAGAGACAGGGAGGGTGGGTGAAGAGAAAGAGAGACTATTGAGCCCTTGTAAGCTTGCCTGAATAAGGAATACACGAAACCCTGGAGAGGAATAAGAGATTGGGATATTACTGAACAGGTCTGGAAGATTATCAATCTTTAGCACCACCAGACAGTGACTTTATTAAAACCCCAAAGCCTTGGCCCTCTTCATTTACACAAATAAGACAGGTTTTCCAAAGGTGAGGTGGAGGATCTACCACTCCATAGACTTTTGATCTAGAATCTTCAGGAGTACAGTTTAATACCTTACCTTGATTTCCAACCCAAACTTACAGGAAGAAATAGAGTTTCTTGCTAGGGATTCTCACCAGCAATGTGTATCTGTTTCTTGTCTTCAGCGCCTCTGGGTCATATCTGGTAAAGTGTGCAGCTGTTATGGAGAATGTGTATGTACATACGCATCACAGGACATGAGACAAAAGGCTCACAGAAGAGGGGATGAGCTTGTTCACAATTAAGTTCACAATTACTAGACTCGCTCCCTTCATTTATAGCCAGAAGTGTCTCCTTCCGTTGGATCTCCCACACACTTATGTTTCCACATCTTGAGTTTATTCTCAAGTCAATTGGGATGGTATAGTTGCTACTGAAGTTTCATCATTTAATTAAAGAGCATGTATGTACACTAGTGAAATGAGAGTGTGGGAAGATAGAAAATTACTTTTATGAGTAGTTGAATGTTTTGGAGAGACAGATTGATAAAGAAAAATTGCTGACAAATTAGACATCTGTGTTAGGGTTCAACAGAGAAACAGAATCAAACATGTATATTCAAACATATATATATGTATACACACACACACACACGCACACATACATACATATATGAAGAGAAAGATATTATAAGGAATTGGCTCACATAATTATGGAAGAAGAGAAGTCTCATGATCTCCAAGTGGCAAGCTGGAGACCCAAGAGAACAGATGTTTAATTCCAGTCCAAATCCAAAGGCCTGAGAATCAGGACAGCCAAAGGTATACATTTCCGTGTGAAAGGTAGCAGGCTCAAGAACGGAGAAGAATCAATGTTTCAGTTAGGGTCCAAAAGCCAATGTTCCAGCTCAAACAGTCAGGCAGATGGAATTCCCTTTTATGCAGACTTTTTGTTCTTTTTAGGTCTCCAGTTGATTGGATGAGTCCCACCCACACTAGAAAGGGCAATCTGTTTTACTTAGTGCACCAATTCAGACAGTAATCTCAGAAACAGCCTCACAGACACATCGAGAATAACATTTGGACAAATGTCTGAATACTCTATGGTCCAGTCAAACTGATACATAAAATTAGCCATCATAGCATCATTGTGGCATTTATTTAAAAACTGGAAAATTCTGAAAGAATTCTGAACTCAAATCCAGTATATGGAAATTATAGATGATGTGTTATGTGTGTGGCTTATGGGAAAAAGAATAAAGGATTTTTTAGGATGATTAAATTTATACCCCCCTTTAAAAAGATCTATATTCTACATTAAACTTTTGAAGAATAATGAACATGTTTTAAGATACAATAAAAACTATTTACATATTTTAATCTTTTTATGATTCTTCACTTTAACAGAATTTTGTCAACTAACCCAGAAAATGACTGTCCCAGATAACATCACTTAAGAGAATCTACTGTGTAAGATCATAAAATAAACAAGCACAGTCAAGGAAATGAGATACATGAATGTCAGAACCGTTTATGAGGACAGTTGGATTTTGCCTAAGGGTATCTTCTTTCCCCAAGCATCTAACATATATGTCAATTCTTGCTACTTGGTGTGAGTTTTTTTTTAAGTAATCTCTATATCTAACATGGGGCTCAAACTCACAACCCCAAGATCAAGAGTCACATGCTCTACCTATTGAGCCAGTCAGGCACCCCTGCAACTTGGTAGTTTTGTTTGTTTGCTTTTTAAAGATTTTATTTATTTATTTGAGAGAGAGAGAGAGAGAGGGAGCACTAGTGGGATGAGGGGCAGAGGGAGAAACAGACTCCCCGCTGAGCAGGGAGTCCTGATGCAGGACTCGATCCCAGGACTTCAGGATCATGACCTGAGCTGAAGGCAGACACTTAACCCACTGAGCCACCCAGGACCCCCATCTATTTGGTGTTTTAAACCTGAAAAAAAAAAGCCTGCTTCTCCCTATTCTGCTCTACCTGCTTGTGCTCTCTCTCTCTCTATGTATCTGTCAAATAAATAAATAAAATCTTAAAAACAAAACAAAACAAAACAAAAAAAACCCTGAAACTATCCATCATGGCCATTTCCAGCCCTGGGTAATGTCAATCATCAGATCACTCCTCTCTTACTATTGACTGCTGAGCATTGTAGGAAAGTCACACAATCGTGCCAGCTGCCATTATAACCAAGCCATGTTATCCAACATCTTCTGACTTACCAAGACTGCTAGGCAATCATTTATCTCTAGTTGACTCTAACTTCAGGCAATTTTTGTTACACTACTTTCCTGGTCCTCTTACTCTCATAAGGTTCCCAAATCCATGTGTATCTCCTTCACTCTCAGCAAATGGGAGTTTTGCTTCCTCCTCGAGAAAATAAAGACCATACTATATGAATTGTCTCCTCAATTCAACCACCACGTCTATCATCCCTCCTTCTTTCTTACTTTTCTCTTACCTCAGGGTTTTCCTCTCTCTCTTTCTGCCTACAAGGGCAATCTCATTCATTCCTACAAGGTAACAGCACATGAGTCGCACTACTCTATTTCCCTCCCATGCTGTCATTTGACCACTGGGTGTCCTCAACTAGATTTTTTGCTTAGGCTTTAAACTCAGTACCTTTAAATTCTTTAAGTTTTCTTCTAATATGATAAAATGTTGTAGGTTCGTAAAATCATCTGAATGGTTGTCTTTATTCTCCAATTCACTTATTCCAGTCAAGATAGGTAAAGGTTTGTTTGTTTGTTTCTATATCTAGCACAAAAATTCCATAATCCTTCTACTGCGTAGAGCTGAATACCCTATGAAATTCTTCCTGCAGGATTTAGTCCCAGAATGCATTCACTTTGGCCATCTCAATGATGAGCCTATTCCTACTCTAAAGTGAACTTGAATTTCCCCGCTTCTCCAAATGACAAGCTAAATGAAAGCTCCTTGCCAATAGATCTCTTAAATGATAGCTTCAAGTTGCCAAAATACTCTCCTGAGAGATTCTCCCTTCACTCGGACAGGATCTAAGTCCAACAGGCATGAGCGCCCTGAAGGCCATACCTGCCAGCTGTCAGCGAGTGTTTCCAGGTGGGCATCTCAGCTAATCGACAGTGCTGTTGGAGGAACTGGGATCCAATTACAGTGACTCACAGCAAAGGCAATTTACCTTACTTTCAGGAATGGGAGGACAAAGTGCCAAATGCAGCAGGTTGCATATTTTTGCACATAAAATACATAATTTGTCAAAATCATTTTTCTCTAAACACTTTAATGGAAATCCTTGGCAGGCCTATGCACTAATGATTTCCATATTAATTCAGTACTCCGTTCTCCATTTTATCCCCAAACTCTCTGCATCTCTAAGGTAGTGCTATTATTCTTTTATTATAAATCACTTAAGTAGACCATTTTCCAAGGAAGAGGATATCTCTGTTACGTTTAAAAGTGCTCTGTGACTCTCCTTGGATGGCCTGTGTTGAAATTAGTAATAATAGACCAGACAGACTATGGAATGATTTTTAATGACTTCTTGCATGTTGAATTATGTAGAGGCAGAATAATTGAAGAGCAACATTACAAAGCAAAGAAAGTGGGGAAAGAGAGTTCTCAAGTTATGAAACGTCTATTGTCAAATTTACTTGATTACAAGTGATTTCCAGACTTTAAAAAATATCGGAATTTCATTCATTTGACTGATTTTCGTTAGCTAGTTCAAAAAAAATTTTTTTAGTTAAAATTTTTACCTCACCCCTTAAAAGCAGGGGCAATTTTGTTGCGAAATTGATAAAATAATAGAGAGGAAGGAGAGATGGGCTTCAAGAGAAAAACAAGTCATCTCCCATTATAATACTAGACAAGGAGAGCAGGTTTGCAGACTCTAAATTCTATGTGAGCTACGTTAGCGATCATATTAAAATTCATATCACATCATGGGTTTGTTTCTACTGAAAACTGCTCGGCTTGAACTAATATGTTATCAGTCAGATTTTAAGTAGCACTCTTCTTACTTTTAAGAATGTGGTAATGAGTCCTACTGAGCCATCAAACTCTTTTTGTGTTTTGGTAAACCCTTGAAAATGCTTTTGCCAGAAGGGTAGGGAGCCCAGGTGGAAAGAGTGGCTGCCCACCCTTCAGGTATGCAAAATACTGTAAATTTTCCGTGTCAAAGGTAAGCTATTCAAATCTCGCAGCCACAACAGTTTTCCTGCTCCTTTTCTCTCTTTGCCCTCAAGATAGTCTCTCTGAGGGGTTTTTACTCAATGCCATACGATGCTGAAGTTGTACAGGAGCGATTTGGTAATTGCGTGCGAGCTACAGTTAAGGCCTAATGAACATTATGTTTATGAAGAATGTAGCTCTGATTTCTAAAAGCACTTTGGTAAATTATACAAATTAAATATTCATTACTTTGTACTTCATTAGTTCACATTTGGAACACTTTTTCTTCATTATAATAGCCCGGAGTAAAAGCTTTTTGTGTTTTTTCTTAATACATTTTATTCTGTTATTTTTCAGAAACTCCTTACTTACAATATTAGGGCAAAGCTGTTATTTTTTTCCATGGGGACCATAATATCCCATTTTCTTAAAAAAAAAAAAAGCTATGTATTTATTTCACACAAAGAAAGTGAAGATGTGTTTGCAGTTTTTATTTCGAATAGTCAGCATGAAACTCTGTCAACTTTTAACTCCGATTTTCACTCAAGCTTACCGACTTCTCTTATTCCTATAAAAAATTGTTATTTCATTAAGGGAGAAACTGGGTGTTAAGTTGAAAGTGTTGCAGAGTTATAAAGAATGTTTCTTTTCCATGTTGGAATAACTTTACAGTGATTTATTAGTCATCAGGTTCTGAGAAGTTAAATATCCCTTAAGTAGTAAGGTTGTTTGTCTGAGATAGGTGATAAATAGACAAGCTTCCTCAGCACGTGGAAATTAAAATAGAAAAAAAGAGTTATGATCGGAGCCACTCTTTTCCACTCCTAAATACCTAGTCAGCTAAAATGTATACTTCCCTCAATGCCTTCAGCAAATGAGTGTGTGTGAAATACTGCATCTAAGGAACTTCTCCCAAGATTCTCTCAACTGATTGTGGGCTGCAGGCGGTCAGTTACACAACTAGACGCAGGTGACCTTAAAATGGGCTTGTAATCAAATTAAGTGTCTTCCGATTTAGAGATCATCAGGTTTTTTTCATTTAAGATTTCCACAAATGGCAATTAATGATGGGTTTTTACTCAGAGCTGTTAGCAAGAGAAATAAATTCCAAGAATGCATTTTAAAAGATTACAGAGAAAACGGTCCGCCTGCACCGCGATGAAATGATACTAAAACATTAAGGAGCCCTGGGCTAAAGGACAGGAGACTTGAATTTGAGTTCTGGATGCAGCATGTAGTGTTGTGTCTTCATAAAAGGCCTTCATCTCTTTAGACATCAGTGATCTAATCTGGTAAATGGGAATAAGAACACTGGCTTCACCCACTCCTTCGTAGTGAACATACCACGAAACTATAAAGCGTTAAAAACAGAAAAAAATGAAAAATGTTTAAAACTTAAAATATTCTATAGGTTTATGGTATTAAAAATCCAAATCATGAACTCTATAATTTCCAAACACTAAGACATCAACCATAGGGACCCCCGGATGGCTCAATCGGTTAAGCGTCTGCCTTCCATGCAGGTCATGACCTCAGGGTCCTGGGATCAAGTTCCACATCAGGTTCCCTGCTCAGCAGGGAGTCTGCCTCTCTCTCTCTGCCTGCCACTCCCCCTGCTTGCTTTCTCTCTCTCTCTCTGACAAATGAATAAATAAAAACATTTTTAATACAAAAATAAATAAGACATCAATAATAAAATATCAACTCCATTTTAAAGTATGCCAAGTGAAGAGAAAATGGTGGTCCAGCAATTAATGAGACACTAGCTTCTCCTGAGTGCTAACCATATCAGGGGTTACCAGCCAGTTTCAGCAAGATGGTCATTACATCTCTCATACAAGAGCTCATCCATTATTCTATTGGCCACTAGAATTTATTTTAACTGACCTTTCTTTCTTAGGGAATGTCAAGAAAATAAGAGAGTCATAAGAATAAGATTTCAGCAGGGACCTGCAAGAAAAGTCAATAGGTGGCTTTGTATGTATTAAATCTACTTGTTTCAAAATTGAAAGAATCCGAGAATCTCATGAAGTGAGGAAAGGAGCAAGATGATGACCCAAGGAGCTTAGAGAACAAAACAGAAAATAGAACCCAGACTAAGAAAAAAGTCTTAGCATAAGTGTTTTGTTTTTTCATGACAATTAGGAAAAGAAGTGCTTGAAAGCAACTGAGAAAGAAAAAAGGTAAAAGTAAAGACTCCACTTCAGAAAACTGTAAAATTTTGACTGGGATAACTATATTTTGCATGTATCGGAGAGAAAATTACTCAGAGTCTTAGAAGCCAGAAAAGCAACCTACAAATCAATTCTGACATGTTATAAAGAAACGACATCTGAATTTGTCAGCCGGATTCATTTGAGAAGAGAATGGTAATTGTAAGGAGTCAGAGATAATGGGGAAATTGCACCTTAAAATAACGGGATGGATAGGGAGTTTCCAACAGGCTAAGAATGACAGGCTAGGATAAATATTAGGACTAGCACAGAGTTCAGCCATAATGCCTATTCCCGTTCTCTATTGATCTATGTTCATTCCTGACATTAAAACTGGTTTAAAATTCACTTTATTCAATGAGCCTCTTCAGAAAAATCACAGAACCATGATAGCAAGATATGTTAAGTAGTTCATCCAGCCATCCACTCCTCAAATTCTTTCAAAGCATTCCGACCAACAGGAATTCATGTAAACACCTTCCGGGGATGAGATATTCCGTTACCTGAAGCAACGCGTGCCACACTTGGCGAACTCTGTATGCTATTCCTTCACCTAAGCTAAAATCAATCTCTTATAGCTTCTTCTCATTGGGTCTACTCTTCCCTTTTAGGGTCACACAGCGCAACGACTGTCTGCTCTACTCCATTCTATATTCCTTACTTTCTCAGATCAATGCACTGAGCATGAATGTTTACACAAACATTATATACTGTTCTCTTATAAATTTACCTCCCCTTTTATCCTTAGAGCGGAAGCAGAACTCCCCTTCCCACCCCCCACCAAGGTCCATGTCTCAACGTCACCACAGGTCCAGCGTTCTGTGACAAACCCACCTTTCAATTTCCCAGGAGGAAGGCAACTTGCCTTTGATGACCCCTGTCATGTGCCAGGAATACGACGGCTCATGTCACTCAATCTTTTCATCAACCCTACAAAACAGGTACTGTGATTAGCCTCTTTAAACAGATACAATAGTCAGTTTTATGCTTTTACGCTTAGAGGTTGACTCTACAGTAGTCCCGCATTATCCATAATTTGTATTTCTGCAGTCTCAGTTACCTATGGTCAACCATGACCCAGAAGCAAATCATCCTCCTAACAAATCGTCAGAGGGTCAGTGGTGGCCTAACACTGCACTGCAGTGCCTACATCATTCACCCCACTTCATCTCTTCACCAGGGGATTTTATCATCTCCCATCATCACAAGAAGAAGGGTGAGTGCAGTACAATAAGATATTTTGAGAGGACACACTCACATAACTTTTATTATAGTATATTGTTGTAATCACTCTCTTCTATGATTTGTCATTGTTGTTAACCCTTACTGTGCCTATTTTATAAATAAAACTTTATCATAGGTATGCATGTATAGGAAAAACATAGACAAAAATAGGGTTCTGTACCTGCACTTTTAGGCATCCACGGGGGGTCTTAGAATGTATCCCCTGTCGATAAGGGAGGTCTACTGTATTATTCGTTTCCTAGGAACTGATTTCCATGTGCGCCCTTGAATTCCCTGATATATATTTTCTTTTCGTGTTTATATTTTTTACTATTTTAATATGTGATCTTCTAGAAGTGTTTTTCAATTCTTTCTCGAATGAGGCAAGATATAAATAAAAGATGATATTTAAAATTGACATTTCACAGATGGGGTGCTGAAACTCAAAGAGGTTGAATAACTTGACCAAGAGGTGATTAGAGTCTGGAAAATGGATTCTCAGTAGCTGAACTCTTGAGAATCTGATTTATAAACCCAAAATCTCGTTTACCACTTTTAATGGAAGGTCTCTGTGGAAGGATAACCAATGGCCATCATTGCACAAAGCACTCAAAAACCAAGTCACAAATCGAATCACATATCAGAAGCCTGCTTAGTTAGAGCCGCTAGAAAAAAGAGTCTATGATATCATAATGATATTTACATAAATATAAAAGAGCTCAACTGTTAATCTCCTCTGTCTAGAGAGATCGCAAACTACAGGTTTTAATAAAAATGCTCTTTAAAATTATAGAACCGAGTATCTTAGACCTTTTGGAAGTGAGGCTATATAGGTTTTATCTTTCAAATTTCTTTTCTCATTGTTATCAACTAGTTGCCGACATTGGCAGGCACAGAACTCCCTAATAATGTAATTTTAAAACTTAGGTTACATTAAAAAAAATTACATAAGTTGAATATACTTTAAATATTTGTTTTCATTTCGGGAGAAAATACTGCTGATATTTAAAAATACCACAAAGATACCACATCTATTTAGGTAGAAACTTTTTGGTTTCCATTTCATGGAGTAACATTTTACGCCCTGATTCCTAAACAGTAAGGATATGCTTTGTGTGAGACTGGAGGCCTGGTCAGATCCTATGAAAGGAGCAAGACAGTTTCCCTTGAAGAAAATGAAGGACAACTATATGATGGAAAAAGATCTGGGACCAGGGGCCAAGGGACTGTGGAGTCCAAGGTTGGAGGATGAGTTCGAAGAGGCCAGGTCCCAAGGAATTAAATTGGCCACAGTCATATATCCACAGGCCTGAGGCTAAGAAGCTGGTCTGCAGTAACTGTTAAAATTAGAAAGGCAAAAAAAAAAAAAAAATTAGAAAGGCCAGGGTAGATGAACTCTAGGAGTGCTGATTTTTCTCACTGAACTCTGAACTTTCATATTCTGTTGCATGACTCTGTTATGGAATCCTCAAATCTTCAGGGAAGGGGCGCCTGGGTGGCTTGGTAGGTTAAAGCCTCTGCCTTAAGCTCAGGTCATGATCTCAGGTCCTGGGATCGAGCCCCTCATCGGGCTCTCTGCTCAGCGGGGAGCCTGCTTCCCCCTCTCTCTCTGCCTGACTCTCTGCCTACTTGTGATCTTTCCCTCTCTGTCAAATAAATAAATAAAATCTTTAAAAAAAAATCTTCAGGGAAATTTTCTTAAAATGTCACGTCTTAGTGTTGTGTTTGGTGGATTTCCAGGAGATGCAAAATTGGGGTTCCTTAGGATGAAAGAAGGGAATAATGAAAATGCATAAGCAACTAACAGTATTTGCCTCAGAAACTAAACCACAAGAACTACTGGGGGGGAAAAAAAGCGGTGTTTCTCCTGATGGTATCTATAAATATTGTTTTGCGTTTCAAGTTTTGACAGTCTCCATTGAATTTTTCAAATTATGATCATATTAAGCCAAGCTCCCAAATGGATATGTTATCAGCTATGTAAAATCGAGAACACATTGTTTCAGAAAAAGAGATAAGTATTGCAATTTGTTATACTTACATTGATAAAACAATACAACTAATAGAAAATATACTCCTGTTCTTGTTTTATAATTGTGAAAACGAATAATAAATGAGCATAAAAGGGAACTCATAGCCATCTTATATTCATTATAAAACAAGTTGTTGCGTATTTTGAGATTTCTGTTAAACTGAGACATCTTTATATTTACAAATCAGGTTTTTTAATCTCTCAAAAATTGTTAAAAAAATTCACATTTCTTAAATGTGACTCACTGGAACCAATTTGGAATTTTTACAAAGTCTTCTGCTATTAGACTTCAGAAACACATAATAATATATTAGTTCATGTTATCCTTTAACCTGTAAGAATTAGGAAATTAAAATTTTAACTAGACTCAGTTCAATAATGTTTCAAAAGCTAATCAGTGCTTTCAACTCTTTTATCTTTCTTGGTCTTGTCATATAAATATATGTTACCAAGAATATTAAGGTCTTAGAGTTAAAATTCTGAGATGAATACAGATTTCTCAGGCTATGAACTCAAATGAGCAAATCATGTCAATTTAATTTTCTACAATTGTGTTTACTTTCTACTGAACCTCCTTTCTACCCAATGAATTTTTAGTCAATTCAGAGTTTAAAAAAATAATAATCCAGAGTTTTCTCAGTCAGTTTATACTTTTTCTCAGTCAACTTTTATTTCCCTTGTAGCTCCTGCAGTGGTATACAAGTTTTGAGAAGGTTCATAAAATTGAGTCTTACTCATGCCAGCTCCTCCAGCTGCCCTTGAACCTGGAGTCTGAAAGACATCTAATTTCGCATCCAATCTCCAATCACAGATTGCAGGCATTCTTGCTGCTGCATTATTCTCCTAAAAAAAAAAAATGCAATGCTATGGTCTACAAAATCTTTCTCAACTGCTGTTGTATCACTTTCTGTAGCATGGGAAAGACTCAGATGCTCTCCAAAACCCCTTCGGGTCCAAGAGAAACACACTTAGCTATCTCCATCCTTCTTTGATCAGATACATGAAGGGTTAGCCCTTTGACTTAGGTTAGTCTTCGTGTGACTCCCTAAGATACCTGGCTAATTGACTGTGGTCTTCTTCCCCCAAGACCAGTTCAAGAATGTGCTCACAGCAGGCTGCATTCACGTGGGGACGCTCAGAGTGATGACTGAGAAGTATCAGTGCTCAGGGCTCTGGGTACTGTTCTTTAATAACTATAAATTCATTGTATATACTCAAGACTCCCATGGCATGAATCCAGGTGGATAGTGCATTTTCTTGTACCTAGGAAAACACTGAGTTCTTCCTAGGTATTCACTAGCATCTAAGCTCCCTCTTGCTCAAGATTTGCACCATAGTTTCTCCCTATGGAATGTGTATCATCTTGAGGGTAGGAGACGTTGCCTGACATCACATACTTCTCTTAAAACAATGTTATAGAAAAAATTGTTAGCCTTAGTGCTCTAGGGCCATGGATTTTGAGATCAAAAAGGAAAGGCAGTGTAATCATTGAGTAATGTATATGTATTAAATCATCACATTGTACACTTTAAATATACAAAATAATATATTTGTCAATTATTCCTCAAAAAAATTAGGGGATGGGAAAGACGAAAGGCATTGAGGCTCAAAAATGTCCTCTGTCAAACTTCTGTCTCTGCTAGGATTCCAAAAATCATTAGTTGATTCAAGGATTTATTAGATCATTTAAAAAGACTATAGAAGACCATTATTTATATAATTGAGCATTCAACCAATTGTGCTCAGATACTTTCAGCTTAGTAACCAGCAATTGTATAGATAATTTCCTCTGAATTACAAATTATTTCAACTTAAATATAAATTGTGCTTACTTGATTAGAGAAAGTGTTCTTATTTTTAAAAAATTATTTTTTGAAGTCTGTTTTCAAACTCTCAGCATAAGCTGTTTGCCAGTATTTGGAAGAAATCTTTTTTTTTTTTTTTTTTTTTTTTTTGCATGGTAGATAGCTTTAATTATAGAAATCAGTTTTATAACACAGTTTGGGAAATACTCTCTGGAATCTAATTTTTAGACAATCTTCTTGCAATTTTCGATTTCTCACATAGTTAAACTTGCATCCTCATTGGTATTGTATTAGTTCTAGTATTTTTGTATCACCCATGCTTTTACTTCTCCAAAGGTTTAGCTTTCTTTTATTTCAGCCAACTAACTTTCATAGGGAAGGACTGAGCCCAGCTTTTCCTACCTATTAAGACTGGGAGTTAAGATTTCTCTCCCATAATATAAAAATTACTTTCCTGGACACTTTTTAGGATGTTGATCTTAGATTGTTCTTTACTAAATCAGCAATGACTACAGATTTACATTTTTCAAAGTGCTCTTCACACAAATATCCTCCTCCCTGCAAAAAACAAAATATGCAATTCTAATATATGTCAAGAAAGAGATTAAATGACTATGGACTATCGATACTTTCTAGATGAAAATCACTGCTGATGGGAGTATCAAATAGTATGACCACTAGAATAAATAATTCAGCAACATCGAGAAAAGTGAAAATGAGTTTACCTGAAGATCCAGCAAACTCATGTCTGGGTAAAATACCTCGAAGGGACTTATATATGTGCACGGGAGACACTTACAAGGATAACACAGCAGTGTTATTCCAATGGTGACACCTGATATATTTTGAACGACATTCAATAGAGGAATAAATAGATAAAATATATCAATACTTCAAAGCAGCTAAAAATAAACTTGCTCTCTCTCTGAGATTGGTAGATCTCAAAACATCTTGCTGAGAGAGCAAGATGCAGCTTCAGATTAATACACAGAGTGGGATACAATTGCATGCATTTAAAAGCACACAGAAGGGGCGCCTGGGTGGCTCAGATGGTTAAGCATCTGCCTTTGGCTCAGGTCATGATCCTAGGGTCCTGGGATGGAGCCCTACATCCGGCTTCTGGCTCAATGGGGAGCCTGCTTCTCCTTCTGCTTCTGCCTCTCCCCCTGCTCATGCTCTCTCTCTCTCTCTCTCTGTATCTCTCTCTCTCTCTCTCTCAAATGAATAAATAAAATCTTTAAAAAAATAAATAAAATAATAAATAAATAAATAAAAACACACAGAAATATGCAACTAATGAATCGTTGAACACTGCATCAAAAACTAATGATGTACTATATACTGGCTAACTGAACATAATAAAAAAAAACACACAGAAATAAAAATAATGCTATTCGTGTGCACATATATTTATAGGCACAAAAATTAAAATTAGATGCACATCAAATTCTTCCTCTAAAATGTAAAATATTCTTGGATAGAAATTTTTTTTTAATCAATGTAATTCAAACATCTAGAATGCTGCCTGACACATGGTAGGTGTTCAATAGATTCTTACTGAAAAATGCATTCATGATAGTGGTTGCCTGGGAGTGTGTCGGGAGAAAAATGGGGAGTGAGAAACAAGGGTTATCAATTTCACCTGCAAAATAATATTCCTCTTATTTAGAAAGGAAGAACAAAACAAAGAGTGGAGTAGAGGGGAAGAGGGGGGTGAAGGGGAAAAAGGAGAGAAGAAAAGACTTGCAAAAATGAAAAAAGTTACCAAGTTTCAGTTAATCAATCCGTGCGTGTCTTTTATAACCACTCCAATGTTTTTCTGTATTGTTTATCTTCTTAAAAAATGCAACCTATACTTTTATTTTTTTTAAGATTTTATTTATTTTAGAGAGCAAGCGAGAACACAAGTGGGGGCGAAGGAAGAGCAGAAGGAGAGGGACAAGCAGAGCCTGTGCTGAGCGCAGAGCCGAATGAGGGACTCGATCCCATGACCCTGAGATCATGACCTGAGCCAAAATCAAGAGTTAGACATTTAACCAACTGAGCCACCCAGGCGCCCCTGCAACCTGTATTTTAGAAACCATGTGACTTAAAAAGTAATAACGATTTAAAAAGAAATTCCATGAGAACATCCTCACCCTTAATTCTAAACCCTTGTCACTCTTATATTTAGGTTCTTATTGTTTCATGTGTATTTTGCTTTCCTCTTTAAATTGTGAATAACTTGGGTAGAATCTCTCAAGCTTTAATTTATTATGTTTCTCCTAATCCCCTGATTCAAAAGTCAGAATATTTGGGGTGTCTGGGTGGCTCAGTCAGTTAAGCGATTGACTCTTGGTTTGGGCTCAGGTCATGATCTCAGGGTCGTGGGATCGAGCCTCACGTCGGACTCTGTGCTCAGCATAGTCTGCTTAGGATTCTCTCTCTCCCTCTCTGTCTGCTCCTCCCATCTCCTGCATGTGCTCACAAACATGTGCTCTCTCTCTCAAAATAAAAAATAAATAAATATTGTCTCAAAAGTCAGAATATTTGGCTTTTAGCTTCAGTTCCACCTAAAACAAGCTCTGTGACCTTTACTAATTTGCTCAATCACTGTGAAACTTTGCTTCCTCATTCAGCAATCAGACATTGTAAATGATCTCTCTTAAAGCCCTGCTCATACTTAAGATTTAAGAACTTTATAATCTACATTTCCTTTTAGTTCTAAAATTTGATATTGATTTTCCCACTAAATTCCTATTACCCATATTTTGTACCTTTACTCTAGCATCAAGTACCTTCCCCCCTACAATGACTACACAGCACCCGGTAGGACACAATAAATATTTGCTGTTTTAAGGTGAATAAGCTCTAGAATGCTAGTTAAAATTTTTGAAAGAATTAAATCTAATGTCAGTTTCGTGTTTTTTGTTCACAAATGCTGCATTAACTCAAGCCACAAAGTTAATGAGAGAAGAGGCTGTTCACTGGGTTGTTTCCTTAGGGCAAATCAGCGGTGGGATACATATTGTTTTTGTCTTAATGTTACAACATATTGATATGAACGTGCATATTGCCTTCCTCTTCCCCTGTGCCTTTGAGTAATCTTAGATCAAATGGCTTGTAGCCCGTGAATCTCTGCCACTCTCTAACATGATCCTTTTGAAGCCAGTGCAAGGCAGACCTGTTTCTGTGTGACTTTTAAGTTCCATTTCGACAGCCCTGCTTGAAAATCCAGTTACTATGGTGATATGTACCACTGCAAATAATCTCCTTCTCAACAACAGAAGTTATACCCTCCTCAGTAAAAGCCCTACCTATGGCTTAATGGTTCAGCAAAAGGCCAACAGATCTACGGTCTTATTTCCAACTGAGAGGTTTTTAATAAGTAGTTTGAGCTCCTGGAATCTGAGAAAACTGAACAGGCTCTGTCTAAATTTAGCAGGGTCAGTCTTAAAAGACGTTTCCTCTACAGATCAGGTCCTGTATAAAATGGAATATGGTGCATTGGCATACCAATGTTGGCCTCTTCTTGGAGGCAATGGAAAGAGAAACAAACAGACTCCCCCCTTTCTTTTCAAAAGCTAAAACAACTGACCTGCAGGGAGTACACAGCCCTCTCCTGGTGTGATTCTCCTGCCAAGAGCCCTAACTCAGCCCAGGGCTCCCCCAGCTGGACTCCCACTAGCCTCTTGGAGCTGTGGGTCTCGCTCTCCCTCTCTCAAAAGATAAGGGGAGTGGAAGAAGGGCAGGTTTTCTACAACTGCAGAGAAGTGATCTTCTTGGCATTCTCCTTAAATACATATTATTTCCCATAAGGATTAGATTCCGTAACAGCCCACGTCGCAGGTTTTATAGGCTTATGGCTGACTCGTCACATGAACCAGCTCAGGTCCTATTTATATGGCAAACGACATTCTCAGTTCTGAACAACTGCCTCAAGTGGAATTTGGGGGGAAAATGTATATTCTACTAGATAACTTCGTGCACTGCTACACTAGGACTATCTCAAAGGTTGGCAATGGCTTTCTTCATCTTCACACCCCCCCCAGCAATCAGCGTATGTCTGGTGAGCATCACGGCAGGCACGCGGTGCTCACCAGGGTGAGGGGGTGAATAAGGGAAGGAGAAAACACACGAATAAGTTTAGTCTCAAAGTCTATTGATACGGGAAACATTTTCAGAGATGTTCCATATGTTTATCACCGGTCATCTTTAGCTGTTTTCAGGACAGATTTTTTTTCTAAAGCTTCACTAAGACCACCGGTCAAATCCTCTTGTGAAGGTTCCAGCAAACAAGGAATGAAAGGAAGCTATGTGTTCATGAGATGCACCAATAAAAATTATGATTATAATCACGGACTTCAAATTAACAGGGTCGCAGTCTGTAAATAAGAACATCTGATGACATAAACATTAACATCTTAAATTAATATCTGCTCTGAGAGAATGACACAGCTTGAGGCGAAATGCTGGCTGCTGGTGATCCTCTAGCACGCACTGGGAGCAATGAGGCCTGAATCAGCAAATATTTTTATCATTAGATGATACCTCTACCTTGAAGACTATGGTTTTAATTGTCATCTCTATTTATAATTACTAATCAAAATGCTGGGAACCAAAAAAAAAAGTCTCTTAACCATGTGGCACCATTATTTTACTTTGATAAAAGACGACTTCTTCACTCAGAGTGTGTGTGTGTTTTTTCCAAGGTTGGCTACACTGTTTCAATCAGCCATGATCCTATGTTTATTGAAACCCTTCCTAGGTTGGTAAATTGTAAATAACTCCAGATCAAAATGCTGAGAACCTTGTTATCTAAGCGCAGTGGCCCTTCTCCCAGATCACTTAGTGATAATCAATCTCTTTGAATCTAATTCTAAAAAAAGCTTTCTGAACATAAAATTCATGAATTGTATGATTTTTCCATCAAATCATTTTGCGAAACATATTAAAAACAGGTTTCTAAAGCACTCGGTTGATTTGGTTTCTCTCCTTCCTTAGCTTCCCAAGGAACCCACAATCCTAATTTTTTTCCTCTGTTGCTGTGATCCCTATTCCTCCAGTTTCATTCATATAAATGCTGTTTACTGTCCTTTCCTAGAGCTCAGCAATCCACATTTTTTCCCTCTGCCATCTCAATTCCCCACCTCTTCAAGAATAATGCTATAGATGCAACTCCCTAAATCTGCATTCCAATCCTAAATTTTCTTCGAATTCCAGATCTGCCATCTAGAAATCTTTATGAAAATAACATATCTGAGTGATATGTTATCTTCCCCACAAATAATCTCCTCTTGACATCTCCTTGCATTATTAACACCTTTTCCAGGTACTGCAGCCCCAAATCTCAGAATCCTTGCTTATTCTTTCCCTTCCTTGACCCCCACATCAAATTAGTTCATCCCACAGGCTATGAATGCAGTCTCCTATTTCTTTCTTCTTGATCATTCCTGGCCCAGCTGTCTTAGTTCAAATTCTCATTAGCTTCCACATATGCTATTGCTGGTCACCTAATTGGTCACTGGATTCTGTGCTCCAATTAACTAAGCCAGGGGTGCCTAAAGTAACTCAAATACATAATATGTAACATTATATAAAACGTTGAGTTTTTAAGTCATTCCCCCTATTTTAAGTGTGTGTGTATCTCTAGTTATAACATTGGACCATTGAGAGCTTTCATGCCATTTGCTGTAATAACTAGAACTGTCACACACTGCTGGTGGGAATGTAAAATGGTACAGTCACTTTGGAAAACTGTTTGGAAGTTTCCTATAAAGTTAGATGTCCATCTACCATATGTCTCAGCCACTCCCTTTCTGGGTATTTATCCAAGAGAAATGATTTAAATCATTTTGATAATCACCCCAATGCATCAAATTAACCAGGGTTTTTTTTTTTTTCTTTTTCTTTTTTTAAAGATTTTATTTATTTGTTTATTGGGCAGAGAGAGAGAGGGAAAAAAAAAAAAAAAAACACCTGCAGAGCAAGGAGGCCAAAGCTGGATTCGATCCCAGGACCGTGGGACCATGACCTGAGCTGAAGGCAGACGCTTAACCGACTGAGTCACCCAGGCGTCCCAAGATTAACCAGTTTTTAAACCAGCATTTTTCAATATATAACAATGATGCACAAATGCAACTTTGGAATGTTTCACAGCTTTCTAAATCAAGCATTTTAAACATGAGAGACTGTGGACTCTGAGAAACAAACTGAGGGTTTTGGAGGGGAGGAGGGTGAGGGGATGGGTGAACCTGGTGGTGGGTATTAAGGAGGGCACGTATTGCATGGAGCACTGGGTGTGGTGCATAAACAATGAATCTTGGAACACTGAAAAAATAAAATAAAGATGTCAAAAAAAGTGCTTGGAAGAAACAGGACTTCTCAGAGAACAGTATGTTTGGGAGGGGGGAAGTTCATATCCTCTTTAATTACATTAAAAAAATAGGCAGGAATATGGTGCTAACTTTATTATTTCTCCCTAAAGAAATTGAACTTGTCTTCAGCTTAATTGGCAGACTTGAAATGGGTGAGTTTACTCACCAGCTCAGTGAAGTGACTGGTTGCATTTACAGCAGACAAAACTAATGAACACAGGGAAGGGGTAACAGTTGGGAAGTAGCAGACAGAACTTTCCAGTCATTAAACCTATATAGACAGTATCGAGCTCCTTTCTCCGAATACCTGAGCATTTTACAACCGTCATCTACTAAATCCATCCAAAGCCAATGCAAGTCAGGAAAAACTGCAACGCCACGTCTTTTTTCAAGTTAGGAAAAAAAAAAAAAAAACCCTGACAGGACAAACAGGAAGACCCTTATTTCCTGAATGAGCTAAGAACAAGGAACAGCACGGAACCTTGTGCCAAGACCACAACCTTCAAACCTCAGATGTGTAACAATGACTTCAGTTAGGGAGAAGGGGAAGGGAGTTAGTTCACTATTGACCCAAATTTTTATTTTTTCAATTATCATATCTTTCTTTGCATCACCCATTATGTGGCACATGGTAGGTACACCTTTTTTAGGGGGAGATTTTTAACAGTTTTATTGAGGCATATATGATATATCATAAAATGCATGTTTTATGCATTTTACATTACTTGTTTTATGGCCCATTTAAAATATACAGGATGATTTTTAGTAAATTTACTTAGTGATGCAACTATCATTGCATTCTGGATTTAGAACCTTTCTATCTTCCCTCAAAGTTCTATCATGTCCATTCGTAGTCATGGACATTTCCTCCCCTAGTACCAGGCAAACACCAAGCTGCTTTCTGTTCTTACAGTTTAGCATTTTCTAGAAATTTTAAATTGAATGATGCAACGTATAGTATTATTTGTCTGGGTTTTTTTCACTTAGTGTGATTTTTAGATTGATCCATGTTTTTGCCTGTCATAGTGTTTCTTCATTTTAATTTTTGAGTAGCGTTCATACAAATATACCACATTTTGGGCGCCTGGGTGGCTCAGTGGGTTAAAGCCTCTGACTTCTGCTCAGGTCATGATCTCAGGGTCCTGGGATCGAGCCCCGCATCAGGCTCTCTGCTTGGTGGGAAGCGGGCTTCCCCCTCTCCCTCTGCCTGCCTCTCTGCCTACTTGTGATCTCTCTCTCTCTCTCTGTCAAATAAATAAATAAAATCTTTAAAAAAAAAAAAACGAATATACCACATTTTGTTTACCCTTTTGCCAGTTGAGGAACATTGAATTGTTTCCATTTTTTTGTCTGTTAGGGACGCAGTTCCTATGAACAGTTGCATTACAAGTCTCATAGATAATATGTTTTTATTTCTCTAGAATGAAATCACTAGGTCAAATCACAATTGTGCTTTTAATATTTTATGAAACCGCCAAACTGTTTTCCAAAGTAACCATTCTGCATTACCACAAGCAATGGATGAGGGTTCCAATTTCTACACATTTTCTCCAACACTTAGTATTTTCATTATTTTTGATTACACTCATGCTAGTAGGTGTAGAGTTATATCTCATTGCGTGTGTTTTATTAGTAGCTTTATGGAGATATAATTAAGATACAATAAGTTGAACATGTTTAAAGTGTACAATCAGTTAAGTTTTGACATATGTATACAGCCATAAAATAATCACCATAATCAAGATAATGAAGATGCCCATCACTAGCAAATTTTCATTTTCCCTTGTAACTCCTCCCTGCTGCATTGCCATCCCGAAAAGCACTGATCTGTTTTCTGTTACTGTGAATTGGTTGCATTTTCCAGAATTTTATATAAAAAGCTAAACCATACAATGTTTCTTTTTTTGTCTAGCTTAATTCATTCAGTATAATTATTTTGAAATTTATCTTTTGTTGTAGATTTATCAACATAAATCTGTTATGTAGATTTATCACAGTTTAATCTTCTTTATTGCTGAATAGGATTCCGGTGTATGCATAGCCCAGAGTTTACCCACTTAACCTGTTGATGAGCATTTGGGGTTTTTTTCCCCCAATTTTTAGCTATTACAAATATGGCTTCTAGAAACGTTAACGTATAAGACTTTGTATGGACATACACTTTCATTTCTCATGAGTAAATACCTAGGTGTGGAATGACTGGGTCGTACGGTCCATGTATGTTTAACTCTTTAAGCAACTGCTCAACTGTTTTCCAAAATGGCTACATCATTTTATATTCTCACACTGAGTATTAGAGTTCTAGTTACATCATTCTTGCCAACACTTGGTATAATCAATCTTTTCAATTTTAGGTATTCTAATAAATGAGTAGTGTTACATCATTGCAGAATTTTTTAAGATGATTTATTTATTTATTTTTAAAAGAAAGAGAGAGAGCACAAGCACATGCACAAGTCAGGGGGGGAGGTGGGAGGGAGGAAGAGAGAGAATCTCAAGCTGACTCCCTGATCTCAAGACCCATGAGATGATGACCTGAGCCAAAATCATGGGTTGGATGCTTAACTGACTGAACCACCCAGGTGCCCCTATCATTGTGGTTTTATTCACATTTCCCTAATGACTAATGATGTTGGGCATATTTTCACATCCACTTATAAAAAATATTTGCCAATTAATATTTGAAGGATTTATATCTAGAATATGAAAACAACTTTCAAAACCCAATAATAAGAATACAATCCAATTAAAAAACAATAGGCAAAATATTTGAACGGACTCTTAGCCAAAGATGAAATACGGAGGATAAAGAAGCACAAGAAAAGATGTGGGTTCACTCAGATAATCTCCTCACCTCAAGATCCTTAAGTTACTCACATCTACAAAGTCTTTTTTGCCATGTAAGGTAACATATCTGCAGGTTCTGGGGATTAGGACATGGACATATCTAAGTAGCATCTTACAAATTTTGATATGCTGTGTTTTCATTTTCATTCTATTCTAAATACTTTCTCATTTCCTTTATGAGGTCTTCTTTGACCCATGGGTTCCTTAGAAGTATGCAATTAGGCTTCAAATATTTGTGGATTATACAATATACATCTGTTATTGATTTATATTTAATTCCCTGTTTTTAGAGAATTTTACTCTATGATCTGAATCCTCTAAATTTTTTGAGACTTGTTTTATGGCCCAGAATTTGGCCCACCTCGTAAACACGGTACGTGTGCTTAAAAAAGGATATTTTTTCTGTTGCTGATAAGTTTAGCATCCTCTAAATGTCAAGTAGATCGAGTTGGTTGACAGGGTTGTTTCAATCTTCAATATTCTTACTGATTTTCTGTCTACTTGTTTGATCAACTATTGATATTGGGTGTTGAAATCTCCAACTATGAATGTACACTTGCCTATTTCTCCTTGCAGTTTTCACATCATATATTTTGAAGCTCTGTTATTAGCTGCATAAATATTTAGGATTGTTACATGTTCATAATGAACTGGTCTTTTTTTTTTTTTTAATATTTATTTATTTATTTGAGAGAGAGTCGGGGTGGGGCAGAGGGCGAGGGAGAGAGAGAGAGAATCTCAAGCAGACTCTGCAACGAGCAGAACCCGACAGGAGGCTCAATTCCAGGACCTGGAGACCATGACCTGAGCTGAAACCAAGAGTTAACTGCTTAATCGACTGAGTCACCCAGGCTCCCCAATAAACTGGTCTTTTTATAATCTTCCAGAGACTGTATCTCTTACAATATCTTTGCCTTGAAATATATTTTGTCTGATAGTAATATGGCCACACTGGCTTTCTTCTGCTTCATGTTAGCATGGCGTATCTTTTTCCTATCTTTTACTTTAACCTACCTGTGTCTTTGTACTAAAGCGTATTTCCTATGAGCATCACATAATTGGGGATTCTGCTTTACTCAACTTGACATTCTCTGCTTTTTATTGGAATATTTACACATTTACATTCAATTTTATTATTGATATAGCTGAGTTTAAATCTATCATCTTTATATTTTTCATTTGTCCCATCTTTTCTTCATTTCTTTTTGTTCTTTATTTGCCTATTTTTTTTTTTAAGATTTTATTTATTTATTTGACAGAGAGAGATCACAAGTAGGCAGAGAGGCAGGCAGAGGGAGAGGAGGAAGCAGGCTCCCTGCTGAGCAGAAAGCCCGATGCGGGGCTCGATCCCAGGACCCTGAGATCATGACCTGAGCCGAAGGCAGAGGCTTTAACCCACTGAGCCACCCAGGCACCCCGAGTCATGCCTTTTCATTGCTAAGTATTATTTCATTATATGGATGTACCACTACAGTTCACTTTCCCATTCACCAGCTGATGAGCATTTGGGTTGTGTGCAGTTTTTGGTGATGATGAAGAATGTTTCTATGAGAATTTATGCACCTGATTTTGTGTTGATTACATGCTATTTCTCTTAGGAGTAGTACCTTCATTCATGAAAGGTATTTTTACTGGGTAAAGATTCTGGTTCAATAAGTTGAGTATTTTGCTTTCATTAATTTAATGACATTGCACCACTGTCTTCTAGCTTGCCTTCTTTCACATGAAAAATCTGCTCTCATCCTGACCTTTATTTCTGTCTACATAAAGTGCCCTTTCCCCTCTCAGGCTGCTTCCATGATTTTCCGTCACTGATTTTAAGCAATTTGATTCTGAGGTGTCAGTGCGGCTTTTTCTTCATGTTTCTTGTGCTTCGGGTTTGGTGAGCTTGCTCCATCTGTCAGTTTATACTTTTCATCAAATTCAGAAAGTTTTGGCTATTATTTCTTCAGATGTTTTCTTCATCCACACCTCTCACTCACCTCCTTTGGGTTCTCCAAATACATGACTGTGTGGCTACTTGAAGTTCTCTCACGGTTCACTGATGCTCTGTTAATTCTGATCCTTCTCTTTTCTTTCTTTGTGTTTCATTTTGGATAGTTTCTATTGCTATTTCCTCAAGTTCACTAATCTTTTTTTCTTGAATGTCTAATCTGCCACTCACCCCACTTGGGATGTATTTCATATCACATACTGTTTTGAGTTCTAAAATTTTGACATGAATATGTTCTCTGTCTCCCATGTCTCTACTGAACATATTCCATCTTCATGCTCAACCTTTCCTCTAGTTTCCTGAATATTTAAAATGAGATTAGAACTCTTTAATGATCTTGTTTACAGATTCTCATCTCTTTCATTTTTGGATCAGTTTGATTGATTTTTCTCCTCAATATGTGTTATATTTTTTCTGCTTCTTTACAAGCTTGATAACTTTTTATTGGATGCCAGACACTGTGAATTCTGTCTTTTTGGGGTATTCCATAATGTCAAGGAATATGTCCTTGCCATTTTCCATTTTTGTATCTCTATCACCTGGCACCATTGCTAATTCATATGGACTAAAATATTTTGTTTTAAATAAAGATCATTATAGAAAAGAATAAAGCTAAGTTACTTAGTTATCTTTTCATTCACTTTGGGGCAAAAATGAATACTCCTTAATGCCGGGGCCATAATTCCCGTTAGGGTTGAAACTATCTTTGTTAGCTCTGGGAATAAATGACGAGACTCACAGCATGAGTTAACAGGAGACAATGCAATCATAGAAACAGTGAAACTGCTTTCTGTTATAAATGGCCAGGGAATTTGAGGGTGGATTTGAAAGAAGGAATAGAACAGGGGACTAAAAAGAAATGGAATACCTAGGAGTGTACTAGTGTTTAAGTAACACTCAAGGTCAAGAATGACTAACATTTCAAGTTCTTTGCATTAATGAAAAGTAAATCTGCTCTTTCCCGGCCCTCAGTAAAGTCTGCAGCTTACCTGACTCTTGAAAGTGTTTTGTTTTTCCAATGAAATGAATTAAAGTTTAAGTCCTATATTTGACACGATACCAAAACAGGGAGAAAGAAATAACCAGAAGGCATAGAAGAAAACAAGGATTCAGTGGAGACAGAGTCAAAGCCAAATTGATCACGAGAATATCTTCTTCCTTCAGTAATTTTCAGTAATCTTGGGGAAAGAATGGAAATGTCTATACTAAGGACTAAAGAGATCTAGTTGAAATATGAGTTGCACATAGATCTCTCTACTAGGCTTCCTTATTTTCACCAAATATAAATGTTTATTTCCACTACCAGCTTGAAAGCAACCACAATCATTAATTTACCCACGGTTCTACTTCTCAACAGTCCCAAAGTACACTATTCCATTCCTCCTTATTTTCAGATGCTGCTTCTACTAACTAATTAATCTCTCATCACAGGCATTTATACCTACCAGATGGTGGTTTGTTCCTTTCCTTCTTCACATTCACACTCCCTACACTATGCACTGCATAAACATTGAGTGCAATAAACATTTCAGCTGTTCAAAAATTGTTGTAAAATTTATGGCAGAGTTAGCTCAATTTAGGAAAGGCAGCACAGATGTACCAGTGCAACAAAAGAAATATTAAAATAAAAATACCAATTAACAGAGCTAAAGTTAGCAACATCACTTCAGGTTTTATATTCTGTACCTTCTCCCACCTTCATATGAGTAGAAAAACCAAGGATGTTGGAAATGTAATAAGATATTTAACCATGCTGGTCGTCACGAGAGACTGAGCCTTGGTTAACCCCAATGATTTCTTCAATGATAATAAGTGATAACATCTTAAGAAAAGAAGTTAACTACTTCAACAGAGTACTTAACATACCAGAATGAGTAACTCCGGGCATGGAGTTGTGTAGGATTTTCTTAAAGAAAGCTTCCTGGAAGAGGTGACACTTGCATTGCATCATGAAGGAAGAATAAGAGTTTATCAGACAAACAAGAAGGCAAATGACATTCCAGACAGAGAAAACACTTCATTCAAGGCTCAGAAAATGAAAAAAAAAAAAAAAAGGACTGTCTTTTACGAACAGTGAAAAGTTAAAAAAACTCTGTAACACATGGAGAGAGTATAAGGCAAGTTGTCGAAGGACCTAGTCCAAAAACGACAGGCATCTCAAATCCCTTTCAGAAAGTTTGTTCAGTCAATGGTGTGCTAAAAATCTTAAAACAAACAAACAAACAAAAATATACACTGTGAGATTTGCATTTTGTGTCTGGAGTTTCTCCAAACCACGATCTAATTGCCCAGTAGGGATAATTGTTCCAACCCAGGAAAGCCCAGCCATTAACTACCTCCCTCTTTCAGACTGCCTTTTGTATAAGACGACCTGCCTGATCTGATGACTCAGGCTCAACGCTAGTCTCTCTTCAGAACTTGACTTCAGGTGTATCCCTTCCAGTTCTTTACACCCTCCTCTTACCACCTCACCCCTGACACACACACACACACACACCCCTGGCCTGGGGTTATGTAGCCACTACCTGCTGACTTTCCATTGCCTCCAGTCATCAGAGAATGGAGTTGTGCAATTAACAATAAAAAGTCAAAGCATGTTTTCAAGCAAAGGGAAAATGTGTTTGAATTATCGAGAGTATTAACACTGGACATTTTTTCTTCTTAAATATAAAGGCAAGAGCCATTAAAATGTTGTAGTTCAAAGAAAACAAGGCGATGAAACTTTAGCATATTTGCTCAAGTGATTGGCCTATGAGTGGCAATTTGTTACAACAAATTGAGGGTATAAGAACACATGCAAGCACCATAAAAACAGTAAATAGTTCTGATTTTTTCAGAATTAAATATTTGTCCAATATCCATCTTCTCCACCACCCCCTCAACCTCCCATCTATATGAATTTTCTCAAGCAAAATAACATGAGAAGCTGAGGGAAAGAGAGAGAAGGAAGAGCGTGGTGTAAGATAACAAACATGAGTATTCATTATTGGAATGCAATGCAAAATAATATTAAAATTTAAATCCTCCTAGCATGAACTTAGAGAGATTTGCATGATATCAAGAAGTCATTTATTATTAGTTTTCTGCACTTATAGATAAATGAAGCCAAGAAAATCTCCATTTCCCAGCTGTGAATTCTTTGACTATGGTGTAATATTAAGCTACTGAGTTGGAGAGTGTTGCCCGCTTTTAACGACTAGTTTTGAATATAACATGAGTAATCAGCATGAAATAGTATTCTTAGACCCCTCATTGTAATCAGCATGTCATTGTTACAATATTACGGTACCCAAATAAAGTAGATTTTCCTCATTCTTAATTTTTGAATAAGTGTTTAAGGAATAAATTATAATAATTTCCAAACGCATGAAGGACAGCATTGTAAGATTGCATCTTTCTCCTAAAAATGATAAGAAATTCACTAATGAGTCCATTAGACAGAGTCCATTAAAGGTGACAGGACAAAGATCTCTTGGAGACCTCATCAAGCGGAGACAATATGCAGGATTAATGCAGTGTCCATTCAGCTTCCCTGTGCTCAGGCGGGAAATGAGGTTTGAGTGACAACTTTATTTAGCAAGTCAAAGACTGCTGAAAATTTTATGAAATGATGCAACTCACACGCAAAACAGAGTTTTATTAGGAGAGTTTGATGTGAGACTGTGAAAAATGTGAGTAATTCTCATTAGATATCAGTTAATAAAAGGCATGAAATGTAAATTAGCTGCAAGCTTGATCTGAATGAAGTTGACTTTGTGTTTGCAACAGTAGCCTTATCACTATATGTTTATTAATAAGGATCTCATTTATTGTTCTGTCTCCTTTTATATTCAACTCATTTGAAATCATAATGGTTCCTATTAGTTAGGCTTCATTTAAAACTATCATTGATTGTTCAGACATCCATCTTTAGAAATTTATTTATAACTTCAATTTTTGGTGCTCAGAGAATTTGCTGCCCTCATGAACAAATTTTTAAATTAACAAAATAAGCCTTACATACACAGACACACAAAGGAAAGGTTACTGATACTCGGACAACTCAGAAGATTGAATTTCAAATTTTTAAAGGGTTAGTAGAAACATTCCCACATGAAAAAGCGTGAAGCTGTGGGACCTAAAATACAGTGGGGATAATAATGCACATGTGTAAATTTTATGATACAAATATATAAAACATATATTCTTTTATTACATTATATATTGTTATAAAAGAAAGTAAATTTTTAAGAAGGCATCTGGAGACAAAGTCTAACTTTATGAAACCCCTTCTATTGTAATAATGACAAAACTCAACGTTCACAGAATTATAAATGTAAAACATAAGAAATGTTTTACATTTTTAATGTCTTATCAGCATAGAAGTTCAACAGATATTTTCTATGTTTAAACATGTTTTGACAAAATAATTGCTCTCCTATAACCATTCTTAAACTGTCAGTATGTTAACCAAAACAGCACCATTCAAAAAAAAAAAAAAAAAAGAAAAAAGAAAAGAAAGAAAGAAAGAAAGAAAAAAGAAGATGTAGCTGTAGGATTCAGTATATCCTGATTTTTAAGAAAGGAAAGGCTTAGTGCTAGTCCATTTTGGAGAATTTGGGGTTCTCTGACCATGCATTTTCTACAACACATGCAGTGTCCCAGGACATACGCCCAAGACCATGAGACTGTTCATAGTGGTAATGCAGTCACTGAGACTCTGACCTCACACCTGTTCAGCCATCACGAAGTTGACATCAGGCCAGTTGTCTGATGAATGTCCCACAGTCCATACATGTTCAAGTGTTTCCTGGGATATCATTTACTCATTCCTCTGACCCCTATAGCTTCTGTAAATAAGTTGTGAATTCAAGTTAATATGTTTGGCAAGAGTATTTTCTGAGGGATGCTGTGTACTTCATACTATACCACATTGGAAGTGCCATGATGTTGGCTTTTCCTCAGCAGCACTGTAAGTTTGGTCACTGGGTGAAGGCGGTGACACTTGGATCTCTGTTACCAAGTAAGTTTCTCTCTTTGTGATTAGCAAGCCATCTATAGTGTAATGCTTTGGTATCATATGAAATCTTTTGCCTAATGGTTTAGCATCAAGTAATAATGCTCGTTTGAACCAAATATTTTATTAGGGGTTAAAAAATGATTTTTTTAAATTGCTGCATTCCTTCTGCATTTTAGTTGGCATTGTTCTATAAACTTCTTGAGAGAATTTCACCTGAAGTTATTTGTTTACCCTGGACTCTGGTCCTAGCCAAAAGGTAAGATAAATGCTTAATACTTTCCTTTTAATTACCAACTTCCAAAGTAAGGAGTGAATTTAATCGTACTTGCCAATGGGGACAAATGAGGGTTTAGCCTTCTGTCTTACTGTTGTTGTTAGTATCAATATAGACTCATGAAATTTTATATATTCAATAACTTTCAGTTAATTATATTAATCATGATGATCAAATTTAATCAGCTGGACTCCTTTCAAATTGGTTCTCCATTGGATCCCTAAAAATAGATCCCTATTAATAAACATATAGTGATAAGGCTACTATTGCAAACACAAAGTCAACTTTATTCAGATCAAGCTTCCAGCTAATATTATTTCATGCCTTTTATTAACTGATATCTAATGAGAATTACATTTTTCACAGTCTCACATCAAAATCATTTGATATGATTTCTTTGCTTCCTTTCTTACTTTCTGGCACAAAATATCCTAAACCTGGAAACAGCTATTTTTCCAAGAATTTTTTAGTACAAAATGTGTTTAGAAACCACCGTTAAGACATCAAGAGTTTCAAAAAAAAAAAAAAAAAAAAAAAAAAAACATCAAGAGTTTCATCACTCCTGCACTATCAATGATTCTAGGCTTTCTCAGTGGACAGAGCTAGAAAATATACACATACTAACATCACGAGTTCATACTGATATTTCCCATTCAAGTTTAACATTTCAGAGTTTTTACTTTATTTCTTGGATTCTGTATTTATACCTCTTTCCACTTATACTTCAAATTTTGTCTCCTGCTGACCTTAATATTTTATTCTTGCTTTATCCTACATCAACAAAGATAGTTTCAAATTAACAATACCAGTATTACTAATACTAATAATAAAACTGGCTGATGTTTAATATTTTTCATAGGTTTTATTGTCCTTAGAATATATGCCAGAAAATGTAAGCAGAGCTCCAGAAAGTCATTTGAAATCAATCCCTTCTCTGGGTGTGGTTATGTTTCCAGTCTGGCTTAGAAGTAGGTTCATTTGTTTCAGTTTGTATTCACTTTGAAGGCTTGCTTTCGTTATGGAGAGCACCCCTTTAGGTGCTCAGACCCCTATGAATACCATTTGTGTTGTTGCCAAGCTTTGGTTGTTACAATCACTTTGCCTTTAATTCAAATACCACAACACACCTAGGATATGATTACACCCACTTTAAGAGCATAAAACCAAGGTTCAGAGAACTTGAGTCATCTGCCCATTTACTGAGCGGTCCGAAGCCTAAATTTCACTGTCAGTTTCTAAGTACAGTGCCTCTTAGGCACCCCCATAACCACATTCATTGACCGTTTCCTGTACCCTATTGTCTCCAGTTATCTTTGTGAACAAGAACAAATAAACAAAAAAGAAGAGCAAGTCTCCACTTGCATGTTCAGATCTTAATGGGTATGTGAAGAGGGCCTGGGCAAGACTTCCAGCGAGAACTAGCTGAACTTCTGCTCCTACCCAGCTACACCCTGACACGTAAGATCATTCATTACACACCCACACATTTGCTTAACCAAAATGCCATATCTAACTGCCAGAGAAGTGGAGTGTAACGCACAAATCTTTCGTGAGAATGGATAACGATCATATTTGCTTTGGGATCAGTGTGCAGTTACATCGAAATTATACAGTTTCATTAACATTGTCCCTGTTGGATAGTGTGAGATCATCAGTAAAATACCTGATTTGAGTCTCAGTACAATATATGAAAAGAGTGTATGATTAAGAATTTGCTTTTTAAGTCCTAATGAATTTCTTGGCCATACAGACTACATACGCATGACAGAAATTAGACAGAACTTTGAAATGGCCACTAAGATGTCATTGTTTCAAAAACAGCAACAAAAGCCCTCCCCACTATGGCTTTCTTGTAGGCATGCATCTCCGATGGCATCACGGAAACATTTTGCAGTACCTTTCCCACTGACACTTTGGGGGAGGAAGGAAGGGTGGTGAGCTGATTGTTCCTCTACATATAGAAAAAAAATATAGAAACTCCTCTTAGTTTGAATTTATATTTAATTTTTATCAAGCTCACTTTGTCCTAGAAGATGTGTATATTACAAAGTTTCACCTCTGGGGCCCATGATGGCAATCCATCTCCTTCTCACCTCTAAAGCTAGACTTGGCAGTATTCTCCTTATTCCATGAACTACTTTTAAATGACATGCAGGAGAAGAAAGACACCGTAGTTAAATATATAAAAATAAATTTTCTTGGCTTACTGGGGTAGCAAACAAATATCTATGAGTAATGCCCCTATATCGCCAGCTAGCAGGGCACTTAATAAAACCCAAACAACTGTCACACACAGGTTATAAGGTCATTTCTCACATATAAGATAAACTAGAAATCTATCCAAAGGATAGAACCAAGGAGAATGTTATGAAGTTTGCTGGAAAATAAAAAATGAGTTTCACATGTTATTTCATTTCCTAAGGGCACTTTGATAAGCATACACACATATCGTCAATGCATACTGGGACCCCAGTATGTGTGGAGGACACAGAAACAAGCAAGTTCAAGACCATAAATGTCATTTAGTAACAAATTAAATATTTGCCACAGGTGACAGGAAAACAAATAAGTAAAATAAAGCTGTATTTTTTTGGCTGCCAACAATGTGGAAAAAGACAGAAATGTAAAATATGAAGACACTGTCCTTCAGGAGGGTAATGATAAGGTTTATATTTATAACATTTCCATTTAAAGTAGTCACAGAGGCTTGTACCTGTCAATGTTTGTTGAATGAATAAATGAATGAATAAATGAGTGAATGGACAAAAATAAATGGTGTATGAAGGGGAGTTTATCCGGGCTCCGAAGAAGAAACGGGAATTCATGGACATGGATTCAGAATGGTTTGCGAAACAACCACCGTTTTTCCAAATGAAGTCTAAAATTAATGAAACAAACAAACAAAAAAACTAATTAAATTAAATTAATGAAACGATTACTTTTTCACTTAATACTTTCCAGTACTGGGGACACCTGCACAACTAAAAAATTCTAGCCTACTGATGTTTAAACTTTTAATGTGTATTAAGATTCACCTGGGGTGTTTGTTAAAAATGTAGATTCTGTTTCGGGCCCAGGAATCCCATGTAAATGTCACATGTGATTCTGAAACAGTGGTCTCCAGAGATAGTATTTTGAGAGACACTGCTCCATATCAAGTGGCAGGCCTGAGGACAGGCTTGGTTCCCTCTCTTCTTTCCTCTGTGAGTTTTCTTTGATAGCATGTATTGTTGTTTTGCTGTTTATTAAGTTTGCACCATACCTCACCGTCCCAGTACCATAGCTGATTTCAACCTTCTTACAGGGAAATACTATATATTAAGGTCAGAATTCATATTTGGAATAAGTCTTAAATTAAAATCATTCCCACAAAACCAATATATAAATAAAGAAAATTAGGGATCAAGAATTTTGATTCTATGTTAATTAAACGGAATTTGTAAGGTAGGGAAGGCAGAGAGACAGAGGGATAGAAAGATGATGCATTTTTTTAAAGAAAGACTGTGAAGAGGCTGGAAAAATTTAATACACAAAAGATATTCTTTGTGTTAAAAGCAAATTAAAAGTGATTAAAATGCATGTTAGGTTTACCAGATAAAATTCAGAATGTCCAGTTCACTTTGAATTTCAGATAAACAGTGAATGCTTTACCTGGACATCTTGTATTTTTATTTGTTAAATCCGATAATTTTAATGCCATGCAAAACCAATGTTAAGAATTACTTTTCTGAGCACCATACAGTGAAGAGCATGGATTACGTATCTTTGAGTGGATCACTGACATAGTTAAGGTCTGACTTCCTCTCAAAGGAAATGTTGCAAGATGTTTCCCATGCCCTGGGAACTGCCATTTGTGTCAAACATCTGAGAAATTTCCCCAAAGACTATTTTACTCAATCGATATGACAATTCTCTACCAGCAAGATCCTCTTAATACCCCACAGACCTTTTAATGAGCGAGTGCAGAGGGCAGGTCAGTGCACATAACCATGTTCATTTTCTAAATGTATGAAATTATCTGGTAACAATGTTGTAGATACTGTCTTCTGTCTCTTCTTTCCCATAGAACACTTGTTGGTGCCTTCCTGCTTGAAACATTCTTAAATTCTGAGTATTTTTTGTGTGTCTCTGGTTTTCTCAAGGCATTCTATTTACTTGTTTACAACAAGAATTTTTTTTTTTCAATTCATCAGGATTGACATTTTGGGTCACATAGTCCTTTGTTATGGGAGCTGACCTATGTACTGTAGGACGTTCAGCGGTATGTCTGGCCCCTACCCACTCCAGCAGAAGCACTCCCTGAGTGTGACACCACGAATAGCCCCAGACTGCCAAATGTCTCCTAGAGGACAAAGTCACCCTTAGTTGGTCACTGCTCTACATAGATAGGTTATAATTCATTGCAACTTTTTTTTGTTTCTTCTTTCTTTCTTTCTGTTTTCTTTCTTCCTTTCTATATACTAATTTCCTTGTAATGTTGTGAATTATATTGATTTTTTTCAAGCTACACTGAACTTGAATTTTTTTAGCAAACCCAACTTGGTCATGATGTACTTTTCACGTAGATCTAGTTTCAATCTGACTATACGTTGCTTAGAATGTTTACGTCTATGTTGATGAGTAAAACTGGCCTTTAATTTCCTTTCTTATAATGTCCTTGTGAGGGGTTTTGATATCAAGAATATGGTAGTCTCACAAAGTGATTGGAGATTGTTCCTTCTTTCTATTCTCTGGGACTGTTTGCATAAAGTTGGTGTTATTTCTTCTTTAATGCTTGTTAAAATTAGCCATTGAAACTATCTAGCCAGAATCAAATCTTTAATTATTATAAGTCTCTTCTAATCTTTCATTTTTTCTTGTACAAATTTTCTAAGTTGTATTTTTTTAGAAATGTATTTTACTGAAATTTTCTAATTTACTGGTAGAAGGTTGTTCATAATATCAAATTAGAATACTGATAATTTCTGTAATATCTATAGTAATGTCCTCTTTATTTTTTATTTGTTATTATTTGTTTCATCGCTGTTCTTGATCAGTGGAGTAGAGGGTTATAAATTTGATTAGTTTCTTAAAAGAGCCAACTGTGAGCTGTATTTACCTCTATTGTATGTGCTATTCTACAACTTTCTACTTTTTTTTTAAAGTTCTATTTATTTAAGTCACCTCTACACCCCATATGGGGCTCAAACTCACATGACCCTGAGATCAAGAGTCACACATTCTTCCAACTGAGCCAGTCAGGCACCCCTAAAAATTTCTATTTTTTTTAACGTTTTCCTTTCTATCTCTTCTACTTTCTTCGAATTTAATAGGATAGTCTTTCCCTAATTTCTTGTTTGAATTCTTATCTCATTACTTTTAGTCTCTTTTCTACATTTTTGGCTATATGTTTCCCTTTAAGAAGCTTTAATATGCAGTATAGTTTTTTCATTTTATTCAAAATATTTTCAAATTTCTATTCTAATTTCTTCTTTAACTAAGGAGTTATTTATAATTATATTTTTTAATTCACAAAAATTTTTTAATTCACAAAAAATAGGGGATTTTTTTTTTCATTTTCTTTTATTGGTTGTTTCTTGTTTAACACCATTATGGTCAGAGAACATATTCTCTTTGATATTAAGCCTTAAGCATATTTAAATGTGATTTATAGCTCAAACCATAAGCATATTTTTATAAATGCTCTACATATACTTACCTTAAAAGAATGTGAAATCTTCACATTTTGTGATCAGTGTTTTATGTATGTCAGCTTTTCTCATAATCTTATTCAGATATTTAGTATCCTTGCTAATTTTTCATCTGATTATTCTACTCCTTAACGAGAGACCCACATATTTACTATTTTCATTGCTTTATATTCCTTCTACCACTCCAATCCTCCATCTAAAATTATTTTTATTCTCCCTGAAGAACCTTTTGTATTACTTTTTGAAGTGTGTATCTACTGCCAAATAATTGCTTCATATTTATTTGTCCGAAAATGCCTTTATTGCACCTTCTTTCTTGGAGGGTGTTTTGTTTGTGTCCTTGTTTGGTTGGCTGGCTTACTGGTTTTTGGTTTTGGGGGTTTTGCATATAGAATTCATTCGGCATTTGTAGACATCACTTCATGATTTTTTGCTTCCCATTGTTTCCACTCAATGACAATTACCAATCTGAATGTTGCTCCACTAAAGTCAATTTGCTCTATTTTGTTTTGTGTTGCTTAACTGCTTTAAAAATTTTGGATTTGTCAGGTTAGAGAAAATTGACATTATCTTTTTAAATATTGCTACTGTTTAATTGCTCCTCTCCTTTCCTGCAGGATATCTAGTCGCATGTATACCAGACCTTATCACTTGCTTCTCCACGTCTCTTAATCCTTTCTTCTGTATTTTCAATCCCTTTATATCTCCTTACGTGATTGTTATATTTTTCTAACTTATCTTCCCTTTCAATAAATCTCAGTTATATCTAATATACTATTTTTCTCACACTTGTGCTCTTAATTTTGATGATTGTACTTTGTAGTATGAGAATTCACATTTAATAGTTTCCCATGGTTTCCAGTTCTCTGATAAAATACTTGATCATGTATCTTATCAATCATAATCATATATTTTTAAAAGTCTGTGTCCAGTAATTTCATCCCCCCAAGACCTGAAGCCCCTATTTTGTCTGTCTCTATTGTTTGTTATTTCTGCTATGTTGGTTCATGTTGCATTATCCCCTTGTGTGCCTGATTTTTTTTAAATTGTATGCCAGACATTATATTTGCAAAGTTAATTAAATAAAATAAAAATAAATAAATAAATAAATAAAATAATAAATATTTATTTATTTAATAAATAAATAGAATTAACTTGAGTCTAAAAATTCTGTTATCTTTCTCTAAGAGAATCTGTGTTGTTTCTGTCAACTATTTGGGAGCCTTAAGCAGAAAGCATCATTGTAACATCAGTGACAGTAGAAGGTGAAGATGAGATGTCCTTCCTTAATTTTCCTTAACCACGTGAGCCTCCTGTTTTCTCCTTGTCTTCAATGGAAGAATTTCCTAAATGATTTCACAACACAACTTATAGCAGTGGAAGACACCTTGTCTGTTGCTGATGTCTTTTTGGTTCCCTTTGTTACAACAGTTTAACTTTGTAAGCTGTTTTTAACAGATTGACTTATAAAATTTGACCCACTAATCCTATTACTTGAGGAAAAAATAACATGCTTCATAGCATGTATTGTAGCATTCTATACATAGCAAGAAAACCTACTGAGGTACAAAGGTGAGCTAAATTCTCAGAGACTTTAAAAGAGTGACATAGTTTTTCCTTCCCTCCTTCACACAAAGGCTATCCATGCCTTTGTATTACAAGTTCTAGGCTCTTCTTCGGGTGGAGTTCCAAGTAGCTTAACAAGCTCTTTTTGTTTGTTCGTTTTTTTATTTCAGAAGCCGCCCTACAGAAAGCTCTCACTGAGGCCTTGGTTTGAGAGGTCTGACTTATAGAGGAAAGAAATTACAATTGTCTGACAGAGGATGGGAATGGAAGGCGGAACAAGCAGAAGAGTGAGTAAGCGGCAGAAGACAACAACAAGACCATGTTTGGGATTGCGGCTTTTTGTGTAGGAAACCATGTATATGATTGAGCACAGTGTTCCAGGAGGACCTGAGATCTTGGGAGAAGCAGAAGGAAGGGGGGGTGCAAATCAGCTGCCGCTGATGGGCAGGGCTTCTGAGAACAGACATCTCACTGCTGTCATTTGGAGCCAACGGAACTGCAAGATGGTGAGGACTAGCTCTCCACATTTGAAGTGTAATGAAAAACAAAGGGAGCCAAAGGGACCTGAAGATGACGAGCCCTTCCCCAATTTTCTTGAGCCACATTAGCACCAGGTCTCTGGTAAAACCAATGAAAGACACAGAAGCTGTTTCAAAAATGGCTGAGATTGGATTTCTCATTAACCTTCACAGGTGGGAGCCCTAGCCAGCTATCATTTGATTTAGAAAAACAAAGAAATGTGACCTTTCTTGTACCGGAGTGTCACGAAGCAATTCATTTAGGTTAGATTCATAATAGTAAAATATATAGTAATAGTAAATAGTAAATAGTAAAATATATTTTACTAAAGAGCAATCACAGTATGACACCTCTATGTAATTAGATGAAGTTGTTAAAAACCGAAACTACTCAGACTGTTTAACATTATAGGGGATGTTTACACAACATTTTAAATGCAAGGATAGAGCAAAATTATATCTATATATGATAGCAGTTTTTCAGAAATTGTGTACAAAGAAAGATGAAGTCTGGAAAAGAATAGAAAAAAAAAGATTTGATACTTCGGGTGATTTCCTTCGATTAGTGCTTGTCTTTTGTTTCCTTTACTGTTATTTTTCTCTGATCCCGAAGTTAAATGATTATTAATATCTGATTGATTTGTTTGCAAAGATTCGATACATCTGAATGCTATTATTCAGGTGCTTATGAATCATTAATTCACTCAACAAATGCTTATCGAGCACTCACAAAGGTACCAAACACTATGGTAGCTGATAGTATTACAATGGTAAATAAAGCTGAACAAATATCACATGATAGGGAAGGAGTATATATAAACAAAAGCACAAATACATATTTCAACTTTTAACCTCTGTTCTCTAAAATACTCCTTGCTAAGAATGAGTAGTATATAACCCTCTCCAGGTAACTTAGGAATTAATATTCAAGCTGAGATTTGACGACTATGGAGCCACGTGAAAAGAAAAAGGGAGAAACATATCAGAGAGTATTAGGCCTCATTTTGGGGCTTGGAGGAGCAGAAATAGTAACAGAATGGGACCTGCTTACTGGGTAGAACTTCTGGAGTGGGCATTAGGCTTTCTTAGATGAAGCATTAGTCAAAGTGCAACCTCCATGCCCAGATCCTCTCAGACTATTTTAATTTCTTTCCTCTGTAAGTTGGTCATTGGAATAGAGTTTAATAATGGGACTTTGTGCAGGGACTCATAAAGACAGTATATAGGGAAGTCACAGGGATAGTGCCGTGCTCTCGCACAAGTAATTGTTAGAGGCTGTAAGTGCACCAGGCCTGAAATATTAAGGGAAAGAGCAGTTACCAGAACCTGGAAGAAATGCCGTGTGGAAAGAGCCAGCTGAAAGGGGCAGGGGCCTTAGGGCCTGGATCTGGCCAAATTGCTGCAACCTTGAAAGAAGGGAATAATTCCCTTCACCTTACCCTCTTTCTCCCTATTGACCTCCTGATGGTGTTCCCTATTGGCCAAACCCAACCTGATGCCAGAGAACAAGAGAGAACTGTGCAAAGAACAGTGCGGAGAAGGGCAGAGAGTGGATCTGGAAAGGCAAGTGGAAGATAGGCAGCATGGGTGATAAGTTGACCCAACTTGACCCCTTAGCTTTGCTGTTCGATGGAGAACCTAGGGCAAGTGGTCCAGCAACCGTGAAGCCAAGGTCCAGAAAGAGTCACTGTCATTGTATGTATTTCTGGCCACACCCAATCCAAGGTCTAACTGGGCCTGAGACGTTTCTGCTTTCAGGGGTAAGAAATCAGAGGAGAGACAGCTGGTGCCATAGCTGCATTTTATATGCTCTGAGCACCCTAGACTGGCTTCTGTTCTATGAACTACTATTCTATTGGCCCACATGATAAGTTAGAAAGAATTAGGATTATCCCTTAAACGATCTTTCCAACAAAGGGCTCACTGGCAAACTCTAAATTCCCCTTTAGTCTTAAAGTTTGGGTCAGAAATTATTTTAGTTTTCAAAGCCTTCTCAGCAGCCCTTCTGTCATCTAATTATGGATATATTTTCCTTCCCTCTTCTCTTACATACATTCCGAAGTGTTTTTATTAGTTCATATCAGGGTACAGAAAAGTTCATTCAACTCCGAATATCAAGTTAAAGGATATATCAGTCCACTTTAAGAATTGATGTGATTTTCATTCACTGCAAATGAGTAGAGTCTGCAATAAATACAATCACTTTACCCCTTTTGGAAAGGAGCAAGAACGATCCACAGTGCTGATAAGGAAGGAAGGAAGGAAGGAAGGAAAGAAGGGAGGGAGGGAGGGAGGGAGGGAGGGAGGAGAGAAGGAAAGAAAAGAAAAAGGAAAAAAAGACAAAACAAAACAAAACAAAAACCTCTTTCCCCACAACTAAATGTAGGATTTGACTCCTTGAATAGGGCTTTGAAAATTAGCCACTCAGGCTGCTTGTTCCTGAATGCAATTTATAAAACATCCACAAAGCCACAATCAAAAAGCTAATCCGTTCTTATAATGGTCAAGGATTTATTAAACAGGATGCAGAAAGCACTACCACAAAAAAGTGATAAATTTGAATTCCTTAAATAACTTTCATCATCAAAAGAAATCATTAAAAGAGTAGAAAGACAAGTCACAGACTAGGAAAAAAAAAAAAAAAGCTGTGATACACAAAGCTGACAAAGGACTTGCATCCAGAATATAGAAAGAACTTCACACACTAGTGAGAAGGAGATTAAGCAAACAAATTTTTCAAAGTGGGTACCGGACAGATAGATACTTTATGCACACACACCCACACCCCCCCACACACACAAATGGCCAATAAACATATGAGAAGGTGCTAAACAATACTCAACAGGGAAATGTTCCCTAAATGAAATTTGGGAATAGATCACCAATCCTTTGCTGGAATGGTAAACTTGTTTAAAGGCTGAAACGGTGGTGAGGATGTGAAGCAGGTTGAACGCTTTTATACTACTCATGGGAATGTACCCTGAAACAATCGCTCTGGAAAATTACTTGCTGGTATTTACGAAAACTAACCCTATGCCTGCCCTATGATCCAGCATTCTCGCACCAAAGTATATATTCAAAAGAAATGAATGCAAAGCTCTGCCAAAAGATATACTCAAGAATATTCGTACCAGTTTTATTCACAGTAATTCCAAACTGGAAACAACCAAACACCCAACAACCAAACACCCAACAAGAGAATGGATAAATAAGCTCATATAATGGAATATTAACTCATCAATAAAACAAAGTAAGTTATTACCTGCAACAACGTGGATGAATCTCACAGACGTTATATTGAATGAAAGAAACAAAACACAAGAGTATACAGGACAGGGTTCATTTAGGATTCACTTCATGAAGTTGGAAGAAGAGGCAAAACTAATCAATGGTGATAGAAACTCAGCTAGTGGTTACCTCTTGGAGTAGGAGTATTGCCTGGGAAGAAGCACAGGGAGCCTTCTGGCATACAGGAAATGTTCTCTGTCTTCATCAAGGTGATCATAATGGGTGAATACGTATGTAAAAATTCACTGAACTCTATACTTACAATCAGTGCACTTTCTGCTTATTACTACGTATATAGTATGCTTCAATTTTCAAAAGTAAAAATGATCAGGACCCACTCTCCAAATTTCCTCAATCAGGACAGCCTCGTGTGGGTTTAGCAAAATTAAAATGAATGCACTTTGCAGTTCCCTCGGGTGAAACTCTAACACGACAGACCACCACAAATTCCAAGGGTAATTGAATTGACTCAATATTCTTCCATAATGAAATTCTGCAAGTTTGGATTTAGTTGAGAGCACAGAGAGACTCCAGAGGTGCTGTTAAGAAGGATGGTTGAACAAGCTGTTTCATTCTTTCTCAACATATTTTTTAATGAAATAGGTATTTGAGTATCTATTTTTAAATGAAATAAGTATTTAAATATACCAGTTAGGTAGGTCAATGGAGATCCATTATTGTCAAATAAACTAAATCCACTACTCAACAATGGGAAAGGATGAGAAAAAAAAATTTTTTTTGAAGGTGCTTTGTGCTCATTTGCAGCCAAATTCAATAGCTTTCATGCAGAAACCCAGGGGAGTGTTTATTGAATTCAATCCCTGAATTGTTTCTAGCTAACGGGCTCGCTTCTATTTACAGCATTATTTTCTATTAAAGGACAAGCCTGGAAAGTCAAAGAATTTAGAGCTACTGTTGCACTTGAATAATCAACACTTCCTAGGCTTGCTTTTATCATTCTCTCATAAAAGGACAGAAATCAAACTGACTGCTTTTTATCAGCTGGCCCGAGACTTTCCAGGAACAGGGATTTACATACCTATACAGAGACGGTAACTATAAAAATGTCATCAGCCATGAGAGGAAGCCAGTTATGGTCCTGTAATGGAAACAACTGGAACCAGGCACCTTCTCACACCAAAAGATGGTAAGAAAGAGGCTCTGTTACAAACCCCACACCTGTCCATGTGGCCAGATCTCACTTGAAGACATTTTGACCCTATAACGCAACCAAAATATTCGATAAGAAGTTACCTTCAAAATTCTGAAATAATTTGGGGTGAAGTGAGCAAATCTCAAGGTAAACCACTTCTAGTCACTCACTGATCTAGGAAACAACCAAGTAAGACATTTTCTTAGAAATCGAAATTCGAGTAAGATTTTGTTAATTCCAGAATCCATAACCTTGCTACTAAACTCTAAAGACAGAAAAATCCTACCCCCTTACTTACTTTCAGAGAGGGTCTTTATACCAAAGCCTTCTTTTTTGTATTTAAGAGAATTATACCGTTATAAATTGCAATCTAATCATGGGTTCAAGTGACCTTTCAGAAGTAATATTCGAAAGCCCCAAGAGGACATATATCAGGACTTCAAATTCTGTGTTTAAAACATACGATGGCTTTGACATTAGTTAGCTGTCAAGATGCTGGAACCAAAACTCAGATCTGATCATTCCCAGAATAATACTTTTCTCTTCTAACTACAAGGACCCTCCCTTCAAACATCTCCACAAATGACCTTAACATTTTTTCCACATTAAAGTGGAAGAAGTATCTGGGATAAAGAATTTATCAAGCTACCGCCCATTGTTATACCTGATCACCCTAAGGTGAACAAATCTTCCTTAAGGTACTGAGGGCTATTGTCTCCAGAAAGTGGGTGTCTGCCCCTCTTGGGGGCCATGAGAGTGGCTGCCATCAGGAAGGTGACCTAGTGGCCAAGTAGCTCCATTGTCTGAGGGAGACAGTATAATCAGATCTCTTTTTGTTCTGAGAATCTAAAAAGAGATACCACCAGGCACTCATGGAAGAAACTAGAAGGAAAAGCATCTGGGTTCTGGTAAATCCTGACCTGTGCTCTGAAGCCACGGTGCGGCTGTGGTCCTGAAGGGTCTATGGATAGAAACAGAGACCAATTTCTGTAAATGGTCACTGAGTCTGCGACAGTAGCTATAGTATTACCACTGTTACTACTACCAATACTCCTTGTTCTCGATGCTCTTCTGGCAACCTGGAACCACCACCACTTCCTTTGAAGATCTCAGCGGAGAAGCCAGGAACCATATTTTCCAATATCCCTTCCCTGTGTGGTTCCTGGGTTAGCATCGACTAATAAGAGATACTTGAAGATACCGATTTGAAAGGTAGGAAGGGAAAAGCCACTATTCTCCAGAGGCAGCTGCAAGCAGACCTGAGCTTCTCTAAGCACCTTCCAAGGAAGCTTTTAAGAACTCCCTCTTCAATGTTTCAGACTGATAATCTTGCTGGAAGATTCCTTGACCTTTGTCCCCATAGTCTTTCTAAACATCCCTTGCAACTTTAATTTCCTTATTCGTTGTTTTTGTATTTGGGTTTTTTTTTCTTTTTTTAAGATTTTATTTATTTATTTGACAGAGAGAGATCACAAGTAGGCAGAGAGGCAGGCAGAGAGAGAGAGGGAAGCAGGCTCTCTGCTGGGCAGAGAGCCCGATGCGGGGCTCGATCCCAGGACCCTGAGATCATGACCTGAGCCGGAGGCAGAGGCTTAACCCACTGAGCCACCCAGGTGCCCCATGTTGTTTTTCTATTTGAAATACTCAAAGGGCTTATGTTTTCCTGACTGAACCTTTACATCGCAAAATTCTCAGATGAACTACCATAAAGTTGTGAGATGGTGATGCTACCACCTTCCCTTACAAGACAATTAGATAATCTAATCACATTATTCATGGTAGTTATGTTCTATAAAGTCGTCACAAACACTGGATTTGTGAATACTGAACCACTGTTCAGTGAGCCTGGGTCATAACATTTTCATCAACCAATCAATATATATTACCTTGTTTTGCGTGTGTTTCTGTTTAGAGACACCTTATTTAATGCATATTGTGGCTTCATTAACTTCGAACCCCCAGCTGACAGCACTATAACCCACGGCTGAATGAAACTTAACTAACCCATCATTTTTCTCCAGAAGGCACATCATAGCCTTCTAGCACTTAGGAACACTAGATAACTCCTCAGCACTATACTTGAGGGTCATTTTAAGTAGCAAAATCACCAACAAAAATGCAAAAAACAAAACAAGAAAAATGTGGCACTAATAGGCCACAGGAGGACATTTGTTTCCATAATAAGAGATAGAACAAGAAGGCAGAGTGTAACCTTGTTGGATCCCAGCTGGGAACATGCACTTAGGGTGATTCAAATTTTACATTGTTCTCTGCATGCCACAAATAACCATAAAAGCACCGTCAGCAGGGGCGCCTGGGTAGCTCAGTCGGTTAAATGTCTGACTCGTGATTTCTGCTCAGGTCATGATCTCCAGGTTGGGCTCCATGCTCAGTGGGGAGTCTGCTTGAGAGTCTTGCTCTCTCTGCCTCTCCTCCCCCACCTCTCTCTCAAATAAATAAATCTTTTGAAAAAATTTTTAAAAATAAAAGCACTGTGAGTATTGATTTGGGGATTACAAATACATTTTAACAAGTAAGTGAATTTGCAAATATGGAATCTGCAAATAGTGAAGATCTACTATATTTGAGAAACTCAGTGCCTTCCCATATTGACACATTTAGTCAGTGACAGAATTAGGAGCAGAATCTCTTCCTTCTGCTTCCGTCCGATTATCTGCCTTTCATAATTCAGGTATGCACATCTACATCCCCTCTTCTCTTTTTATTGCATCTTGTAGGACCAAAGAGCAGGGCTTACTGTGTTTCTAGCTTAAGACATGAATTTATAACTCAAAATTACTCTGAAAAACAAAAACAGAAACCAAAGGAAGTCATTCAAGATACACTGGCTGGGAAAGCATGTGGAAAGCTCTCCACAAGGCTACAAGTTTATGCAAACTTTTTCACTGTTCAATCAAGAAAATAATAAAGAAATTGCAAAGAAGTATGAATGAGTTAATGCCAGTAGGCCAATCACTGACCCATCTTTCTCAAATTGTCGTTTATTCTGATCTAGTAATAAAAGATACACACGTGGAGCCAGTTTTCCTAGCAAAAAGGGAGAGAACAGACCAGAGGTTCCATAAGCCCATCCAGAAAAAAGGCTGGTGGACTGTGGTTTCCCTTCACATCACATGTAAAGAATCCATACATTATACACCATACTACGTGTAATGCCATGATGCCAAATCACCTTTTCTTTAGGTATAATGCCTCCCTCTTCCTACAATCAATATACAACTTTGTTGTTTTTCATCAACTAGCAACATAGTGGTCAACAAAGCATCTATTAATTTATCCTATATACTTTAGTATTTCAGGGAGCTATTTTTAATCTCTGGGGTCAATTGCACATACGAAGTATTTAAAACAGATTGCATTCCAACTCCCTGATACCTGAATACTAAAAGAGAGCCTGTCTGTTGAGCTAAAGGCATTTCAAACCTGTGAAATGCAATGGGATGAATCTGCCCAGAACCAAAAGAAAAACCTATATTTATAGCAGCTGAGTTATTTGGTTGATATACAGCATGTGCCGTGGTTTATAATTTTTAAGGCATGTGAACTGGGACACATTAGATATTACAGAAAGAGTGAGTTGATGATTTACAAGACTTCATATCAGGCCTATTGACCTTCTCAAAGAAAGGTTGGTAGTCGTAACAGCACTGAAAAATGCAGCCCTTGGGAATCAATTTAATGTAGAATAAACTCTTTAACAACCAGCAAGATGGCCATATCAGCTGCTCCATCTGCAGATTACGCTGCTGTTGTAAAAAGGAATTTTTAATAAAAAATGCATAGGCTTTATTTTTTAAAACATACGGTCCCCCTACCAAACTAGCAGGTTCTCCCACATAAGTACCCTTGCGTTATAATAGTAGAACGACAAAATGGTGGGACGGGGGCCCTTCCCTTAGAAAAAGAACCCTGGCAGCGATTTGCTCAGCATCCTTCTAAAAATTAATCACGGGTCATGAAACAAAGATGTACCTGTGTACCCTTTGTTCTGACTAAATGCAGTCATCTTATCCTCAATGCAAACAGTATTAGTCCGTGTACGACCCAATACAATCAATAAATGGACTTAGCAATTGGTGCTGCTTCATGTTAATACCCTCACGCTGAAGCTGATCTTTTGAGAACCAGATGTCTCACTTAATTACCAGAGTCATATGTGAAGGGAATTCCCCAAACAGTCAATCTAAACATATCTCAGACACAGTAAATCAAGGTAGGAAAAAAATTCTACAAATGTTCTTTCTTATTAGCACAGATTTTCTGGGAAAGTAGTCACCTCTCTACCATTGGAATTGGAAGATAAAAATGGGTTGCAACTTGCTTGATCTTTGAAGCTGGTTTTTTCACTTTGCTTGTGTTTTTCTGTGGTTTTCCATAAGCAGTTAGCTAAAATCACTCCAGGAAGGAAGAAAAAGTCAAGCTCTAAAAATAAAAAAGTGTTGTGTATCTGAAACCTGATCCTATGCAGCAATTGAGTGAGATTGAATCTATACGCAACAGTAAAGGATTGGGATGCAAAGTGAAAAACTGACGGATGAAGTAATCTATTATGTGCCTGGCAATTAGTTCACTTGAATCTTCTGCTTTTGTTAATGGTTTTAATGAGAGAAACAAACCTTACTTTAACTCTCCCTCAAAGTTTTTCTTTTGTTTGTAAATCCCTGTGTACATACATCTATCCTAGAATTCACACCAATGTATAGTATCATGTCTTTGTGTCCCTGTCTCCATATTACATTGTGAGATCTTTGACATTGTGGCCATTTCTTAGTGATCTTTGCATTCTTCAAACCTAGGATAGTACCTGGCATGTAGTAATCATTCAATAAACATATTTTGGATTGAATTAATTGTACATACACCTGTCCTTTACATGCTAATGGTCTTATGAGGTCAAACTCACTGGTATTCGCCAAAAGATTTCTGAAATTCAAGCCTCCTTTTACAATTATCCAATAAGCCAAAATTTAATCAACATCTATTCACTCAACACATATTTATAGAGCTACTGCTGTTTGAAGTCACTCGAATCGGTTATATGGAGGAGAAAAAAGAATCTTAAGATGTCAATGCCCTCGGTAAGGCTTCATTCAGAATGGGGATATAAAGTATAAAATCTGATAAGGTAAAGAATACAGAACATTTAAAGGTCACTCAAGAACGCATGACCAAGTACTAGGTGAAGGTTTTAGGCAAGAATCACCCAGGAGCACAAAAGAAACATTTCTGTAAGCTGAAGTTTGGATAATCAGGAAAAGACATAAGGCGAGTGGATCTGAGGCCGCTCCTAAGGGGGACATTTGCTGCACTTAGTATAAAAAAAAAAGGCGTGGGAAAGAGCTGAGTCATTTGAAAGGATTGCATAAGCTCTCCCCAACTTCCGTTTCCCATTCATGCCATTTCTGATCAGGACTGAAGTGGAATAGTGGCAGAGTGAGTGTTCCTAAGAAATAATAAGTCTGTCTGGGGCATGTCAGTAGAAAATGGATGCCGTGCTGGTTGCAGGCCCTCTCCCTTAACCCCAAGCACCAGGGTCAACTGTCGGCAATGGCTCTGCCTTTATGGTGAGTTCCTCGAGGTTGGAAATGCAGCTGTGCTTAGCAGAGCAGGCCTTCCTTCAGCACTGTTCTCTAGCTCCCTGATAGCTCTTCTAAAGTCTACTCTTCCAGCATGAATTCTAATTACAGTTAAGCTTGCGGAAATGCAAATATCATAAAACGTGACTTTTGAAAAGATAAAATGTATCCTAAAAATGTTTGGCTTAGTTTGCAACAATGCAGCCTTGCAGATGCATTTGTAACACTTGGTGTCCTACAATAATGCACAGGAATTTTTCTCTTCTCAGTTCAACGGCCTTAAATCTCAATCTCTCTAAACACACATGCATACACACACACACACACACACACACACACAGATTTCCTGGGGCAGTCATCCAAGAATCTTCAAGAAATTATTATGAATCCTCAATGAAACACTAACATAAAAAAGAGAAGGGAAACTGATTTTATTAAGATGGAAATCTCTAAAATATTTTAATCCCTGTGCATATGCACATATACTAATTGATATTTAAATACATGTTTAAACTTGTTCTTAAGTTGGGTATTACCCACGATGGCCTGTCTGCCCAGAGAAGCCAGTCAATTTTCATGATGCAGGTTACTAAGCATTGCTTCTGGAAAAGTCTGACTCTGATCTTACTTGACTATCCTACCCTGGGTTTGAAGCCAAGTTAGCTTGAACAAGCACTTCTTAGTCTTTCCCGTTGAAGTAGCTCTAATGGCAGAGGGTGAACCCATTCCCAAAGAGGTCTGAGAACACCCATGGCTTTGAAGTCTCCTTCTTCACACTAAAATTTCTTGCTTAATATAAAATCAATGTTGTTATAAAAGGTCCTACTCAAAATAAGCCAACTTGTGAGGCAGTATAAATGGGTTAAGTAAAAAATCAGAAATCTGTGGCCTCTAGAATTGTGAAAGGCATAAAAAACATTGGGTTTTTCTCAACATTAGGAATGATGAGAAAGACAATAGTTGCTTTTTTTTTTTTTTTCAGAGATGCCGCTAGCACAGATGGTGATATTTTTATTAAGCTTAGATCATTCACACAGAAGAGTTCCTTGTAAGAACAAACCAAAATAAAAATCACCTCCCATATTTCTATATATTTGGTGACCTCAGTTACAATCTTTCCGTTATCCTGTTTGATATTTGGACTGGGGTGACCCGAAGAAAAATCATGAATACATGAATAATGAGATGAACCTCTGCAGTCCTGGGCTCGAGAATCACTATCCTAATCAGCACTTAGAGAGATGGAAATATCTAGGCCAGCACTGGATGGACAAGACATTTTTAGTCAAGAGACTTCTGCCATGTGCTCGAGGACATGTGGCTCAGGTCCCCTCGCAGATGGAATAGGGATGGCATGCAGGGGACCCAGTACCTGTTTCACCGGAGTAGGTTTTAGGATAAACCTTTCTCCAACGGCTTTGACAGTATCTCCCTTCCCCCTTGAGTCAATAGGTCCAGAATTCTCCTATTGTCTGCTCTCTACTCCACCCCCAAACTATGATTTAAGGACAGAGGAACCCAGACATTTGCCAATTATTCTAAAATTATTACATTTGATGAAATAATAGCTGCTCCTCAGCGTCAGGGATAGAACATGTCAGGCATGACCAAATAATTAGCAGGCATTTTACTGAGGTGTCTCTGGGTCTTATACTTTGTGTGGCACAATGGCTCATCCATTTTTGTGAGGGCTCCTTTGTGAGTATTTGTAGGTCCTGAAAGAGTGTGTGCAATGAATCTCTTTGGAGAATGTCATCAGTATGATGTCTTACCTGTGTTCCTGGGGAGTTTTGGATGTGCCTGAACTCTTGCCTGCAAAGACTGTGTCCTCTGCAAGGCTGCTGAGATGCCCTACAGATAGCAGGTAAAGGTATATTTATTGTGTCCCTTCAAAGGTGAAGTCAACCGGTAGCTGAGAGGTTGTTCAAATAGGTACTGAACAGAACAGATTAGCCAAATCTACAACAGCAAATATTTTGCAGTTGCTGATTGGATGGAGTCATCATTTTGATAATACTGGGTGTGGGGATCCTAATGGGGTACCATGGCATTCAGGTTACAATAATCCATTGTTGGGTGCCATTCATTCTTACCAGGTTTGAGCATTGGCCCAGTTAGGCTATTAAAGAAGCTAGCAGTAGGAACAATGGCTCCTTTCCTTAGCAGATTTTGAATGATGGGTCTTAATTCCCATGATACTTGTTTCAACCTCTATTTTGTTTTAAAGACTTATTTATTTACTTGAGAGGGTGAGGAGGGGAAGAGGCAGAGAATCTTCAAAGAGACTCCCCGGCTGAGCACAGAGCCCCACACAGGGCTCAAGCTCAAGACCCATGAGATCACCATCTGACCTGAAATTGAGTCAGATGGTTAACTGACTGAGCCACCCAGTCACCCCTTGTTTCAATCTTTAATGGGCCATATTCACTATTTTAACAGGGTAAGGAGACAATAGAGGACAATCTTTGGTGTCTCATTTTGTCAAGCTAATTATCAGGGCTAAAGATAATTTTATTTCAGTTTATTAGTCACTGGATCAAATAATCCATGCCGACCATGGGATATTTTAGAACACTGGGCACTATGATCATGGGGAATTTAGGTAAGATAATAGTCTGTATAGGTAAGGTATAGGTATAGGTAGCCCTACAAGTACAGGGGTGCCTTGCTTAAATGTAATGGGATCCCTAGGTATAACTAGTTTGAGTCCCAATGTCAATTAAGGTACATCTCAGTAGATCTTAATTTAAAACCTGTGTCTCAGGAATGCAACTGGCCAACTGGTACCCTTTTTGTGTCCTTTGTTTTTGTTTCCTTCCTTTTTATGTGTTTTAGTTTTGTTTTCTTTCCTTGTGTCAAGTTGGTTTTGTTTTGCTTTGTTTTGTTTTTTGTGGTTACTGGATATGATTTTGTGGTGTGGGAGGAGCTCTCTGTTCTGCACACATTTACAAATTTCTTCCTCCAGAGATCCTCAAATCAATATCATCAGGATAAGGGGCCTGGAAATTATTGCTTTACTAAATTTAGGGACCCGGAGCTTAAGTTTGGTTTGAATTAACCCCTTGTTACGTTGATAAGGTATAGCATTCAATAGAACCCAGTCTTTGTCAGCCCATTTTGCATTTGTTCAATAGAACAATGGTCTTTGGGCCCTTTAAAGGACTTGGGGTGAAGCACTTTAGAGCTTCTTTTCATAAGGGTCTGGGTAATGGGTGTATTCCCCTAAAATCTTGAGGATCGCCGTCTTTTCTGGTGACAGAGGCATAGGCAGCAACAGAACAAGAAGCATTTATAGAGTCCTAATGAGCCACCAGCTTTTCAGAGTGTAGACCTCAACACTCCACGTACTAACCACTCTTCCTCACACGAGCGATCACCTGGTGGGCCATGTACACTGCCGAGACTAGTCTTTTTCCCCTGAGCAGTCTACAGAACAAAGGCCAGTGCCGATTTGAGACATACAACCAACAATCGCAGGGTAAGTCGTCCCCCGAGTCTAGCACCGGTCACTGCTTATGCTGAAGTCAAGACGCATAATTTAGCCCAAGACCCATACACAGGTCTTGGCCAAAACACATAGCCCGGGGCCACTTTGAGAAAGGCCCCCATCTCATAATTCTGTCCCTAAGTACCAGTTACAAAACTTTTAACTTGGGTCACTGAAATCTGTAACAGGGACTGGTAGGACTCGGCAAATGTAGCATAAAGTCACACAGCTCAAAGCACACACCAGTAAGCAGGTAGCCGCTCAGCACGCATGCTTGGCAGGGGGCTGCAGGGCCAGTCAGCGAGCCCAAAGCAAGAGACGACACTCAGGGGTGGCAGTCCCCACCCAGACCATCCTGCTCACAGCACCAGTCATTCTGTGGTTGTTGCAGGACCGCAGAAACAATCCCTCTCCCCCAGGACTGGTTCCGATGTTGAGATTGTTGATGCAATGCTTGCAGGAAGAAGGTGTGCAAGATTCATTATTCCCATAATATGGCTTCCTGTGGCGGGCAGGGTTGAGTAAAGGGAGGACAGACTGGTTTTTACCAGGGTTAGAGAACAGAGCCAGAGCTTTTTTATTGGCCTGCCCATATGTGAGGCAAGAAGAGAAGAAAGAGGCATGTGGTTTGAAAACCATCAGTGGACAACCATCAAAAATGGAGTCAAACTCATTACTATACCTAGTTTAAGAACCATGATTTTAATCGATTTTAAAAACTTTCCTTGGCACTGATATGAGGAATTTGAGAAACAAGACAGAGGATAAGGGAAGGGAGGGAAAAATGAAATAAGATGAAACCAGAGAGGGAGACAAACCATAAGAAACTCTTAATCTCAGGAAACAAACTGAGGGTTGCTGGAGGGGAGGGGGTGGGAGGGATGGGGTAGATCGGTGATGTCATTGGGGAGGATACGTGCTATGGTGAGAAAATAGATAATTTAAAAAAAAGAAAAAAATTTCCTTAGTATATTTAATAATTAAAAAAACTCTTCTCTCCTTACCTTGAAACGGAAGTGCCTAAGGAATCTAGTCTTCAATTCCCTGAATATCCTGAAAGATGTCTAGCGCCAGGAGAAGACATTCAACTGTACAATGCAAAAAATAAATGGTTAGAAAAAAATCCTAAGGCTTCAGCAGAATGCAACTCAGTGATTTTAAATGCCAGTGATTGATTTATCCTATTCCTATGCTAGAATCAGAATGTTTCAGCCTTTTTTCTCAATCAAAAATTAATAAATCCTTTTTATTATGAAAGGAAAGGTTAAAAACTACAAATTTTGTGACCCAGAATCTGGATTTCAATAGACTACAAAAACTTTCAAAGAAATAAAACACATTGTTGTTATTAAAGCAATTACCTTTCTCCAGGAAAAAAAGAAATAACATTCCAAATTAGATATATCAATAAAGACAGACAGTCTGCAAAGACGACGAGTCATGTTTTTAATGTGGTCACTGACATCAGCTTAATTGTTTTGTTTTGTTTTGTTTTTCCAGCCAACTTAAAAGACCTCTTCACAATCAATGAGATCAACAATGTGGTCAATTCAATTTAGTTATTAAGACGGGCAAAAACAATGGATTGACTATATTTTCGATCCAGTTGTGTTATGGGAGATATTTCCGTCAGAGAGACATAGCAATAAATTTTCTTTGAGAGGAGATCTGGGTGGGGAAAGAAATGGCATTGTTAGCTAATAAATGTTTCTTTTCAAACCTGCTAATGCTCTCCGATGATTTATCACTGTTTGAAAGCGTTGGGCTGTTTTCCCAAGAAAAATACATCATCCCTGAAAATTGTGTAAAAATTTTTTCAAAGTCACATTTATAAAACCTAATACCACCTGAAACTGGCAAACTCCAAGTCGTCCAGCCAATCGATAGCTAACGGCTTGCACCAGCAAGGAAGCCTGAAGGAGGTTCTACTCATCCCATTTCGAAAGGTGAGATTTCACCTATCACCTAACTCCAGATGTGGCTCACGCGGCCCTCTCAGAATGGAGCCTAACTGGTGATGGGTATTTAAATGGTGTTCACAGAAGCCTCCCCAGAGGTGGTATCTGGAGTATTCACTCCTCTATGATGAGGAAAGATGAAAGAAGGACCCTAGGAGACAAGAGACTTCAGAAGACACTATTTTGAGGGCTTTTATATCAACGCCTGTGTGGTTCGCAGAGAGAGAGCAGCTCTGATCATCTCTGCCCTGTGGCGTCCAAGCCAGGCCTCGTGGCGTGAGGCAGCCCACTGCAGTCAGATAAGCAACAGGAGGGCAGAGGAGTAGAAACAAATCCCTCATGCTGTGTTGTAAAATCAAGAGTAAGATTTTCCAACGAGACAGTACAGCGTCTGACAGGCAGAGATGGCACGAGTAGCACCATCAGAGAAAACTTCAACCCCTCCAAAAGCGACCGTTTCAGGGATCAACCTCAGAAAGTTCATTGGTATTTCATGGTTTACCATCACCCCTCTCACCCCAGGTACAAGTCATCAGAAAACACACTTGGCCTTCCGAATTTTTATAAAGAGGCCACTGGTCCAGGCTGCAAGAAGAGAAGTCCCCCAGCCAACGAGAGAGAGGAGCGAGGAGAAAGATGTGAAAATCCCTTTCTTGTTCGGTCATAATTATTGAGCACCTACCATGAGAAAAAATGTGACAGCGGGCTCCATGGGAAATACACAAACAAAATGAAAAATGATAAATATATCAAGATAAATATTAAATAAATGATCAAGTAGATCACAGGAGATAAAAAGACTATTGCTCGAGATGGGAAAATGGAAGAGTTGTACCATGCGAATCGTTACTCCATTCCTTATAAATAATGACTCAACGGACTCGTGGCTCTTTGTTAGTTAATCCTGGGGATTAGGACCTCCTATTGTTATCATTCATTTTGTTGCTCAAACTGTTTCAGTTTTGGTCATTAGGAGCTCTTTCAGGTTGGCTCCCGTGGTCTTTTAACAAGAACCACCACCCCCATCTGGTTTTGATCATTTCCTTACTTTCTGGCACCACAAAACATCCCAGGCTCAGTTTATATTTTCCCCATTGCCTTGGAATCAACCACTCCTCTGAGGAGACCTGGTCCCTTTTATTGGAGAACCAAGACCTTGAGCTAGACATGTGTCTCTTGATCCTCTCAGCTGATAGAGCTGGGAAATATATGTATGTATTCTCACCCATTCCCATACACACATCTATATTTATGTATTTATTTCTCTGTGTGTACATTAAAAACCATTAGTGCATACTGATACCTCTGATTCCAATCCTACACCCCAAGGTTCATTGGAGCCTTTCATTTCTTTATTCGGAACGATTTTCTCCAGTAGAGAGAATCCCACCTTTCATTATCTAATATCTATTTGCTCATTTATTCGATTCTAGGACTTGCATGAAAGAGTTTCAGAAGTGCCAGCCCCTCCTCTGGTGTCAGGGAACCTCCCTGCTTTCACTGATGAGATTGTAGCCCCACAGTACAGTTCTTTGTGCTTTAGCCTCAAGGATTCAGTCCAAGACACTGTTTACCACAGTTCAGCTTTCTTCTTTCCCACCACTCTTCACGTGGGTGTGCTATTCCTTCGTAACCTGGCAGGTTTGTTTGTTAGCGTCTGTATTCCATCTTGGGCTCCCCCCAGATCCTGGTTGGTTTTTATCATTTACTCTTGAGGCATGTGAAATATTGCTATGATTCTAAGAGTCACAGCTGTACAAAAAGACATCCTCAAGAGGTATCCTCTCCCCGCATCCCAACTACCCTTTTCCCATTTTCCCTTCTTTCTCACCCCGTTCCCTCCCGCCCTGTAGGTAACCGAATTCTTCAGTTTTGGGTTTCTCTTCCCTGATTTTCCTTTGGTAAGTATAAGCAAGTATCTATGTATGTCCTTACGTCCTCTTCTCTCTTACAAGGAAGGTAGCATGCTGTCCATACGCTTTTGTGCTTGTTTGACTTAACACTAAGTTATTCCCGCAACTTCTTGCCCAGGTTTCACTCCTGGCCATATATATCTTCAGTAAGACTGATTCTGAATATGGAGTTTATGGGATTTTCCTCGACTCCTAGTTTCACTGCAAATGTGCTTTGTGGGTTTTATTTTTGTATGGTCCTTGTTGCCCTAGGTGGCTTCCAAGGGCTGAAAAAAATTCAGAGCTAAGTTGTTGCTATAGTCCCACTGAAAAGGAAATTTATAGTATTTGCGTTTGAAAATGTTTCCCTAAAAGAAGACTGAAGAGAACGACTTTATAATGGAATTTTAAGCAGAGTTTCTTCGTGGAGATGTTTGGAATCGGTGAGAAAGGAAAAGCCTTTATAAAAATAGTACCAGCTCATTACTCAGGCATAGTCATTTAATAAGTAGTCTTGAGGGCCTACTGTGTGGCAAGCATTGTTCTAGGCACTTGGGATACATACATCAGTGACAAAAAGAAAGATCCCTGTCCTTGTGGAGTGCACATTCTAGAATTCTTTCCATATGCAATATACCATACTAACGACTTAAAAGACATCAAGGGCGCCTGGGTGGCTCAGTCGGTTAAGCATTTGCCTTCAGCTCAGGTCATGATCCTGGAGTCCCAGGGTCCATGTCCTACAGGGCTCCCTGCTCAGCGGGGAGCCTGCTTCTCCCTCTCATTCTGCCCCTCCCCCTGCTTGTGTTCTCTCTCTCTCTCTCTCACTCTCTCGCCCTCTCAAATAAATAAATAAAATCTTTTTAAAAATAAATAAATAAATTATAAATTATAAAGCTCTAAAGGACATCAGACACATAAAAAAATCAAAATAAATCCCTGCCTTACAGAAGTTTACATTCTTGATAATAGATAATAAGTACACGTGTTCTTAATGGAAGGTAACGTGCACATTCATGAAAAATACAGGGTGATCTATCCTAAATTCCAAATTATAAACACTAATTTATTTCTAATTTCTCTTAAATCCTTATGAAGCACCTATGTGGAGGGCACTACCAGGTACTAGGGATATAGCAGTGAATAAAATAGAAAAAAGGACCATACCTGATTTCATGGAGCTTACAGTTTCATGGCAATAGGAAGACCATTGAGCAATCAAAAAATAAAAAGTTAAAAAATGTTAAGTATCAGGTAGTAATAAGTGCTCCGAAGACAGAGAAGGCAGGAAAGGGAGACAGGGGTATTGGGATACAATTGGAGTTGCACCGCTCAAGAAGTTCATTTCGAGGGGCAAACACCTACAAGACGTGAAGACAGCCGACTGAGGGGAAGGCGCACCAGGCAGAGGGAGTGGTCTGCAGGAACTGGGAAGGAAGGAAATCACCCAAGGCTTACTTTCCAGGGAAACCTCCCCTGGGGGTGCAGCAACGTGGCAGGGCTTAGAAAGATGACTGGTCTCTGGGATTTGGGGAGAATAGGAAGGGCAATTCTAGGGGAGCAGCAATATAACTAATCATGGAGCACAGGAAGGTCCAAATGAGTCAACCCATCTGGCTGTGGAAGAGTTTGGGTAAGGCCAGAAAAGCCGGTTGGAGACAGTGCTAAAGGCTTTGAGTGAAAACCAAGGGGAAGTTCCTCCTTCTGTGGGCACTGGGGAGACCACTGAAAGAATCTAAAAGTGGAATACACAGTAGTCCATATAGTTTGACCCCCATTTTATTTTCAGACCAAAAAAGCACATGTATGTACCCACAGATATAAAAGACTACAAGGAATACACCAAATGATAAAACCAGCTACCTCTGGAAGATAGAACACTGAAGCATTTTTCTTTTTCTTTATGTTCCTCTAGATTTTCTGAATTTTCTGAAAATAATAATTACTCCTTTTATTATCTGAAAAAAAAACACAAGCCTTGGTATCATCGAAAGATTAAAATGGGAATGGCCCAAAGGAATGTTCTAGAAAAATTAAAGTGAGTGGTGGATACAGACGAACAAGAGAGAAAGAAGATGGCTACTCGGTGGGAATGTGATTCCAGCCGCGAAGCACCAGCTCCCTGCTCTTGCAAGGCCAGCCCTCGTTCTGTTTTTGAGAGTTTTAGAGACAAACATGTGGAAGGTGACATTTCTCAACCTTTCTCAACATTTCACCCAGCTACGGGCAGCAGCCACACTTTCTCCCTCCCAAGTGCAGAGGGGGAAACTGCTAAACTGAAAAAAGAAAAAGTCCGAAATCCAAAAGCCATTAAAATACAGCCCATATGCTTATTCTTTTTACATATCTGTGTTTCACAGCTCACATTCAAATCTAAAAGTGACTGAAGAAAGCATTTGTTGAGAAGCGAGGTGGAGGCTTCAATTTATGAAATCCTTCCTCTGGGGTGTCCATGAAGCTACCATGTAATTCTTCCTCTGTGTAATTCTGGGAAATGAGATAGCATGGGAAAGGATGCCTTTTGTGGGGTCTGTCAGGAATGGAGGGCAGTATATGGCTAGGTCTTCATTCCCAAATCGGCAGTGTTAGAAGCTCGCCTTCTGCTATGGACTGAATTGTGCCCCCCAAAACCTTATGCTAAAGCCCTAGCCCCCAAAGTGATGGTATTTGGAGATGAGGGCTCTGGGAGGTAAGTAAGGTTTGATGAATTCATAAGGTTGGGGTCCTCGTTATGGAACTAGTGCCCTTATAAGAGACACCAGCAATCCTGTGATCAAGTCCCCCCCCCCCATCGCCACCCCGTCCTTCACCATGTGAGAAAATAGTGAGAAGGCAGGCATCTGCAAACCAGGAAGAGGGCTCTCACCAGAACCCAGTGACAGACTTCTCAGACTTCCAGCCTCCAGAACTATGACAATTCGATTTTTGTTCTTGAAGCCAACCAGTATATGGTATTTTCTTATGGCAGCCCAAGCAGACTTAGCAGACTAAAATGCCTTCCCTCCTTCTGCATTCCTCCTAGAGCCATTGTCTGTACTGTTCCTTTGGCTATATCATAGTCTGCCTTATATTCTTAGGTATTTTAGAAAGGGATCTAGACTTTCTGTTATCTTAGTATTTTGAAGTCAGGAGCCATGTTCTTAAATCCTGCTACCTTCGCCCATAGCCAAAAAGCATCATACGTATATTCGTCCCTCAGTTAATAAACATTTATCAAGTAGCCCCCATACACCAACCATGTTTAGGAGCCCTCAGAAATACAAAGATAACAAATACACTGTCTCTAAGCTCAAGAAGCTCACAGCAGAGCAGCAGAGCAGACGAGACGAGGACCTAAAGCTAACAAGGGCACTGAGCACAGTTCTAGTGGCATATGGAGGTGTGTGGGCACACCAAGGAAGGAGTTTTTACCTGGCAGCACAGATATGCTGAGGAGACTTCTCAGGTGAGGCAGGATTTAAGTAGTAGCTTAGAAAACAGAGTTCTACAGATAAGGAGAAGGAAGAGGCTTTTACTCCAGGGACAAGGAACAGCAAGATGGTGGTTATGGGGGATGTGAGGGGAAAGCTGGAGTCTGGCTTAGTGCTGTGGGAAGGGTGGGAAAAGAGGGGAAGGGTGCTGCAAGTGTGGAGAAATATGACTGGACAGGTGGTTGGGGCCAAATCATGAAGGGTCCTGATACCTGAGTGAAACACAAAGAAGATTCTGCTTGAATATTTTAGATCTTAGGCTGCTCTTGGGGATTTTTAAGCAGGGAAGTAAGTGATCCAATTTGTATTTTGGAAAAGTATGTCTAGAAAAGAAAAGATAATATTGGAAGTAGGAATTGCAGACGAAAGAACAGTGAGGAGATTGTAAAAATCCAGCCAAGAGGGAGGAACAAGGGAAGGAACAGAGAGAGCGGAGAGGAGGAAATCGTGATGGAACCACCTGAGTTTGGAAACTGTGTTTGTAATTCAAAGTCACCCCTGTTATGTGGTTTTCCCTAACACATTCTGTCGCCCTGGACAAGAGTGAGACCAAGCAAAAGACAGGAGGTGTATCCTGAGCACAGGACGAGTAAAGCAGGTGCTTCTGAACGCCAAAGGGTCCTTGGACCTGGGATATCAGTGAGTGTGTCATGTAGGTGATTTCTCATGGATCCAAATGGGTGCAGGTAGGAGGGCAGACAGACCTCAGGAAAAGCAAGGACTCATATCAAATGAGGCTAAAGAACTGGTTGCAATGAGGAAAAGAAAGCAGAAAAGGATTTCCGGATTGAGGATTTCAAATACTGAGCAGTTTTATATGTGACAAGGCTCAGAATATAGCCACTTGTGATAAAACAAACTCATTAGTGTGAGAAAAAGGTGAAATATACACACATGCACACATACACACATATTCTCACATCCACTGCCAGCTACTAACCCATTCCTCTTCTCCACTTCGCAGCTAAATTTCTAGAAAAAGCTGTCTACAGAGGTTGTCTCTACTTCATAGAGAAGTAGAGAATACTCACCCGCTTCATGTAACGGGTACTCCATAAACCGCTACATACCATCCTCTATCTCAGCTCTCCACTGAAACTGACCTTGTTGAGGTCATCAAGGACCTCCATGTTGCTAGAACCAGTGGAAATGTCTCTGCACGCTGAAACACTGGGTGACTCAATCAGTTCCTTCAATGTATCCACTCTCTGTATGCTGATGAATCCCATACTACATCTCCAGTTTAGACCATTTCTTTCAGCTCTAGAATTGCCTTCTTGATCGCCTAGTTGATACCTTCCCTTGGATATCTCTTAGACTTCTAAACAACCCTCAAGGGCTCTTTCCCCACCTGATACCTCCCTTTCTCAGTAAATGGTACCACTGTCCAATCAATTCACAAGCCAGAAACCTACAAGACATTATTTTTTTTCATTGTGTCACCCTTACGCCAATCAGTACTCTGCCTGCTCACAGTTTAAGTGTATGTGGTGTCTGTGTTCTCTGCTCACCTCCACTGTGAGTGGAGCCTCTTCATCTCTGTCTTACTTATCTGCTTCTTTCACTTCTTCTCATGCTCATCCCACTCTCTACTTGCTTACCAGCATGTTCTTCTTGGGATAAAATCAAAGTCACATAAGTCCCTCGTCTTCTATGGATTCCTATTCCTACTACAAGATTCTGTCCTCACATTTCTCTGACTACCTCTCGAAACCATGCTTACCATATTGACTGAGCTCCAGCCACAGTATTCTTTCAGTTTCTAGAACAGACTATGCTACCTCTCACTTCAGGACTCTTACCCATATTGTTTCTTCTCCCCAGAATCCTCTTTTTTTCTCCTTTAACTGGCCAAATTCTTTCTCATGTCTTGTATCTTGGCTTTTGAAAAAATGAGAAATCAATCTTCAATTTTATAGATTTTAAGAAACATGTACACAAGGCTTTCGTTGAGACAAGAATGTAGAATGAATATCAAGGAGGAGGAAGAAGAAACTAATTGGGGATAATGAACAAAATTAATCAATACTTATCATGTATCTTGGTGCTATCTCTTGACTGGATAACAGAGATGCAGATGGGAACAAAATAAAACTTAGAAAGGGGCCATGGAAAAGGAGGAAATGAGCAGGATCGAGGATGCCTTCACTCAGGGAGGTTCCACCTTATAATAAAAACAAAGATGATTGCTGGGGAAGGTGGAAACTGGCAAATGAGCAAGAGAATGACTGATATTACTGACCGGTGTTGGAATTTAATCTAGAACTTTAGTGGAGATTCATCATAGCTTCTCTCCAAGCATCAGGAGAGCAGGTGTGTATACACTCCACGGTCAGACACCGATCTAGGACGTGACCAGTGGGGAACCAGCCCCCTGGCTGGGGGTGTGCGAGGGGTACGTGGTAGGACACACAAACAACAGAGGGAATGGGTGGGCTAAGCATTTAAACCCATCCCAGAAAAATTAAAAAAATTAATAAAAATAAGCTCTGTCCCAGAGTAACTGCTCATTAAGTAGCTGTGCAGCCCCTTAAGTCCTTGGCACAATGAAGGTCCTTAGTAATTCTGAGAAAATAATTTTTTTTTAAAGATTTTATTTATTTATTTGACAGAGAGATCACAAGTAGGCAGAGAGGCAGGAAGAGAGAGAGGAGGAAGCAGGCTCCCTGCTGAGCAGAGAGCCCGATGCGGGGCTTGATCCCAGGACCCTGAGATCATGACCTGAGCCGAAGGCATAGGCTTTAACCCACTGAGCCACCCAGGCACCCCTGAGAAAATAATTTTTAAGAAATGATGCAACTAAAGCTTCAAAATTAAAGTTGTACGGTTCTAGGAAGCCAAACCTCAAACCCACTTTTCCCCCCCAAAAATAGCAAATTAGAAAAAAAAATTGCTCTGAATATTTTACATTACTTAGTTTTTCACTTTTTATGCTAACAGTATTTTATAGAGCTGCAATTTATGGAGAATCACATACACAGGTCTCCAGTGTACAGTTCCATGAATGTTAACATAGGTACTCATCCTCGGTCACGACTGCCCAGCTCAAGAGGATAATGCGATACCAATATCTCTATCAGCTTCAAAGTAAGCAACACAAATTCTTTGGGCTAGGCAATACCCATTACGGGTGCCCTCCTCCATCCACAGTCCGAGGAACCAAGCTAATTTTGGTATGGTTGAGTTAATGCCTGGTATAGAAGAGCCATTTTCATTGAAGTTATCTTTACAGTGTCAAAAACCTAATAGATATCATTCTTTTCTAAAAGAAGGACCAGCCATGGTAGCTCTCTACTTAGAGGAAAATAAGAAAAACATTATTATGCTTTGGAGAGTAATTTGTGACCCTGCTTTTCTAAGTGGGATTTACCCAGGTTATTCTGTCCCTAAAAGCCACTAATAACCCCAACTCCACCGGTTTGCTTTTCCCTGTGTCCCCCAGAGGGATGTATGTTCGGTCCTGTCAGGTATGAAATCAGAGGGACCAGAGCCTAAAAAAATAAAAAATGAAAAATAAATCTGTTATTAACAGTGCTTTTGCTTTTGTGTGACTCACCCTAGTGGGATGGTCTGTGGTTTCCATGGCAATGATATCTGGCAACAATGCTGGGCAGCCTTCCAGGAACTGGGGTTTGAAGCTGTGAGGCTAAAATACGTCTGTCAGAGGTAATGAAGAGTTCTCTGTGTAAACATTTCTATCTGACTGCTCTGCTCAGCCACCTGCACAGGTCCAGAAGGTAATGAGTATGATGCAGGGATAGGGATCTGGGATGGGAGTGCAGCCTGAGACCAAAGTAACGCGTATCACACAGGCCATCTATATTGCATGCACTGTGATAGAGCCAAGATTCCCACCCAAATGGATGGCTTATTTATCGAGATAATAAATTAAAACCTGATGCCAGGTGATCTCCGGAAGCTTTGCAAAAGATTTGCAACAATTCTCAGGTTCGGCTTTAAAAGCTCAATTCCTCATATTTGTACTCTCTGCCATCTCTGATAAGTTGCTTTCCCCAAATTTTCTGTTTGTGTTAATGCTATCACCATTTTCCTAAGCATCCAAAGCTTCAGCTTGAGCCTTTAACCCCTCCTTCTAATTGAGCCAACAAATCCTTATCAGCCCTTCCTTCCCATTTTTTCTATTAGTCATTTATATCAATGCATTTATTCATGCATTCACTCATTTTAAATATACCAAAGATGCAACAAAGAACAAAATAGGGGGAGAAGTTCAGTCTGTGTGGATGGGCTTAGAGCACAGAACCAGGCGAGCCATGATTCTGTATTATGACAACTCAAGTTAGATTTTTGCCCACTAGACTAGGATTCCTTCCTGTTATAAACATCAAGTGATACCCTAGTAGGCTGCCCATCTCTTTGATGTCTATGGACATATGAATTAGCCGTCACTGAAGATCCTTTTAGGCTTAACTATTCTGGTTGCCATTATATCCTTATTGCTATTAACTCTTTCTACTCTGTTGATGCCTTATTTCTGGAAATAAGTACTAGTGCTTGACCTCTGCCACTGTACGATCCCTTCACAATGGCATCTCCATCCTAATGGCGACATCCTCGCCATCACCCCAGCCTACAGAGGCAGCCCCCATGGAGCTTTTCTAGAATGCTGGTGCTCCATTCACTCGTTTATTTTTCAGTGTCTTCATGAAGTGTCTCATGGGATCACCAAAGGACATCCACCGCAGAAGAGGCTCTCAATATCCAGATATTCATGGTGACATATTGTGTGGCAAGCAGCCTCCCCCCAGCTACTTCAGGGTCCTTAGTGGCAGGGATGGAGGCTATGGAAGAACTTCTCAACTTGCATTGCCACTCTCCAAGCTGAACTGGCGATGGCTACCACAGACTGTCTAACCTGCTGAGAGCAGAGACCAAAACCGAGCCCACTGACAAGCTATTCTTTGCAAGGAAGCTAGAGGACTACCTAGCAGCCGAGGACTTATGTTGCAGCTCTTCCTCGTAGGGTCAAACCACTGCGGCTTATTGGAATATATACTTACTAGAGCATGGACTTCTCTTTCCTAACCGCAATGTTTTCCACATACCATGAACCTTGGACTTATATAATAATGCCTTAGCCACCATCATGGTATCCCACACAACATCGCTTCTAACTGAGGAACTTATTTCATGACAAAAGTAGCATAGAAATGGGCCCATGCCCTTGATTTCTACTCATCTTAACACGTATCACAACACCCAGAAATGGTTGCTCTGATCAAAGGGTGGAGTGCCAATTAAAGGCCAGCTAAGAAAGAAAACCCTGAAAGACTGGTATCCTCTCTTATAGGTGAAATATACGCTTTGAGCCAGTGACCAACACATGGTACAGTTTATTCTATAGCCAGAATCAAGGGGTAAAATGTGGGAACGGACTCTCCTACAAAGAGAGAATTTTTGTTCCCCTCTCTATAACTCTGAGCTTTGCTGGTTTAGGGATCTTAGTTCCCAAGGAGAACAAAATGATCCTATTTAGGGTTATCTGACCACTTGGAGTTTCTCATGCTACTGATCCAAAAGGATCAAAAGGAGGTTTATATAATATTTGGGAAAATTTTATAAAATGTTTGGGAAAATTGCTCCTCACAGGGACAGAAAGAACTGTCTGGAAACTACAGTGTTCTATGGGTGTCTCCCACGCTTCCATGTGCAAAACTTGTGGAAAACTACATCCCAATAAAACCAAGACTCTGGGGAATCAGACTCTTTGAAGAATGAAGGAGTGGGTTGTGCCACCAGTAAAGAAGCTTGCCACCTGAGTTGCCATCTTAAGATGAAGGAAACATCAAATAGGTAGTGGAAAAGAGGGTTATAAGTACCAACCATGGCTTCTTGGCCAGTTATAGAAAAGTAGCTGTTACAAATATTTTCTCCTTTGCATATAATATGTATTCTAATGTTTTTCCTTCCTCCTCCTTTCTCCCACTACTTTACTTAAGTACTACTGTTGTTGGTTAAATCTATGACTTTGTCTTTGTGTTATAGAATATTCAGACACATATGGATGTGACTGCTACAGGAAATCTTCCCTTTTAGGGAGAGGATAATACAGTCTTCATTTGTGTGAAGAATAATTGCATCTTATTAGGAAGATGCACAAAACTCTTAGTTGTTAGAAGGACAGGTATGGATGCTGATTAGCTGAGGGGATTGACTGCACTGGTTATTTACCTATCTTCTGTGAATCTCAGTCCCTTCTATATTCTGTGTAACTCCGGGCCTAGATTTGCATACTATGTTCCTCATACTAGCTTACCTAGTTGACATTTTATTAGGTTCTGCTGGTGAGAGGCACCAAAGGATTGGAAGGTGCCAAGAACAGAGAAGAAACATTCCTTCTGTTTTCAGGTCCTATTAGCAATGCTCCAGTACCACAGATGGTTGACTCCAGCCTCTGGCTTCTTCACTACTCCTGGACCAGCCTTTCCATGCCCCTCCAGAGGTACCTGCAGCAGTGAGGTCTGGGATTCCTAGTGGTACCGGTACTAACCATGCTATGCTCCTTCTCCCGATGGGCTTGGCCCCCTTCCACGGTGTGCGCCCACCAGATGACGCCCTCTCCTCAGAAGTCCAAGCGCCATTAGGCCACACTCTTGTCTTCAGAGGCACAGCACTCACCTAACTCTACTCCTCCTCAGAATTCTGAGCACCAACCTTGGGGGGACAACGGGTTCTGGACGCCGGTCTCTTTCTTCTAGTATCCTAGTCCTATAGACAGCTGATTCCTACAGTTATTAAAACCACAGTTACCTCAACATGTCTTCCAGTGTTGTGTAATTAATGACACCTACTTCTATTTTAAATGTCTAGTTCATTAGGCTTTATGTTTTTTGTTTGTTTATCTCCTTGCTTTCTGACTGGACCTTGCTAGATACAAAGAGGAGTAGTACGTCTGGAGGGAAGATTAACAGATCCATACATCCGTTGTTACTCCGTTCATTAATCCTTCTACTCTTCTGCCCATTTGATATTTATTGAATACCTCTTGGGCACTCTACCAGACTTTGGGACTCTAAAGGTCAAGCAAGCATGGTTCATCCCAGCCATCAAAGAACTTAGATTCTCATGGAGGAAACAGAAGTGAGAGCAGCAGGAACAAGAGAGCATAGTAGATGGTAGAGGAGCACTTACCTCAGTCAGGGGATTGGGGGGGGGGGGGGGGATCAGCATAAGCTTCTAGAAGCAGTGACATATGAACAGAAACAAGTGTGAATAGGAATTAACAAGGTGTAAAATGGAGGCTGGGGGGAAAATGTTCCAGCAACAAGTGTAAAGAAAAAATGCTGAAGAAAATGTAGCAAGTTTAGTAATTTGCTATCGATGGAGCTTGGATTGCACAGTGGGGCAGGGCAGAGCTTGAGGGGATGGAGGGAAAAGTTAAGAGGCAAAGCCAGGCAAGAGAACAGAGGCTAGGCGAGTAGCAGGAGGTGGGTCTGATGGCTCCTGTAAGCCTCTGTTCTTCCCTGTCTTGTTCCATACAGTGTTCAGCGTTCAGTGTTGCACACAAATGAAGTCATCCTACCCATGCAGTGGACTGCAGGTTTGTGTTCCCCCCAAATTCTTATGTTGAAATCCTAACCCCAATGTAATTGTATGAAGAGGTAGGGCCTTTCGGGACGTGATTAGGTCTTGAGTGTGGAGCCCTCAAGAATGAGATTAGTGCCCTTATAGGAGGGACCCAGAGAACACTCTCGCTCTCTTTCCAACCAGTGACTTGGTTACAGCAACCTGAACCAAGATGAGTGGAGTGAGGTGAGTGAGAGCCCCTTACCCAATTCTGCAGCCTCAATGCAAAGTCCCAATAATGACACTTCCCAGGTAAGTCTTTTCACCCTCAGGTTACTCGGTTTTCCCCCAAATGTGGCTCTCCACTCCAGTTTCCTTCTAGGTCTTTCTCTTCTTTGTCTTTCCCTCTCAGACTCTCTCTTCCTAATGCAGAGCAATTGTGTCCCCTCTCAGCTCTGCCAAATATACATCATTCCTCCCACCCACCATCTTTGTTCATCTGGTTACCTGGGTCCACCCTTCTTAGCAGGCAGTCAGATTATATATGACAAAGAATATTTTCTTGTCATAGAATGGAAAGAATGAATAATTTAAGTATTAGAAGTGTGTTAGAAAGTTGTTTGAAGAAATACTGTGTAAATAGCTACCTCTTTTTGCTGGGGCCGTAGTTAGGTGACGGAAAGAGGTACTCTTAATGGCCTGGCAGGAATTCCCAAATCCAGGAAGAGTGTGAACCCATCTAATTACTATTTAGTAAAAAATTTTTTGTAAACAGAATACAACCTAAGCACCTTAAATGATTTTTAAATCCATTTCAAATGCAGCTTTTGAAGTTACAGGATCCTTTGACTTATGTGAAGGATGTATTCCATGTATAATTAAAATTTGGTTGATGGGAGTCTACCTCCCACTGATTGCCACACTTAAGCCACATGCGTATTTACACACAAGCTACACCCTGGCACCAGCATTTGGATATTCTTGTCACACCGTCAGAACACACAGCGATCACTCTGTCACTTGAAATCTGGAGCAAATAAGGGCTGCACAACCATCCAGGCAACATTACAAAGAGAATCACCAAAATAAGATGCAAAATTATGGACGTAAAAATAAATCTCTTTCTCTCATACGATTTCACTCTTGGACTCCCTCTTTCCATACATTCTGGTATCATCAGGTGCGATGGGATGCTGAGCAAGCACATTTTTGAATCTTCCAAAAATTCTACAGTGCAAAAGTATACCTTTTATAATTATGTAGTAGAGCCTTTGCATGAGGTATATGCAAATATCTGGGGCTCCCCGGCAAACCTGTGGGGTCAGACTTCCCAATATGTGTTTACACAAAGACTCGAGAAGACTTCTCAGAGAAAACAACATAAAACAGAGCCAAGAATAAGTCTTGACCCAGCAAACAAGCCACGGTCATTTGAAGAGAAAGATGATCCTGAGTGCATTCTGCTGTCCATTTTGTGGATGTGTCTGTCAACTTCAGCTTCATATCTGAATTCTTTGAAGAAAGGGTCACTAATATCTCTGTGTTACTGAATATTCTTTATGACATTGGGACACAAGTCACCCAGGTTCCTCATACTGGGTACAGCATGAAAGCAAATATTCTCCTCCTATTCCCAATGCCACTGCCTTAGCACCAGGAAGAATCTAGGAGGAGACTGTAGTACCTAACAAGAGGTTGTTGAGTCTGGAAGTCAGAGACACATGCTGATCTGGGAAGAGGAGTGACTCTGCAGAAGCAGTGGTTTTGCACAATGATTCTCACGGGAGAGGTGAGAGTGCCCACCAGGTGGGAAAGGTGCCAGGTGGACCCAGCAGAGAGGAATCCAGAAGCAGTGTCAGGTGCGGTGGTGTGCCCGGCAGACACGGTAAGCTGCTGGAGGGAGAGAGTGCGAGGAAAAGACAAATAAAACTCCAAGCCCTGTGGGAACATGGGAGACACTCCTTCGGGATTCCCAGGAAAAGACGGAAAGAGTTTTCAGGAGACTGGAGCAAAAGTTAGTGAAACGCAGAGGTGAGGAAGTACGTCTCAGTGTCTCACACAGGGTAGGCGTTCCAACTTTTTCTTATACAAGTGTGAGCGTGAGTCCAGCAGGTGTAGAAGATGACAGAAAATGAGAGAGACTCACGATTATAAATGTATTCTCTAAACAGTGTTACAATCTGTCGAGGACATTTCTGTCTACTGATCCTTGCTGTGCCCTCTATGGCAGCGATTTACCAAACCATGTGTAATGGATTCCTAGGATTCAGCCAGAAATGCCTCAGAGGAAAAGTGGAGGTCTGTGGGAGGGTCTCAGGTGTGATCCCAAAATGATCTTGCTGGGGGAAGAAAAAAAGATCTTCTCAACCTAAGACAAAGTCACTGCTGCACAGCACTATAATTCTAGATAAGTCATTCTCCAAGACAATAACCCTTAAAATATTTGAAGACACTTGTCACATCTCTGCTTAGTCTCCTCTCCTGAGGCGAAACACCTCAGACATCTGCTTCTCAGATAAGGCGGTTCATCATGTCAGTTGCTTTCTTCCATTGCCCTCTGGTTAGTTAACCCGTGTCCTTTTGAATATGTGTGCAGCTGAATCAAAATTCACAGGCTTTGACTTTGATGTGTTTTTTTCTGAAGTTTGTATTATCTACAATTAATTATATCTTACTTTAGAGCCTCTGTTCCAGATCACAGGGAGGAAAATTAAACTTTCTGGATAAATCGAACTGTTTCTTCCAATTTAAAATTCTGCGGCAATACATATCTCTCTAATACCGATTACTGGTCCACAATTGGATGTCAGTACAATACAGAAGTCACTTTGGTTCATACATGATTTCCGCTAGACAAGGAAGGCAGAATTAGCATTGTAATCATCAGTAGGAAGGGAAAAACCCCTCGGCTTGATGGTTGTAGAAGCAGGAGCCTTCTAACCTGCACTTTAAGAAAATTAAAAGCAGTTATCTACTAAAGAATTGTGGGGTCTTTTGTTTTTTTGTTTGTCCTTTAAAGATTTTATTTATTTCTTTGACAGAGAGAGATCACAAGCAGGCAGAGAGAGAGGGGAAAGCAGGCTCCCTGCTGAGCAGAGAGCCCGATGCGGGGCTCGATCCCAGGACCCTCGGATCATGACCTGAGCTGAAGGCAGAGGCTTTAACCCACTGAGCCACCCAGGCACCCTTTTGTTTGTTTGTTTTTGAGAGTATTTCTACCCAGGACTCCAACCCCTTGCTCAGGACTCCAGTCCCACCTGCCTGGTCTCAACACAACAAGCCTGTACCTTTGCAATACTTTTCCTCAGAATTTTTATTCCCCGAGGCAGCCCGCGGACCCTGATCCACCTGCCTGCCTGGGCAGCCGTGTTCACCCTGAAATACACATGACTGTTATGCTAGTCCTCCGGTTTTGAGTCGTTTACCCCTAAACTTATTTTTCCTACAAATCTTGCTATTCTTCTTGAGCAATTGTACAGATTGAGAGGTTTTTTCAGGCACAGGTGTGTATGGAGTTATAAGAGAAAGACCCATGACTCATTCAATCAACTCAAAGTTTAAACTCTCCATATAAGGGTATTTCTCTCCTCTCGAAGGAATCCCCACCCCTGCCCCCTGCCCTTTCTGGTTTGTCGGTTCAGAGACAGCTTTTGTATCCTAATGACAGTGGAGATGGGCAGGGGCCTCTGATCTCATTCAGTGCTATATTTGGGCCACCACTGTCCTCTGACGAGATGTCCTCCTCCACCTGGTTTTGGGTCCTCTCGGCTGGCCTAGGGTGCCCCATTCTCTTCCAAGATATTGTGCAAGCACCCGCTGCTGAAAAACCTGGCAACCTCCTATTGCCCTCAATTGCAAAGTCTCAGCAGTATGCTCTCTGCCGTCTGACCGCAGACCTTGGCTGATGTGTACGCTTCCCAGACCTTCTCCATTCCCCTACTAGCCCATGGCCCTCCATCTAGATGCCTCCCTCTGCCATGCTGCTCTTCTGCTCTGCACTGTATCAAATAACACAATAGCAGGAACTTTTGTCCTATCTTACCTTTCACCGTCCCAAGATATGCCTTCTCTTACAGTTCTATGCTTAGACTGCCACAGTCCACACTCGCTATGTAAAGGGAAACACCTGAATGTTTGAAACCCCTCTTGTGTCTCCACAAAGTTTGGCTTTCGAGATTATTGTCTCTCTATAGGTTTGAGAAAAGTCGAATTTGAGTCTTGATACTAAAAAATATTTCCTCATTTTTCTAGGCTGTTATTTTTCTTTCCCCTGAAATAATCAACGAAGACCAGTGGTTTGGGGTGGGGGAGCTCTGGGACACCAAGAAACTCAGCAGCATCAGGAACCAGGATACTTTGGTTTGATACATTTCAAAAGTTCATCAAGGTTCCATGTGATGTCAACAACTGAACATGGAAATCTGACCAACAGAGTTCAGTGGGACTAGACCTGAGAGTGAGCTGGCCTCTATAAAGGGTATTCCTTTTGGATCACCCATGTCTTTTTCTTTTGAGTCATGTGACTGAGTTAAGTAGCTTCTGGGAAAGGAGCGATGTGACCCACAGTTGGGTCCCCAGGATGGCCACACTAGACATTTTCTGAGCCAAGGATGCTGCTAGGATTTCTCCCTCTGCTATTTTCCTTGCCCTGAGGAATCAGCCTCTGCTCCGTTTGTGGCCTTAAGGATCTACTACTTTTATTTGTTCTATTACCTTAGGCCTTCAAGTTCCTTTGTTCACAGAAACTCCATGCAACTGCCAAGCACAGGAAACAAATGATACAGTCATCCCTATTACAGAGGGGCCCCAGCCTCCCCACACTGGGCACCATGGCCGAGAAGCACCTGGCCCTTCAGTAGGGAAGGCTGATACACCACTCACTAAAGGATCCAGCCAGCCTGCTCTGCTCCTCATGGAGCACAGCACCTATGCCCACTCCATGCCTTTGCAACCTGACCAAATATTCCCATTAGTTCTTTGTTTTTGATTAATACACTTCTAGAAGAGGGCTTTGACATCTAGAAAGGGCTATACCCAATGCAAACGTACAATACATAAAATTCTCCACCCTTGTGTACAAATGCCACAATTTCTTCTACATCTACATGGTCTTATGCACAGTTGGTAAACATAGAGTAGCCAATACAGATGGATGGGGAAGATAGGGCAAAGGTTTATCCAGGTCTCTAAGCAAGCCTGGAGGCTTTGTCTTCCACTCTTTGTAAATCAGCTTCCTGTGGTCAATTCTCTCCAGCACAGCCAGATGGTTATTTCACAGTGTAAATCCTGCCTCGGCTCACTACTCTAGTCAACACTGCCCAATGGCTTCTCATCACACAACATAATTAAATTCCTTACTCTGGCCTGTGAGGTCACACATCATCCGACCCCATCGGACTTCATCTCCTGCTTGTTATGTCTTGGCAGACCGGCCTTTTGCTGTTCTGTGATCCACCATGTTTGTTCCTGCCTCAAAGCCTCAGCCCTTGATCTTGCCTCTTGCTGGAACACACTTCCCTCAAAACATCCCACTGTGCACTTTCTCATTTTAAGAAAAAATTTGCAAAATTTTATTGGTTCACATAACCTTACTGTTCAGTAATTGTTTCATATGGATTATAGGACAAGAGAAATACCTATCAGTTCCATATATTTAGAAGTTCCATCCAAACAACATAAGTATTTATGTCCTAACAACTCAATAGCCATTTGAAAAAAATAATACACATAAATTGAAAGGAAAAAAATTGTGTTTCATTTATAAATAACCAGGATTACTCACTGCATTAGTTTTTTAGAGCTGCTTCCTAGGCTATTTTCCAGAGCCACAAATTACCACACACTGGGCTACTTAAAACAAGAGAAATTTATTTCCTCACAGCTCTGAAAGCCAGAAGCTGGAAATTAAGGTATCTTTGGGGCCATGTTCTCTCTAGAGTCTCTGCAGGAGAATCTACTCCATGCTTCTCCTATCTTCTGGTTGCTGCTGGCTGTCCCTGGCATTCCTTGGCTTATAGCGACATCGCTGCCATCCCCACTTGTCTTCACATCACCTTCTCCTCTTTGTATCTCTAGGTTGAAACTCCTGCTTCTCTCTTATAAGGACACTTACAATTGTTTTTAAGGTCCATCCAGAGAATCCAGGATAAACTCACCCTCTCTGGTCCTTAACTTAATCACATCTTTTGCCGTATAAGGTAATATTCAGTCTTTTGCCTAATGAGGCAATATTCACAGGTCCCAGGACTAAGAAGTGAATATATCTTTGGGGGGGGGGGGTCATTTTTTCCACCTACCACACTTACTAGTGGGATGTGTATACCTTTGGACACTCCACAACTCCTCCGACCTTGCAATCACCACGGGCCTGCTACCCTCACTACCGCTTCTTAGTTTTTACTCAATACTTGATTTTAATTGTGTCAACAGCCTAAAAACTCAGCTTTGAGAAGATAAATCATCACTGAAGGAATGGAGGGTGATGTGATGTTGAAACTGTGAGAACTACCGCAAGCTAGTAGCTCACGTAGTGTCTCCTAGATGTTGAGTATTACTGTGTTTCCCTCAAAATTTGAACAAGTGTCCTGTGAGCTCACTTTGGAACACTGTGGGAACTGTGGCTCTAAGGTAGTTCTTCAATGGTGTTCTTCAGAAAGACTGTAGCTTACAGCTGCCATCATATCACTGATGAGTCATCATTCTTCCCATTCATTCTGCTCTCTTTTTCTTCATAGCATTTAGCACCTCCTTACTTTACATTGTAAATTTGTGATGCCTGCTTCTCTACTCTGATGTAAATTCCATGAGAGCCTAGACCGTTTTCTTCACCATGATGCCCTTGGCTCCTGTAGCAGCCCCTGGTGCAGACTCGGCACTCAAGCACTATTTACTGGATGGATGAATGAACGAATGAATGAATGAATAGAAGATAGGAAAGGAGACCTGTGTTCTCCATATGCCAACAAATAAATTACAGGTGATAGGTTTTCTCCATGTGCTTTTCTGATTCTGTTCATCTTTATCTTTAAAAAGTATGTGAACCCTGAGGGCAAAGCCTCCTTAAATTTCCTCAACAATATAAAATTGATTTCTCTGAATTGTGACTTTATAGGACAATCTGGTTGATCTGACAGTGACAGAGTAAAAATGTAAGAACATTCACTTACAGTTGCCCTGCTCATGACTGAACAGTTTATGGCAATCTAAGGGCTCAATTCAGGACTCCATGAAAGAGGAGTTGAAAGATCATGTTACAGAGTAAACAGCAAAGAGATGGATGCTTCCATGAGAGGCTCTGCCTGATTTTCCCTGGTAGCCTCCTTCTCTGTCCCTAAATATTGAGCTTTCCTCCTGAGGGCCCTGCCTATCAGAGAGTATGGGCCTGACATTCAGAACTCAGTGTCCTCTGGAGCAAAAATGTGTTTTTATACAGCTCAAAATACTATTAATATCCTGTATTATCTTCATTTTAGTAGCTGATTTCATTTCAAATGAAATAAATGCCTATTTTTTGGTTAGCTTTAATTGGAACCAATATTACAGTAAGGATGCAGGGCCTCAGGCTGTGAAATGGCTGGTTTGTTCCCTCATCTGTTAACTCTTTTTCTCCATATCCCCTTGAAATAATGGGGAAGAAACTTATGACAGAATGGATTCATTAGTGACAAAATGAAACCAAGACAGGATTTCGCCCTCAGCACTGAACTCTTGGAGCCCAGGAGCTAAACTCTAACACAAGTGTGTGATCTGCCTAACAAGGAAGTAAGGATGCTTGGCAAGGGTGCCGAGACCTGAGACAGAAGCCAAGTTTGAGGTAAGCTGAACTCTGGGAAAGATACAGAAGGGAATGATAATGAGAAAGGAAAGGCAGTGAAATAGGAAAGGAGTGACATAGAATAAAGCTTTGCACTCCCAGAGTCAAGTTTCCCTGCTTCGGTGCCCTACCAAAAAATCTACTGTGGGGATGCATGTCCTCAACTACACAGACTCCACACAGAGTTCTCCTCAGAAGAGAAGGCTCCTGGGTGCAGGACCACGCACACCAGCTACTTCTACTCACCAATACACCTCTCTATTGGGGAAATGAATGAAAAACAAAAGGGCATTCGACACCCTCCCAAAATCCAAAAGAATAAGAGAACAAAGACCAAGAGGAACAAAAAAGAACAACTAATCTGAGAAACAATGAAGGAATCAGACTTTAAAAATAATTAGTATCCTAAAAAAATATTCAAGAAGATATTGCATCCTTAACACAAGGACGAACTGCCATGAGAAAGGGACAATCCAAGAACAAGAATGATTAAAGTAATGGATGGACTAAATGATAATATCAAAGTAGTAAAAGACAGGAATAGAGATATACAAAATAGAGCACTCCTCCAGAATGTAGAACAAAAAGACAAAATGTGGAAAATACGAGAGAAAAATGACAAGAGTGATACATTTTCAAAGTTCAATATTCATTTGATAAGTTCCAAAACCACAAAATAGAAACAACAGTGTGGAAAAAAATATACATACATTAAATAATAACGATACTATATAATCATAATAAATATGAAAATGTAAATAGTAAAATAAGGTAATAACATAATAAGTAATAGTAATAATTAAAATATAATAATAATAAGAGAAGATTTATGTTAGCTAAAAAGACCAGGTCTCTAAGATTCACACGACCAGCCATTTCCTGTTGAAATTTCAGGCTAGGAGAAACTAAAGGTCTGAGAAACTTCCAGAAAGAAAAAGAAAACAGGCTGATTGCAAAGGAGGAGTCACAGTTGATACTAAAAAATACGGAGCCAAGTCCAGAGAGGAAAGTTCTCTTGACTCTAGAAATGTATATATACAGCTGAATTATGACATGTGAGGATCTATTTAAGTGTCTTTGACATAGGATATCACAAATTTTAAAACCCATGTTCCATATTTGTAAAAAAACATTCAGAAGTATACACCAGCAAAAGTAAAAAACAGGCAAACAAAAAGCATCTGACAAGAAATTGCATAGAGTATGAGGAACAAGAGCAACTCTGACACAGAAACAGGAAAGGAAATGAGATGGAAAACAAAAGAAATTTCTTAGGCTGCCAAACTTTGAAGATTTTATTTCAAACAGCAAAAATTTAATTTGCTAAATTATGTTTTCATCCACCTGCATCTAATTGTTCTACTTAGTTCTGAGTAAATAATAGTTATATAATTATAGTATTAAAATGTTAATTATCTTTCTTGTTTTAGAATCAGCCTATAGACAGAATATAAAAGGTTTAATTATAAGCACAGAACTGCAGGACAGAATATAAATGTTATAAATATATGTACAGTAATGAAAATTATGAACTAGATGGGAAAAAAAGGTAGAGAGTAATGTAAGCACACTAAATTGCTCATCTTTCATAGGAAAGTCAATATGTAATGTCTAAAACTGATAAATTAAGAAATAGAGGCATAAGAGTATGATTTCAACACACAATGGGAACCTCTAGAAGCACTAAAAAACAAATCTACCCACCATAGTTGCCTCTAGGAACTAAGACTGGGGACAAGGACACAGAGCAGCAAGACAAGGAGATTCTACTTTTCAGTTCATATGGTCTTTTCCTGTTTAAATAAGTCATTTGCCATTTGGATCCTTTCATTCTATTACTTAGCACAAAAATATGAAGAAGGAAACATTATACATGAAAAGCACACTCTTAGTCCTGAGTGTAAATATTTTGGCCAATTAAACAGAAAAATGAAATAAGTCCCACTATATTTTTAAAACTTTGTTTTTACAAATCCTGAGTTTTCAGAATAAAGTCTAGGTGTCTTTCCAGCGGTATCCCAAGTAGCTAATCCCAACCACTGTTTGCTGCTCTAGATTGAGACAAGGAAGGCATTGGCTAAAAGGTGCAGTGGTCTACCAGAGCGAGGTCATTGCTAGCTAACCCTTTGTTCAAGGATTAAGAATTCAGCATTCATTGGTCAATCAGATTAGCTGGTGAGTCACAAGGATATGCAAAATTAATTGGATTTTGGTTTGGGGACCAAAGACATGGTAAAAAGGAAGAGCCACCCTAGAGAGAATATCCCATTAGGGACCAAGAGGGTGCCATAACATCATTTGACACCTAAGAGGGAAAAAGATCAGGAAGAGGTGACCTGTTTCCCAGCATGCTTTGGGTCAGCCCTGACTGTAAATCTTGACAAAGCTGGAGTCTTATCCAAGGTTTCAATGTCACTTTTAGGTCATTTCACTAATAATATCATTGACTGTACTCCACAGGCTTCCTCCATTCTCAGACACCAGGACAAAAGTAATCAGGCTCTTTAGGCACAATGGGATTCATAGCGACCAAAGGCAGGTATATTTTGTAAATAGCAAAGCTGACGCAAAAGCACATTTAGCAATGAACCTTTTACAAGGTTGAATGAAGACCATCAAAAGTGCAGTACCAGGTATTGAAGTAATATTCACACAATATTAGGTAATTGAGATTAGAGCCTTGAGGGATAAAAATTTTTACCAACTAGCTGGTATGTTGGTTTTTAGTGTAATTGTGCAAAAGGTCATTTGCATAGAGCTCTTTTAGTTTATGGCCTCCGTGTCTTTTTTGTTTTTATTCTTTTATAATTCAGTTCGACTGTGCAACTGACAGACCCCTGCTGGATACAAACAGCTAAGGCAGTCTAAGGGTGACACTCCATGCGAGAAGAAAACAGGTGACAAACACGCATCAAAGGTGTTAATATAAATAACATGGGATCACTTGAATGAGACAATGTGTTAACAAATGGACTGAAATTTTCATCGTTCATATTTAACCCAATGTGTGAGAAGAAGTAGGTGTTGGAAGAGTGTGATCCCGAGGGCCCTCTCCAACCGAGCTGCACACTGACTTAATGGGCCAGAGAAGAACGAGAAAGGCATCTCGCTAGCAAACAAGAAGAATTTCCCTGAGCCGACAATCAGGTGACAACTCATGTGGGGCTAGAGATGGCTGCATAAAAAAACCTCCCCACCTCCAGCCAGCTCCTTCTTAGGTCCCATGTTGCCCCGAAAGATATCCTTCCAGCACTTTCCAGTTGCCTCTACAGTTTACCACATAATCCTGTTTTCTTTGTATGTTTGGGAAGTCCTCAGTTCGACTTTGGGAACTCACCTCTAACTCAGGTTATCCAGAGGAATTCTTAGAGAATAAATTGCCAAGAAAATAGAATATCTGGCAGACTCGATAAATATGACAGAATTTAAGGAGAGAGAAGCTCTCAGGTCTCTATATTCTTTTTGATTTTCATGGTGAAAGCAAAGGGGACATTTATATATATATATATATATATATAAATTTTTATATATATATATTATCTTCTTTACCACAATGGTGACATAGCTTCCGAATTGGTTACAGCTGGATTCATATTTGCTCATGTTTCTCTGACTCTTGCCCTATATAGTTCCCTGCACAGGGTCTAAATTTCTGTATCATATTTATTGAATAATTCACCACTCACCAACGCCAGCATCTCGTGAGCACATGAGAGCCCTGTTAATTACAGATCTAAAGCATTCATTAAACTATTCTGAAACATGACAAGCACCACTCTATCACATAAAATAAGGCACAGGGTACACATGCATGCCCGCTTGTTTAGTAGTAATATGGATTTTCGTGTGCACTTGTCACCCACTTTAGCTTCTCATTATTGTCCTGTGCGCCCTAATTCAGTGATGTATCATCTTCCTGCATTTGTCTAAATCAGTTCAGCGGCAGATAAATCAAAGCTTTTCTTGCCCTTGCCCTTCCTAGCTGTTCAAATCATCCATCTGACCATGGAAGAAAGGAAATCATCAGTTGCCCAGGAGAAGAAAACACCTGCACTAACTCTATAAAAAAACCCTCAGCATCAGTGTGCGCAAATCCGCACGTGGTGTGCAGGCGTGCACACGTGGGCACAAATCCTGAAGTCCCACATCTTGGAGCCGGGTTCTGAAAGGAAAACATCAAAGCCTCAAAATGTTGCACTTTTTTTTTTTCCTTTTAGAAAAGAGAAAAGCCAGTTTCAATTCTCCTCTTTTAAGACGAGAGTATATCCAACATTTCAAAAGCCACAGAAGATCCTATTTTTATATCGTCGTGAGCTGTAAGAGCTGGAAATTAATTGGTTCTTTAACTGGCAAATCCTTTGACAGACAATATACTCTGGCATTCAGGGGCCTAATACATTTTTCTCTTTGTGGTTCAACAGAGGGAGAATCATAAACCAGGAAAGGCGTCCTGGGTAGACCTAAGGAAGGCACAGCCCCCTCTTGCCCCTTTTATTCCCTTTCTCCAACCCACCCCCACTTTTTGATATTTTATTTTACTTTTTTCTTTTCTTTTCTTTTCCCTCCTCCCCCCACCCCCGTTGGCGCTTTGACTTCTTTTTCTAGGAAGTACATTACAAGAAGAAAAAAATATATGAAAAGCCAGGTCTGGAACTGTGACAAGGGAGACGAAAATGCAACAGTTTCCACCGTGCCTCCAGCTGCCCTCCAGGAAGGTGCCGCCCAGGGGTGGAGTATTTGCTCCATTTCCAATGTCTCCGTTAGAACAGGGACTAGAGCAACTCTTCCCTCACCTGCACAATTAACTCCACTACTTTTAGAGAATTTTCTGGCACGTCAAAAATGAAAGCAGGGCATTCGCCTTCTTTCACCTTCTGCAGAGAATCCTGCAAAACCCCATTTTTCCAGAAACGATAGAGCCAATGGACAGCAGTCTTCCTGTGTTCTCTAGGGGACCCAAACATGCTTCTCTGAACTGGTTTCACTTGTCACTGGTGCACAAGGTAGAATCTAGGTTGAACTTTGTAAACTAGAATCTGGAATTTATTTTCCTGGAGGCAAAAGTTTCCTGGAAGCAGAATGTGGTTGTGTGTTCTATTTTATTTCACTTTATACTTTTGGTCAAAATAGCACTCTCTCTGCACCCTACCTATTCTTTTTGTTTTTACTATTACACATATTTTTATGCATATATTCTCTCTCTCTTGTTTTTTTTCAGATTTTATCTTTTAGAGAAATTTTAGGGTCAGAACAAAATGAAGAGGAAGGTACAGAGATTGGGAAATCTCACTCATGCACACCCTCCCTCATTATCAACATCCTCCACCAGAATGGTGTATCTGTTACAAATGATGAACCTACATGGACACATAATTGCCCAAAGCCTATAGCTAACACCACAGTTCACTCCTGATGCTGTGCATTCTTTGGGTTTGGGCAAATGTACAATGATATGTGTCCTTTGTTATGCATCACACAGAGTATCCTCACTGCCCTAAAAATCCTGTTGTTTGCCTTTTCAGACTGCCCCTCTCCCCTCCAGTCCTGGCAACCACTGATCTTTTCACTGCGTCCTTAGTTTAACCCTTTTCCAGAATGTCTAATATCATTGGCATCATAGAGTATGTAGCCTTCTCAGATTGCCTTCTTTTACTTAGTAAGATGCATTTAAATTTCCTCCATGTCTTTTCATGGCTTCATAGCTCATTTCTTTTTAGTTATGAATAATATTCCATTGTTCAGATGTACTGCGATTTATTTACCCATTTACCTACTTAAGGACATCTTTGCTTCCAAGTTTTGGCAATTATGAATAAAGCTGCTATAAACACCTGTGTGCAGGTTTTCGTGGGCACAAAAGTAAATACCAAGGAATGTAAATGCCAGATCGTATGGTAAGAGTGTATCTAGTTTTGTAAGAAACCCCCATCCGTCTTCCAAAGTGGCTGTCCTGCTTTGCATTCTCACCGGCAACGAATGAGACCTCCTGTTGTTCCACATCCTCGTGGGCATTTGTTCTCAAGGCACCCTACCTATCTGTTTTATTTTTGGTATAAATTATTGATTTTCTCAGCTATGGGCCTAACTTTCTGAAAGTTAACTGATAAAAGTAATGTCATATACTTTTTTTTAAGGTTTTCATGTGACGTATCTGCAGACATTGCGTTGGAGACACACAAACACATACATTCTCTCTCATCCTGGTTTTGGAAGGACTTCTGGTTTCTTTATGATCCCAACATCCCCAGGCTCATCGCCTCTGTATTATTCCCTTTGTACACTAATTCTGTCTTCTCTTTCTTGTCCTAAGAAATTCTGCTACATTTCATTAAACATTACTTGGAGGAGCAAAAGCCTGGACAACCTTGGAGGTTCACTTCCTCCTCTGATTTGGTAGTTAGGAGAGAGCCGTCTCAACAGATCAGAGTTATCCCAGGGCCAGAGCTCCCATCTATGGGGCGTTGGCCATGGCCCATGCAGCCCACCGCTGCTTGGCCATTAGTTATGGGATAAAAAGATTTTTTTTAAGATTTTATTTATTTATTTGACAGAGAGAGATAGATCACAAGTAGGCAGAGAGGCAGGCAGAGAGAGAGGGGGAAGCAGGCTCCCTGCTGAGCAGAGAGCCCGATGTGGGGCTCGATCCCAGGACCCTGAGATCATGACCTGAGCTGAAGGCAGAGGCTTTAACCCACTGAGCCACCCAGGTGCCCCAGGATAAAAAGATTTTGATGGCCTGTGTGTACTCTGTTACTTCATGCTTATAAGTTTTTCCTTAATAAAACCTATTTTGTATCTGCATTCCCAGTAGCTCTGGCCTATTTCCTGACCTCCTCCTTACACAATCACTCCGATCTCCACCTGGCACCTCTTTACTGGCTTTTCATGAGGCATCCCTCAGGGTCGAGAGGAGTGGTTTATAAACTGTCTTGTGCAAATTTCTCAGGCTAGTCCCATGCAAACATCTTAATGGCATGAATGCTTATTTCACACAATGACCTTGTTTCTGATTCAAGCAGTTTTCTGACAAGATCCTTCACAAGGGAATCATCAAGGCAAGTCTCATTCTTACAAGAATTTGGGGGTTATGAGCCCAGAACTGAATGAGTGAGTGGTATGGGTCTTGTCCTGCACAGTTATCCAGATTTTTTTTTTTAATTTTATTTATTTGACAGAGAGAGAGAGAGACAGCGAGAGAGGGAACACAAGCAGGGGGAGTGGGAGAGGAAGAAGCAGGCTCCCCGCTGAGCAGGGAGCCCGATGTGGGGCTCGATCCCAGGACCCCGGGATCATGACCTGAACCGAAGGCAGACGCTTAACGACTGAGCCACCCAGGCATCCCAGTTACCCACAGATTAAGAACATTTGACTCTGGCTACACTGATTTCTGCCCTTTTTTTCCTTTTACCAGTTAGCTTATTCTCTTGACGTGAGGCAGGTGTATGTGTTGGGAACAGGGTGCGATGATAATGTCTGCTAGTAATGATGTTAATGTTTTTCAACTTCTCAAAGCTGGTATTTAGAATACTCACTGGTTATTGCCTGTTGCCTCTAAAAATATTTAGAATTTTTCAAACCAGGCAGAACAGAAAGTCACAAAGTTATCACATATTCTCCTTTATATAAAACTCCAATTAAAAATTGTAGCTAGAGGTGTCAAACATAAAGATAAAAATCAACTAATAGTCTGTATCTGAAAAAAAAGTTTAAATAAAGATATCAGCAACTCACCAAATATTTTATGTACGAGAGGGAATTTAAGGAACAGAATTCTTTCTTCTTTATACGTTTCAATGAAATCTTACAGCAGCACATGTTCTACACAATTTAGTCAGAGATCCCCGAGGATTCAGAAATTTAATCATGGGAAGAATGCTGTTCCAGAAGGAAGGCTCAACAAGAAGTGAAAAGAAAATAAATGGATTACAACAAGCATACTAAAAAGGAAAAATAATGTTAGATAAAATTTCCCAAGAAACTAGTGATAAAGGAATAGATTTTTGTCTGCTTTTTTAATGTGCTTTATTTTTCATTTCCAAATAACATGTTCAGTTCAAAAAATAAGATAAAGTCAAATGAAATTACTTTGCGGTTTATTTCAGGAGAGCTTAGCATTTCAAATAGCAATAACAAACAATAGTGTATTTCAGGGCTTAGGGCTGATTTATTAAGAGATTCAAGTTACAGGAATCTAAAAGGAGGGGTGGGGACAAAGGGTATGGTACATTAATAATTCTTTGTAAGTAGCAAGTATTCCTAATGGGAAAATAATTTAATTAACATAAAAGCCCTGAAAAATTAGTGGTCCTTATCTGGCTCAGGACCCATGAACTCAATTATCACTAGTCATTGTGTTACTTAAAATTAAGTTTTAAAAACTTTGGCAACCTATTTTTTTTTTTGAAGATTTATTTATTTACTTTAGAGAGAGTGTAGGCAGAAGGAGGGGCAGAGGGAGAGAGAGAATCCTCAAGCAGACTCCCCACCGATCACAGAGCTCGAAGTGGGGCTCATTCCAGGACCCTGAGATCATTACCTGAGCTGAAATGAAGAGTCAGACGCTTAACTAACGGAGCCACCCAGATGCCCCACCATTTAATTTTTAAGGTAGAGAGAAGAGGCAGTCTACTGTGTATAGTCAAAACATATAGTCACTCCTTGACTACATTCTACAGAGAGGAATGTGGTTGAACTTCAGGATCCACCAAGTTTGAACGCAAAGTACCGGCTGAGGAAGAGTACAGCGTCAGCCCACATTTCCACTTCTGATGTTACAGCTAAAATGTAGCATTGACGCCAAGCAAACTGCTGATGCTGCTGAAGCGTCCAGTGAGGGCTGAAACGTGTGAGGGGTGGGGGGCATGGACTATTTTACTTTGATGGGTGGAGTTTTGGGAGACAGTCATGATAGGCTTGAAAAATCATTCACCAACATACATCACTACTACTTCCTCTTAGCCTCTTTAAGAGCCGAACCTAAAGACCCTTGGGACCTCTGTGGTGGCACTGGCTTAGAAATCCCTGGTTGCATAGCAAGAGCAAATGGAGAGAGCGTCATGGATGGGGGTGTAAAAGGACGGCTAAAGGATGTATTTCTAAAACTTTCTGCTGAAGAGAAAAAATGGTGTTAGTGTCACCACCCTATCATATAAAGAGCCTTGTGGCCAGGTTAAAGCTTTCGGTCATCCTCCTAAAAGCATCAGGATTTATGTGATATGACTCTATCTCACTGATGATTCATTGGGTGTGAAAACAGTCAGATAGTTGAAAGCATAAAGTCCGTCCACAGATGGGCCATTGGAATTCTGCCATGCTTTGTGGATAGCCAAGAAGTCCAGACTGCCATCTCTTTAGGCTGTGTGACATGTGCTGCTTGGGCAAGATAACACGCCCACAATAGAGGTTAGCAAATATATCAGTGCTACAGAAATGGAACCAGAGGAATGGAGTCCATCTGGAATGTCATTGCTACACATGATTCAGAAAATAAGACAAAACCACAGTAATGGCCACAAAAGTACTTTAGAAGCCTGTCTGCAACAAGACCACTTTGTAGACATCACGCAGAGTGGGGGACATGTCCACAGGGATAATTCCGGCCATCCTGAAACCTGTTTATTAACGGAACATGTACAGGATCTTCTCGCCCCCTCAGACCTGGTTCCCCCATTTACCGTGTCCAGAAATAGGCTTCATAAAAAACTGAGAATCACTTATCTGAAAACTGGAAGGATCAGGGGAGTAAAATTCTTAAATCATAGGGCTTCATCTTTCAGATTTGAGCAAATGGACAATTTTGTAATGAAGTTGCTTTTTTTTAATTTATGATTTTCTTACATAATTTGTATGCTTGGATTAGTAGTGGGTATCACTTTCATTTTAGCTTGGCTAATACATATTTTCTTTCTCATCTTTCCCTTTACATTAATTATATAAATTTGTGTCTTTCAGGGTTTTTTTTAAATTAATAGTCAGAAAATTGTCTTTTCCAAAACTCCCTTAAGCATGGGATCCTGTATTTAAGACATAACTACCAAAGGCCAAGGTGGCATCTTGAGCATAAGTACCCAAAGACAAAGATGCTCTTCTTGACCAAATCTGAATCACACTCCTCTGAGCCCTCTTCTGAACTAAGCCTTGACATTGGGCTTTGCTCTTGGCCTGCTTAGTCCAGTTTTAATAAGAATCCTACCAGGTCAGTTTAATGGAAATCCCAATATCGGATCAAATTCCTTATCCCCCACTCTTGATACCTTATCACCCCATCCTGCCTTCTAAGAAACCGGTCAAGTTGGTTAGCCAGAATCCTTTCTTACCCTTGATATTTCCTCTTAGTAACTTTCCATCACTGGCCCCACCCTATTCCTTTGGTAAAGCCCCACTTGTCATCATTATATTTGGAGTTGAACCTGGTCCTCCCCCCCACTGCAAAACCCCCGCTGAAGTTCTCCCTCTTGCATAAAGTCTTCCTTGACATTTTTCACAAGTGTCATAAGTCAGTTTTTCTCTAACACCAGGATTCTTCAAAATTCATGCAAAAATAATCGAAGAATAATCAAAAAATAATCAAAGAATTCAAGAATGTTCAAAGAACGACCCTTAATCCAAATCAGGAATGACATATGCCATACACATACAGAGATCTGGAAGAATTTCTTTTTTAAAAAAGATTTTATTTATTTATCAGAGAGAGAGAAAGAGAGAAATCGTGAGTGGGGGCGAGGGGTAGAGGGAGAAGCAGACTCCCCACTGAGCAGGGAGCCAGACACAGGACTCAATCCCAGGACCCTGGGATCATGACATGAGCCAAAGGCAGACACTTAACCGAGTGGGCCACCCAGGCGCCCCGGATGAATTTCAGTTAGATGCAGTCCCTGTGGTGTGAGTTGGTGGAAGGCAAACCACCATCTTTAGCAGCCCTTAGAGAGAGCAATGTTGGAAGATAAGCCCAAGGCAATGCTAATATTTGCAAAAGCCAGACTTGGAGAGAGGACGAGATCAAAGTAATGAGAAGGGCATGAAGAAGTCTAGCATTCTGGCGTCTAAAGCCATGTGAGCCTACTAGTCAGAGAATTAGTCATAAAAGGACATTTCTATGGAAATACCATTCATGTTAATGTCCTTGGATACCTCCCAGCTATGACCGGTTCAGCTGGTTACCTAACCCCCAAAACTGTTACACCTGTGATGGCTATCTCCTGCTTTTTTTTTTCTCTACATTCTGAATTTACAAATCTTTTTATAAAAGTCATTGGCAGAGAAATGTACATCCATTCATGTTAAGAACCCAACCAAATTCCACTTAACAAAAGGTCAATAAGATAATTTCCTGCAGGGACGCCTGGGTGGCTCGGTGGGTTAAAGCCTCTGCCTTCGGCTCAGGTCATGGTCTCAGGGTCCTGGGATTGAGCCCCGCATCGGGCTCTCCGCTCAGTGGGGAGCCTGCTTCCCCCTCTCTCTCTGCCTGCCTCTCTATCTACTTGTGATCTCTCTGTCAAATAAATAAATAAAATCTTTAAAAAAAAAAAAAGATAATTTCCTACAAAGTTAAACACCTACCTTGTAAGTCCCAGGTATTTGCCCATGTATTAATCTCCTACGACTGCTGTGACAAATTATCATGACTTTAGTGACTTAAAAAAAAAAAACCAAATTTATTATCTTGCAGTTCTGTAGGTCAGATTCAGCACAGGTATCACTGGGCTAAAATCCAGGTGTTACCTGGGCTGCATTTCTTTCTGTGTTTTTAGAGGAGAATCTTTGCTTCGTCTAGCTTCTAGAGGATGCCTATATTCTTGGCCCCTTCTCTCTTCAAAGCTAGTGACAGTGGGTCAAGTACTTCTCAAGCCACTATCTCTGCTTCTTGACAGTTAGGAAAGAACCTCAGCTTTTAATAACGTCTGTGATTAGATTGAGAGTCTAACCTGTATTTTCCTCTGACGCCCCTTTCAATACATGAGCCTAGCAGCCTTCATATGCAACCTTTTGGAAGTTGACTAACATGATTACAAGATTCCCCTTCCTTTTCCTTTTTGAGTATGAGGTCTCATCTCCCCAGCGTGACTACCTTCACGGCAGAGTAAGTGCAGTCACAGAACCCCCTCCCCTGCTCAGTCACAAAGCAATCTTGGATCCAGCTAAGAGGACTTTGCACTTGGGTGTGAAGGAGAGCCTGCACGTTTGCTAAGTTAGAAAGTTGTGGTGATGGCTGGCTGCCAGCTTCTTTCCTTCCTCCTGCAGGGCTGTTCTTAACACGTAATATCTTACTTAAATTCTTAGATCGTGCTCTTATTTTCTACAAGAGTAGCTATTAAGATAATGCTTATGAAAATCTTTCGTAAGGAAAAAGCTTACGATGTGACATTAAACTTTTAAAAGCACCAAACAGGCGCACGTGGGTGGCTCAGTCGTTAAGCATCTGCCTTCGGCTCAGGTCATGATCCCAGGGTCCTGGGCTCCCTGCTCTGTGGGAAGCCTGCTTCTCCCTCTCCCACTCCCCTTGCTGTGTTCCCTCCCTCACTTTCTCTCTCTCTCTGTCAAATAAATAAATAATCTTTTAAATAAATAAATAGGTAGATAGATAGATAGATAAATAAATAAATAAATAAATAAATAAATAAATAAATAAAAACACCAAATAAAAATGCACAGGAAAATACCAGGAGAAAATTAACTACATGGCAAATAATTATTTCTGGATGGTGGAATTGGGGCCATTTGAATTTTTTATCTTTACACCTGTTTAGTGGGTTTTTTCTTGCTTTATTAAAAAAATGAAGAAAATGGTAAATGAAATAATATGAGAATTCTAAATGAGGCGTGATCTACAAAAGAATATCAATTCTTTTCATTTTTTTTTTAAATATCAAGCACCAGCTATGTTTAAACCCTCTGGACTCACAGTCTAGAAAAGGTGCCCACGAATACGCATTTATACCTGCAGTAACAGGTAGAATATTGTAAGTATGGCAGATAGTAATCCAAGGGTGTTTCAAGCAGGAAAACATGAATATGTATGTCAGACCTTTTAAGACAGTATTAAGAATTGTATACTTGACATATAAGAGAGGGTAGGGAATTTTTATGCATTCGCTAAAGTAGTTTGGAGACTGGGAAGAGAAGTAGAAAGGGACCTAGAGTTCGGCTAGTGATTTTCAACTCGGGATGATTGCCACCCCCTCCACCTGCCCAGGGGACCTTTGGGAATATCCTGGAGACAGTCTCGGTGCTGACAACGGATGAGGAAGCGCTCTGGTATGTAGTGTGTTGAGCCCCAGCAAGTTTCCGAACATCCGGCCACGCACAGGACAGTCCCCCACAGCCAGGAATTATCCAGCCCAAAACGTCAGCAGTGCTGAGTTTGAGAAACCCTGAGTTAGACAGACAATACAAAGCAGGCATGTATTTATATAATGAAAAATTCATTTGGGGGCATTTCTAATTCGTTGGCTATATAAAATCAATGACTTGATCATGAGCTCACTAGCGGGCAGTTGAGTAATACTGCCAACACCTACACTGTTCCTAAGGACCATACCCTAAAGAATTTTGAAGGACTCAAATTCCTATATTCACATCAGATTAAAATATGAAAGATTGCTTAACCCAATGTCATGGATATTGGCTAGAAATAACATACCTAGATATGCAAACACGAATAGAAGAGAAGGAAGATCTGATTTGTCACAGATAGGATATTTACCCTACAATTATAGATTAGGAGGTGAAAGAGGAGAAAGCTCATTATTGTCTAGAGACATTTTTCCAAATATTTATAGTTTGCTGGGAGTAACCCTTTTTTTTTTTTTTTTGGTAGATAGCAAAGTTTATGCAGCTTGCTAAGTCGGTCATTAAACATTTGCCTTTAGATCTCAGTGTTAGCATCAATGACAGGGTTTCCTAAACATGTCACATTTCCTCTGGCTGTCACAAAGAATTACAGCTTCTGTGACTCACACTGTAATAGCAGCTATGTGTGATATTTTAACCTAATGTACAGCCCCAGAGGAGAAACAACAAAAACAATAAAACATCTGCCGGGGACTTGCTGAAAGGAAGGGATTCTGGCTATGACGATCCCAAATTAAAGAGTAAAGGCTTGGGTGTCAAATCCTAAAGGTCTGTGTTCATTAACTTCCTGATAATATAGATCTTGATTGTCTCCACACCCAAAGGGGAACATTCTAATTCACCTATGTTGCCTTTATTTGATAAAATTATCAGCAAAGCCAGAAAATGTAAAGAGCCTAATTTTGTTTTGCTACCTTTACGGGCTGTGGTGGAGAGGACCACTAACATAAATACAAAGGACTCCCTTCAATGAGAATGTATTCTTCTGTGTGGCTTCTTGCCATGGATTGATTTCTGTTCTGTGGCAGGAAGGGAGGGTGGCAGGGGAACTGGCTGCTTTCTTTTTTAATGAGAAACCTAGTGTGTCTAAACTACTGTCAGGATTTCTTCTTTCTTCCTCTCCAGCCTATCGGAGTCAAATGTTCACAACAGGCCCAGGAGAAACGCACACCAGCTTTGGAAAGACCAGATCTATTACACAAAATAAACCGTGTCATTTCATGCTAATTCAAAGACTCATTCCAACTGCTGTGTGATGAGGAAGCCAAGAACTGAACTGCAACCCAAACACAAATACACCACATTGCCAGGAAATGGCTAATGCGTCCTCCCATCACACAGAGCTTTCAAAATGTTTTAAGCACTGCTGAATACATCGTTTTGGAAAGAGTTCAAACATATGCAGCATTAATTCTACAAATACATCTCTCTTATAAAAATAATCCCACTTGCCTTGGAATGTGAATGGGGAAACAGGTCCTTTGAGTGGAGGCGTGTAGACGGGTGCTTCCTTGTCATTTGCTCATCCGTGCTACTGTGCCCCGTCGCTGCCGCCTCATTAGAGCATCTCCCCCTGCATTTATCTCCCTTCCGGGGAAAAAAGCGCAACCGTGCTAGAATCTCACCCTTCGAGAACGAGAGAGATGTTCAAGATCTCTTTATGGTGCTCTGCATAATCACAAGCTTCAGGAAGAAAGACACAAGTGTGTTCACTTAAAACCCGTTTTTGGAGAGAAGGAAATGTGAGTTCCCTCTCCCGTAAAAGGAGCAAATGGAGATTGAGCATTCCCTTTGTGCCCATCTGTAGGACGGTGTAGCAAAATCCACAGAGGCTATGGAACGTAGTGACTGAGCGGCTGGTGCCATTTGCGAAGATAAAGCTGCCCCTGCAAGTAGAGTTGGCCATCCAAGTTCTGGCAGAGCAAAAATACTCCCTTATTGAGGCCCAAACTCTTTAATAGCAGGCCAGTTTGAAGCCGTTTCAAACTGAGCGGAGCCCCGGACTTCTTTTAGTCTAGACCTAGCTAGCTAGAGCTGCTTTCAAAACTCAGATGAACCCAAGAAGTCCTTCTTCCTGAAAGGTTCTAACTAGGTACCGCTAAAGCCAATGGCAAGACCACAGCCAGGACCCCATGGTTGGACTGAGGGAGCCATCGGGTTAAGTTAGGGAGTGCTTGTGCAGAAGGAAGGGTGAGCATTTCAACCTGCCAGTGCCAGTTATTTCCCCGTTTTTTTCCTCCCCACTCAGTCTACCCCCTGTTCTCTGCTCGTGAAGCTGAAGATGGAATTCTGCAAACTGGCTTCCATCAGGACAGGTGAAGTACGAGAGTGAACACGGAAGGTGGGAGGAGGTATAAAAACTTCTTCCGTCCTATTTGTGCTGTTCTGTCAGGTCACTCTAGCAGTGGGGATGGGCGCCAGCACCCGAGTTTGGCCACAGCCCCCAGACCGGCCTCGGCGCGCCCCCTTACAGGTGCGGAAGCATCCAGGTGGCTCGTTGGAAATCAGAATGCCATCTGGATGGGGCTTCTCTTCCAGGCCCCTTGTTTCTGGTGATTCTACATCTTTACTCTCCCTCAGTTCCCAGGGTGGTAGCTGTTTGCTGTTACTATCTCAGTATTCCCTCTTTGCTCTTTCAGCCTGGTAACACCTGTGTAATGAATGCTCTGTAAGAAATCCTATCTGTTTGCAATATCTTGTACTACCCCAGGTATTCCATTTTTCTGCCTGGATCCTGATCTATACAGCAAAGCATGGCAGGGTGAGGTTTTGGAAGAGAGGAAGGGAAGAAGGTGAAAGAAACCTGGGCTTATGGAGTGGTCTAGATTTTCCACTTGTTAGAGGATCGGCTAAAAGTGAGGTTCCACACCTTTAGAGTCCAAAAGGGTAGCTTTTGAAATATGGCTGGTGTGATGGAGGGATTGAATGTAATTTTTTTTTTTATTCAATTTGGTTATTGAACACATTTTGAGTATGTTTGAAACAGCTTAGCTAAGTGAATCTACTTTTTTACTGTAGCTTTTCTAAAATCTAAATAGAGATCAATGTCAGATGAAAAGTTAGCATACGACCTGAGACATGCTATAAGAATACGTGCTGGATTTTAGAGGCTTCAGATTTAAAAAATGTAAACATCTCATCAATCATTTTGCACAGTGATTATATGTTGCAATGATACAATTTGGGATATATTGAGCTAAACTTAATATATTATTAAAATTAACTTCAAATGCTTTCTTCTTTTTTCTTCCTTTTTTTTTTACTACGCCTGCCAGAAGTTTCTAAATTACATATGCGGCTGGTGTTGTATTTCTGTTGCACAGTGCCGCTCTAGGCTCTTTATTCCTTATACCCCCACTGTCCAAGTTCTTCATCCAAACACATGGTGTTAGGTATTGTTCATTTGGTAGCATACAACAGAAACCAACCCTGGATACTTTAATAAAAACGAACTGCTGGATACACACAGATAGCAGCAGAAAACAGAGTGGAAACCTAAAGTAAGAGCAGTAATATAAAAATGTCTGAAGAACACAGCACTAGCCTGAGTTTGACACCAAAGAACTCAGCCTCCGTATACATCCTAACTTCCCAATGTGTTATGGTTGGGCCAGATGGCAAGTAAAATAACAGAAACACATAAACAGTAAAAGCCAGATAAAAGAATATCCCTCTAAATTCAATCAAACAGTTGCAGATAATTAGCTTATGATGCCTGAATCATTCAATATGCTTTCAAATTTCACAACAAAGTCATCCAAATGATTACAACTCATTTGTTATGAGTCAAGGTTCTCAGGTAAAATGGAGTGATGATTCTGGGTTTGGGGCTGCAGAGGAAGAAATATAGTGAGATAGCATCAGCAATTATACCATCCCTAACATTCTACATTTCTGCGGATTTCCACAAGACAGGCTTCCTATTAATGTCTCCTTTCTAATTATAAGAAAACTAGTTTGCATACAGAAGTTTTCCATGTTATAGCTAATATGTCTCCATTACAATACTTTAAATTCTGTAAAAACCTGCAGACCAATCAAATAATATGCAAATGCTTATTAAGTGTCTACTCTGAAACAAAGTGCTGGGTGAGGAGATATGTGTTGAAGAGATGACAATGCCTTCTTGGCAAGGAACTTGCAAACGAGAGAGAGAGAGAGAGAGAGAAACCACAGAAAGCTATAACTTTGGCTTTCGAAGGACTTTGGAGGTCACCTAATACAATCTTTTAGTTGATGGATAATTCAGCTCCTGCAACTCTCCCTGTGAGTGCTCAGCTTCTGCTTAAAGCTGCTTAAACAGGAACAGATAACACTACCTCAGGAGCCTGTCTACTCCATGTTCGTACTGCTCTGATTTTAAACGAGATCTTTATGCTAAATCAAAGAATGCACCCTAATAGATTTCTACTTGCTGGTTCTTTTTGGGTCCCCCTTTACAAATAACAGCCCTTAAGGTATTTAAAGCCCCCTATCATAGACCCTGTGCTTTTTATTGGCAGCATTGCCCTCAGATGCTTCGTGGAGGTGGGAAAGCAAGCATTCCATGGTGAGATACATGAGAAAATAGAAATTAGAAACTATCTTAATATTGTCTTGAAAACATGCTTTTTTTTTGAAAGTTCTGAGATTTCCAGCAGTAAGGAAACCCATCTAACTGCACTGTACCAAGCACTTTTCAAACCTATTTGACTGCAGAAATCTAATTTCTCCCCATTTCACCCTATTAACATCACACAGATTTATGGTTCGATGGAAAATTTGTCTGTTAATTCACATACTCAACAAATATTAATTAACATCTATTTTGCACCAGGCATTGTCATATATGCTGGAAACACTATAGTAGACAAAACAGATGATTCTTGCCATCCCAGAGCTTAGAATCTAGTATGGAAGATGAATAATTGAACAAGCAATAACATAAGTTAACAGGAATCGTTGGGGAAGTATAGTTCCATGGGAAGACACTTTGGTGTTGCTGCTCTGGGCCGAATTGTCTCAGATCTTTTGATGGCTCTCCTTACATCATAGTTTGCAGACGCTGTGCCTTGCTGGTCATCATCCTTAGCACATGCTCTAGCTTGTCAACGTCCTTCAGAAAGGACCCAGACTAAACCTAATGCTCCAGGAATGATTTGATCAGTAGAGCCTAAGGCAAAATAATACCCTTTGTTTGGGGCATTGAATTCCTATTAATGCAGCCTGCTACACAAACGTAAAACACTAAAACAACAATAAAAGAGAGAATAGCTGCTTGCAATAAAATAAGAGTGAGCTTTTCCAAGAAGGTCCTTTGTACTAATCATCAATGAAATGGTAGACCAAAATGACCATCAGAGAAGAAAACTCATCTCCATTGTGAGAGACTGAATAAAACTTTGAGAAATACTTGAGGTGAATTTTGATACAAGAGTAGAATTTGAATGGGGAATGTCTTGAGAATGTTCACAGAAACATACAAAATAAGATCTGGGAAACTGAAAGCTTAACCAGGAGCCTCATAAGCTGCTTAGAAATACTGAACACAAACTTGGGGTTCAAAAGCAAATTTGTGGCATTTAATCATAGATTCAAAGCTTTACGATGAAAACAGGTGGCATATCAGACAGTACATGTTTAGAGGGACATTGACAGAACTTTCTGATTGCCCAGGAGACCAGAGAATCTGCCTCTCTTCACTTACCGGAAACTAATAGTCATTACCAACCAGGGGTGCTGATCTCAGTAGGGTTCGGAGTGAGACAGGAACACTCAGAAGTCACTGGAACCAGCATAACTAGGAGAATCTGTGCTTTAGCAAAGATCTTCAAGTAACCTTGAAGAAGTGACCCTTTATCTATTAAGACAGCATCTTAACTAACATGTCACTGCTACCAATAAGTAAAAATAGCCCTGAAGGTAAAACAGGAAACAAGCCCAGACAAGGAAAATCACAGAATGACTTCCCCATTGCACACATATTCCTCTGGAACGTTTGGTGTAACTACTACTATGCTTGCTAAATCTTACCCAGAATTTCCAAAAGCATCCAACAGATAATTCAACCTATTCTAATCCTTTTTTTTTTTTTTTTTTTTTTTAGCTCTGGTTAAATGATAGAGGGTATTCGAAACAATAGTTGGGATGCATTTTTTATTATCACTATTATCATTCTAGTTTTCATTACTCCATACCTCCTGTCTCCCCAATTAGCATGGATAGTTGAGAGCGGGGTGTAGTACTCTGCATTTAAATCAGTAATATTTAATACTAAAAGCCTGATCCTATTGCTATCTCCTAACCTCACACCACCTGACTGCACCTAGTAACCCTGAAGGACACGAATGTCCTGATGTCCTAATTGACTACAACTCATTGGTTACACATGAGAAGCCTACTCTGTTTACTTTTAATTTGAGTTTCAGAAATTGTCCTATTCATCATCATCAATGGAGAATCCACAAGGGCAAACTGAAAGCTATATGCCAAACACCTTGAAGAATGAAAATTCCAAACAATCACCTGGAGAGGTGTTTTTGTTTTTTTTTAACCCAATATAACCTTCAAAAGTATGGATACTTCCAGGTGGCGGACCAAATTTTTCATATTTAATTCATTTGGTTGGCCTCAGGGTTTATTTATGTTTCCCTAGCCGAATATGCCAATAATCTAAATTAGCTATGAAAACAACCAATAACAACCAGATATAGAGATATTTCCATCCAAATGTTCTATACGCTAGGTCGAAATATAGTTGGGAGAAAAGAAGGAAGGAAGGGAGAGAGGGAGGGAGGGAGGGAGGGAAGAAAAAAAGAAGGAAAGAAGGGAGAGAGAATTGATGGAGGCTGATGAACCGAGGACTATGAAATGGAAGAATGAGGAAAGGGGAGAAAGAGCCAACAAGCAAAGTGCAGAGAAAAACATTTGCCATGGGTCTGACATGTGCATGGTAGGTACAGCAAAACTTTCATTTATTTTTCTATGTGTTTGCTCATGTAATTGATGAGCTTGTCTGTTGTTCTCTTCCAGGTGTGAATCAGTAATATTATGAATGGATACAAAAGAAAATGAGAGTCACTGTCTTACTCTTAGATAACTAAAAAGTAAGTGTTGGGATTTTTTATCACTATGTGCTAGGCTGACTAATGGACCTGAAAAATATCCGGGTCCTCATCCCTGGGAACTGTGAATGTTACCTTACATGGCAAAAAAGGTTCTCTGTAGATGCAATTAAGAATCTTGATATGGGAAGACTGTCTTGGTGGTCCCTAAATGCAATCATATGTGTCCTTCTAAGATGGAGGCAGAGGGAGACTTGACTATAGCCAGAGGAGGAAGAGGCAGTGTGACCTGAGGCAGAGACTGGAGTGATGCGGCCACAAGGCAAGGAGTGCCAACAGCCACCAGAAGCTGGAAGAGGCAAGGAAAGATTCTCCCCTAGCTCTCCAGAGGGAACACGACTCTATCAGTACCTTACTTTCAGTCCAACGAAACTACTTTGGACCTCCGACCTCCAGAACTGGAATAGGATATATGCATGGTATTCTAAGCCATCAAGTCTGCAGTTAATCTGTGACAGCAATACTATACACTCCACGTTCAAAACTAATCCATTCCACGTTCAAAAAGAAAAAAAAAAGAAGTACCCAGTAGCTTCAAAAACCATTCCAAAGTACCAAGTATCCCTTGGCAAAGAGGCTCCTCTCCAGGGCCTCAAGCCACAGAACCCATAGATTCTCCATGCACCCACTTAAAGATCCAAATGACCACTGACCTCCTGGGAAAACAGCCGGCGCAGGCTGCCCATCAGCAGTGATGAAATGATAAAGGGGAACTGAAGATAGAAACACCAAGATTATACAGAATACATTTCTAAAGACACTTTACAAGTCAAGAAAGATAAAATGCCACTGACAAGTTATGAAATAATGAAACTTCACAAAAGGGTAAAGAAATGAGAGGAGTGAGAAAGAAATGTCCTATGAATGCATAAACGAGGAAAAGAAAACATTTGAGTATAATTATGCTCAGGACAGGTACTGATCAATAATTCTAAAGAAACTTCCAATTTCCTTATGAAATCCTCCCTAAGGGTGAATCAGATTTTCCCTCTTATCTCCTCTGCAAGGCACTGAAACATATAAGTCAATGATTGAGAGGGAGCTCAATTAAAATGCACAACGAAAAGTCAAAGCTGTGCGTCTCGCCACTGGAGTTTTCAGTAGGAGTAAAGATGCCTGGATTTGAAACAAATCACTTTACAGAAAAGAAGGGTTATTTCCTGCCATAAATCCCCATCAGGACAAATTCTCACTGGTGCCAGCATGGTGATGGATGATGTTCTCCAGGCCGGTTGTGTGGATTGGATTTGGATAGGCCACCAAAAGTGCAGATGCTTATCTAAAACTTACCTGAACAAGCCAAATCTCACAGGCCTGCAAAATTATGCTGGCACTCTTTCAAGATGAGTCTCTCTCTTGAGATTGCTGGCACCATAGCTGGGGGACTTGGCTGCACATCCAGCGGGGATGGATTATTTTCTTTACACTTTTTGGCACACCTGGTGCAGGAAAAATAAAGCACCTTTGCCCACAGACATTCAGAGCAAAGCCAAGTGAAAACTAAATTGCTAACATTTTATTTTTTTATTTTATTATTTTTTTTAAGATTTTATTTATTTATTTGACACAGAGAGAGATATCACAAGTAGGCAGAGAGGCAGGCAGAGAGAGAGGGGGAAGCAGGCTCCCCACTGAGCAGAGAGCCCGATGAGGGGCTCGATCCCAGGACCCTGAGATCATGACCTGAGCTGAAGGCAGAGGCTTTAACCCACTGAGCCACCCAGGTGCCCCTTTAGCTAACATTTTAAAACTACCAGCATTTGCTTATTGAGAGTCCACTGTGTGCCTTATGGTTCCTGCTTGAAAGAGTCATTATCAAATATTAAAAGAAACTCCTCAGTTACAAATGGGGGGAAGGGAGGAATGATCAGTATGGGTTATTTGAGAAGTATTCTTCGCAACGTACAATTTAAATTGGACTATAATCTAGAGTAAGATTCAGTTGTCAAAGAAAAGAAGGCTCATTTATACAAAAAAAAGAATCACTACCATTCGATGAAAGGCTATTCTGACAAGCACTGTTTGAAAGCACATATTTCTTTCTGTTATTTCAACACTGTTGTGCAGGTGAGAATCTTTCTCGTTACCTTACCCACGAAAAATGCCAAGACATGGAAAAGCTACACTTCCCAAACCCACTAAGCCAATAAGCAGCAGAATCAGGATTTAAATCTAAGACTCAAAAAGTCTCTTAATCAATATTCTCCAGGATGCAGAGTCATACTAGGAGGCTGTTTCTGACAAACTATGAGTGCCACGTAGGCTAGAAGGAAATGGGGAAAGGCGACTAGTTTTTTTGTTGTTTCTGAAATAATAATCACAGTCTCCATTGGAGAAGTAGGATCTTTGGAGAAAAACAGCTTTTCTTAAATATATGTTTTTCTCACTAAATAGATAAAACTTTTTCTTCCCAAAGATACACAGAAAGCCCAGCTTCACCACTCTGCTTTTGTGTGGGTTCGTTTAAGGCTTTGTTGCATCAGAATGCTTTCAGGACATTCTTTGAGCATCTCCAATGTGCTAAGAGAGGAGAATTAATTTCATAGTATGAAGTTCCTTCGCATTTGTATTCATTTTCTGTTCCTGCCACATGTCGTCACAAACTTAGTGGCTTAAGACAGCACAACTTTATTATCTTACGGTATCTGTGAGCCAGAAGTCCAGGTTGATTATGCTAGTTTCTGCTCAGGGTATCACAAAGTCAAAATCAAGGTAACAACAGGGATTTGTTCCTTTCTGGAGGCTCTGGGGAAGAATCGTCTTTCAAGATCATTCATAATATTGGCAAAATTCAGCTCCATGTTGCCGTAGGAATGAGGCCCCCATTTGCTTGCCGTTTGTTGAGGCAGGAGGGTCTTTCTCGCTTCTAGAGACTACCCACATTCCTTAGCTCTTGGCCCAGGTCCTCCACCTTCAAAGGTCAAGGTCAAACCCATCTCACACACGTATAACCACTAGAACACCCCCTTTTCTGCATCATTTCTCTGCTACTTCTTTTCCCACCATATCTCTCTAACTCCTCTGTTTTCTTTCCTTCTCTGTCCACCCCCTTGACAAACAAAATGTTGTACATGCTTAATGTATACATGTGTACCCATGAAACCATCACCACAATCTATGCCATAAACCTAGCCATCATCTCCGAAAGATTCCCCCTGCCTTTTTATCTTCCTCTTGTGTTCTTAAAGGCTCCTGTGATTATATCAGGCCCGCCCAGATAATCCAGGATAATCTCCTTATTTTAAGATCAGCTGATTAGTAACCTTAATTCCATCTCTGAAAAGTTCCTTCCCAACAGTACCTAGGTTAATGTTTGATTGAATAATCAGGGGGGCATGAATCTTGTGAGGAAATCTTTAGAATTCAAGCAAGGCACTTAGCAGCAGCTATTTTTCTCAGAGCAAAAATTTCATTTTCCTAAAATTAATTGTACTCAGCAACCTTATGTGATTTCTAATTCTTCCTACTATACACTCTACCGTTGTCCTGCCTTCAGGAAGACTGAAACCCCTCCTGTGAATAAAGGGCACACATTTTAAGAAGATGGGAAATCCTCAAAAACAAGTCCATTCTATCCAATAAAAAATTTTTTAAAGCAGATCATTCTCTAGAGAAAATATGATTTCAAAAACCATATCCTACCTTTATTTCCAAGATATTCCCTTTTAGAAGTCCTAATTATCAAAATAACTCAAATCCTCCCTCTGTGTTCTTACTGAAGCCCATTTTCATGCTTCTACTGGGGAAAAGTGCTGGTTGTATTGAAAACCCTCATACTAAATCTATTAGTTTATTACCCAACGGGAAGCCAGAGGATATTTCTGTGCTTAAAGTGCCTAATATTTGAATAATCTATCTTCGAGCCTTCCTTCTAAAGTTACCCCAGATAATGGTGGGGGGAAAATTTATCTGGCAACATTTTTGCCAAGTTTCAATTATTTATTGGAGTACAGGTGGCTCCTACTAATAGAGTGTATAGACTTTTCATATGTTCGTTGTTCTTTGAGTAGAATATACCTACCTTCCCCCACCTCACTCCCCACTATGCAAGTATTCCTGAAATAACCTCAGTTCATTGCTCTAAAAGGACTTCTCTTCAGCCACTAATCAGGTTAGCACATAATTAAAAGAGCTTTAGAAATCATCAGTCATCTTGCTTAGAGTAAGTAATAATTTATGCCAAGGGAGTTGAAAAGAATGCTGATTTCATTTATTTTATCTCCTTGGAGGGAAGGTAGACTGATAAAACCGTATACGAGACAGCAAATTGTTAGACTTATAAGACTAAAACAGCAGACCTATTGATGATTTCTAAATTCTTTAACCTCTCTCTGTCCTCCTTTTGGGGAAAAAGGGTTTTACATAAATATAACAGCCCCTCCTAATTCTCCGTCATCTGTGATGATGGTCCAGTTTTTAAAATTTTTCTAAACCAGCATTGTCTACATTCTTTTGTTTTTACATTAATGGGCAAGTAATATATGTATAGCAGATATTTGAAATTTGGATACATTCAGATTGGGTAAGTGCTGGTTTGCCCATATATTTTCCTTCTAAGAAATAATGCTACAGCCCCACTAGGAGAAACAAGTTCTCTCTGCAGTTAATCATTTGTGCAAGTGCAAGGTGTGGGCCCAGGGATAGGACACACAGGCTTCAGGAGCCTGGCAACACCCAGGGAAAGCACGGGCTGAGGGTTATTAGTTTGCATGGAGTACACAGGGGAGCAGGAGGGCCCTACCTAATGAAACCATCTCACTGAAGTGGACTCAAAATCAGCCTACTTTAGCATTAAAATGAGCTCTCTGTATTTTGATAAGGAGTATGCTCAGAGATCACTTTTGCAATGTTTTTTAAGATTTTATTTATTTATTTGACAGAGAGAGAGAGATCACAAGTAGGTAGAGAGGCAGGCAGAGAGAGAGGGGGAAGCAGGCTCCCTGCTGAGCAAAGAGCCCGATGCAGGGCTCGATCCCAGGACCCTGAGATCACGACCCGAGCCGAAGGCAGAGGCTTAACCCACTGAGCCACCCAGGGGCCCCCACTTTTGCAATGTTAGAAATATATGGATATCAATGGTGTGGCAGTATCTGCCTTTGTGAAAAGAGCTAAATGAAAATATTTAAATTAAGATTAAAATGCATTCTTTCATTCATTGAACAAATATAAACTGAGTGTTAATGAGCAAGGAACTGTGCGGTGGGGTATGCAGAGATGTGGAAACAGCGAAGGATTGAAAAGCCAGGTTTCCCCGCTGTGGGTTCTTGGACACTCAGATTTCTTCACATCTCTCTTTATTTATCTCTAAAATGAAAGCATTTGCACCCTCACAGGAGGAATAGGCTTCGGAAGCCTTGGGTATGACGGAAAACCCAACTCTAAGAGGCTAAAGCAGGAAAGGAGGCTTGCTATTGAGAAGCCCAGGCACCATTCCAGCGGGTTCAGTTTTATGCAAGAACTTGAACAATGATCACCAAGATTTGCCATCGCTTGGCTTTGCCTTGCACTGTGTTAGCTTCATTCTCGGACACCGTATGGTGACCCCTGGTCTGGCTCACGTCATCCTCGCTGCTTACAGTATCTGCAGAGAGAGCACTTGCCTCTTTCAAAGAGCACTTGTCCCTTTGCATCTCATTGCTCCGACAGGACAAATCCCCATATAGAGAATGCAATGCACACGTGTGAAGTTAAGGACAACAAACACCACCCCCTCCGCCAAGAGAGTGGGCCAGAGTTAGTTCCAGAGAGAAGAACCAGACTTCTATTGTGGCAATAAGAGTGAACAAATGCTGGCTTTGCAGAATAAAAGGTTCAGACCGGATAATCCCAATTATTCCTCCAGTGCTGCTCTTTGTTAGGGGCTGAATTGTGCCCTACTCTCTTCCCCACTAAACTCACGTCGAAACCCTAACCACCTCAGGATGTGACTGTATTTGCAGGAAGGTCTTTAAAGAGGTGATTAAGGTTAAATGAAGCTATATGAGTGGGGCCTTATGCAGCCAGTGGTCTTTATGAGAAAAGGAGATTAGGACACAGAGTGACACTGGATGTGCACAGAAAGAAAAGACCATGGGAGGACATAGCAAGGAGGTGGTCATCTGCCAGCCAAGGAGAGAGGCCTCAGGAAAAACACATGTACCAGCACATGGATCTTGGGCTTCTAGCCTTCAAATTTTGAGAAAACAACTTTCTGGTGTTTAAGCTACCCAGTCTGTGGTCCTTTTTAATGGTAGCCAGAAAAAACCAATACAATCTTCTGAATAAGACATGATCTTTTCCTGCCAGATCTTCTGTTCTATTTTAGGTCTGTTTTTGAAGAAAATAAGTGTATAGGCCCAACCTTCCTGACCATACACACACACACACACAATATCCAGATACAAGGTAGTTTTCTTGTTTTTGTGTTTTGACAAATGCCATGTCAGTGATACAACAGGCCAAGAGAAGGCACAGTCCCTATTTCCAGGTGCTTATACTTACAGCTTGACCTTAAGGAGAAGGTTGGGCTAGGTATACAGATTAAAGAAGAAGCTCTGAACCTTCTGGGGCTCAAGGCACACTTTCAAGCACTCGAATTTTGGCAGCCTTCATGATATATGTGATATATTGCATTCACAGGCATCACACCACTTCCTTGGGTTCCCCTTTAGCCCAAGTCCCCATAGTGGACGTCTGACCACCCTGCACCTTGCATCTGCTATTTGGAGAATTGTCCACCTTCTAGATCCCACTAGAGAAGCTGATAATGCTGGGTCTTTGCCTTCTTAGCCTTTCTTGAGGTTGGATGTGGGAAGAGACCCAAGTTCTGCTATGCAGACACAGCTGCATGGCCTACATCTATAGCTAGCGATGTGAGTAAGACAGAACTGGAGGAACCTCTTTAGAAGTGGTGGCAGTTACAGGCAGTAACAGGGGCTTCCTGGGGTAAACAATGGCAGCAGTGCCACCGGCACTGGGAAGAGCCAAGTGTCAGCAGTACCTTGCCGCTGTCCTGACAGGATCAGCTCTGCTGTGTGATTCCAGAGAACATTCCTGGCTGCTGCCCAGCCTCTCACCTTAATGCCCAGCTTTCCATGTGATTGTGTGAGGCACTGCAAATTCTTTTAATAAATTCCTTTTCTGTGCAAAATCAGAGTCCTTCTGTGATTGAACTAAAAACCCTGACTGACAATATTGCTATTTGAGGAGCGCTCCTTACTGCCCCTACTGTCCGAAGTTTTCAACTATTCTGAGAACCAGACAAACGTTCCGTTATTTCTATGTATTTTCCTTCTTACCCACTAGGTGCCTCACCCTAAACAGGACCATATTATTTACTTCACTTGATGTTACACTGCCATGAAAGTATATATCTTACATCTTATGTATATCTTCACCTAAAGCAATACAAACAAATTAATATATATATACATGTCTTCACTTAAGGCAAAAATGTATTTTAAAATCATAGTTTAAGGATTTTAAATGCATTGTAAACATTGATCTGGGTTGCATATCTATGAACTGTATGGTGTGCAAAAATATAAAGAAGCACTGAGTTAGAACACGGAGAATGAATCTACTCAATTTCCAGCGCAAGAGAAGATGTAGCCTGGAGCAACGGTTTCCAATCAGATAATCCAATCAGATAATCCAATCAGAATCTTCTGAGAACTCCTATTATTAAATACAGAGTTCCAAAGCCTCAAAAAAACCCAAAAACTCAAATAAACTTATTTTGCACATTTAGAGTATAGCCCAGGTACCTGAGTTTTTATGATGCTTAGCAGAGTCAAAAGAGACTGTCCAAGTTGTCTAAATATGAAAAGAGGTTCAAGATAAAAAGGCAAACAACTAAAGGACAAAAGTATAATATAACTAACAAAACTCGGGAGAGGTATGCTAGAGTAAACTATAAGAGAGCTAGATACCTCAACTTTCATGATGAGGCATCAGTAGGTAATGACTAAAGATGAGAAATCAAGAAACGAACTTATAAGCATTATCATCCAGAATTATGGCAGCAACCATTATGGAAAAACTAAAACTGAAACTTTTCAAGGTTCTGGCTTAATTAGCTCTCTCTAACCACAGTCACTTCATGCCTTTATGCTCTTCTATTTTTCTGTAACTATTCATACTTTCTACTTTCTATCTGATTATATCTTTTTATTTGTTTATTTCCAAAGTTATAGTAAGTTCCATTAGGCAGAAATCTTGTCTGGTGTGTTCATTGAGCATCCACAATTGGAACAGTGCCTGGTATATAGTAGGTGCCTAATAAATATTTGAGGAAGAAAGGGAGAGAGGCAGGGAGGGAGGAGGGTAGGAGGGAAGAAGGGAAGGAAGTATGGAGGCAGGGAAGGAAGGAAGGAAGGTCGGTTTAAGTAAAGGTAAACACCCCCTGGGGAATGGAATAGGGATTGCAGAATTTTACATTTTACTTAATGCTATTCTGAATCACTTGAACATTGTTTTACCATGAGGGCATGTATTGCATGGAGCACTGAGTGTGGAGCATAAACAATGAGTCCTGGAACACTGAAAAAATAAAATAAAATTTGAAAAAAACGCATAATTTTCTAATAAAAAATTTAAATGCTCCCCTAGTAGTTCTGATGTGCAGCCAGGTTTGAACAATGGGCTAGGGTATGAAAGAAAATACCTATAAAGGTAGAGGACAATTTAGAATCAGCTACAGATAAATGGGGAAGGTTACTGATTTTATTCGTAGGCTTTTTTGTTTTATTATTTTTCCACTTTTCATTTTATTAACGTTTTAGTACTCATTACTCCCCTCTATCACGTACTGTGAAAAGTAGTGCCCAATCTATGCCTAGCACTTTACAAATATCCATCCCTTTATTCAAAAAAAAATTTCCAGATTGCTTACTTTAGTTGGATGCCCACCTCAGTCCCCTTTAAAAAGTAAACACTCTACAGGGGAATAACATACTACATTATGTGATCAGTATCTTAGCATGAATTTCTTACATTGTTTAATCACTTCCTCACTCTGTTTAAATCCCAAAACGCAGAAAAAGGAGATAAATCTCTCTACAGGATTCCAGCCATGAATGTTTTGTGTGATAAATGATGAACTTGATCTTTTTCATCATTTATAATTATACACAGGCTGAAAGTAAAAGAGAACTTCCCACTCCACCCTCCTTTCTCTTTCCAGAAACTGATTTTAATATCAAGGTAGTAAAGCTCTTTACAAAGTTTGCTTCATATTCGTGTAGTCCCAGTTTGGAGCTAATGTTATGTATTCAAGTGTGCTGATGAGTCGGTATCTTAAAGGGAAAAGAAAGTAAGTGAGTGTCACGCTTTCTTCTGCTGGAGCACTCTCATATCTACTTTGCTCTGAGAGAGATGAAGATTAACCTATACTGAAAATCCTACACCATGTGTGTTGGTTTGCAAACTGGGCCCTAAACATGCAGGGCAAGGAGAGACCAAAGAAAGAGGTGGACCACTCCAGATTGGTGTGCGGCATGTTTAATAAGCGAGGGCAGGCTTGTCTTGGGCAGCCGCAAGAGGAGATCTCCACACCTGCCTGCCAGAATCTTGAAAGTTTATACAGAGGGCTTAACTGGGTTCAGTCACATACACTGTCCAGACGGCCTCAACAACACATCACTAACTCAAGGCTATGCCCTTGGAGCAGCTTCGGGGAGTGAGGAAGGCAAGCAGAATGCACACTCCATGGGCGGGGAGGGGGTGAGAAGCCCCAGGTCCAGCTCATGGGTCGACTGGCAGTCACATCTTCTCAATGACCTCCCCCAACACGTGCAGAGACTGCTGTAGTGCGTTCTCAAAATCACATCCCTTCTAAATGAAATACCAGGAACCTCTTCTGCCCACAATACTGATTCAGGGCTAAGGACTCAGAGTGATCCAAGACTCCAAAAGCACCAGGGTCAGGTCTCACGACATACCATACAGGTTTCTGGAAGTAACAACATCATATCACTTCTGTCTGATCCATCTATATTCAGTTGAGCCTGTTTATTGTTCTTTTATATATGCTACTTTTTCTCACTTTCCAGTGACAACCCAAAGGACCTGATCTATACACTACAAGGATGATTCTTTCATTAAACATACAAGAATTCTATATCAAAATAAGGTTTACTCACTTAAATCTCTATCTTGGAAAACCAAACGTTCATTCTATTGCTGTGCCATATCTCAAAACATTTTTAGAAGCTCTTCTTGGAAATTGTCTTCAAGGCCTGGAGTATATATATAATATATATATATATATAATATATATTAATATATATATAATGTATATATATTATATATATTAATATATATATATTAAAGATTTTATTTATTTGACCGAGAGAGATCACAAGTAGGCAGAGAGGCAAGCAGAAAGAGAGAGAGGAGGAAGCAGGCTCCCTGCTGGGTCCCAGAACCCTGAGATCATGACCTTACCCGAAGGCAGAGGCTTAACCCACTGAGCCACCCAGGTGCCCCTGGAGTATATTTTCTTAAAAGTTCACAATGGCAGCAAATAGGTCTTTAGGAATATAACTGACTTAGAGCAGCAATTCTCAAAACTTTTGGTCTCAGGATCCTTACAGACAGGTAAAAATTATTGAGGACCTCAAAGAGTTTGTTTATGTGAATTGTTTTTTAACACCATATTAGAAATTAAAATTAAAAGTCTTAAATTTTTCATTCATTAGCTTATTTTGAAATAACATAGATCCAATAAATATTAAAATAAATAAGCTATTTTATGAAAACAATTATGACATTCTCTCAAACAAAAAAATACAGAAGGAGCATTATTTTACATTTTTAAAATCATTTTAATGCCTGGCTCAATAGAACACAGCTGGATTTTTATATCTCTTCTTGCTTACAGTCTATTGCTATGTTATTTTAATTTAAGTACTTGAAGAAAATCCAGACTCACACATATGTATTTGGAAAGGAAAGATTTTTAAAAGAATTTTTTTTCAGATAATTGTGATATTCTTCTTTGATACTATGCCAAAACTCAACAAGTAGTAGGTTCTCAAAGGTTAGTTGCTAAGTGAAGTCCGAAACCGTATCAATAAACTTTTCATATTCTGCTACATTAAAATCCACTGGTCTTTCTTCCGCTTTGAAAGAATTCTTTTTTTAAAAGGAAAATGAGTATTTTTATTGGGGGGAGGTGCAAACACAATCCCCCACTACTACAAATTATGCAGTTGAGTTTCCCACATTTGGGAAAATCGCAGGGGTTAGCACATTCAGAATGCAATGGATAATCCTCGCCTCGGGAAAGCCACCTTCGTGATCATGGTATCTCCCCTGCCAGGTAAGTATGAAATAATTATTTATCCATGCATAATTTTGCAACATCACGCATTGCTATTCAGAAAATATTAATTCACTTAGTTCTGCAGATCTTCCAAATATCAGTACATTTCACTACAAAATAGTGTCATGTGCTCTGAAACCCCAGGAAAATTCCACTATACTCTTGTGACAGAACAAGAATAAAAAAGACAAACAACATCTTAGCACTATTATAAAAAATAGCTTTGACTTCATGGACTCCCTGAAAGAGTCTTGGGACTCCCAGGGTCCCCAGATCACATTTTGAGAACCAGTGACTTAGAAGATGACTTACAAGTGTTTCAGAGTCAAGTCTTTAAAGGCATGTTTCCAAATTATGCAACATGAACCATGAGATTTAGGAACTTGATACTTTCAACAACTTAAGCACCTTTTGTGGAAAAATGTATTTCAATAAATTTTTGTTGTCATTGTCCTGTGTTTTGATTAATGTCAAGTTTCATCACCTTACATCACATCAGAAAATTAATGACGTTGGCCCACTTTAGGTGCTAGAATTGCCCCAATTCACGCAGCCAGTTAGAAATTGAGCCGGATCAAAGTCCACAAAACTTAGCCCTGTCACAATGAAAATATTTTCATTTCCAAAACCTTAGATGATGATCCATTTCCTTCAAGCAGTATTCAAAAGGACCATGTTTAGTTTAAGGAATAATTTGGCTATCCCATGGGGTTTACTGAGAAAGGATTTTCTATAGCTCTAATGCAAATATTCCTGTTTTCTCTTTTGGAAACTATGATTTCTGATTATAGAATTTAATAGCTATGAAGCAATCCAGTTCAATAAGCTAATTGTACGAATGATGAGGGTGAAACTCAGAAAATCAAAAGTGGGTAGCTATTTGGAGGCTAAGCTGAAACCAAAATCCTGCCCAGCTTTCTCTGCATAGACTGAGAAGGTTCTCAAAGGAAAATATTTCCTCTTATCTCAGCTTTATATTTCCCATTTTTTACCTGATCCAAATTGGAGATGCGCAAAAATGTGTCCACTAATTCGGAAATATTTTGGACTCTTTTCTTTCAAAACCAAGTATATCAATTTTTAAGTTCTATTCTTGTAAGCCACCTAAGAAGTCACAAGTGATATTTTATTAGCAAAGGATAGAGAAATATGAAATAACTTAGTGAAATGCCCATACTTTGCAAAGCTAACCACAATCAGAAAATTATTATCTATTTTATCTGCCTTGGTGACATTCTTCCAAATGTAATAAACTAAGGTTCAGGATCTTAAAATAGGCAATAAAACTGATACTTACAAAAATGACTAAGGATAGGTGGAGTGCCATTAATTAAGCAATAATCCCTTTGAAATCAGTCATTACCAGCAGTTTTTTGCTATGGGCCATTAACACTCTAACTAGCAAGTCATTAATAGTGGTAATAACCAATTCTGAGGGGATTATTGCTCGAATAAACTATATCTAATGATTTTTAAGCTTTGTAAAAATTTTCACACTTTTATGTTAATCTTTGAATGATAAGTAAGTATGGGCGGAATTAGCTGAGAAAATTACAGGCTCATTTTTTAAAATGCAACTCTTTATCTCTCTCTGTCTATTCCAATATATTTATCCATCATGTCCTTCAAGTTTGAGGGTGGTGCTCCTGATACATTAGTATGTAGAGGGTTTTTCAATCCTCTTTTCACACAATATCCATAAAGACTGTGTGGTAGTTTGCAAATGCTCTCACTCATTTAGAGCCCAGCATTACCACTGACTTCTTCATCGGTAAAAGTCCAAGCCCATTCGAAGTCATTTTCTGTCCAATTTCACGTAGGTGACTTTGATGATTTTTTTTTTTTTGCATGCTTATAACATTGAGTGTCTTTGGTAATGTAGGTAATCCCTGTAGCTTGCTCTAGGTACAAAAGGCCACATCCAAGATAGAAACAAACTCAGTTTAGGGGAGGGGATGGATGAAAGTGTTCCTGATTATTGAATTCACATGGTAGCCCACAAATACAGCATTGGGAATACAGTTAATAATACTGTAGTAGCACCATATGATGACAGATGGTGACTATGCTTATTGTGGTGAACACTGAGTAATGTATAGAATTGTCAAATCGCTACTTTGCATACCTGAAACTAATATCACATTATGTGTCAACTATACTTCAATAATAAAAATTAAAGAAAACTGGGGTGCCTGGGTAGCTCAGTCGTTAAGCATCTGCCTTTGGCTCAGGTCATGATCCCAGGGTCCTGGGATTGAGCCCCACATCAGGGTCCCTGCTCTGCAGGAAGCCTGCTTCTCCCTCTCCCACTCCCCCTGCTTGTGTTCCCTCTCTTGCTGTGTCTCTCTCTCGGTCAAATAAATGAATAAAATCTTTTAAAAAAATTTTAAAGAAAACCACTGAAATGGTAGCCCACAGTTAAACACCATGGCCCTGGATCCCTCCTGTGTCCCCAGGCCACTGGAACTCCAGCAGGCTTTTTGGTGGTAGCTTTTACCATAGTCACATAGTCATCGTAATTTTTTCTTATTTTTCCCTCACTCTGGATCTAGGGCTGGGGTTGGGAGATGTTGGACCTCTCTGATATATTTGGGTAACATCACAACTCGACTCCTAAGTAATTTTACAAGTTATAAAGCAATATTGGGTAAACGTAGGTCCCCTCTAAAAGAATGAGCCATATAAGGAAAAATCATGGGATACTGGGGGGGGGGAAAGAACATGAGAAGAGAAACGGGATTCTTAAAAAGAATTTTTAGAAAATTTTCTTTGCTCAAAATAGTACTAAGGCATATGAATATTTTATTAAGTGTAAGATTAACGTTGTCTATAATACTCAAGGGTATACTGCCTTTATGAAATTGATAAAATAAACAAGAACGATGCAAAATGCAGACTGCCAACTTAAACCCACAATAAAAGCAATGAAAAGCAAAATCAACACTAGGGAAAATTAACAAATGAACAAGAAGATAATTTTTTAAAGTTTCTTAGATCGAGGGGTAAAAACGATAAGACTAAAAAGATAAGACTGCATTAAAAACTAGAAACTTTTGTATATAACCAAACTTAATAAATTGAGTTTTTTAAAAACTGGGAAAATACTTATCAAATAAAATCTGACAAAGGACCATTTGCATTAATTGTAAGGAACTCATGGCAAACAATTAGAAAATGCTGGCTAGAAATGAAATCTTGCCATTTGCAATGACATGGATGGGGCTAGAGTGTATTACCCTAAGCGAAATAAGTCAGTCTGAGAAAGACAAATACCATATGATTTCACTCATGTGGAATTTAAGAAAACAAAACAGATGGGGGTGCCTGGGTGGCTCAGTCAACTGGGCATCAAGCTCAGGGTTTCAGCTCAGCTCATAGTCTCCAGGTCCTGGGATTGAGCCCTGTGTCAGGCTCTGCACTCAGCAGGGAGTCTGGTTGGGATTCTCTCCCTCTCCTTCTGTCCCTCCCCCATCATGAGCTCTCTCTCTTCCTCTCTCAAATAAATAATCTTTCTTTTTTTAAAAGATTTTATTTATTTATTTGAGAGAGAGAGAGAAAGTATGAGAGGGGAGAAGGTCAGAGGGAGAAGCAGACTCCCCGCGGAGCTGGGAGCCCGATGCGGGACTCGATCCCGGGACTCCAGGATCATGATCTGAGTCAAAGGCAGCCACCCAACCAACTGAGCCACCCAGGTGCCCTCAAATAAATAATCTTTAAAAAAAAAAAAAAGAGAGAGAGAGAGAGAGAGAAAGAAAGAAAGAAAAGAAAGAAAGAAAGAAAGAAAGAAAGAAAGAAAGAAAGAAAGAAAGAAAGAAAGAAAGAAAGAAAGAAAAAAAGAAACAAAGCAGATGAACAAGGGGAAGGGGAAAAAAGAGAGGGAGGCAAACCATACAACAGACTCTTAACTAAAGAGAACAAACTGAGGGTTGCTGGAGGGGAGGCGACGGAGATTGAGGAAGGCACCTGTGATGAGCACTGGGTGTTATACACAAGTGATGAATCACTAAATTCTGCTCCTGAAGCCAATATTACACTATATGTTAACCAAATAGCATGTTAAAGAAAATGCTGGCTATAAGTTAGTGGACAGCAAACAATTTAGAAAAGTGACAAACATATATAAAAAAACAATTCTTTTCATTAGTAATCAGACATACAAATTAAAACAAGTATCATTTTCACTATCAAATTAGAGAAATCTCAAAAACCAACTAGCAAAAATGCAGAGTCAAGGAATGGTTGTGTCCTCCTGGAGAAGTGAGAGGAACCAACATACTTGACCTTTGCTCAAAAAGCAATTTGGCAATTTAGGAATACAGCAATATACTCTGAGCTCTAAGGATCTACAATCTCTATGAAAGAAATACATTGGACTGACACTCCTGCTGAGAGATGAAGTCTATGAATCTAGGTCGGAGCATGTCACTACTCTGACCATTGAAGAATGGAAGAAGTGATGCTCTGACTTCCCTAGCTAAATCATAGAAAGGACATAACTTCCTCCTGGTGCTGTCTCGCACCTGAGATGCTCACGCTGGACATGATGAGGAAGCCAAGCAGCCACATGAAAAAGCCCTGTTCCAGCTACAGCCTCAGCCGTTTGAGTCTCCCCAGTCAGCCACCAGCCTCAGCGGCCAGATATCTGTCTGAGGAAGCCCCGTGGAGCAGAGATGAACTTCCCCCACCGAGGCCACCCCAAACTGCAGATTCATCAGCAAAATAATGCTTTCTTCCCATCTCTACAACTTTTAATCTGTGTTGATTTGTAAGTCTCGATCCCGAAAAAGAAATGCTTCCAAAAGGGAAGACAACGATGGTCCCAAGGAACTGGAAGTTAACACGATCACTCAGTCATTCTGGCTTCTTCATGCTACTGAATCAACAGGCAAAAAGGGGTGGGGGAGGGGGAGCCACTGTACTAGTCTGGGAGATTAATCTGTATTAATAAGGGGAAATTGGGTTACTTCTTCACTTTGTGGGTAGGACGGACTAGGTCTAGAACTCAGGGGATTCTCTGGGGTACCTTTTAATGCCTCCTGAGTAATGTTTAGGATTATGGTTACTGGAAGTTTATGAAATTCCAAAACAATGTGCTAACTCTTTTGGTCCAAGACAAAGACAAAAGGGACAATCTGTCATCAATTTTATACACATAGCCAGGAACACAAAGGGCCAATGCATAAGAGAGGACAACCCTGACCACCTAGCTCCTGGAAAAGTGATTTCTCAAATTCAGGAGAAGATTGCTCTCTAAAGCATTGAGTTCCAAAAACTCTAGGTGACCAGATTCGATGGAAGGAGGAAGAGAGACAAAGTGAGCTTGTCACCTGCCACTATACACTTCCATATTTTACCAGTTCTATTGCAAGTGATGGAAACATGTTTATCCTCCTTAATCATAAGAGTTCAATATTAATTATAAAACCATCTTATATATCATTTTGCTCACACTAAAAACTGAATATATTTCCCCTTTCTTTATGAAGACATTCAAATATTCGGAATCTGCTTTCTAAACAGAATTTCATTACTAAAGAAAAAAAACTCACTTATGTTTCCTGCAAGTTTTAAGGATAAAAGCTGAATAGACCTTTAAATAGAAATTCTTCCTCCATTTGGATTCAGCAGGAAAAAAAATTATTTGATTTCCCAGTATGCCTGAGTGCATCATTTTTAAAAATCAATTGTTACATTACCATCCATTAAAAAACAATAATAATGAAACCTTATTTTCTGAGCTGCAAGAATTTTGAAAACTCAGTCAAAGCCATAGCTCAATACAAGATTGCTTAGAAGTTCAAAGACAATATCATATTAAAAATCAAAGCTTCAGACATTTAGCTTTACTTAAAAGTCACCCAATATTAAACTGGAATGTTTCACTTATTTAAATTCCCTTTAATGAAGATCCTTTTACATCTTCTCATCTATATTAGTCCCTGATGATTATACCCCAAGGATATTAAAATCCCAGTCTGTCAAAATCACCAGAAAATATCTTCAAATGTACACTTGGCAGTCTTTGCAATATTGAGTTGGTAACATGCAGGATTATTTATAACTAGGATGCTGCATTTTCTACTTTGCAAATGAGTTTTAATTAGTAGCCCATTTGCTGACTTGAATTGGGTGACTTGAATCTAAAGAAAAGTTAGAATCATCAAACTAGAGTAACTGCTGAAAATGTTAAAAGTTGTGGAGGGCAAGCTCATGTCAGAACAGCCACAGAAGCACAAATGAAAATTGACAAAAACACATGGAAAGTGAGACATTTTAGAGAAATGCAGGAAGGAAAGGAAATACTTGGCTGAATAAATGCATTTCCTTCATCTGAATTTGTCTGAATTCTTTTCATATACCTTGATAATTGATAATTCATCCTAAGCTTGCAATCCCCAACCAAAAATGAACCAAAATATGTAAATAGTATTTAAACAAAATACTATGTCACTCAATTTTCAGTCTTTCCTCACTTCATGTTTCACCTTCTCTACCAGAGTGCTCTCAACAATTTTTTGAGAACTAACTGATCCTTTAAAGGAATTTTGTACCACCTCACCTATTTGTTTAGTTTAAAATTAATATTTTTCTAACTTTCATGGTTTCAAAGGATTTACTTTCTATTGTGTTTGAACTAGTAACATTTTTAGATACAATTGTTACCTCACTCTTAAATATACCCAACAGTTTCTAAGTATTATGCTCTGTTTTTTTCATATATTAACATCTCAGAAATTCAGATGAATCTAATTACTACTCTGGCCAGGGGTAGGAAGGCCTGTGGGTGTCAGTCACTTGGAAGAAAATTCTAGTCTACGGCCCTACCACCCTGAACATGCCCAATCTCGTCTGATCTCGGAAGCTAAGCAGGGTCGGGCCTGGTTAGTACTTGGATGGGAAGAAAATTCTAGAGGTAATAGCATTTAAGAAATGTTAGACCAATGCTTCTGACGACTCAGAGGAAAATAGAGTATGGGAGGGCGCTGGGTGGCTCAGTCGGTTAAGCATGTGCCTTCAGCTAAGGTCATGATCCATGAGTCCCAGGATCAAGTTCCACATCCAGCTCCCTGCTCAGCAGGAAGTCTGCTTCTCCCTCTGCCCCTCACCCTGTTCTCGTGCTCTCTCTTACTCTCTCTCTTTAAAAAAAAATAATAATAAGAGTATGGGAAAACCCCAAACACTCATAACTGAGCCAAAAAGTGCATTCGAAGACTGAGACTCTGAATGTTAAAAAGTTTTAGTAATAAAATGTTCTGGTACCAATTCTAACATGTGTGTTGGGAGGGGGTGTAGGTCACCAGCTGGATGTCCTACAATCCAACTCAGTTCTGATACTATGTCCCCAGAGACAGCATCAGATCCCCCACGTTAAGAGCTCAGCCCTACAAGACTGCCCCTCCCCCCTACCTGAGACACCAGTCGCAGGTCCAGGTCATCACCTGTGATTCTGACCGACTGGCTAGAGACTGGAGGTTCCAGTCACCCATTTCTTGCATTCGACTATTTTGCTAGAGTGGCTCACAGAACTCAAAGAAACATTTCACTTACTAGATCACCAGTTTATTAGAAAATGCTGTAATTCAGGAACTGCCAGATAGAAGAGATACATAAGGCAAGGTGGGGAGAAAAGCCACAGAGCTTCCATGCCTTCTTCAGGGATGCCTCTTTTCCTAAATCCCTACATGTTCACCAATCCTGAAGCTCTCCCAGCTCCGTCCTTTTGGGATTTTATGGGGGCTTCATTACATAGGCAAGATTGATTAAGTCATTGGCCATTGGTGATTGGTTCAACCTCCAGCCCCTCTCCCCTCCCCAGAGGTAAGGGAGTGGGACCGAAAGTTCCAACCGTCTAATCATGTGGTTGGATATCCTGGCAACCAGGCTCCATCCTTACTTGGTTCAAAAGTCCAAAAGTCACCTCATTAACATAAAAAAAGTCACCTTTGTTGCTCTCATCACTTAATAAATTTTAAGGGTTTTAGGAGTTTTGTGCCAGGAATAGTGAACTAAGACCAAACATATCGAGTATATATTTCTTATTATAAATCACAAAATAGCTAATCATTCTGTTCATATTTCCATGTATCCACAAGCATGATTAATGATAAAGATCCAAATAAGTCTAAAAGATGTCTTTCAATAACAATAGAATAAAATTTGTAAATGCTAAAAAGCATCATAGCTTAAATTACAGAATTTTCTTGGCTTAGTTATACAAAAGTAAATACATCTAAAAATCAGTGGTATCTAAGATTTACTAAAATATGAAACTATGATGATTTAATGATAGATGAAGAGAGCAGGAAAGGAAAGGAGGAAGAAAAAAAGAATTACTGAGAAATTTCATTCACAGTAATTGCCCGTGTAGGAGCCTTCCTCCATTACCCTTTCCAGTAGGCAATGTGGAGACCAGCAAACTCTCCGCGGAGAGTCCCACCCAATCCTGACTGCATCAGTTAATACCACTGGTGCCTCAGCCTCCAGGGACAGAAGCCATGCTTCAGCACTGTTTTTATTATGCTCCTGGTAGCAGCTGCAGCCCACCTCCAGCACTCCTTGCCCACTTCATAGAGCCTCCGGCTTCCTCAGCAGCTGCCCAGAAGGCAGGTACATCACCTGAAAGTGCTTGAGGTTAAACACTCCATGGGACAAACCTTGACTAGTGAAAGGCAGGATAGGATTAGGAGCTCATAGGTAAATTATTTTCCTTTCCTCTTCCTAACAGACTATTCTAAGAAACAGCAGCTCTATACGACCTCTCCAAAAATGCAGAAATGTCCCATGTAGCTGAGTAACCAACTGGATTTCTTGTGAACCTGTGGCTAGTGAAACAATGCACCATCCTGTATTGGCTTTCTGTCCTTGGCTGCTTCACTCCCTGTTGTCCCCTTACTCTTGATGACCTGGAATTTGCCCACCCACCAAAGGAAAAAAAAAAAAAAAGTAAAGTCTAATCTTTGTTTTAGACTTTATCTTCTGGAGAACTCAGATGTTGATAAAAGTAAGCAGAAGAGAGTGGAAGCAATTCTTTTCTAGTAGCTTCCCTCAATATTGGAAATTCTTAGCTGGATATCAGTCAAAAACCTTCCCCAGGTGCCATAATGAACACACTTGCATCTGTCTCGAGAATCAACCTCCTCTCATGTCTGAAACAAATCCATCCTTCTTTTTTCCCAATATAAATCTCCATCCATTACTGCACTTGAAAATTCAATCTTCTACTCAGAAGGAATAGCTATGTTTTAGTATATGTCCTCTCTTCCTGGGGGTCATTCCAAGGCAAAAATTACCATCAACAATAGCCTTCCCCAAGGCTAAGTTAGTCAACTGAGAATAACATCATGAAAGCCTTCAGTTAAACAGTCTAAGTTGGCTTTGTTACCTAACTTTTGCACCATTCACGATCTCTCTGAAAATGATATATGTTTATATGTATCCTCATTGTTCTTTAAAGAATTTTTTTTTAAAGATTTTATTTATTTATTTAACAGAGAGAGAGATCACAAGTAGGCAGAGAGGCAGGCAGAGAGAGAGGAGGAAGCAGGCTCCCTGCTGAGCAGAGAGCCCGATGCGGGGCTCGATCCCAGGACCCTGGGATCATGACCTGAGCCAAAGGCAGAGGCTTTAACCCACTGAGCCACACAGGCGCCCCTGTATCCTCATTGTTCTTATACTCTTGTGGTAAGTAAGTGCTGGACCCAGCATGCCTATGTACATACACACACATCCCTCCTAAAGAAAAAAATTATTTCCAGGGAAAGAAGAATCTAGATCCATATTGAAATGGTGTATCCATTAAAATAAGGATTAGCTATATATAACTAAAGGCCCAAAGAAGTGGCTTCAACAAGGTAGGAATTTATTTCCTTACCACCTAAAGAAGGCTGGAGGTAGGCAGTCCTGAGCTGGTATGCTGAGAGCCCAGGCTCTTTCTAACTCTCTACCTCCCTAAGGTCTGCCCTTCATCCTTATGGTAACAAAATAACGGCCTGAGCAACAGCCATCACATCCAGGATCCTGGCCATAGGATACTGAAAGGTCTTCCCTTTGAAAGGAAACCTCTGGGAAATCTTACATTACACCTTCACTTCCGTGTCATTGGCCAAAATCTTCACAGCTTTCCCTCTGCCCATAAAAGAAATGTTTTACATTACCATACCAATTATTTTATCAATATCTGAGGCCTTTCATAAAAATAGTCCATAATGATGTCTTGCCAAAAGCAGAAATGTTTTATCTGATGGCCATTTTAAATTACACCTAGTCATTGATTTTCTTTTTAATGTAGGTTCAAGTTAAATTTCAATGTTAAGCAGCCTTCTCTCACTAACCTTTATAACATGAAAGGATTCATTATGCTCTTTTACAAAGAAAATCCTCAATGGTCAGAGACAAAGAGGAACAGAGAAGCTCATTTTGGGTTTACTCATACCTTGCCACTCTCTTAATTTTACTTATCCTTAGACTGTGCGTGTCTAATGAGAAGCATTTCTTTTTTCTTTTTTTTTATTTTTTCTTTTTTTTTTCATTTTTTTTTTCTGATATGGAATATATTCCCAAAGGCAACACCCAAATAGGCATTTTTTTTTTCAAATAAGCAAATAGTTAAATAGTTCCTCAGGTAAATTTCCAGCTCTTAAGGATGGGAGATGAGAGAGAAGAGAAGTTTTAATGATGCAACAGTGAGTCAATGACTTCTTGCAAAAAAAGATGTTTTCCGTTAGCCATCAAACTGGAAGATTTCTACTTCCCACCAAAAGCAAAGATTATCTATATAACCCTTCCCACTGATGCGTCACAGAAAATAAGATAAGAAACTCTCTTCAGGCCTGAAGAACCTACATCAGGCATTTTTCAGAAAGCTCACTGAAGTGGTCTTCAGCATTTTAGCGTTGCATAAATCCACACAGTAGCAAAATGGAAAACTCAGAAATAATGTTAATAAATTCCCCATAGGTAAAGTGTGAGTTTTTAACAAATAAATGTAACGTTTCTGCAAACTCTGTGTCCAGCAATGAGTGAAATTTGGAACAGTATGAAAGGAAGAGAAGTTAACTGTCAGATGATAAAAAACTTTTTTGCAAAAAAAAAAATAAAGGAGAAACCTCAAAAAGGATAAGAACACCTATATTCTCTTAAACAAATGTAACATAGTTCATACCTAAGGATTTAGTGAAAAAGATTAGGATTAATTAAAAATAAAAACATACCCCACTATATTTTATTTTTACTTTGTTACATGTGAATCAATTTGGGTCCAGTGGATAAACAGGATGAAAACTCTAGGACCCAGAAAAGGCTGCTGTACTCGGCAGTGGATTTTTTTTTAAAGATTTTATTTATTCATTTGAGAGAGAGAGAAAGAGCATGAGAGGGGAGAGGGTCAGAAAGAGAAGCAGACTCCCCACTGAGCAGGGAGCCCGATGCGGGACTCGAACCTGGGACTCCAGGATCATTACCCAAGCCAAAGGCAGTCGCCCAACCAACTGAGCCACCCAGGTGCCCTCAGCAGCAGATCTTAATCTATCTTTCTATAAGGCTCCAACTTCCTGATGCACGACACAGAATATATTGAGTCCACACAATGTCCAGAGCACCCACACAATTCCATCCTCTCTCCCACTCGAGAAACATGTTAGAATGTAAGAAAGTATAAATGATGGTTAATTATAGATATAACCTTGACAGTGCCTTAATCCACTAAAGTAATATAACATTCACGAGCGTTAGTTCCTTTTTATTAAGAAGACATTACTTGCAACCCACTGTACCCATGCATAGGAGTACGTCACACTCCTATGACAAGGAGACTCAGTACCTGAATAAGACTCAACCCATCAAGATTCATCAGCTCACAAAGGACGAAAGCCTGAATCAGATGTGGGGGGAAAAGGGAATTTGTTTAAAGTATGCTGAGGAATCTCCTACAAATGCAGGAAGGACGGGGTAAAGCTGGGTCCCAGAGGGGCGCCTAGGTGGCTCAGTGAGTTAAAGCCTCTGCCGTAGGCTCAGGTCATGATCTCAGGGTCCTGGGATCAAGCCCGGATCGGGCTCTCTGCTCGGCAGGGAGCCTGCTTTCCCCTCTCTCTCTGCCTGTCTCTCTGCCTACTTGTGATCTCTCTCTGTCAAATAAATAAATAAAATATCTTTAAAATAAATAAATAAATAAATAAAGCTGGGCCCCAGAGACAAGTCCAATGCTGCCTAGACTCTCCTTGTCTTTGTCCTTCACAGCACTTCCTCCTTCCTGTAAGTGAGCTTCCTCCACGTTGTAGAGAAGGTGGCGATCGGAGCTCCTGCAGCTCTCACAGAGGGAGAAGGGCTCTCTGTCCTCTGTTACCATGTGAAAATCTGTGCAAGGACAATGATTGGCAGCACTTCTGCCAGGTGCCCACCCCAAGTCCATCAGCAAGGCCCACAGGGCCTGGGTCCCAGGATATAGACACTCTTGCCAACCAGAGCCAATCCAGAGAGGGGGAAATTGTTGATATCTGTTACAAAGATACATTTTGTCTAGATGTGGCATAGTTTTGTTCTGATTATGACATTCACCGAATGCAGGGGGTAAAGCTAACAGAATAAGTCACAAAAGAAGCCAAAATCAGGACCTAGGAAGTTAGAGACCAATAAGTGGTTTTCTTAGTTTAAATAGCCAGACGTTAGGTTTAAATCAGAGTTGGATTGAATATCACAGCAGTCTGAGAGTGAGTGAAAGGAAGTTGTTTGTGACAGTCTGATGGCTCCCCATGATAAGGCACTGATCCCCATCTTTAATAATAACCAATAATAAGCACACTGCACGACTCTCTTCTACTTCTAATATTATGGGTAAAATTGTGCAGGCCGAATCAAATGCAATTACTGCTTAAGGCAGAATGGATGAAAACCCACAGCTCCTACACATTAAAAAGATTCAGTGGGTAAAAGACCTAAAGAAGAAAGATGTAATAATGTTTTTTATGATTATTACTTCCATTGTTATTATTTTGGTTTGGGTTATTATAATTATTATGATAATTACTTTTTTATTGATACTTCTCGTTACGTTTATCTTGAGACGGAAACAATTACTGCCCAGCTCTCCTTGTAAAAGTGCCAAGGGAGTAGTTGGAAGTAATGATGAAAAAGTCTTTTTCTTTTATATTAGTCCTGCTATAAAAGGGGTGGTTACTCTTTCTATAAAGGTAGCTTATGTCACATAAAATAAAGTCATATATTTTTTCCAAAGCTCCTCACTCAAACCTGGAAGTAACTTCTTCCTTGCGAAATGGAATATGTGAGTGATTATCCATCAAATCTTCTGAACTTCCCTTCCTCATGTAATATGCAGAGTTAATAAGTAGGCATGGCCCCCGTTTCTGTGCCCAGGTCTCATTTTCCCCCACATTCCGGCGCTCCGTGGACTCCGCTGATTAAAGAGCTCACATAGAGCTCTTGTGATCAGTGTTTTTCAGGAGGAGAAGAACAGGGATTAATTGATCTTTTGTCCCTGAATAATACTATATGATGGAAATTTAATAGGAACTGGTAGATTTCAATATCACCAGGAAGCCATACAGAACTTGACATTTCAATTTGTTTCTGAATCATTCATATAGGAGAAAAGCCGGGAATATACATACGTTAATAAGCTTTCTGACAGAGCAATGAGGAGGAGAGAAGGAAAGAAAGAACTACACGGATCATTCATCCATAGGAGACTCAGCAAGAAATGAGTTTGAGCTGTATACAGAGATTTCTTTTCAGTTGTGTTTATGAGCTGGGAATAAATAAATGTATTACTCTGGGGGATTATATCACTGAGAACCTAAACTTAAGGTAATGCAGATTTTAGGGGATTTGGGGAAGTTCCTTGATCCCTCCCTCCTCCTCAACTAGGATAGTCCCAGCCACTGCACTGGGGATGCGGGGTGGGGGGGCAGCAATGAAGCTAGTCCTAGTGCCCCAGGGCAGTCCTCCCCACATCCTCCTCATTAACTCCAGCCCACTTTTCATAGCACTTTTCTTCTTCTTAGATCTCAAGGCAATCTCCATGCCCAGCCCCTCTGGTCACAGCAGGAAGCAACCTAAATAACTCTGTCTCTTCGAGGCAGTGGGGACTGAATATATTGCCTCTGGAGTATTTGTGCTCTAAATGGGGAGAACCGTGCTTAATTATCAGGAATGACTTAGTTAAGGATTTTCATTTTCGTGTGTCATATAGCCAGATACCTGACAGGTCCCACCACAGAGGACACTGCCTCTCACAAACCAAGGTGCCACAGAGTGTACTCTAAAGGAAAATGTAGCTTCTAATCTGAATAAAGAAATAGATTTTTCCTAATTTACTTTTCAGAGCACCCAGATGAGCCCTCCTTAAATAACCTTGATAATTGACATTTTAGAAAAAATTTGCTTCAAGGTTGTTAAAGGATGACAGTTAAGAAAGTCCATTTAAAAAAAAAAAAGTCCATTTAAGTATTTTGTTTATTAAAAAAATTTACCATAAACACTACTTTTCAAAAAAAAAAAAAAAAATCTCTTGCATAAAGAGAGGTTTGTCAAGAATACACACAAACACCCACACTTGTTAAACCCAAAAAGATAAGAAATGGACAATTAGACCACATCCATTTAAGATGTCTCCATCACGGAAACTAATAAAGCGTTCGATGCCATCTCTGGCCTAATGAGATCTTTATACCTGGGACAGCCTATGTGGATTGTAATTAATCATTATATACCACAAGCTCCACTCACTACAGAACAGATGCACCCTCTGCAACCTTCATGGTTTCCCCATGTTTATTCAACTGTGGATTCATTTGTCCTTCGGAGTACTGTATATTGAGTGAGTCTGTATGTCAAGTAACTTTTCTTTCAGTTTTGCCTTTTTGTTGGAAGTAATATTAACCAACTTAATCCAAGTAAAAATAAAGGCTAACTTTTATTAAGAACTTACTAGGGACCTAGGCGGTATTATGCTAAGTGAAATTAGTCAGACAGAGAAAGACAAACACCACCTTTAACTTACATGTGGAATACAAACAAACAGACTCTTAAATACAGAGAACAAACTGGTGGTTTCCAGGGGGGAGGTGGGCGAAATAGGTGAAGGAGGGGCGAAATAGGTGAAGGAGGGGCGAAATAGGTGAAGGAGGTTAAGTGGTACAAATTTCCAATTATAAAATAAATAAGTCATGGAGGTGAAAAGTACAGCATAGGGAATATAGTCAATAATATAATAACGTTGTATGATGACAGATAGTGACTACGCTTATCTTGTAAGCACTGAGCAATGCGCCGAACTGCTGAATAGTTGTGTTGAACACCTGAAACTAATATAACATTGTATGTCAACTCTACTTCAATAATATATTTTTTAAAAACTTACTATGTGCTAAACACAATTCTAAAGACTACTAACTCATTCAATCTTCCCAACAACCCTTTGAGGTATATGCTATTATCTTCAATGTATAAGTGAGTAAATGGAAGCATAGAGAGACTAGACAACTTGCCCAGAATTATGTAGAGAATAAGGAGCAGGTTTCAGGTAAATTTTCTTTTCCTGAGATATCAACATCATTATTTTAATCCTCATATTATTGCCAGACCATAGCAGGTCATGACTATCATCAAAGCAAGTGGTCTGGTCCACCTTCAAATTAGATTCAGAATCTGACCCGTTTTTTGTTTTTTTTTTTACCACCTTCATTGATAGTACCCTAGCCCAAGCCATCATTTTGTCTCACCTGGATTATGAGCATAGCCTCCAAACTAGTCTCCCTGCTTTCATACTTGTCCCTGTATAGTCTGTTTCCCACAAGCAGCTACAGCAATGTTTTTCAAACATGCCACACTTCACAAAAGAACATATTTAAATGACCAGTATAAATATGAAGAAAGAGTGTTCAATATCATCACTCATCAGGGGATTGCAAAATTAAACCACCATCCAATGTCACTGCACAACCACCACAATATCTAAAATGAAACAGCAGACAAAAGCAAGTGTTGGCAAGCATATAGGGCAGCTTGAAACTGTCACCTACTGGTGGGTACAATTACATCAAGAAACTATTTGGCAGTATCTGCTCAAGATGAACTTACCCTGTGAACCAACCGTCCTACTCCTGGGCATATATCTAACCAACATGTATACATGCATTCATGTAAAAGCTTACACAAGAACATTCACAGCAGCATTATTTAGAATAGCAAAACCCAGAAAAACTCATAAGTTCACCTACAGTAGAATAGATAAATAAGCCCCATGAAACCGTATTGTGCAAAGTAGTCACAAAAATAAACAAGAATTAAAAAAACTACAACAGTGCTGAATGAAAAGAATCAGACAAAATTGGACATGTTATTTGAATCTAGAACCATTTTTTTTATGTTGGAAGTCAGAGTAAGGTTACCCCTGTGGAGTGGGGAAGGGTAGTGACTGGAAAAGAAGTTGCTGGAGGAGTTTCTTGGGTGCTGAGTCCCGTGAATGGTGTTTAACCCTATAGATATCCATTTTCAACTGGTTATTTTCTTATATTTTGAAGCATATCCACTTTCACATACTTAGATATAGTTCAACCATTTTTACCTGCTGTATGATATTCCATTATATGATTATTCTATGGCATACATATCTATTGTCCATTAATGGAAATTTATGATTTACCAGTACAATCTTTTTGTGCTCTAAAATAGCCACCAGAATGGCTTTTCTGCACATAAATCACACCAGTCACTACTTAAGCACTTTATCATTTATAAAAATGTAAGCCACACTCTCTGCTTGCCATGTAAATCCTTTCAGGGTTTGGCCTTTGCCCAATCTTATTTCCTGCCTATCCTGCTCACCTCCTATGCTCCCTGCATGTTGGCCATGACACACTACTGCAGATTCCTAAAGGCACCATGCTCTTGCTTAGCCCTTACCTTTGAGTTCAATGCCTTTTATTTCTTAGAAAGTCCTCCTCCCTTTTCCTTTCTTCCTTCCTTCCTTCCTTCCTTCCTCCCTCCCTCCCTCCCTCCCTCCCTTCCTCCCTCCCTTCTTTCCTTCCTTCCTTCCTTCCTTCCTTCCTTCCTTCCTTCCTTCCTTCCTTCCTTTCCCCTCTAGACTGGAAGCTTCCTCTATCCTGTCTGGACAGAAATAAATTCTTCCTCTTCTCTGCTCCCATAAGACATTGTGCATAACTCTATTAAAATGCTTCCTCAATGCATTGCCATTTTTTTTTTTTTTCAGGTATGTCCCCCCAGCTGTTCTATATACTCCTGGGAAGGAAGAATTATATTCTACTTATCTTTGTATCCCTGGCACCTGGTGCACTGGAACAGAGTAAGAATTTAGTAAATGTTGATTGAAAGAATGAACTGATGGATGGAACTTATTCCATGGCAATTGAGAACAACTGAATATTTGTGATAAAGAGAGATGAAGAAAATCTGGTGTCTGTGCTTGAAATTGCTTAATATGGAGCCTAGAGGCAGGAAATCAAGTTAAGAAAGGTATTGTAATGTTCTAACTATGGTTTCTAACTAGGGTTTCATTATGGGTTGTTGTTTTAATCGTATGTTTAAATCGCATTGTTTTTTAAATTGTATCAAGAGATATGATTTAAATGGTGGTACGTCTTAACATGTGTAACGCTAACCAAGCTATCACAGGTTCTAATATACTTAGGCAGGAGGCTGATTGCAATTATGTTCACTATAATTTCCTCTCACATGGTACCGTGGTTTGCCCCTAAGACCCATCTTCATCTCCACCGTGGGACACGTGTCATTTATAGTTTCCTGAACCTTCAAAGAGCTATTCCATGGAACAGACTGCGAGCTTCTAAGAAGGGCCTTAAGGCACTCATTCCGGGACTGCTGTGTGCTAATAAGTGTTCCTTGAGATGACATGGAAGCTATGTATTAGATGAATTGTGCACGTATTCGTAAAGAGATCATTAATGAAGTCTTCCTGAAAGGAAGTGTCCACATGTACAATATCCACTGGGCAGCAGCTCAGAAATCTTGTTGGTCATGCTGCTCATTTTGAGGAACAGGCAGTGACAGATGACTGCAGACTGCAGAGCTGACAGGCTAACAGAGTTTTAATAATAATGCGGGCACTTACGGAGAGTGCTTGGGTAAGTCTTTCATGTATATTATTTCATTTAATCTTGACCACCAATCTGTGAATCTCTATTCTTACAAAGTAAGAAACTGAGTCTTAGATGGGTTGAATGACTTGCTTTGGCTCACACAATCCATGGGATGCAACTGGATTTGTCACCCGGTTTTTCTGATTCCAACACCTTTGCTTTACGCTGCTATTATGACATTATGTTGGCAGCTGTTTCCACCACAAGAGTCTGCCTCAGGTATAGGACCAAATCCGGGCTAATGTTTTTCATCTTATCCATTGCTCAATTAAGAAAATTACTGAAGCATGCTTCAGATGCCCAGGCTTCATTTCCTCCTTTCTAACCGTATGCTGGCTTTCCCATTACTCAAGCCAAGAGTTTCTGGATGTTTCTTCCATTTGCGTCTCTCCTCTCAGTGTAGTCAGGGGATGGCTTCATAAGCAAAGCTCAGCTCAGTCAATCTCTCTCCTGGGAATCTGAATTACCACAGGGCCTCAGACTCCAAATAAACCACTGAAGTTAATTCATTCTAGGCCCCAGCAGGCAAGATTACTGAACAAGTCTTACTAAAGACACCCATGGAGCTGCCTGGCCTATGCTTCCCAGCTCTGGTTCTTCATTCTTCCTGTCAATCTTGTAAGACTGTATCTTCTATCTTTGCTTAAAATATCCAGATACTTGGTTGATTATCCACAATAATAAGGAGTCATCCTTATAAGGAGTCCAACCAGTACAGAGAATGGAATAAGGCAGACTCCAGAACTCCAATGGAGCCCCTTCAGAGAACAGTCCACCACGTGTCAGGGGCTACAAAGATGACCAAGTCTCATCTCTAGCTAGAAGAAGGGCCCAGTCTGGCAAGAGAGACCAGACAAGTAAATGATTATGATAAACAGGTGCTATAATAGTTCTGTATCAGGTTGTATGGGAAGAGCCTCAGCATTCCTGCCGTCATGGTCTTCTATCTTTGTAGCACGTCAAAGTATGCTACCTGGGATGGGCATACTGCTCACTGTATTCACAGCTGGTCCTGTTTTTAGAATACATAATGTTGGGGGCATTTCTTTGACATGAACCAGTCCCCCATTCTAAGTCTTTTCTGTCTTTACTGGCACCTTCTTTCAATTCCCTCTGACACCTGTTTGGGACACAGCTGTGTGAGGATGTGCTGCTTGAAATCATGGCAGCTTGGCTGTGAGTCTGAAGAAAGAGTCCAGAGAATATCAGAGACACCAACCCAAGGTCCTGACTTGATAGATCCCCTGAATGAACCAACCAAAGATTCACCACTTTCTAGAATTCGTATGTGAAACAACTGTCTCTATTATTTAAACTTGAATTGTGGATCTGTAATTTACTAACGGCGTAACCTTGAGCAAATCAGTCAAACTCTTGGTACCTATTTCTTTATCCAAAAAATGTCAATAGTAACAATACTTCACAAGGTGGTTGTGACCATTAAATAGTATGTAAACACAGTATATTTCTTGAACCACAGTTAAATAATCAATAAATATTAGTTTAATATTATTTATATTATCAGTTGGGTATTTTGCTGCTTCTACGCATAAATTATTCCTAACTGATACAGATATTTACTTAAAGATGTAAATGATTGATGGTGGCCCCCAACATTACTTTGCAAGCTTATAAGATACCTTTCTGTATAGAAGTCAGTGAGTATTTATTGAGCCCTTTTTAAGGGCTAGATTCTGTTCAAGACACCTAAGGAATGCATATGTGGAACTGGGATTTATAGACTCCCTATATCAATGGGAGGGACGTATGGGAGGGGCAGAGGAATGCTCCTGCTAGATCTTGATATCACAAGATATACGCAGTTTCCTTTGGACATATAGGGTGGTGTATGCTTTGCCCTATATTTGGCTATGAGGAGGTAATGACAACACTGTCTCCATTCACGCATCGCAACCACTCCACTTAAACCTCTAAGTAAAGATGATACCTCTACAGCATATTTTGTATATTGCCTTTTTCTATCTGAAGTTTTACTGTGATCTTGGGACTTTCTACCGTGGCATCACCATGCCCCCCACAGGCTCCACTCTTGGCCTCTTCAATAATGCCTTCTTTCTTTCCAGCATACGTAACAAAACATTATACATCAATATCCAGTCATCTCAAAGAGCTTTGTTCTCTGCCCTCAGGCTGTTCAATTTTAACCACAGCATATGGCCTTGGATCCCCTGCTAGAAGTTGGACAAGGAGATACCGGCCTTCGAGTCAATCTGCTTTGGGTTCAGCTGCTTTAACAGAGGAGTAATCTAACACCCTGGGCCAAATTTGTGTCCTTATCCTGTTTTGGCATCATCGGACTTAAATGTTTACAGGCTGAGATAAAGCAATGGAAATGACAGAATATCTTAGCAGCTGTTGGTGCTAGATTAGATTTCTCCCAACTTCTGATGACTTGTCAATAAGTCTTTCATGGGAGTCCTGTTAATTTTCTTCCACTCAATCCCATGTCTTTACAGCCACCAAAACAGCTCTCCCTTATTTTTTTCTTTCCTTATTTCCTTTATTTGAAGAATCGTTTTTCCCCTGGCCATTTGCTTTCTTCTAAATAGCGAAATTTTCTTCGGCAGCTACAAGAATAAATCTACTGGCTCTTGTTTACTCCCCTTTCCTCCTGCAGGGGTCACTTCACGGGGCCGAGCAGGAGGTGTTCCTCTAAGTACAACGGAGTGCAATGTGGGGCTGCTCACCTCTAATTGTCCCATAACTAGCCCAGGGCTGTGGCTTCCCTTACATGCACCTGGAGTGGGTAGGGCTGCTGCATTTCACCGCAAAGGAGGACAGAGGTGACTCTCACAGGGCATGGGCTCCTTTCACTCGAGCCCTCCTCCCTCACCTTTTCCTGATGGCCCTCATTCTTCCCTGCTGGCCATGCTGAAGGCTAAACTGCAGCAGATTAATGACTGGTAGGAAGATTCCTGTCCATTCTACAGATTCCAAAGATAAATTATGAGGCTGTAGGCTAATTACCTGACAATCCAGAAAAGCAGGATTCCAGGCAAATAATGATATTTTTCAGTAAAATGACCCAACTCATACCCTGGAGCCCTCAGTTTCCAGGAAGTGAGAAAACGGTTAACACCAAACTGGAAAATGACCTCTGAATCTGTTTTCTCCGAGTATTGGTTCTGTCTTGTTTTGTGTGAAGGTGCAAAGTTGGGGAAAAGGTGGAATTTGCCCTGTGTCTGTCTTGTTTGCGCTGCAAGCCCTGATCCAGAGGACAGCCCCTGGGCTGGGGGAGCTGGGAGCTGGCCTGCAGGCCTGGGGCCTCGGTGCTTAGAATGGTCTAACAGGGTGGTGGGAAATCATGTGGGGAGGAGACAATGGAAACCTGGGTAGCTGCAGGGCCTTCCAGAGGACTGAAGATGCTCTGCTGCTGGGTCCTGCTCTGCATTCTTCCCTAAAGCTAAATAAATGCAATAGTGGATTAAAGCCAATCGTGTTTGCACCGTTGGCTATCAACTTGAACTTGTGTCTCCACCACTGTGGAGAGTGAAGAAACAATTCAGCTATGAAGTACTCTACATGTAAGAAATTGTCTGTATTAAAAAAGCAATGGAACCTCATTAACATAAGAACATCCTGGTTATAGCTATATTCAGGGTCTATTGTCATTCTGGGTTTTCACCCTTTACCCTGGCCCCACTGCCATTGTCTCCGCACGTGAGGGGAGGCTCTCTGTCAGTCTTCTGCAAAAGCCAGCTACTCAGGGCTCCCTAGGAATCTGACAGGTCCTGTGTCGTTCCTCAGGGGCCAAAACTCATATACGGGGCTTTCTCTCCTGCCCTGATCATTCTGTCTGGATCCCAGTTTCCTGACCTTCAAAATGAAGAAAGGAAAAATGATAAAGAAAATAACACAGAACTAGACCTAAATTATCTCATCACTTGCTTTGATCAAATTTGATTCACAGAATTCTTTCAACGTTTCTAAACTCTAATTTGACATTTGTAGAGAGTAGGTGCCCCCCAGGCAGTGACCCTGTATTTTGTTATTCATTCAGTTTGTATGAATCGAACACCTAAATCAGCTGGTACTAAAATAGTGGTTGAGGCAGAGGGGAGGCAAGGAAAGTGTTGCTTTTGAGGTCTTTTTTTGTCCTTGACAGTGTTAGGAGCGAGCTTCTGTTGTTACCATGCCAGTAGTCTTTGGAGAGTCAGTAAGACACTTGTCTATGGCTGGGGGCTCTTTTTTCCCCCAAGATTATCAATATAATGAAAAAAAGTCAAGCGGAAATGATTCTAGATAATGGCTGAGCTGGAAATATTGGTCCCAGTTAAACAACATCAGAAAGGCTCCATTTCCCCTTTGTCAATAGCAAGCTAAGTAGCTGACCAAATAGCATTTATACCTAATAAAGAAAGAGAACAAAAGAAGGAAGCACCCACCAGTTATTTCACCTGCTCTGAGACTTGCTTGCCATCTATCACTTTTACTAGATGCCCACATAGATCAGAACTGTTCGTGCCTTTCAAACTTTTTTGACTACAATCAACTAAAAAAGATTTATTTTATATCTTGACTCAGTATGTTATATTTTCCATTTTATTTTTGAATGCAGGCTGTGACCCACTAAATTGATTTCATGACCCCACAAATAGGTTGTAGCCTACAGTTTAGAAGTCACTGAACCAGACCATGCGAGAACCTTTTAGAAATTGTGTTAAATTTTATTATAATCCACACCCAGGATTAGTTTAGATGACTTAGCTGATTGGCCTCCAGGGAAAACTCAAGACTCCTACCCTCTCATTCTTACCCACTCCTCTTCCAAGAAGGAGGATCATTCTCTGGGTTGATCTAATTCCAGGACAAGGCATTAGGACTCAGTCTAGTGAATAGAACGTTCTAAGGGATAGAGTGGTTGAACCCAAAAGAGAAGAGGCACTTTCCCTGGGAAGGTCTGAGACAGGCAACAGGATACCTCCTCCTTCACTCTTGGGATCTAACTCTCTCAGTTTCTTTCCCTCTGTTCTTCTCTCTGCTGGGGGATATTGTGGGTGGTTCTTCCCAAAATTTTGGAGTGGCAAATCCAATGGAATCAAGCAAAATAGTACTTTCAGCCCACTTGAGCCTTAGACATCAGCAGGGCCAGAGTAAGTATTGTTTCTTAATGTAGTGATGAAATACCTAAGAATTCTTAATAATGCTATAAACTACTGTTCTCGAACTAGCAAAATTCCAGCAATTAAAGAGGACTTAAGTTCTGAGTTTTTTAGCCTCCATCCTACCCCATCCTCAAGAGCTTGAGGGTTGCAGAGACAGCATTATTGGTAGGTAGGTGTGTCAACCCGGGAAATCATTTTTAATTATCGTCTGTGTCATTTTTAGTGAAGAAAGTGGTTGTTCTTAAGTAGGAGACAAAGACAAGCCAAAAAGAATCTTTTTTTTTTACCTCCTCAAATCTAACATCTGTAGATTCTTGATTTACGTGGTCTACTACCTAAAACTTAAAGATTTATAAGTAAGCCTGTCAGGTCTGAACTTGTCTCTACGAACATATCTAAATATGAGACAGCTATCCAGGATAAAATACTTTTCAATCTGACCCCATTCCATGGTATACATGGTTGAATAATCCCCTTTGGTTCTGTTGAAATAAATTTCAAGACCCAAGATAGAGCCAGCCCTGCCCAGCGTGCCACATCAGCAAACCAACCCTGAGAGAACTTTCATGTCTCTGTAAATGTTCTGCTTGACCAATAACACAGTAGATCCAGTCAGTCAATCCCCAGACGCCAAGGTGATTCTGAGCTCCATACGAGCTCCATACGTAACTTCTTTATTCCCTCATCATTTTCTGTTTTTCTCTTCCTTGCTCCTTACTCTTTGTCCTATAAATGCTTTCTGTCTTCCACCCCATTTTGCTCTTCTCTGGAGCTTTCGGAATGGAGACTGCCCACTTCATGAAGTGTTAAGTAAAGTGTTTCGTGTCACCTAAATGTTTTCTTTAAATCATTTTTAATAGTTCTGACTCATCCTCGGGGAAAAAAAGCAAGCTCCATGAAGAGAGGAAGCATGTCTGTGTTCTTCGTCACTGAATGGTCAACTCGCCACACAGCGCCTCGCTTAGAAACTACCCCCACGAAGTATTTATTGAAATGAATAAAAACAGGATAAATAAAATGTGGCTAAACGATGCTGAGAAGGAAGGAGATGAGAGGAGTTGGCTTTATCAAAGTGAGACAATATGCTGGAGATCCAGGAGCCCTGAGGATTTGCTGGACCAGAACCCAAACGCTGTTTCAGAGCTGACACTTCCGCCTGCTGCCGCCACCTGGGTGGAGCTTAGCAACATGGAACCAGACCATGAACTGGGTATCCTGCCAGCCTCCGCCGACTGCACAGTCCTCTAAATAACTGCAATAATTGCAAACATTTATCGAACTTTAATGACGTATCGAGCCCAGCTCCAAACACAGAATTAGACTCAGTGTCTCCCCCATAAAACAAATCCCAAGAGCTACCAAAAACCATCAAATAATGACTTTCAGCTCAATATCTCGAGACAAATATGTATATGACCACAAAGGTTAAGAGCTCTGCTCCCAATTACTTGAGAGTGCCAGTCTTCTTCATTTTTAATCATCTGTTTTATTGCTACTATGTTGTCACAGTCATCACCATGGTGCCTAGCACATTTTTTATACAGTTAATGCAGATCTTTATCAAGTGTGAGAAGTGTGCTCATTTCCCCTCTTAATGCCAGGTTCCCTTCATGAATCGTCTCTGACGGCTGCAATAGGATGAATGTTGTGTGGGATTAATGAGAAGCCACTAGCCCCTCTGAAGTCCTTTCATTTATGGGCCCACTTGAACATTAATATGATCAAAGGATTTCAAAGAGGCCAGGACCACTATTCACACTAAAGCAAGAAACCCATCCAAGAAAGAATGGCTTTTAAAAACAAATGTAAAAGCCAGTTCTCAAAATTTAAACGGAATGGAGAATCTTTAAACAGCTTCACATGCAACTCTGTGTTTGTTAACCAAAGGATAAAGATAAAAAGATTAAAGGAGAGATTTGTTCATCCAGACTCCCTAGTTTTCTCCCCCCGGTCCCCCACCAGCACAAAGACCATTTTTGCTGGCGGTACTTTGACATGGAGCTCCATGTCACACTCAAAACACAGCATGATGATTTCAAATTGATAAATCATATGCATGTATTGGTATCCGAATGTATTAAATCATGAAAGCAAGGTGATATTTCAATGCAAGCACATGAGTGGGCTTAAGCATAAAACTTCCAGCAATCAGTACTACACACAAAAGGGAAATGTCAGGGACAGAAATTTTTGCCCTTCAAATAAATAAAAGAACTTCAGTGAAATAAGCCATGTCTCATTTCTAACTTGACTTCTGGCTGCCTAAAGGCTGCTGTGCATCTTCTGGGTTTTTGTGCATGCCTTTTGGAGAGAAGCCTACTTTGTTTAACGGGGTGAGGTGACTCTGGATGGAGTCCAAGATATTATTTGGTGGGTGAAGCATTGTTGGCTGAAGGCGAAGGAAGCTGTGAGTTTTTAAGTCTGCAAGCAGTTTTTCTACTTTTCTAGAGAGGAAGTCTTAAATTCTTTGGGTACAAACTTCTCTTATGATTTAAGAAAATCTTTCCAATGAACTTTTTATTCATACAAAGATAAAGCAAGATCTTATTCTGGAATGGAGATGACAGACTCGGTGCTGCTAAAGAGCTCGAGCTGGTTGTTGTGATCAGTATCTTTAAAGGAAGCAGCCTAGTTTAGTGGTTTACGCTAAGATCGTGGAGTTATACCCAGGTTCAAATCCGAGCTTCCTCCACTTACTAGCTATGTGACTTCATCACAATTTACCAACCTCTTTGTGCCTCAGTTTTCTCATCTGTAAAACTGGAAAGCAGTCCTCCTCACAGGGCAGCAACACACAGGACCATTGGGAGCCCAGGCTGTAGTGCTTCTGGCAACACGATCCCCTGCAACCTATTGCACAGTATGACTCTGGCAATGGTCCTAGTTGCCAGGCCTCCATACATTCCTGTCCTTGCCCAAAACCTGGATCTTTAGAAATCCTATCATTTCTGAGCTGTACCCAATGTCCTTCAAAGAAATTTCCTTATTAGGGGTGCCTGGCTGGCTCAGCTGGTAGATCATCCAACAATTGATCTCAGGGTCATGAGTTCAAGCCCCATGTTGGGTGTAGAGATTACTTTAAAAACAACAACAACAAATAAAAGTCTCTGGGTGGCTCAGTTGGTTAAGCGTCAAGACTCTTGATCTCAGCTCAGGTCTTGACCTCAGGGTCGTGAGTTCATGCCCTGCATTCGGCATGGAGCCTAATTAAAAAATAAAATTAAATAAAAGCCTTTATCTACTTAAGTTAACACAAGCTGGTTTTTGTTGTCTATAGCCAGGAATCTTAACCACTACAATCAGGCCACCTGGATTATACTTGAAACATGAAAACAACTTAAGGTGGCTCTTCCTCAAAAAAAAGAAAAATAAAACACTAATAATAGAATACTTTGAAAAGAACAATTTAAATTTGGTTCAAAAACACAGTCTTACAGAAACAACTAGAGAATTATCCCCCTAGTTGAATTGCCAGGTCCTAAATATTTCTCTGGGTTCAACAGTTTTCACCGGACATTACCTGCCCTTAGCAGGGTCATTCTGATGACATCTCTAATTGGAGTAACATACGCTCAGAGAAGTGTTGTGCAGTTCATCAAGTCAATCATTATGTACAAATCCCTGTTAGCTTAGATGGCTGGCTGACTAGCCACACCCCCATCCAAAGGATGTCCCGTGAACCCTAGAATCTCTGCCCCCAGTATCCCTCCCAGCCATCCAGTTCAACACCTGAGGGGTTGCCCTATAGTTACTGGTCTAGGCCAAACATTTTGCTGCAGTGAAATGAAAAATAAAAAAGTGATATTCTCATAAAGCTGAATTTATTCTGTTTAAAGAATTGGCCTTTGTTAAAATAATTGTCCTCTACTACTCTTTATGCCAAAAATGTCCAATTCTTTGTGAAATAATAATGAATGAAAATCATAATTTGAAGAGGATTTTAATCTCATTATTTGGCAAGGTAAAAAGTTGAAACCATTTTTTTCATTTGTTTAAGAAATTGAGAAAACTTGGAGCCTCCGATTGAAGGAACAACCCGACCCCTCCCAGGGTACTCTATTCATTGTCATTATTCACACTCTACTGGTCTCTCTGGTAACCAGCACACCTGAAGAGTAGGACTTACATTAAATGGAGCAATTGCACTAGACTAAGGATGCTAGTTAGAGACCCTCGCCATAGAGCAACAGAGACCTCAAAAGGAGAGGAGAGACATGTTCACAATGACCAGAAATGGACTCCTATTCTCCTTCCAAGGAACAGTCACAGAGCACTTTGTATCCAATAGTGCTCTATACGGGGATTTTTATGTGTGTGATTTTTTTTTTTTTGGTGATTCTTTTTTTATTTGTGATTATTTTTTTTTTAAATTTCTTTCCATTGGCTGACTCGCCCAAGGAAGAAGCATTCAGTTCAAATCTCTTTTAGCTCTATCTCCAATGCACTGAAGAGGCTACATGTTATGAAAATAAACTTCTTTCTTTTTTTTTTTTTAAGATTTTATTTATTTATTTGACAGAGAGAGAGATCACAAGTAGGCACAGCAGCAGGCAGAGAGTGGGAAGCAGGCTCCCCGCTGAGCAGGGAGCCGGATGCCGGGTTCGATCCCAGGACCTTGAGATCATGACCTGAGCCGAAGGCAGAGGCTTGAACCCACTGAGCCACCCAGGCGCCCCAATAAACTTCTTTCATCAAGATTTTTTCCTTCCTGGCATAGGCCAACCAGATCCTGCTACTTTCCCATTATCCCAAGTGCCTATGAGATATTTAAGACCTTGTTCTTGTCCTCATGAATATAAGCACTTGTGTAGAAATTTCCTTTTGCCTAATTTTTGCATTTATTCATTTGACATTGAGCACCTACCATGTGCCATGCACTGTGGTGAAGGAGGCATATAGGACACAAAGTCTCTACTCGCCAGAGGCTTATAACTACTCTAGGGGGTAATTTGATCTTCTTCAACTGGTACCTTTAGAAACACACTATTGTAGAAACAGTTTTAATAATGAAACCCATGTAAATATTTATCACTCATCACTTCTTCAGAAAAATTCAAAATCGATTCAAGAGACATCCTAAATACACTGGCTAAAGTTGGAAGACCCCAGGGAAGCTTTGTAGGAAGGGTGAGTGGAAATACTATTTCCTCACACTGAGTGTGAGGCTCAGGATACTGCCTTTCTCCAACTTGAGGTAAAACCACAGGAGATACCTGAGGAGAGAGCTGGCAGAAAAAGTAAAGATATAATTGAATCATTATGATTTGTTATAATCATCAGGGGAACAGAAAGGGGAGACAGGAGTAAGGGTCAGGGAGAGGACTGAAATATCTACAAAAGATAGCTGCTCTTCTGTAAACCCCACATTTGAGCCAGGGAGAAAGCAGACAGACTCTGTCATGCCCCAGAGGGTAGAAGTAGGACAAAGAGGACCAACTCTGGTGTTTCATTTGAACAATTACCAAAAGACAGTGCTTTCAGAGGAACTGCCTTCAAAAGTGATGAGCCTCCCATGACTGGGATTGGTAAACTGAAGCTAGATAAAGCCTGGCAGCCATATTTCTAAAGAGACTTCCACTCTGGATGAGAAGGTAAATAGCGCAATCTGTTCTTTCAGTGGTAGAAATACTAGCAAAAGTGCCTAAAGAGTTACACCAACTAATTTTACATATAAAATAACCTCTCCCAATACGGAGTTTTTATAGTTTGAATAAAGAGCTAGCTTTTTATAAATCATCACAAACCAGTGACTCCCTCCAAGGGCTCTGCCATTAGAACGTTTTTACCCAAAGGGAGCACAGACCCGGGAAGTCATTCATTATTATGTCATCTCTTTTATGAAACAAATATTCTTTAGTATTCCTTTCATCACAAGAGACCTCCTTAGAACTAACACTTTAGTTATGAGCATGGCAACGAGAGCCAGCCAGGGACCTGACTAAGAAATTTTATTTTGTCACCATTTGCTCTATTCATTATTCTTCTCTTCATATTTAAACTCTTCACCAAATTAGAAGACATTCTGTAACAGAGTTAGTTACTACGTGGTTGCATCTGACAGTTACAGTGAGTAAAAACAGAAGATTTTCAAAGGCCTACTATGTCCCAAACAGCACAGCATGGCTTAAGTGATAATTAAAAGAAAAGTAAAGGCAACATAGAGTCTCTACATTGCAGAATGAGGTGTGATATGCCAGTATATAAGATACATAAAATGGATCAAACAAAACATTCAATCCCCTCATTATTTTGTGTGGCTTCCCATTTTACAAATACTCTGACTCTATTGTCTCATAACACTCTCAGAACAAAGCTACGAGTTGTCAAAGAAAGTATTGTTATCCCTGTTTTAAGTGAGACTTTGAGAGGCTGGTGAGCCCAAGATCGCACAACTACTAACACTTTGAACCCGGAGTCTGCGACCCTTCCTGATGACCTTCAGTAAGGAGCCAGATCTGCATTTTAAAAACATACAAGGATGTGTACATCTGAACAATTATTAAATCCCCTTCCCAGTGGTCACAGCTGGATACTCAGACAGAGACAACTACTTGTGCTGAATGAATAAAATTACATATGTATTAGGCAATAGCTCTTCCAAATCTATAGGAATGTCTTGGCATTTTTTCAGAGGTTGCAAATCTCTGTATACAAGAGGGAATAACCATATTTTAGTTGAGCAACCTGGGGCTAAATACAACACCGTTCAATGTAGTTTTATAATTGGTAAGAAACTAAATGTAGGAGTTACTGTGTTATTTTCCTGTTCTGTTTCTTTTCAACCACAGACTAAAAAACACAAAATTGAATAAATATTGCAGCTGTTTTATTACCTTCCTCTCCACCTAGATTTTTCTACTAACTTCTGAGTTCAACATGTACAAAATGCAAATCATCTTCCCTCGGAATCTACGAGTCTTCCATATTTTTTGTGAATAGACCCTTCCAAATTCTTGATGCTTTCTTCCCTACAATTCCCTCTCCCCATTCCCATGCTTTCTTGCCTCAAGCCACCCATTCTAATGTGTTAAATATATTTTAGATATGTGTCTATCCTTGAAAGATGTTTTCATTCATGTATTCAACAAAATGTCATTAAGCATCCCTTTTATCTGCCAGGTACCATTCGATAAGCTTGTATAGCTGTTAGCTTTTGCTGCATAACAAACCACCCCAAAAGGTGGCTTAAAAAATGACCATACGTCTAGCTCATAATTATGTAAATCAGCATTTTAAGCTGGGCTCAGCTAAGCAGTTCTCTCCTAATCGTAGATAATTTCTGCTGGGCTCTCCCATGCTCTTCCAGGTCATCTGAGAGCTGGCTCTATCAAATCACTGCAGCCTCAGCAGCTCCCTGGTCATCTCTAATCATCCAGGAGGCTAACCTGGGCTTCTTCATGTAGCCATCTCAGGGTCCAAAGAGCAGCAAGACAGAATAAGCCCTAAAGCACAAATATTTGCAAATCTCTAACTGAATCACATTTCTTATTTTCCCAGCAGCCAGAGCAAGTCACATGGTCAAGTCCAGAATCAGTGTGAAAGGGGACCACCCAAGCACATGGGTATATATATTCATTTGGCCTCTATGACTGCAAAACATCTATTATACCGGAGATTCAAAAATGAACAGAAATTCTTTCAAAAATGAGATTCAAAAATGAACAAACAGATGATGCCCCTGCCCTCCTGAACCTTCTTTTCTCACATCCTCCATCGGCACTTTGTATTTATTAATTTCCTAAGGGTGGCCAAGTAGAGATGTATAAGCCAATATTCCTTTGTGGTTTTAATGTATCTGATAAGTGATAAGGACAAATATTTCTTTATACATTTAATTAGCCATTCATATTTTCCCTTCTACAAATTGCCTATTTGTGTGTCTTCCCTATTTTCTATTGAATTTCCTGTGTTTTTCTTACCGATTCTAGGAACCCACTGTATATTACGTAACAAACTCATATATTCATAGATGAAGGAAGCTGCATAATGGTCAACAGTTTCCATAGCTTGCTCAAACAGGATTCTCACTATTGTATATTATTTTACTGTGAATGTATCATATATAAAGACATATGTATAAAGCATATATGTAGCATTTAAAGAATAGTTATAAAGACCCTTGTACCACTGCCCCAGTGAACTCACCATTTATCATTCTTCTCTGATTTGAGATGCTGCTTTTAGCATATACAATTATCATTGTATACTTGAATCTATTTCTGAATTTTTATTTTGTTTATTTTCCACTTTTGAGTGCTTTTATCAAGAATAACTGTTGAATTTTGTCAAATGCCTTTCAGCATAGCCGACAATGGTCATATGATTTTCTTCTCATATTGAACCACATTTTGTATTCCTGGAATAGATTCCATTTAATCTTGTTGTCTCATTATTTTAATGTGCTGGGGGAACTCTCCTTGCTGACATTTAACTTGCGGTTTTACCTCAGTACTGGTAAATGAAATTGATTCAAAGTTTTTGTTTTCTGCATTATTTGCCAGAATTCATTATACTTGTTATAGAGTGCTATGCCTATTTGTGTACGAGCTGGAGCAGTTTAAGTAGTTTTGGAATTATTTACATTTTAAAGATGAGGTAGACTTTGGATGTTTTTCCAAAGAAGAGCTCCACTATTCTATATCCTTCATGAAAATCAGTCTGTTTAGAGTATCAGTTTTTTTCCGGACTTATGATAAATAAATTACATTTTCCTAGAAATTTGTCATTTTTATCATACTTTCCAATTTGTTTGCAAAGACTTGACCAAAGTTGTCCCTTGCCTTTTAATTTCCTTTGTTTTCCTGGTTATTTGCCCTTTAACCATTTCTCATTGTTCATATTTGCACGTTGATCATAGTTGCACCTTTTTTCTTGGCTCGGTTAGCCTTCTGTTTACCTAATTTATTGTTGATTTCAAAAAATAATCTTTTGCCTTTATTTATTAGTTCTACCATTTTTCTATTTTCTAACTTATTGATTTATTTTTATATCTCTATTAATTTTTCTGTGCGCTATCTTTTCATTTATTTTGTTGTCCTTTTCAAACTTCTTGAGTTGAATGCTTAATTCTATTTTGTTTCGTCCTTTTACACAGGCCCTTAGGTTGTATCTCCCGCAAACACTGCTCAGCGGTGCCCCACAGCTGCTGTTACACAAAGGCTTCCTTCTCATTAGTTTCTGGAGGGTCTGCAATTTTGATTTATAGCTTGTCTTTGAACCAAGAGTTGTTTAGAAAAGGATATCTTATTTCCTAAGAGATAAGGCTTTCATTCTTGAAGATTTTTAAAATTAATGTCTAGCTGTTCCAGTTTAGTAAAGAATGTTTTTGCATAATTTTTACTTTTTTAGTTTATTGTGGTTATCTTTGTCATTTTTTGACACTGGTTCATGAGTATTTGAAAAGAAAGAATGTTCTATGTTTTCACGGTATAGGACTTTACACAAATGTACATACAGATATAAAACATAAGAATATTAATGTCGATATTACTATGCATATATTAATTAAGTCCACTTAATATCTTATTAAAGTTTCCTATGTTCTTACTTACTTGCTGATTTTTATTTTCAAATGTTTTTAGAATCCTTTATAGGAGTAGTTCTAGTAATTGTGCTAATGGTAGAGGCTAACTTTTTTTTAGGATTTGAAAACAACATTTATTGGTTATATCATTTCCATGTTAAGTGTAGGTTTCTTTTTTTCATTTTTCCCAGTTACCCAGCTATAACTGACATGTAACACTGTGTTAGGTTTAAGGTATACAATGTGTTGATTAGATACACTTATATCCTGCAAAATGATTACCACTATATCATTAGCTAACATCTCCAACCTGTCACATAATTACCATTTCTTTTTTGTGGCAACTTTCAAGTATATATCAGTATTATTAACTATAATCACCATGCTATATATTACATCCCTAGGATTTGTTAATCTTATAACTGGAGGTTTATACCCTTTGACAAATATCCCCCCATTTCCCTCACCACCACCCTCCCCCTCACCGGCCCCAGGTGACCATCATTCTACTCTCTGTTTCTCTTGAGTTCAGCTTTTTTAGATTCCATATATAAGTGATATCACACAGTATATGTCTTTCTGAATTATTTCACTTACCATAATGCTCTCAAGGTGCACCTAAATCATCACAAATGGCAGGATTTCTTTCTAATAGCTAAGTAATATTCCATAATGTACATATATATGATTAAATATAATATACATAATATATAAATATGATATATATGATTAAATATAAGATAATATATGTATGTGTGTATATGTGTATAGATTGTGTGTGCATATCTATTAAATAATGTTGCAATGAACATGGGAATGCAGATATCTCTGCAATATCCCATTTTCTTTTCCTTTGGATTTATACTCAAAAGTGGGGTTGATAGATCATATAGTATTTCTATTTTTAATTTTTTGAGGAACCTTCATACTGTTTTTATAGTGGCTATACCGATTTACATTCCTAACAACAGTGTACATGGGTTCCCTTTTTTCTACATCCTTGCCAACACTTAGTTCTTGGCTTTCCAATGATAGCCATTCTAATGAGTATAAGGTGGTATCTCATGGTGGTTTTGATTTTCATTTCCCTGATAATAAGTGATGTTGAGCACTTTTTCATGTACCTGTTGGCCATTTGTATGCCTTCTTTGGCAAGAATGTCTATTCAGTTCTTACTATTTTTTAATTGCATCGTTGGTTTTTTTCCTATTGAGTTGTGTGAGTTCCTTTTGTATTTTGGTTATTAGCTCCTTATCAGACACGTAGTTGCAAATATTTTCTTCCATTCTATAGGTTACCTCTTCATTTCGGTGATTGTTTCCTTTTCTGTGGAGGAGCTTTTTAGTTTGACACAGTCCCACTTATTTATATTTGCTTTTGTTGCTTGAGCTTTAGTGTCATATCCAAGAAATTGCTGGCTTTTCCTCTGTGTTTCTTTCAGGAATTTTATAGTTTCATATATTATGTGTAAGTCTTTAATCAATTTCAAATTAATTTTTTTGAGTAGTATAAGATAGGGGTCCAATTTCACTCTTCTGCTTGTGGTTAGGTGGAGGCTAACATTTATTGAATGCCTGCTATGTTTCAGATAATGTTCTAAGTTCTTTAGCCAGATTATCTCTCTATCCTGCTAGTTCTGTTCTTGTTCAAGCCCTCATCTTTCACCTAAACTACCACAGTGCACTAAATTTGTCTCCCAATCTATGTCCCACTCAAACTCCTACTCCACAAAGCACAGCATCTAAATGATCATCTCGTTGTGCTCTGAAAACTTCAAGCTATGGTTCTCAGGTTATGCTCCTTCAATTCAATTCCCCGAGGGTAGGGTCCAGGAAACTTTACTTTTAAGAAATACCTTGGAATGTCATTACACAGACCAGTTTAGAACCACTTGTCTACAGGAAAAGACATAACATCTTTTAGGTACAGCACCGTATGCCATTTTTTAAGGAAAAATATATACTTATAATTACTTATGTAATTACTGGGCAATAAGTTAATATTACTTGGGAAATATATAATACAAAATATACAGAGTGAACAATGAAAGTCCCCCTTTACCATCTCCCAACCTCATTCCTCTCCCCAGAGATGACTAATGTTTGGTGGGCACCCATTCAGTCCTCTTTTTGTTTATTTAGATCTATATAGGTCTACTTCTATACACATACTATATATATATGTATACACACACACACACACACACACACACATGCTCTCTCTCTATATATATATAGTGTATATGTATAGTATATAGTATATATACTATATGTATATGTACTATATACATTGTATATATGGTATATATACATATAGTATATATACATACATATTATACATATAGTATATGTATAATATATTTATCTATAGTATATATACTATATATAGTATATATGTATGTATATGTATAGTATATATACATATATAGTATATGTATAATGTATGTATGTGTATAATATATATAGTATATGTATAGTGTGTGTGTGTATATATATATATACATATATATACACACATATAGTGTATATGTATAATAATAGAGGTCTACTTTGTTTTATTTCATAGCTGTATGGTCTTGCATGTGTGGATCTACCATAATTTATTTACTGACTCTTCAGTTGGTAGATATTTAGATTGTTTCCAATATTTCACTCATTACAAACAGTGCTGCAGTAAATACTCTTGTGCATGTGCCCAAGTACTTATTTACAGTAGATTCATAGAAATTCAACCACTCGGCTAAAGCATATGTGCATGTATCAATTAGGAATCTTTGAGCTGCAAGTGATAGAAAACTCAAACTAGGCCAATATATGTAAGAGAGGGAAATTATAGGCTGGTTTCATTCAAACTCCAGGGGAGGAACTCGCTTTTGGAAAGACTTGATCCAATGGATCTCATTTCTTCCCATCTATCTTCTCCCTTCCCTAATATTTACTTCCTCCTAAGGATAATTCACCTCATTAATCCCAGTTAGCTGCCAATACAGGGCATCATGTTTCTTCCATCTACTTCCAGCAAGGATGGAGAAAGGGCTTTTGTCCTAAATTCTAAGCAAAAGTCTTGAGATTCTCCCTGATTTGGTTAGCTTAGGCCATATATCCACTTCTGCACCATCAATCATCGTGGCCAGAGAGATAAAACGTCCTATGGACATCTAGAAGAGGTAGTCATACATCACTCCTCTGAAGTTGTGGGTAGAGCCAGCTTACTTGGAAATGCTTTGATTTCAAACAGAAATCACCAGAGTGAATTATGTACTTGGACAGATCAATGCCAAATTGCCTTCCAAAAATTTACACTACCACCAACCATGTAAGTAAGTTGCTGTTTCTCAATATCCCCACCAAAATTTTCTGTTATTTATATTTTATTCATTTTTATCTAAATTAGTATTGATAAGCATTTTTTTCATGTGTTTATTGGCCTCTTCTATTTCTCCTATAAATTGCCTATTTATAACCTCCAACCATATTTCTATTTTTGAATGATTTGTAGAAGTTCTGTACAAAATCTACACAATAACCAGTCATCCATTAAATATGCTGCAAACAGTTTTCTCCATATGTTACTCATCTTTTAACCTTATCATGCCTTTCATTGTGCAGGGATAATTTTTAATTTTTATGAGGTTATATCTGTCAATCTTTTTCTTTTATCACTTCTGGTATTTATGTCTTATTTAAAGAGGCCTTTTCCACCTCCAATTTTATAAAAAAAAAAATTGTTTCAGTATGGTCTCTCTCCATATACACTTACAATTTCTTTTGTATTCAGCTGCTTAACTCACCTGAAATTTATTTTTATGGATGGTTAAGATAATAGAGGCTACTTTTCCTTTTTTCTGAATCAGTAACTAATTTTTCACATACTATTTATTGCATAGGTTATACATTCCCCTATGGATTTAAAATACCACTTTTATTCTAAACTAAATTTCTACAGAAGATGCATAGATCTGTACTGGTCTTCCTATTGCACCAATTTGCACTCTAGTCCATGACACTATTTTAAATCATGCCATTAACATATGTTTTTATCATTGCTTGGCAATGTCTATAGGACATGCCAGGACCTAATGCTTTAGCATGATATATAAGAATCTCTAAGATGTGAACTTCATGTATGCCTCCAGCCTCCTCATCCATCATCTAGCCTCTCATCTTTTAGAATTTAGTAAAACCAAATATAGATCATTCCAAATAGACATGATTCTGGAGCACACTTTGTCCCTATTGTTTCCTCTTGGGGGACCAGCCTCCCCTCCTTCCTTACTCAGTGACTCTTACTCATCCTTTAGAACTCAGCTCAGCCAAAATTACTTACTAACCTTTCCTGAACGCCCACTTTCCCTGTTCTCCAGTTGTGTCATCTACTTCTAGTAGACAGAAAAAACCTCTTCATACATGTGTCCTTCCTGCCAGCTTTCCCACGACAGAGCTAACATTTATTGTTCTTTAGACTTCCAGCACCTAGTACAGTCCTTGTACATAGGAAACACTAAAAAAATAATTATTGAATTGAGCTATGTTCTTTCCCTCATTTTATTATGACTTATATTCTCTAAAGTTTATATCTCCACCAGTAGAATAAATCAGTCTTTTTGGAGACTAAATTTGCAAGACAAACTGTAAGAGAAATTTATTCTTAGAAATTCATGTCAGCTCCATCCACCAAAAAGTATCTTATGGTTGAGGGAATTTTCTTTTTTCTAGTACATGCTACAGAAATAGGTTATAAACACAATCCTAGCTCAAGTATCTGATACTGAAAGCAACTATTTCATTAAATCCAAATCACAGTTGTTGTAATTCATTCTGCTTTTTGTTAAATTGCATTTTATTCTTCTTCCTACATAATTCCCTTAAAGTTGACTATGTGAAATCCACTGCCTAGAAATTTTGAGAAATTTTAAAATTCAAATCAATGATTATTTGCTGAGTTTCATATATATATATATATGCTAGAACCGTATCAGGGGCTTGTCTATTAGAAGAACCCCATGAAAATAATAAAAGCAATAATGACTTATCAGTACTAGACTAAAATGTACACGGTTTGGAGCAGTATAAAGAATTCTTACATTTCTTTTATTACTAGATCACGAAAGTAAACTGTACACGTAGTATTCTAAAAAAAACAGTTACTGATCTTGAACAAAAAGCCCATATGATATCCAGTATTCTCTTCTTGTCAAAAACACATATTTTACAAGCGTTATCACTGAAGCTTGAACCGATCTACATCGGTTCTAGGATTCAGGCATGTCTGAGGACAGGTGGGACAAACCCAGCAAAATTACCTTCATAGAAGAGAACCAGGAACCTCCTGAGAAGGAAATTCTAAGCAAAGAGGACAGAAGTCTCATTCCTCCAAGGACCAGAGGTGAAAGTAAGAGGGAAAGAGTGACTTCGAGCACATCAGAGATTCCGTAAATCACGTCACTCTGCAGCCTCGCTTCCACCTGTGCAGACCCGTTATCACCTGTGTGAATCACTCTCCATCCTGATTCATTTCTAATGGACAGTCATCTCAGAACAAGTGTCATGTTCCTTGTTATCCCTTTTACATCTCCCACGCCAAGAAGAGGCGTGGGTCATGTTCTTTGACACTGATCTTTTTTGTGTGGCCTTGAATGAGATGCTTAAACCATTCTGAACCTCAGTTTCCTCATAGGCAGTAAAAGGTTAATGATACGACTTACCTCCCAAGATTAGAAGATTAGTCCAGAGGCGTCTGGGTGGCTCAGTTGGTTAAGCAGCTGACTCTTGATCTCAGCTCAGGTCTTGATCTCAGGGTTGTGAGTTCAAGCCCCATGCTGGGCTCCACACTAAATAAATAAAAAGATTAGTCCAAAATGAATTTTAAGAGAAAAAGTAATCAAAAGATTAAAAGATTAATCAAGGATTAAAAGAGTTAATACATAAAGAGTAATTAAAACAGTTTAATACATAAAGGACCAAAAACAAAGCTTAACACATAGTAAGTTCTCAGCAAATACCAACTATTATTATTCCCTCTCTACCTCCACCCTCCTCCTCCCCCACCTTACCCCTCTTCCTTCTCTAAGTAAATGTCTCCCCCACTCTGTACTCTCTCTTTTTCTATTCTTCACTCCCATTCCTTTCTCTTTTCCTATTCTTCACTCCACACAGTAAAATGGAGGGAAGGGAAGAGGAGGAGAGCTGCCAAGGACTATTTGAGCATTTTTCATATATTATATGAATTCATATCCATATATTTCTTATATAAATTTCATAAAAGTCTTATCAACTAAGTACTATCACTAATATTTTTTTCATTTAACAGATGAAAAAATGAGGCACAAAAATGTAATTAAGTTGTTCAAAGAAAAGAAGCTTAGTAAATGGCATGTTTGGTCTGAATTTCCATGTTTAGCAAATGTAAATTTGTTGGCTATTTTTTCTCTCTCTCTTTTTTAATTGAGATATAATTGACATGTACCATTATATTGGTTTCAGGTGATTTTTTTGCTATTTTATTTTTATTGAGTATAATTGACATATAATATTATATTAGCTTTAGGTATACAGGATAATGATTCAATATTTGTCTGTATTGTGCAAGGATCACCACAATAAGTCTGGTTAACATACATCACCATATATAGTTACAAAGTTTTGTCTTGTAATGAGAACTTTAAGATCTATTCTCTTAGCAACTTTCAAATATGCACTACAGTATTATTAGCCATAGTCACCAAGCTGTACATTATATCCCCATGATTTATTTATTTTATAACTGGACGTTTACATCTTTTTGATCCCCTTAGCAATGTATTTTTAAAGTTTTTTTGTCTAGCATTTTTAGGTGTTTTATGATAAGGATGATTTTTCAGAGTGTCTTGTCATATTGCTATATAGGAATTTATGGTCAGAGTTTAAAGGCTAAATTGCAGAGGTGGGATTGATTGCTCTCTTCTTTATTAATTATTAACATTTCCCTCTCAAAGAGGCCTTTGCCAATCATGAGAAACACACTGTAATATCTCCTCTCTTAAAATAAATTCTACTGACCCCTATAGTGAATGCTATTGGCTTCTCTCCTCTATCCGTTTTTTGTTAACCAAGTTGATGGACCCATCTCCATCTGCAATGATGGCTGCTAATAACTCACAGATGCCCCGTTTCTGTTGCCTTGTCCTTGGTCAAAGAGGAGCTGCCTGGCCTAACAGGTTACATGCCTCCAACCGGGAATAGCTCACCACCCCCACCTCCCCGCCATCACTGCAGGACATGGGAGCACAGAAGTCCAGCCCTTTGCAACAAGGTAGGACCAACTTTGTGGTGCAAATCATACTCCAGCGTGAAGCAGACTCCAGCTGAAATCTCATCCTTGATTCACTCCTTCTCCTTCCCTCTCCTGCTTCCTTCACTCCTCCTGTCGGATTTGGCCAGCAAACCCTGAGAAGGCAGATGAAAAGACTACTCCAGATACCTTAGTAGGAGAAAGGAGAGGGCCTGGGGACCAGACACTCTAGTGGCGAAAGGTCCCGCGCCAAACTCTGCCTCCACCTTTATTGTGAATGTTATCAATACTACAATGGAAGAAGAAAAACAAGAAGGAATGTGAAGCTGTAATAATCAAGACAGTGGCACAGGGAATGTCGTGTGTGAATAGAACAATCGGTGCTCGTGACGGGAACGCAGACAGGGAGTGCGTGGAGTATGTGACCTCCAAAGATAAATGTTTCTCCTAAGCCAAGCATTTACTCCCTGGATGAGTACGTTGAGCTGCAATGAGGATCCGGCTGTTTTCAGCCCAGAAACTCTAAAGGAGGCCCAGTTTTCTGGACACTCCCTTGCTTTTCAACTAGTCTCATCCACGGAGGCATGTGCTTATTAAATCTTCTCTAGTCAGGCATTATGACTTCCCGCACCTGCAGCCCAAGGCATTCCCTCTATAAACCACATGCACCCTCATCTCCATCTCAAGCTCTTCTAAGAATCTCAGCCTAATACTTTCTCTAGCTACTACACTGTCTGTTACAGCAAAATTCCCGAAATAGTCATTTAAACTTGCTGCCTCAGCCTCCTTAACTTTTGTTCTCTCTTGAACCTACTTCAATAAAATGTGCATACCCACTGTTTTACCAGAATAGCTCTTGGTCACAAATGATGTCCGTATTCTTAACCCTAATGACAGTGTTTATCTTTGCTCAAACATTTTGCTCAATTAGGTATATTTGACATAATTGATGATTCCCTCCTTAGAACACTGTCTTCTTGCTTCCACAACACCACTCCCTCTGTTCTGTGTCCTCACTCCTCTTTTACCTCCTTTGCTACTTCTTCCTCCACTCTCCGATCTCTAAATCTTGGACCATTCTCAGGGCTTGGTCCTTGAACTTCTTCTACTTCTTCCTCAATATCCACTGTCTGAGTGGCATCATCTCGTGTCCAACTGACACTCCCAAATTTGTACCTCTAACCCTGACTTCCCTTCGAATCTCAAAATCATATATCTAACTGCTTATTCCACATACGCATTTGGATGTCTACGGGTATCTTCAGTTTAAGATGCCCAAAGTCAGACCTACAAATCACAACCCACACTCCAGCCCAAATATATTTCCCTCATACCTACTTCTTTCTCATGCCCCCACTTGCCCCATTTCAGTAAATGTCAATACTACCTTTCCATTTGCCATAAACCTTAAAGTTATTCTTTATTTCTCTCTTTATATTACACTTTACAGGTAGAATCTGTTGAGATATCCAATCAGATCTGTCTCCAAAGTAAACTGCAAATAACCCTTCTTCAACGTCCGCTGCTATTACCCTAGTCTACGGCACCATCCCTTTAGCTTTCATTACTGAAATAGTATCCTAACTGGTCCCTTGCCTCCACCCTTATGCCCGATGCCCTATTATCCGTAGAGTACCCAGAGTGATCTTATTGAAATTCAGAATACATCATTTCTGTACTCAAGTTCTCCCAGTAGCATAGTGTGGTGGCTGAAAGCACAGACTCTAAGCAGCTTTGGGTCAAATTCCAGACCTCTCACTGTGCTCTGGGCCTCAGATTTCTTATCTGTACAATGGTGGACAATAAAATACCTACCTCTTAGATTTGTTATGACAATTAGATGAGTTTATGTTGATAACAGAGCCTGATGTCATATGATTGTTTGAATAAAACAGTGGCCCATCTTGCTCAGAGCGAAAGTCTAAGTCCTCTCTTCTCTTACCCCTCGCTCACTCCATTCTAGCCAACTTGGCTCTTTTTGTTTTGGAAGGTAGAGCTGAACAACGAACATACCAAGCCTGCCCATACCTCTGCTGTCACACCAAATACACGCATGGCTCATTCCCTCAGTTCCTTTCAGGGTTCTCCTCAAAACCCACCTTATCAATGAAGTTTTTGCTGGACATAAATAAAATAGCCACCCTGTTCTCTGACACTCCTTCTCCATCTAGCTCTGCTTTATTTTTCTCCATATTGCTCATTACTTTCTAACATATTTTGAGTTCTCCTGTCTTTTTTATCATGCCTTCTGCCCCACTGTAGCATATGCTCTTTAATGGGAGAGATGTTTTGGTCTGTTTTATTTACAACTTTATTCCAAATAGCTCCTGCCTAGAATAGTACCTGGTATATAACAGCATTCGCTATTAACTGAATAAATGCACCAATGAATGAATAGGAAGGCAATAAGGAAGTTCTTCAAATATTTTACTGAGATATGAATAAGATGTGAATTAGGAAAGTAGCAATGGGAACTGAAGGGATGAAGTGGCATGATCAAAGAGACACAGCAAATAGGATCAACAAATGGAGTATGGGAGAAAGGAATTTGGGGAAATTATTTTGTGATGCTAGCCAAGGTGAAAGGCAGAATACGATGGTAGTGCTCAAAAGCAGAATAGAAAACACAAAAGGAGAAGTACATTTGAGGGAAAATACAATGAACCTAAGTTACAAGAAGCAGACAAGCATCTGTGGCCAGCAGGTGGTTGGAAACTCAGCTTCATTAACAAGAGAGATCAGCTCTGTAACTGGGTTGGAAAGTCACCAGGATACACCGTCATTCAAAACCCAATGATTGAACGCAGTTGCCCAAGGGAAAAGAGTGTGATCAAAAAAAGGGAAGCTGACACTTGGAGAACATCTGTATACGTGCAGATGAAAGAGAAGCTAATGGAGGAGATGGGAGGAAGGAAATATGAACAAGAAAGTTTTAAAAAGTACTGTAATATATGAAAACCTAATATAGATACAAAAAATAAAATTTCTAATGTAACATTCGGTAGCTGCTGAAATGACGTAAATTGTATCAACCAGAAACTTTTTCAATTCCATCAAAAATCACAATAGTAGAAGTGGCAGAATGCAAGATTTTCACACCTCCTGAAAAGACTGAGCAGAAGGGGCACTGTGGCAGGTCCGTCTAGAAACAGGGAGCTCTCCTGAGCTCCTCTCCTGTCTTCCAGGTCAGATCAGCCTCTCATGCATTTTCTAAGACCCTCAGAACTTCTGTACATTCAGTGCAGAATTATGCTTTTATTATCTCACTACCTTAGCCTTGGCTCTCAAGACTCTCTTCTCTAATAATGTTCTTACTGATTCTACAAGATCCCGTTTCATTAACACTTCTTTGTTCCAGAAATGTAATTATGTGGTGGTCACTACTTTTCCACAGTCTTAGCTGAATCCTTTTGTCCTCTGTGTGTGATTAGCAGCATCTTCAAGATTAAACACTTCTTTCTGCCTCCACCTTTTGGCACAAGAGATTATCCTCTTGCTTTAAGGTCTCCAACAGTAAGTCATGACGTCTAACTACTCACATATTTTGTACCTAACAAGCTATCTTAAACAGTGATGGAAATGGTGATTATTTACTCTGGGAGTCCTGTCAAGGTCACTGTAAAATCATTACCACCCTGTTAAATTGAACTAGGAGTTTCCTCTCTTTTCCACTATTGATCTTATGGGTGAATTACCCCCAAAAACTTTCCAGTGTGCTATTGGCTAATTCATTGTCAGTGCGATATATATTAAGTGGAATGGGAACAGCATACATCTTACTTGTAATATGTTTTAGATGCACAAATTTGAAATTTATAGCAATGTTCTCAAGCAGTGTAATATAGATGAAAAAATACAATTTCTAATGTAATATTCAGTGTTCATAAATATGCCAGCTTGGAAATTACAACAGGCAATGTACAGAGTAAGAAAATCAATAGACTCTGGGCACTAATACCATTTCTCAGGACAAGGGTTTATCTTGTGTGGCAATAAATGCACCTCTGTTCTAACAAGGAAAGTTGTATTATGATGAAAAAATGACAATACCATATACAATCACTATGTTTTCCTCCCCCGGGTGTCAAGTGTACAGGTGGGGCAGGTCTTTATAGCTGCTCATTCATGTGCTGTCACATTGGGGTGGGGGTTGTTGAGGTAGGATGTCAGTATAGTAATAGAAGTAGGGAAGAGTCTGGGGACCTGAAGAGAATGGAGTCATGTTCCTGCCAATGCTGTACGCTCGATTAGTAGAACATGAAGCTATTTAACATTTTAAAATTGACTTGTAGAAATTCCATATTCATGTGTTACATATTTATATATACATATACATATATATATGTGTATGATTTTTTTGGCCAGAGAATTATCTTCAGTCAGTCATTCCACATACATTTATTGAGCATCTCCATATGCTAGATACCATGACAGATTCTGGGTATTATCAGTGAACACTAGCATCACACAGCTTACAGTCTAGACAGACTGAGAAAGTTCTGTCTACATGCAAAACACAATTAGGAGAATTGAAGCAGGGGCATTTGTGTATATACTTATTTAGTCAACAAGCACTATCTGGTTCACATTTAGTGTGTATTTAAAAACAGTAGCAGTGCAAAAAAATACATACATATAGTCCTTGTCCAATAATTGGCAACATACTAAAGAAATATTCGTTCAGCAGACCCGGGGGGGAGAAAAACCCTAAGAGCAGCCTATGTATAGTGTGTAGGAGCATGCTAGAGAGATGTGGAGTAACAGCAACCTCATTTCCTACTAACTCTCCCTCTTGCTCCCTCTACTCTGTCCAGACCCCCACGCTGTTGTTCCTGCCTTTGGCACCTCCTGCCTCAGGACATTTACATCGACTATCTCCTCTGCCATGAATACTTTTATGCAGATACCTGCATGATCAGCCCTCTCATTTACTTCAAGTTTTTGCTCAAATACTTTCTCAATGAGGCCAACTTTTTCAAACTATATAATATAGCAATGCACTGGCCTCTGGTATTTCTGGTCCTCCTTACCCTACTCTACTTTCTCTTTTTCCCATAACACTTGTCACTTTTTAACACACTAGATCATTTGCTCACGTATTATGTTTACAGTGTATTGTTTGTGTCCCCCTATTAGAATATAAGCTCCACAAAGGCAAGGATCTTGTTTTTCCCCTGGTGAATGCAAAGTACCTAGAATAGTGCCTTGCACATAGTAGGAACTCAAAAAGTATTTGTTAAATGAATGATAGTGATCATACTAATATCAACTGAGTGTTGAATTTGTGTCAGATAGTATACTAAGCACTTTAACTATGTGACCTCTTTAAATCCTCATAATGCAGTATCTCTTTTTTAACCTCAGAGTATGTACTAGTCTCAGTTTTTATTTACAGTTAACCAAAAGGAACTCATTGAGCATTTATCAGAAAGTTCAAAGAATGTTTGCGAATGCTGGAGAATCTGACCCATGATAGAAACCAATGACACAAAGCATTACTGGGATTCTACCAGGGGCAAAATCTGCTGAGGACACCATCCTTGGTAGAGCCACCACAGGACCCTTTCAACCACACAGCTGGACTCCACTGCTCCTACCATCTCACCACCAAGATGCCAGTACCCTTCACTCCTCCCTATAGATCTGAATTTCCCTTGTGCCATTATTTCCTTTCAGCCCAAAGAACTTCCTTCAGCATTTTTTTAATGTATGGTTCTGCCAGGGACAAATTCTCTGTTTCAATTTATCTGAAAATGTCTTTCTCTCTCCTTCATGTTGGAAATATATTTCCACTGGATATAGAATTCTAAGTTTATAGTTGCTTTCTTTCAACCCTGTAAAGATTCATTTCCATTGCTGTCTGGTTTCTATTGTTCCTGAAGAGAAGTCGGCTATTACTGTTACTGTTATATTCTTCTGTATGTAGAATATCCTTTTCTCTCTCATTGTTTTCAGATTTTTTCTTCTGTAAATTTCATTACTGAACTTTTCTGGTATGCAGGTTAAGTGGGTTGTTTTTTCTTAAAAATTTGGGAAAATCGGGAAATTATTTCTGACCCATTTTCTCTTTCCTTTCTTTTTAAGTCCGGTTGTACATAGAATGCTTGATAATTTCCCCCAGGTCATTGAAGTTCTGTTTTCAATATTTTTTTCTGTGTGCTTAAGTTTGAATAATTGCTATTGAATTGTTTTCTGTTGGGTTTAACCAGTTGTTATTCCCATGCAGCAATTTTTTTTTAATTTCGGAGATCATATTTGTCAGTCCTAGGATTTTCATTTGACTCTTTTTTTAGAGTTTCCATATCTCTCCTGAAATTTCCCATCACTTTACCCATGTAGATTCAAGAAAAATGACAAATCTCTAGCAAGACTCATAGACAAACACACGTGCATGCACACACACACACACACACACACACACAGATGGGATGAATGGGGGAGAAGAGAGAACAAATTACCTATATGAGGAATAACAGCAGGGATTTTGCTACACCATCCCGTAGACAGTAGGAAAGTATTATGACTAATACCACGCTAATAAATTTAACAACTTAAATGAAATGTACAAATTCTTTGAGAAACACAACTTTCTAAAATCAACCAAGCACAAATACAAAATCTGAATAGGTTGATATTTATTTTAAAAATTCAAGTTGCCTAATGAATTGTTGAAGACTACATCAAAAACTAATGACGTACTATATGTTGACTAACTGAACATAATAAAAAACTAAATTGAAGTCGTCATTTAAGCCCTCCCACAAAGAAAATTCAAGGCCCATATGGCCTCAGTGGTAAATTCTATTAATCATTTAAGAGAGAAATAATACTGAACTTAAGCCCACTCTTTCAGAAAATATAAGAGGAGTGAAGACTCCCAATTCATCTTATAAGCTCAGGATGCTGATGCTAAGCCTCACAAAATTGATACAAGGAAACCAATATAGTTCAAGAACATAAGCACAAAATTCCTCAACAATACAGTTACAAATCAAATCCAGCAATATATAAAAAGTAAAATAAAGCATGACCATTACAGTTCATCTCAATAATGAAAGTTCATAGTTCATCAATCAATGCAATTCACTACATTACTAGAATTTAAAAATTATATGATCATCTCAATAAATACAGAAAAATCATTTGACAAAAATTAACACCTAGTCATATTTAATGGTATAAAAATGAATGCTTTCCCTCTAAAATAGAAAACAAAGCAAGGATATCTGTTCTCATCACTTCTATTCCTATTTATATGAATATTCACAGAGAAGTATAGCCAAAATTATCTTGAAAAAGAAGGGCTTACACTACCTGATTTCAAGACTTATTATAAATCTATAGTAATAAAGAGAATGTGGTATTGTGTATGAATAGACATATATATAGATCAATGGAATAGAACAGAGACTCTAGAAATAGACCCATACATGTAGTCAGCTGATTTACAACAAAGGTGTCAAGGTAATTTAATAAAGAAAGGATAGTATTTTCAACAAGTGTTGCTGGAACAATTGGAGATATACATATATATATATATATATATATATATATATATATATATATATATATATATGTCATACATATATAAATGAATATCGACTCTTATCTATTTTCTGCCATACACATAGATAAATTCAAAGTGGTACTGGGGTCTAAACATAAAAGATAAAACCATAAGCCTTCTAGAAGAAAATATAAAATAAAATCTTCATAATCTTGGGATTGGTAATGATTTCTAAGATAGAACACAAAAAAATATAAAGGCAAAAAATGGTAAATTACACTTCATCAAAATTAAAAACTTTTGCTCTTTTGAAAGACACTACTAAGAAAATGAAAAGGCAAGCCACAGGCTTGAAAAACACATATGATTGAAGAAAGAATGGACCCTGAATATCTAAAAGAACTCCTATATGAAAAATCCACAGTGAACATCAGACTCAATGGTGAAAAACTGAGAGACTTCCCCCTAAGATCAGGAACCAGACAAGAATGTCCACTCTTACCACTTTTGTTCAACATAGTATTGGAAGTCCCAGAAATAGCAATCAGACAAGAGAAAGGAATAAAAGCCACTGAAATTGGTTAAGAAAGAAATAAAACCTTCACTATTTGCAGATGACATGATATTATTATAGAAAACCCTGAAGACCGGCAAAAAACTACTAAAAGTGATCAATGAATTTGGTAAAGTCACAGCATACAAAATCAATGTGCAGAAATCTATTGTATTTCTCTATGCTAAAAATGAGGCAGCAGAAAGAGAAATTAAGAAAACAATCTCATTTACAATTGTACCAAAAATAATAAAATACCTAGGAATAAACTTAACTAAGGAAGTGAAAGACCTATACTGTGTAAACTATAAAATATTGATGAAAGAAACTGAAGACAATACAAACAGATGGAAAGACATTCCAAGCTCATAGATTGGAAGAACAAATATTGTTAAGATGCCCATACTATCCAAGCAAGCTACAGATTTAATGCAATCCGCATCAAAATAACAACAGAATTTTTCACAGAACTAGAACAAATAACCGTAAAATTTGTGTGGAACCACAAAAGACCCTGAAGAGCCAAAACAATCTTGAAAAAGAAAAACATGGCTAGAGCTATCACAACTCCAGATTTCGAGTTATAGTACAAAGGTATAGTAATCAAAATGGTATAGTACTGGCACAAGAATAGACACATGGATCAACTCAACAGGATGGAAAGCCAGAAACAAACCCACAGTCATAAAGCCAGTTAATTTTCAACAAAAGAGGCAAGAATACGCAATGGGAAAAAGACAGTCTCTTCCACAAATGGCATTGAGAAAACTGGACCGCTACATGCAAAAGAATGAAACTGGACCACTTTCTTACACCATACACAAAAATAAACTCAAAATGGATTAAATATCTGAATGTAAGGCCTGAAACCATAAATATCCTAGAAGAGAACACAGGCAGTAATTTCTCTGACATCAGCCATAGCGACTTATTTTTAGATATGTCTTCTGAGGCAAGAGGGGGAAAAGCAAAAATAAACTATTGGGACTACATCAAAATAAAAAGCTTCTTCACAACAAAGGAAACCATCAACAAAACTAAAAGACAGCCTACTAAATGGGAGAAGATATTTGCAAATGACATATCTCATAAAGGGTTAGTATCCAAAATATATAAAGAACTTATAGGAATTAACACCCTAAAAACAAATAATCCATTTAAAAATGGGCAGAGAACATCAATACACATTTCTCCAAAGAAGACATCCAGATGACTGACAGACACATGAAAAGATACTCAACATCACTCATCATCAGGGAAACGCAAATCAAAACTGTAATGAGATATCATCTCATACCTGTCAGAATGGCTAAAATTAAAAACACAAGAAACAACAAGCATTGGCAAGGATATGGAGAAAAAGAAACACTTGGTCACTGTTGGTAGGAATGCAAATTGGTGCAGCCACTGTGGAAAACAGTATAGAGGAGGTTCCGCGCAAAGTTAAAAATAAAACTACCAATATCACACTACTGGGTATTTACCCAAAAAATACAAAAACACTAATTCATAAGGATATATGCAGCCTTATGTTTATTGCAGCATTATTTACAGTACCCAAATTATGGAAGCAGCCCTAGTGTCCACTGATAGATGAACGGATAAAGAAGATGTGGTATATGCATACATATACATGGAATATTATTCAGCCATAAAAAAGAATGAAATCTTGCCACTTGCAACAACATGGATGAAGTTAGGGGGTACAATGCTAAGTGAAATAAGCCAGCCAGAGAAAGACAAATATGATTTTACTCATATGTGGAATTTAAGAAACAAACAAAGAAAAAAAGAGAAACAAATCAAGAAACAGATCCTTAACTATAGAGAACAAACAGAGGGGAGGTGGGTGGGGGGATGGGCGAAACAGGTGATGGGGATTAAAGAGTACACGTATCATGAGCACTGTGTGATGTCTAATGGAATTGTTGAATCACTGTATTGTACACCTGAAACTAATGTAACATTGTATGTTAACTATACTGGAATTAAAATTAATTTTTTAATTTAAAGTTAAAAAAACAAGTGCCCTATAAATCAACAATAAAAGGACAAACAACCCAATAAATTAATGCACAAAAGACTTAGTAAACATTTTACAAAAGAACCTATATAAATGCCTGATAAACACGTTAGAGGCTCACCATAAGTGGTCGTTCAGGGAAATAAATCGAAACCACTAGGGTATAGTATTTCGCACAGACTCAAATGCCTAAAACTAGGAAAACTCACAACACATGTGTTGGTGAAGACGCGCAGCTACTAAAATCCTCACACTTTGCTGGTGGGAGTATAAAATGGTATAACTCCTTTGGAAAACACTTGGATAGTTTCTTACAAACTTAAATACATGCTTACTGTGTGATCTAGCAATTCCACTTCTAGATACTCCACCTCCAAGAGAAATGAAAGTATATGTTCACCAAAAAATGAATATTCGTACATTTTTATCTGCAATAGTGTCATATTGGAAACAACTCAGGTGTCCATCAGCAGGGGAACCAATAAACAAGTAGAGCCATAACAAGGGAACACTAAAATGAAAAGGCACAAACTGGCAACACGGATAACCCCTGACTCAGTAATCCACTCGTAGGGACAGACCCAACGGTATACACCTGTTTATGTGTGCGGCAAAATACAGGGCAAGAACGTTTGTACCAACATTGCCACACACTGGAATCAACTCAAATGAACTTTAAGAACAGGAGGAATAAAAACGGTGATCAATTCATTTAATGAAAAAGTATCTGTCACACAAGCAACAGGAATGAATCCCATAGCCCGGTGTTGATGGAAAGGAGCCTCCATATGATTCCATTTATACAAAACTCAAAAATGGCAAAACTAATGTGTGGTGATGGAAGGTGGCTCCAGCGGGGAGGCAGCCCAGGGGAGGCTTCTGAGTGCCATGAATGTCCTCTACCTTGATCTGGGTAGTGATTTCACGAGTGTGTTTATTTTATTTTCTTGTAAATCGTCAAGCTGAACACTTAAGATTTTTGCACCTTATAGTATGTGGGATATGTTCAACAACAAAAGTAAAATAAGAGGAACGCCTACATGGCTCAGTAAGTTAAGCATCTACCTTCAGCTCAGGTCATAATCTCAGGGTCCTGGGATCAAGCCCCATGTCAGGCTCCCTGTTCAGCAGAGAATCTGCTTCTCCAGCTGTCCCTCCCTCTTCCTTGTGCTCTCTCTCTCTCTCTCTCTTTTTCTCTCAAGTAAATAAATAAATAAATACTCTTTTTTAAAAAAGTAAAATGGGAAAAAAAAGCAGCTGATATTTTCACTTTCCTATTTTAGCCCTGTGTAAAGCATTTTAGGGAATATTAGAAGAGCACAAGGGTCCCTATCGCTAAAGACTTGGGATATAGTTAAACAGCCAAGGCTAACACAACTACGTTAAATAAAAATTAATACAAGGTGTATTAGTTTCTTATGATTTGTTAAAACAAATTACTATAAATCTGATGGCTTTAAACAACAGAAACTTACCTTTTCACAATTCTAAAGGCCAGAATGCCAAAATCAATGTGTTTGTAAGGCCACACACACTCCCTCCAAAGGTTCTAGGGGAGGGTCCCTCCTTGCCTCTTCTAGAGCAGCTCCCGGTATTCCTTGGCTTGTGGCAACATCACTCCCATCCCTGCCACTATCTTCACGTGGCCTCCTTCCTTGTCTGTGCCTCTGCGAGCTTTCTCTTCTTTTCAGGACACCAGTCACTAGATTTAGGGCCCACCCTAATTCAGATGTCGTCTTAACTAATGACATCTGCAAACATGGATTATTTGTAAATTATAAATAAGTGCTGAATTGTTTGACTATTGGAATTCATAGAAAAATATGGTCCTTATGATCTGAAAAAGTGAGAGACAGTGTCCCTGGTCAGTGGTCCTGGAGTTCTGGATAGGGAAATAGCACGACTGGGCTCTGGCGATGGAAAGGGAGGACACAGAGGCAGGCCCAACTGACAGGGCGAGTTCTGGCTGAGACGTGGAAGAAAATGAGATTGAATAGATAGGGTGAAGCCAAGTTATGAGAGTCCTTGAGAGCCTGGCAGATGAATTTCGACTTGATCCAATAGGAAATAAGAAATGACTGTAAATTCTGGAGCCGAGCAGTGACATGGTGAAAGCAGTGTTTCAGGAAGATTATGTTGGTGACAGTACGCTGGATGGATTGGAGCCGAGAGGGACTGAAGGCTGATGTACTTTGTCTTTCTGTTCTGGATGAATCTTTGGTAGCAAGAGATATGAAGTTTAATTTTTAAAAAAGAAAATGCACTGCTAGAATTACTCTCCTAAATCTTGATAAACTTCCTAATAAGCTCATACTGAAACAGAAAAGTAGCCCAAGTAGCATTGCATTTGAAAATGCTAATTGCTCTCCAGTTTGACATTCTTATTTGGGGAAGAAAAGGCAAGAGCTTATCCCAGGTCCTTATTACTCCAAGTGTAGCATCGGAATCCCCTGGGACCGTGTCAGAAATGCAGAACCTCGGGCCCCATCCCAGACCCACAGCCTCAGAATCTGCATTTTTACTGAGATCCCCAGGAGATTCATATGCCTTTGAACTTCATATTCAAGCCTGCGATGCCCTGTCATGGTTAATTTCTGCTGACCTTCTATAGTTTGTGAAAATGTAGGTATACAACTATTGCCACTGTTATGGTAACTTGAAAAAAAAAATCATGAACCATGTGCTTCCCATGACGAGGCTGTCACATCAGGCACTCGCCAGTCCCCGAGTGGTGGGGCTCACTCACCCACTCACCCGTCTCCCGGGGAATAGCTGTTACACGGATGAAATGGAGCATCTGGCTGCCTTGTGAAATGTGTCACTTAGTACATGTAGTTGAAATTGAGACATCTGTTTGTTTCCCCACCATTTTGTGGACTCTTGCTCTGAAGTGACACTTTTTTTTCTCATTTGAAATGTAGCTTCATCCTGCAGTGGCCTCATTGCCTTGCTGTGAAAGTATGAGACAGGGGAGTACCAGATTGGTGCAGATAATGAAAATCAGCAGATAATCCACTTATCCAGAGCCCTGGCAGGACCATGCGCCTTGGGAACATGCTTCTAACCCAGCTGCACAATTTTTTTCCCTGGCACTCCATTCCCCAACTGCAAGTGTCAGTGGTTGCCCCAGGACATCAACAAAGTGAAGAGTGTTAGGTAACCGTCCCTTCTGTTCCTGTTGCTGGAAGAAACTGAGTTTGCAAGTCCACACGGAAACAGAGCTTCTCAAACTTTAACACATATATACAGCACCTGAAGAGCTTGTGAAAGCACATTCTGAATCAATAGATTGCAAATAAGAACTGAGATCCTCCATCCCTTTTTTTCTTATAGCACTTTTTTCTTATAGCACTACTGAGATGTAATTGACAAGTAAAAACTGTATATATTTAAGGTATACAACTTGATGTTTTGACATCCTACACATTAGGGGAAAAAAAAATCACAATCAAGTAATTAACATATCCATCACCTCACACAGTTGCCATTTTCTCATGTGTGTACGTGTACGTGTGTGTGTGTGTGTGTGCGTGTTTTGAGAACACTGAAGACCTACCCTCTCACAAATTACAAGTATACAATACAGTATTGTTGTCTATAGTCACATTGCTATACATCTGATCTCTGGAAATTATTCATCTTGTATAACTGAAATTTTGTACTCTTTGGCCAATACCTTCCTTTATGTCCCTGCATTTCTAAAGGCTTTCATCAGATGACACTGGTGCTGGTGATCTGAGGACCACACTTCAAGTAGCAAGGCTACTTGCTTGGCAAATTATGTCAGGCAAATAGAGAAATCAAGAGCAAAATGGAATCATGGTAGAAATATCTCTGTGGGTGGGAAGGAATAAAATCAAAGATAAGAAGAGGAATGAAATGAAAGCACAGAAGAGGTAGTTAAAAAAAGAAAGTTGATAAAAAGAAGAATTTATAAAGATAAAAATGTCAAAAGAGTTTTAAATATATCAGAACTGGGTTAGTCTAGTGACCTAAAATCTGGTTAGCGATACTTCTGCTACAGACATCCACAGCGAGCTACTCTTGAGAGGGATTTTCAAATCCCTGGGCCAGCAGGATGGTAGGGAAAAAATATTGACTCTGGCAGGCAAGATCTTCCTCACTGATCCTGGACATCTGGTCACTAAATCTTTCAGAAGGGCAGATTAGAGATGGTGAATTGAAAACCCCTCCAGCAGAGGCACCACTAGCGGATTTTTAAATGAGAATGGAAGCTAGCCAATCTCTTGCCATCCGATCTGCAAAACCACATTATGTATGCAATCTTGCAACTAGAAACAAAAGAAGAAATTTTACCAGACCCCATTTTTTAAGACCCTGAGCTTTACAAGGGCAACAAGAGTGAAATAAAGACTGATTCATTCACTCAGAGGACAACATCACTATTTCAAGCAACTTTTGGTGAGGTGATTTCCATCTGGTAACAGGGACTCTGCAACAGGCTTAACACTGAAAGCCTTGACCCTGTATCCTGAAGATGCTCACGGGATAATGACCTTCTAAACTGGACGCTGGGCAGTCAGCAGAATTTACACTTGGGTTTTTGTAATGAAGTAAGCAGCCACACAATACTTAGCTCACAATTTTATTTGAGGTTTTATGATATGCCTTCATCAGAAACTGAGGACAGTCCTAAAGTCCACTCAAAACTTGTCTGTAACAAGGCTGCAAACAAAAGGGACAGACAACATAAAAATCAAAGATCAATCAACTCAAAGAAATCGCCCAGGGCCATTGTCCCACCACCTAAACGCTGTGGCTATTAGGGGAAATAGGTGATGGAATCTGATTAGCAAGACAAGGTAAGCTGTTGGTAAAACTATTTTCCAACAGGCGCAAGCTCTACTTAAATTGAATGCTGAATGAATTTACATGCCTTCTTATATATTCTGATTTTGTCTTTCCCCGATTCAACCTGAAGGCTAAAAACAGGCCCTGATCTCTTTTACCCTAAGGAGCCTAACACAACAACACATCCTTACCCTGATCCTGCCTGCTGCAGCCACCCCACAGTGGTGACTCCGTGTCTGAGTCCGATGGTGGAGGCATGCTCCCTCCACCTCCTCCTCTCACAGTCGCCCAAGATGGAGCTTTAATGGTTGGGAGAAACATGTGGGATGACCACAAACTGTAACCTCTCTTTCCCTCTCACTGTGCCTGGTGGAAACAGCATGGGAGACCACCAGAGCCTTCAGCCCACCCTGTCTTGAGATATTCCCGTAACCCAGTTCTTGATTCAGATGTGAAACTCACTAGAGCCATGCCCCCACATCCAAAAATAGACACAGCAGTATCAAGTATGGAAAGTGGGGAGCGCCACGAAGTGCAGCTGTGGAAAAGAAGGTAGAGACCCAGGCCGAGCTCCACTCTCTGGGTTCAGATCCCAGTTCTGCCACTTAGCATTTTGAGAAAAGAGCGCAGCACATGACCTCTCTGAGCTTCTGTTTTCTCCTTTGTAGGGATCATGGTGCCCATATCGCAAGGATTTGAGGATCAGATGAATATATTTTAAAGCAGCTAACACACGGCCACCTGCTCTATAGGTTTTTAAAAAGATACAATGCAAGAAACAAAAATGGAAGGGAGCTCACAATTGGAATCAAAAACTGTTCACTAGTTTTAAAAAAAAAAAAAGCCATCTTTGTCTGAAGAGTTTCTTCTTTAAAAGACAAAAATGTCCAAAACCTGTCTCTGATGTTCTATATTGCTTTGAGACTAATTAGATCCTTTTTTCCAAGGCCATTACGATTCTTCTCAGGTCCTTGGACATTTTCTATTTGAGAAGTTTTTCAACCTTGAGATCTCTGCGGACATATCTGATTACATTCATAATTACTGCCACCAGTAAGATGTCCTCTTATCTGGTATTGGAATCAAACTCTACTTCTAAAATGATGAGAAGTTTTTCTTTTCTTTCTTCATGCTTCTCCAAAAGTAGGACATTAGTCCTCTTTTCCTTGCCGTAGCGTCACAGACAGGGAGTCATAGTTCCCCCACCTCCCCACAAGCGCAGGGACGGCACTGAACAGATTGTGAAGCCTGCTTCAGGGGAGGAAACAGGCAAGACGCAGCCTTGTGGCTTAAGGAGGGATTCAGGCTCTGGTGCTGGAGGCGGTGCTCGCCAGCAACGCACCAGACACACTCGTGGTTTGGAGACAGAAGCTACACTGCATGCCTCCAGTGTCCAACACGTGGCGTCCCTCAGGCCAGCCTGTTCCCCACACACGGCCCTCGTCCCCGTTCCCCATCTGGCCAGTCTTCGCAACAGCTTTGCTAACTTCATGCTCAATGTCTTGGGCCTTCCTGCCATGGGCCATGGGACCTTATTTGGAGCCACTTCTTCCCACCGAGGAGTTAAACATATGTGTTTTCAACAATGCAACCATCTGATGCCAGCCACCAAGTAATTACTGGGAAATGTTGCAACACATCCAGGGATATTTAATAAATAGTTCTCGAATGAGTAAACAAGGCTCAGCAGCTCCATATTTGTTCACTCCACAAGTAATACAGATGCTTCCTATACTCCTCTGGGCCCCATACCTCTTCCCATAGTCGAGGCGTTAGCTATCCCCTAATGTCCCATTCCTGGGCTACTGCTCTTCTCAACTCTTCTCCCATTTCTCTTGGGCAATCTCATCCATTGCTTCTGCTCTAAGTACTGCCTGTATTCCAGTAATTGCCAATGTTTATTTCTAGTCCACAGTAATTCCCTAACAGATGTGAAAATCCAACTTCCTAATGGTCACTTCCACCAGACATTCACGGACACCTCAAACTCCACACACCTAATAGTGAATTCATTATTTTATCCCTAAAGTGTTCTTCTACCTTTAGAGTCCCTCTCAGTTGGTGGCCTCTCATCCACTTCAAAAATCCTGGGAGGGGCGCCTGGGTGGCTCAGATAGTTAAGCGTCTGCCTTTGGCTCAGGTCATGATCTCCGGGTCCTGGGATCGAGTCCCGCATCGGGCTCCCCAGCTGGCTCAGCAGGGTGTTTGCTTCTCCCTCTCGCTCTGCTCTCCCCCTGCTTGTGTGCTTTTTCTGTCTCTGTCTCTCTCTCTCTCAGATGAATAAATAAAATCTTCAAAAAAAAAAAAAAAGTCTGTTTCTTGGGTTTAAAAAAAAATCCTAGGAGTATTCCTCAACTTCTCTAACTCCTGTCTCCACTCCCACTCAATCAGTTTTCAAGTTCTGCTAATTTTGCTCCCAAATATCATTTGAATCTGACCCTTGTCTTCCCTCCCAACTTCCCCAGTGCTGCCTCAGGCCTTCATCATGTCCAGCGTGGAGTGCTGCATTAGTCCCCTAACTAATCTTCCCGCTTCCTGACTTGAAGCCCACAGAGAAGTAAGAGTGATCTATATCAACACAAACCTGGCTCTATTGTTCCCTTGATTTTTCCCTCATTTACTGTAAAGCTCACCCAGGGGGGCAGTAGGGGTGGTATGAACCAGGCTCCACATAGCACACCTTCCTGACCTATTAGTTTTTCTCTAAGGGTTGTCAGGGAAAACTTGATTTTTATATGAAAATAACCACTGTCATATAATGGACTACAACACAGAATTTGCATTAAGCCTGATTATAACATTTGGAAACCAAAAGTGCATTATCTCCACGGCCCCTACCTGTGTGGTAATATAACTTCCTTCCTTCGCAAAGTTCCATTTTTTATTTCTTATCATTTTCAAGGGCTAGCTCCCATGTAGTCCATAGAAACCAAGTTTTATATGTTTTGGTCACTACTGTAGTCTCAGAGCCTAGAATAGGATCTGGTATGTACTAGGCACTCAATAAATATTTATTGAATAAATAAATGTGTCCACTGACCGGTCTGCCAGCTGCAGCCACCACAGGGCTAGATGGCAACCTGTTCTTTCTCTCTGCCTCTGACTCCCACCCTCCACCTCTGAAGCCTGCACAGCCACTCAGAGAAACTTCCTGGCTATCACACACCATCAAGGTTACACCACTGTTCATGCCAAAGAGGGTAATCCCAGTATGAAACTGGGTTCCATGAAGACACGGGAAGATGGTAACATAAGCTCTAAGGCAGAGCTGCACATGAAATCCCAAACACTCTCAAGTTGCCATCCGTTCCTGACCCCCCTTTTTCTATAGAGGATTTAAAATCAATCCACAGGACCCTATAGATTCCATCCCAAACTTTATTTCTTGACAATGGTTATAAGATAAAGGCATCATACATAAAAATGGGAGCAACCTTGTGGGGCCTGAAACTAATAGAATTTCTGTGACCCTCTGTAGGCAAAAGAATACAAAATTACAAATGCAAAACTAGATGCAAAACTGAATATTATTTGTAGTGAGAAAAATCACATCAAATTACAAATATTAAAAAGTCAAAAAACATGCTATCAAAAAAACAGAAAAAAATAACATCATATTTAGTTTATTAACTGCTAGATACCTTTCAAATACCTTTACTACATGTTTCCTACTTGTTAGTTGCATACTCTTGATCATCTCTTCCTATGACAATGATTTTGTAAAACTTTTCAGAGAGGAGAAATAGAATTCCATCTTCCCTTTGCCACAGTTGATCAATATTTGTTTTTTATTACGGGTAGTTGGGCCTCCTAAAACATGCTACGTGGTACACAAACTCTCTGTATTGCTACAAACACAGAATTTCTGATAAATACTATTTTGCATGATTCCTGTTCACAAAACAACATATGGTATGTTTATAACTGTATGTGAAAGAGCTTCCATTTCAACTAGACATCAGTAAGAATCAAAATCTTTGCTTATAGTTTAACACATTGGATGACTGGAAGAATTTTCCACAGAAGAGCTTCTAGCTTCTGATTATTTCAGATCTTGTTTCTCCTCGACCCATATTCCTTTTGTGCCAGGACCGTAGAACACATTCATTATCATCTTACAAACTCTGGCCCCACCCTAATGTCACAATGTCAGCTGAGTTGACACGATAGGTCATACAAGCATTCCCAGAAGCCATTTCTACACCAAGATGATCAGTAATAGCTTAATTATACATGGAAGTGACTGAGAAACACCTAAGTACATCCCACTAACCCCTCCCCCCAAAACATACTCAACCTGACTTCCTCTTATCCAAATCCCAAAAACATCTGCTGCTAGTTTTATATTACTTGCCACAGGGGAAGGTGAGATGCAGTGGAAGTCAGAGGAGACAGTATACGTCTATCCGAATGCAGTTAAAATAGCTAATATTTGCAAACTTTACAAAAATATATGACCATGTGAACATACTGGTGGGGCTTTGGAACGTGCCCAGTAAGGGGGAGTTCTGAAGCTTAAGCTTCATTAACTTCAAGAAAATCCATTTCTAATCACTGCGTTTACCAGATTGTTTATTAATTAATTAATTATGTGTCTGTTTCCCTCTTCAGATTCTAAACTTCTTTTTTTTTTAAAGATTTTATTTATTTGCCAGAGAGAGAGACAGCACAAGCAGGGGGAGCAGTAGGCAGAGGGAGAAGTGGACTCCCCACTGAGCAAGGAGCCCTATGTGGGACTTGATCCCAGGACCCTGGGATCATGATCTGAGCCAAAGGCAGATGCTTAACTGACTGAGCCACCCAGGCATCTCCAGATTCTCAACTTCGTAAAAGTGGGATTATATCCTATTCATCTTTCCATCTCCAGTACTTAACACTGTCTGGTACATAGCAGGCACTCAATAAATGTGTGTTACCTGCACTGAATTGAGATGGCAAGAAGCCAGAACATTTAACAGAGGCCATCTAGGTCATTTTTAGGGCATTAGATCATTTCCTGCCCTAGAAAGAAAAGCAGGTTGGTGTCAATCAGACATTTTGCATTTAGTGAAAGGTAACTGAGCAAGCACAAGCCTAACAAGGGAAAAACAATGCATTTACCTAAAACATGAGAGAATAATGAATCCCAAGCTGCCTTACCAATAGGCAGTATTATGCCCATCTGGCCAAAGTGCTGAAGAATTGTCAGCCTAGCAAAACAGCATGTGCCTAGATGAAAGGCGACAGAGTGACAAAAGGATGTACAAAGCAGTTGTAAATGAGACTTGGTCAATGTTCTCATGTGCTTTGATTACACCTCTAGTCTGTTCATTTAGCAGGTATTTAGTGAGTTCCTGCTATATTCCAGGCATCATGTGTTAGGGCCTGCAACAGGAGTCAGATCAGACATCATTCCCAGTCATACGGAGTATACAGCATTATGGAGGAGACAGACATTAGTTAAATTGAAATTTTCACACTAAAAGCAAGATAATTACAAACTGAGTTAAGTCCTGAGAAGAAAAGGAACCCATGAGACCCCATGACCCCATGAGAACATAAATGAAGGGCCTTGACCTATGAGCTGATTAAAGATAGCTTCTCTAAGATACAGGCACTCAAGCTGAGGTTTAGAGGATAAAAAGGAGGGGTGCCTGGGTGGCTCCACCGGTTAAGCATCCAACTCTTGATTTTGGCTCAGGTCATCATCTCAGGGTCGTTGAGATCGAGCCCCATATAGGGCTCCGCACTCAGCAGCGAGTCTGCTTGGGATCCTTTCTCTCCCTCTCCCTCTGCCCCTCCACCCCCACACTAGCACTCCTTCTTCCTCTTTCTCTTTCTCTAAAATGATAAATAAATATTTAAAAAAATAAATAAAGGATAAAAAAGAATTAACTAGTTGAAGAGGATCAGCAAGGGAAAGAGGGGTATCTAGACAGAAGAACACAGTATGTGACAATGCCATGTTTTAAAAAGAGCTGGAGATTATCCACTGCCCTTTCTAATGCACTCCCCACCCTTTTCTACCCTGCTCTGGACCCCAAAATATTCACATCTATGTACCACTTAGGTCCTTTGCCCTCTGGATTCTACTAACGTTCAGCCAATTATTTGAGGCATTTAATCTCCTGGTTCTCTTCCTGCAGGTGCTTGGGTTAGCAATTGTTGTGGCAGTCTCTCTCGGAGCACAGCTTCTGTTGGGCCATCTTATCCCATCGCTACAGGGAAGAGCCATCTCAGGCACTTGAAATCATTCCTTCCTAAGACACCTACAGGGACCTACATTCTTGATAACAGCTCTGAACTTTCAGATGCCCCATCACCTTCTGTTGCTTCCCCCTAACCCTCACTATACCTTTGTACATAGTTCCTCATAATCTCTCCTCAACCACACAACTTGAATGTTCCAGCTGGTTCCAGCTGATAGAATACGTATAAGAAAAAGAAAGACAATGGTGGTGGTGAGAAATAAGGAGACTGGTGTCGGATACGGCTAGAGATCTCCAGAGAAGCCAGACTGTCCAGGGCCCTCCGAGCCACCTTGAAAATTTGGATTTTTATCCTAAGAGCAGTGGACAAATACTGAAGGGTTTTAAGCGGAGGGGATAAAATAGGGCTTGCTGTTTTGGTCAGAGTTAGACAAGAGTGGGTTGAAAATAAGTGGGAAATAAGAAAATGGCAATAGCAAGGATTGTCATTATTCATAAGAAGTTTGGCTTTGAGGGAAGGAGAGCATTAGGGCCATAGCTAAAGAAGTGACATAGGATTAATGGAGAGTCTATTAAAAGGTAAAAGAGAAAGCAAGAATGGGAATGTTCCAGCAGGGGAATACAGTAGAATGTGCATGAAAGAGATGGGGGATGGATAGCGTACAGGTGTTAGAGAACAGGAAAAAGCACAATAATGGCACTGGCCATAAGCAGAAAGAGGAAGGGAAGGGAAGAGGATGAATGGAAATATAAGTCCTTGCATTTGCATAAGTGTTAGGTAGCAGGAAATTGATGGTGGGGTTCTCCATCTGTTGTGAACTTTCTTTGTAAGACAGAGGGAAAGGACATTTATCACTGAGAGTCAGAGAAAAAGTTAGAGGGAGGAAGAGAGAGATGAGAGTTTTGATAAAAGCAGAGATGATTTAAAATATTTGTTGTTAAGAGTGGACATATAGGGGCACCTGAGTGGCTCAGTTGGTTAAGCATCTGCCCTCAACTCAGGTCATGATCTCAGGACTCTAGCCCCCCGTGGGGCTCCCTGCTCAGAGGCGAGTCTAATTCTTCCTCTCCCTCAGCTCCTCCCGCTCTAGCACATGTGGGCTCTCTTTCTTTCAAAAAAAAAAAAAAAAGTGTGGATATGCAACTTGAACTAGAAGAGTGTAGCAGGAGTGCCAAGTAGTTTTTGGAACACTTTTGAGTCTGATTATTGACATGCATGTTCCCCTCCCCGACTCTACTGTAAGCCGGCTCAGCCCAAGAGATTTCAGTGGACCTAGCATGGACCATGAGCCTACCCTACCAGTAGACATAGGACCGACACTTGAGTTATTGGTCCAGCGATGAGCATGTGACCCAGGCTAGGCCACTCAGAGTACAGCCTAAAATTTTCACTACTGGGTGCTTGGGTGGCTCAGTTGGTTAATCTCCTCGGCCTTTAGCTCAGTTCCTGATCCCAGGGTCCTATGATGATCGAGTCCCATATCGGGCTCCCTGCTCAGTGGGAATTCTGCATCTCCTTCTCCCTTTGCCCCTCTCTGTTCATGCTCACTGTCTCTCTCTCTCTCTCTCAAGTAAATAAATAAAATCTTTAAGAAAAAACAAAAAAAAAAATAAAATTTTCACGACCATATCAAGAAAGATATTCTTTCTCTCTCACTGCTAATAAAAGTACATAAATAATGCAAACTTAGTCAAGGCTGCTAGATGTGATCTTTTCATCAAGCTGGAAAGAAAGCAGTTCCCTGATGTACTGTTTGAATGTCTAGAGCCAGCCATGCCTAAAGCTTGACCACCTCTTTAGCTTTTCACTACATAAGCCAATAAATTTCTACTTTTCCTTAAGCTAGCTTAAGTTGGACTTCTAATTGTACATTAACTACATAGTAATTATAAAATGTATAGTCCTACCAATCTGTCACCTCACTGTCTCCAATACACTTCACTGTTTGAATACAGGCATGGGAAAACATAAGTGGTTACAGAGTTTATGAAGCAGAAAGATTTCACCAAGAAAGTACAATAAGAAAAAGGTACAATAGGATCAGCAGAAGCCACATGGCCAACTTTCTTTCTTTTAATCTATACGCCTGGGGTCAGGATTATAATCGGTTAACCCATATATTCAAGGTTAAGTCCCCATTGATAAAAATCTAATCTGGGCACCCCTCCCAGTCTCCCCCCCCCCCATCTCCAATGCCACGCTCACTGGCCAAGCCAAGGAGATTCCTGGCAATACTACATCCAACCCAATCGAGGTTGGTTCTGCAGAGACATGCTACTGATATTAAGGAAGGAAGAACAGAAGGGGGAACCAAAAGAGGTGGGGATAGAGAATATAAAAACTAAAAAATTAAAAAACTAAAAAAATATAAAAAACTAAAAAACAGATCTCAGCCTTTTGTGTTTTCAGATATACCAGAAGTAACGGTCAGCAATTGTTGGAATCAAGACAAAGAGTGACGGTTAATCTCACCAAGTGCCTACTCTTCAGAACTTCTTATCAGAGAGCAGAGGAAAGTGCTGTGGGTCCATGAATCATCCCCACTTCTGCCTGGCACTAAACTTCTAATAATTTATACATCCCATCTGGATGCAACTTAAAAGACTAATTACCAGTGATCTTAACTAATACCTAGTAAGATTAATGGATGAGGGTCTTAAAAATGGGGCCAACAGGAGCCCCACACTCAGCATGACTACGAACAGAAAAACAGGTTTCCTGTGATACAAGCAGATGGTATTTAGAGCTTCTAATTTGATACAAGTGAAAGGCAGTCCTCTTGTTGAGTAAATTATTTAAACTTCACTCCAAGACCAATAATTTAATTTAAAATGTCACTTGTATCTTTGCATTATCACCTCTACCTTTTGAAACTAAGAACATAAAGAAGTTTTGAAAGGAGGAAAGGCCATCTGGCCCACCCTAGTTACTACTTGTGGTTAATTATTATTAATATTAATAATTTTACATAAAAGCACACAAACCTTGAGGCTTAAAGTCCCTCAGCAGACATTATAGATCAGGTAAGTCTTGCCAAGCCACAAAGCCGGGGAAGTAATTAGCTAGTAAATCCCACTGAAAAAAAGTATTTAATCAAAATAAAAGTTGAGCTTCTGTACAGTATGTAATGACCTTTTCCTGAAAGACCATATATTTCCTAGTCCCATTTTCATACCAGATCCAATTCCCATTGCCCTTTGAAGTCAAAGTCACCTTTGTACACAGAAGGAACAGATAAAAACTTGGAAGTAGATGGAGAAGAGAGTTCTAGTTTTATCCTAGCTAGCCTGGTGGGCCATCATCCACCCTTGAAAAGCACATCGATGGTCATTTTAAAATCATAAGTAATTTGTCGTATTAATGCCTTTCTTTAAAATTAGGCTTTGCCTTGGTATATCTGCTTTGATTATTTTTAAAATATTTCTCGTACATAACAGCAGAAACTTCATGCCATCTCACATTGAAGATCAGAGAATTTCTGTGACTTGACCCATTATACTATTAGTAATCAGGGTTTACATAATCTTCATGCATTATTCCAACCCCCGTATCAACTATTCTCAAACTCTTTGGTTTCCTATGTACTTTTTTCTTTTTAATTCGCAATATCCATGTCTTTATAGCTAGTATTCCACTAATGGTAGACATATAAAAATTCTAAAATGTATCATATTGGTAATGCTCTTGCAAAATAATTTAGAGCACAGAATGAGGACGAGACAATTTCTTCATCTATAAACTGGGGAAAACAATCTTATGAGATAATACAGGGAAAGCATCTAGCCCAGTGCACGATACAGTGTTTCCTAAATAGTAATAATTATCACAAACAGTTTTAGCTCATTCCCCTCTTCCTTTGGTCCACTTTTCCATATTTCCTCTCATCAATTTGAGATTATTTGGTCTTACATATCTCCCAGCAACACAGAGAATTATTACCCCATGATAAGTATTACTTACTTTCTCCTTTTCTTTTTAACAAGGTCCAACATAGCCATTCTTTAGACCCAAATCTTACTAATTATTGTCAAGGCTCTTCCGTTCCTAAATAATCTCTGAAGGTCTCTTGCAATTCTATTCTTGAAGAACATTTGCCCTGCATCACTGCTGTCATCACACACCTGTCTTTTTGCTGCACCCCCTGGAAAGCCCTGGGGGCTCCCCTGCCCCTGTATGAGCTACAGCATTTACTAACTGCACTCTCACTTGTTCCTCTCTTAACTCAATAATCTATACACTTGTAGTCAGGTGGAGATTCATCTCACAGGAGTAGATTTTCCATCCTTCCTATGGGCTGCACTGCTCCTGCCCATGCCCTTCTGGCCTCCACTACTTCCGTGCTGTTTAAAACGTTAAAAGGAAGGGGTGCAGGATCGCTGAATCAAAAGGAGGCAGCATCTAAGCCCAGTTCTGATTACAAGTGTCAGGTTCTTTCTGAAATATTTCTGAGGAGTGAGAGAACAAGCAGATTTATAGGGTACATACTTCACTGGTTTTTATTTTGGTGGTGCGTGTAGATGAGGAAAGATTAAAAGCCCAAACAAATGTCTAAATCATTGTGCACACTACCGCAGTACATCTCCCAGCCCCAGCACCACGGACAGCCCCCTACGAGGGATAACAGACCCTGGAAATGTAAGGGGGAAAGATCCCAAAGAATTAGGGGAGAAGTTCCAAATTGTCAAAACTGTATTTCATGAGAAACAGTGATTCCGTTTTTAATATGAGTTTTCTTGCAAGTTTTAAGTACCCAAAACTAATTCAAAGGTTTGGATATGGCACGATTCAAGGTATGATTTATACTGAAGTGGGAGGACCTGGGGTGTCTTTTCTTCCAGAAATACGAGTCTAGAGGAATAACAGTACAGTGATTAGAGAAAAGAGTTTTGAAAATTATGGTTCTGAATTGGAATCCCAGATGAAGCACTTTCTAACCAAGTGAAATCAGACAAGTTCCTTAATCTCTCCAACCCCTAAGCATCATCTATGAAATGTGGGAATTAACACTTTGCTCCCAGACGCAAATATTGCAATGTGTATAGTGCAATTTGCTGTCGTTAAACTAGTTGATAGCAACTACTATATAAAATTTACTCTGCAAAGTCACGTGGTGGTCATAAGCCACAGTTGGAGTTTCTAGATCACTGAGAGTAACAGTGGGGGCAGAGGAGACTTCCCGAGCTTTTCTAATGACACCAACCAAGGAGTAGCTACTTTTCCACCTGAAATCAAGTCTCCCTTCTATACCTACGTCTGTATCAGTCCCACTCACCCTTGGCATCCAACTCCTGACGGCCTTCTCTCCTTCCCAACTATGAGGCTCCTGCCTTTGACAACGGTTTCTATTTCAGTGCTGAACTAGTGTCCACTGTATGCCTCCCCCCCCCCATACAAAAGAATCCAGCAGTCAGTGTGCAAAGGAAAGATGTTAATTTCCAGGGGCTTGGGGGATGGTGTAATAATAAGGGTCAGATTACATGTGTGATCAATTTTGGCCTTTTGCACGTCAATTAACATATAGCACTTGGATGTTTTATTGATGGCAAAAATCCTATAGCGGGATGTTATTATGCTCATATTTTAATGTCTTAGGGGTCAGCATCTTGCACACAGATATCCACTGGCATATATTCAAATGCAGAATTGCTAGCTTTATCATTTTAAATGATTTAAGCCAATGAAAGGACACTCCATTTGTTTGCTCAATAGTCAATTGAAATGGAAACGGTTAGCTGAGTGCATCTCCCTTGAAAGTCTCTTCCCCTCTAGTGCCAATTACAGAATATGAAAGGTGTACTCCGCACAGCTTGCTCAGGATAATAAATCACTAAATTGGAAGCTTCAGTTACCTTGCTGATTTTGATAAGAAAATTAATAGAATTAGCAGCTTATCGGCTCTGCCAGGAGATTCACATTATGAAAAAGAAGAAAAGGAGAGAGAAAAGAATGAAAAAGAAAAGGGAAAGGAAGAAATCCGGTTCCCTGGCTCGGGCTGCCTGGTGACAGAGAGACAGTTTGGATAGTTTCCTTTGGCCCCCTGTGGTGATAAAGCTCTGCTGAAAACAACGCAAGAAGCACTATCAATTATTGTCTACTTGTTCTGCTTTCATGCATAATTAAAGCTGGACAAAGCCAGCGCGGGATCAGACATTAAATCAGGCTGCATCGAGGAGAGTCCGGCAGCGGTCCTACGACTGATAAACAAAAATTCTCAACAGCCCCAAACTGAAAAGCGGTGAGACTGAGATTATTTTCCAAAAGAGGATTTACAGTCTTGCATTTTCTTGGCAAGGGGATGGCTCCTCTTCTTTTTGTCTAGGGAAGGGTAATTGTTTGCAATAAAGCTGCTGCTCTCAAACCAGAATGAAAAGATAAGAGTTGTTTGTTCAAAAAAAAAAAAAAAGAGATCCTTAGTAGCCTTTCCCTTGCTCCTTTTTTCCTTAAATATATGTGAAAATCTGTAATTATTTCTTTGAAAAACACTTTTCAACAGCTGTAAATGATAATGAGCCAATCACTGTGTGCTCCTTTTTTTCTCCAGCAGCTGCAGAACTCCCCATTCAAAGCAATTAATTGATATTTGTAAAGTGCTTTGAAATTGAGAAGTGGAGCCTCATAAGTGCTAAATATTGCTCTTATTGCTGCTGCATTAGGAATTAGGAAAACCGGCCCCTCTCCAGACAAGCCTCAAAAGAACAGCAGTAATTCCAAGTGTCTACAACAATCATCTGAAACTCCATGGCACCCAAAAAAAGATTCAGATTAGCAGACCTTTTTAAGAAACATCAGAGGGTAATTACCAAAGATAACTTCACTGGAAATTATATTTCAAGTGTTGAGCAGAGTAAAGCTTGAGCTGTCTGCTACATTTATCATTTTCACACGTCTCATACTCGTGTGCCAGCTTGCACCACACTTCTTCCTAAAACACACTTCTCAGGCAATAAACATCTGAGAAGATAGTGCTTGTTTGTACAATATGTCCAAATTAAGACTTTCACAGATCATCGGGCCAACTTCAAGAAGGTCTGTCCTTACATTACTGTTTGGGGGTGGAAAATCACTCTACTAAACTGAAAGATAGTCCAGATTATCTCAAATAGTTCTTATTTTCTGGCAACATAAAGATTCTGGAGATGCTCCAGCATTAGATATTGTTGTGGTTTCCAGCAGACTTCACTGTTTTCATTCAATATTTCAATTTTTAAAAAATCTTTACTGATACAGACACCTCTGTTATCTACATCGTCACCAGCGTTGGTCATAAGAAGGGCTGGTCCATTGACAGTGTATGTTTCAAAGCACAAAGTAAAAGAGAATCTTTATAGAGATATCTCACAGAGATAGCTGCAATTGAAATATTATTTCTTGGGGCAATAACTCTAGAGATGGAGTCATAAACCTGCTGACATCCTTTGCTGTTAAAAAGAGCTATGGGTAGCAAATTCTGTCCCAATCACTGACCAAGCACAGGGATAGGTTTTCTCTCCCCTGATCCTGAAAAGCAGCAGTTTGTTTAAAAGTCCTATGCTGCTAAGCAATTAATTATTGACCCTCCCACGCCATGGCCTTACTGAGAAATGAAGAACACTACAGATGGCTAGCACCATGCAGCAATGCTCACACACACATTTTGAAACCAAAGATAGATATTTATAAGTCAGACGATGAAATTAGTGGGCATGTATACGTAATATCTCTGCAGGGGAAAAAAAATCACAGAATATGACATGATAGCCATAGATAAGGCAATCTGTTAACTGTGATGCCATTAAAATAAAAACTGCAATCCATGCAGTTTGCTTTTAAAAGCTGTACCCAAGTTTGGCACTCTTAATTATAAGAAGAATTTTTTTTTTTTTCAAAATAGATGGCATCAATAAAGATTTTGAACAGTAGGGCATTTGAGGCTTAAAAAAAGCCAATTTTTCTATTTTCAATTTAATTGTCCAAACAAAACTATGAAGTTTTATAAAATTAAAGCAAGAAGCAGCGGGCTCATTTTTCCTATCATCCCGGCTGCCCGAAGTTCGGCAAACAGAGCCAAACTTAATCTCTCTCTAATAGTGCAAGAGTTGCCTAAAAAGGCCAAGAATGACCCTTTGGAACTATGCACAGGTTAAAGTGAAAAAAGAAGGGAAATAGTATTGGAGTTCCTTCCATTCCAAATTACTCGAAAATCCTAACGTAGCTCCCCCGAGCAAGAGCTCTGTTTCTGATCATGTGCTTTGAGGATATTTACGTCCTTTCTCCTAACATACTTTATACTAATGTCTCTCCTACAGAGAAGTGCTTTTATTTAAAATGCTGAACCTAAACAATGTTGACAGGGCTCTCGTCTATGGAACCATGGGACAGAAAAGAGAATTACCTAACCAACTTTCCCTCTAGCCGAAGCTAGGTTTTAGTTTAAGATGACGGAGCTATGTTTTAGTTTAAAATCACCTAATCACGTAACCAAAAAAAAAAAAAAAAAAAAAAAAATGGGATTTGAGAGAGAGAATAGGAAACTAATTTTGTTACAAAATTAATTTTGGGCCAGGCACTTTACAGTGATAATCTGATTTAATCTTCACATACTCCAAGAAAGGTATCAACGCCCACGTTTCAAAAGTGAGAAATCTGAGGTTCTCCGATTAAGAACTGTGCTCGAGAGAACACAGAGGACACCGAGCTGTGAACTGAGGACTGTGTAACTCCAAAAAGCATGCACTCCCATTCCACAAAGCCATACAGTCGCCCTTCCCGCTGCACACCAAACAAGTTCTTAAACTCATTGTCCACAGCAAATCACCTGCAAAATAAGCAGCATCGGTGTATTGTTGTGGTAAGGGTCTGTGCTTTCCCATCATGATTTCCTTAATAAAGAACCACTACTGAGTTTACTTTTAACCAAGAAAGAAACTGCAAGTCACTGAGTAGCATCACTCAGGTATCTGACTACTCATCTCTGGAAACATTTTCCCAAAGAGCAGCAAATGAATGCAGCTTCTAGAACCAGTTTTCACCCATTCCTGGATGAGCATACCTTTCAAGACTTAGCACATTTGTTCCACGCTAATAATAAAATCAGATTATACCTATTTCGTATGAGCAATAAAAAGCTAATCCCTCATAAAGCAGTCTAATAAGTTCTTTTTTTAGCCGTGAATCAACTAATCTGCTGACCAAGAAATCTCACAAACGCCTAGTGAATACTTCTCCTTACCTCATAATTTACTTCCTGCCTCTGTTCATTTCCCACAGATGAACTCAAATCATACATGAAGCATGTTGAGCCTGTGCTCGTAAATTTCAGTTGACCTGTAATTTGTGATGCCAAAAAGTCAATACAACAGAACTAGATTCTTCCTTCATAAGATCAAAAACTTTGCAGGTTCATTAAAAACAAATGAACAAACACCATTCTAGAACTGTGCCAGCACATTCAGTCATACCTAGATCTTGTTTGCTGCATCCACAGTGAGGAGGCATGAGAAAAATTTAGGGAGCGATACACACTGCCTCAAAATCCCTTTAAAATAGAAAATAAGAACAAAGATAAAATAATCCTCTTAAATCCTCTGGAAATTGTGAAGGGTTTGATTCTGGATTGTGACTCTCAGCCCAGAATCTCTTTAACCACACAAATAATAACAACTCTCAATGCTCTTCCACTATCAGGCAATGCTGTTTTTAGGGCAGAAGTGGTTGACCCTGACAGAGCTGCTTTTACACAGAGCTAAAGAGTTTTCCACCCACAAAGTGGGTGAGAGCCCACCTTCAAAGTGAGTGAGGGCCACTACGAAAAGTTGATTTGTGTCCCCCCTCTTCCCACCCCCAAATTCGTATGTTGAAGTCCTGATCTCTAGCACCTCCGAATGTGAATTTATTTGGAAATAGGGTCTTTACAGAGGTCATCAAGTTAAAATCAGTTCACTTAGGTGAACTCCAGTATGGTTGGTGTCCTTATAAGAAGGGGATATTTGAACATACATAGGTATATCCATGTATTTGGATATATATAGATACAGAGACAAACAGGAGGAAGACAGTATGAAGACCCACAGGGAGAAGAATGGCCACGTAACTGGAGAAATGCAGCTGCAAGTCAAGAAATGCTAAGGATTGCTGGCAAACCCCCAAAGCTAGAAGAGTCAAGGGAGGATTCTCCCCTAGAACTGCTGGAGAAAGCACAGCCTTGCTGACACCTGAATTTTGAACTTGTGGCCTCCATAAATGTGAGACAATAAAGTCCTTCTGATTTGTTTTGTTTTTAAATTTTATTTATTTATTTGACAGAGAGAGAGAGAGAGCACAGGAGCAGGAGCAGAGGGAAAGGGGGAGGGAGGAGCAGACTCCTCTGCTGAGCAGGGAGCCTGATGGGGGGCTCGATCCCAGGACCCTGGGATGATGACCTGAGCCGAAGACAGATGCTTAACCAACTGAGCCACCCAGGCGCCCCTGTTTTGTTTTGTTTTGTTTTTAAGATTTTTTAACTTAGTTTCAAGAGAGAGAGAGCATGAGCAGGCAGGGCAGAGGGAGAGGGAGAGACAGAATCTCAAGCAGACTCCACGCTGAGCACAGAGCCCGATGCAGGGCTCAATCCCACAATCCTGAGATCTTGACCTGAACTGAAATCAAGAGTCAAGACGTTTAACCAACTGTGCCACCAGGTGCCCCTCAAGTTCTTCTGTTTTAAGCCACGGAGTCTTTGGTTCAGACAGACCTAGGAAACTAATACAGCCACCATCATGTTTTCATTCCCTCGATGTATATTTTGCCTCAGGAAAGAAAACATATGCCAGGTTGGAAAACTAATTCCAATGCACATGCCAATGGTGATGACGTGTTAGGGACTCCTGGAGTGCTGTGTTGCACCAGGTTCTCAGGGAAACCCCAGGATCGACAACAAAGTACACCATGACTGCTTACGTTGGGTAGCAAAGACACATTGAATGTAAGCCACGCATGCGCCACAATGACATTAGATCTTTACCAATCCCTTACCCTTAGTCACCAATCCCTTAGTGTAAACTATTTTCTCAGAGTCTTTCCAACAGGCTAGTTGACAGCAAAATCCAGAGGAGATAATTCAAAAGTAGGTTTAGAGAAACAGATCTTGTCCCCAAGAAAGCAGGCCTGAGAGAGAGCCCTGTGTAGTCTGGGATCGCATGAAGACCTTGCAACCCCAGAGATCTAGAAAGTTGTTCAAAAGAAAGGAGAAAAGATTGCCTCTTTTACCAACACCACAGTTTTGTCCAGAGAGCCCTGCTGCTTCTCCGTCAGTATCAAGCTATAATGTTTCTCATTAATAGACCCAAAAAGATTAGATTCCTATCAAGTTGCGTTCAATGGCCTATCATTATAAATACAAGGAGGTATTTTTGTCACCCTGTAGTTCCATATTAATTACTGCATATCACAGTAATTTAAAAATTGGGGCACTGGTGCAAGAAAATAGAAGACCCACGTTTATAAGGAAAGATTATATAATAAGGTTATATTTCAAATCAGAGGAAGTGGATAGATATTCAATAAAGAGTAATTTCCTAATTACCCAGAAAGAATTAAGCCAGATCCTTACCTTCACACAATAGAAAACAAAAAATGCAGATGAATTAAAAGAGTTTAAATCAAATTTATAAAAATACAGGTAAAATTATCAAACATATTTTTATAACCTCGTTTGGGAAGGCCTTTCCAAGCAAGACCCAGGGGCCTAAAGTAAACATCTGATAGATTCAACCTAGTAACAAAATTAAATATTTCTAGAATTTAAAAAATACTACAAAAACAGTTAAAGATAAATAGCAACCTAGGGTAAATAGTAAACACACGTGTAAATCTAAATGAACACAGATAATTGCAAAAACAATTACTGTAAAAGAATAATAATACTGCCTTCTGGAGTTCAAAACATATGCAGCATTACCACATGACAACAATAGCAGGAGAGGACATTAAAACAGTTCTCACAATTGTTTCTCATGCTCAAAAACTTAAGTACGGACAGGCAACCTACTGAAAGACCCAACCTGAGGGGCACCTGGATGGCTCAGTCAGCTGAGTGTCTGACTTGTGATTTCGGCTCAGGTCATGATCTCAGGGTGGGGCTCCACACCCAGTGGAGAGTCTGCTTGAGATTCTCCCTCTCCCTCTGTCCTCCCCACCCCCCTTCTGTCACTCTCTCTCCCTCTCTCTCTCTATCTCTATCTCTAAAACAAATAAATAAATCTTAAAAAAAAAAAAGACCCAAACTGAATTTTAGAGATGAAAACTATAATGTCTCAAAGGAACATACACTAAATGGGACAGACAGCAACTTAGATGAGGGAGGATAAAAGACTAGTTAACTTAAATATAAAATATATCCTAATAGAAACATTCCCAAATGAAACACAGACAGGAAAAAGAATTCCAAAAAGAAATAAAGAAAAGAGTATCCATATGCTGGTTAAGCAGCCTAATAAATATGTAACTGGGATCCCAGGAGAAAATAAAAGAGAGGAAATTCTGGGAGAGAGAATAGTTGAAGAAACAGTGGTCCAATGTTTTCTAAATTGGACAAAAATTATACACTCACAGATCCAGGAAGGTCAAGGAAACACAAGCACACAAAACATGAAGAAAACTATGCCAAAGCACATTATAATCAAATTGCTTAAAACCCATGATGAAGAACACCTTAAAAGCAGCCAGATTTCAAAAGACCTGTTACATACAGAGGACAAGGAAAAGGATTACTGCAGATTCCTCATTTCAAACCATGCAAAGAGTGGAGCAACGTCTTGAAAGTCCTAAAAGAAAAGAATCTAGCTAGAATTCTATACCCAGTTGAAATAGCTTACAAAAACTAAGGCAAAATGGGCTTTTTACAGACATAAAATAGCTGAATAATATATCAGGAGCAGCTGCGCATTAGAAGGAATGCTAAAGGATATGCTTCGGGTAGAGGTAAATGATACCAGATAGGAAGAAATAACGGCCAAATGTTTTCTATACAAATAAGAGCACTAAAAAGATGTCTCTATTAGTAATATATGACATTTTACAATTTATATATCTCTAAAAGATAATTAGTGACTCCTATTAGGTATAGGTTTCTTTTTGCTGTGAGTATAATGTTTCAAGATTAGACAGTGGTGAACGTTTAACATCCTTATGAATATACTAAAAACCACTGTATTATACACCTTAAAAAGGCATGTGAATTATATGGTATGTGAATGTGGATTATATGGTATGTGAATTATATCTCAATATAAACAAACCAATATTTGTAATAATTGAATAAACAAAAATAATAACAACGTATAGTAGGATTTGTTACATATGTAAAAGAAAAATACGTGACAATAATAGATACTAATTTGCCCCCAAACTGATCTATAGATTCAATCCATTCTGGTACAAAATCCCAGAAGGATATTTTTGTAGAAGCTGACAAGCAGATTCTAAGATACATACGAAATGCAAAGGACCTAGAAGAGCCAAAACAACAAGTTTGAAAAGGCAGAAAAATGTTAGAGGACTATACACTCACCAGAACACGAAAACTTTAAAGATTGACAATACCCACCATTGACAAGGATCTAGAAGAACAGAAACTCTGGTGGTGTTGGGAGTGTACATCGCACACCCTCCCACCCAACACTTCCACTCCTAGTTATCCACCCACAGGAACACATGCACGTGTGCACCAGGAGGCATGTTCAAGTACGTTCAAAGCAGCACTAATCATAATAACACAAAACTGGAAACAACTCAAATGTTCATCGGCAGGAGAAGAGATGAACCGTGATAGATTCATACAATGGATTTCTAAGCAACAAAGATAATTGACATGAATAAATCTTGAATATAATGTTAACCAAAAGAGATCATATGTAAGTTATGCCTAATATTTAAATATAGGCAAAACTAGTCCATGGAGATTATAGATGCCTGCATAGATGGAAAAGTATAGAGAAAGCAAGAAAAGGATTACCGCCAAAAAAAAAAAAAAAAAAAAAAAAAGGGATATCGTTTATCTTTCATGGGAAATGAAAGGGAGGGAATGGGTACCCAGGGGAACTTCTAAGGTTCTGGCAATGCTCAATTTCTTGATTTAGGTTATAGTTACATGGCATTATTGTATAACAATTCATTAAATTTCTACATTTTGTTTTAAGCATATTTTAATAAGTGAGGCATATTTCAAACAGAAATGCTGGGGGGAATCCCTTTGTTTTCATTGCAGTGGCATTTGGGTTGTGGTTCTGGGTTGAATCCGCTCTGTCTATTCCATAGACTATAACATTTTACTCTATATAATTCCATACTATGAGTTTAAAAATAATCCTGTATTATCCTGTGATTAAAAACAATATGTATGAAACATAGGGAAATGAAAGATTCTGCAATTTCTGGAAGTTAATAAAAGTGGATAAAATGATAGAGAATGAAGTTTAATCAATAAGGAAAAATAGCTCCTATTCTCAGCCAGCTTAAAACCTTTGGAAGAATGCTGGTAAAGAACAAACAATTCTTATAGGCCTCTTTCTTTACTCAATCAAGAGCATTTAAGCTCGTTCCAGGGGTATAACGTAAATATGAGTAATGGAATTGATTTTTTATCAAACATACAAGAATAAATCAGATGAGTTCTAGTCCCTTCAAGGTATTCATCGCAGGAAGTTAGACACTTTTTCCAATGAAGTTTTTATTAATGCAAACATTTTGGCATGCTTCTTGGAGAATTGCTTTCAGGGCCCATGGCATTCTTTTAATAACCTCAAGGATGGTAAATTCACCCTTTGAGAATGAACTGAGAAAGTTATTTGGATCTGTGCCTGATAAATAACATAAGTAAACTCACTCATTCAGAGTGTATCGATTTGATACAAAACTTGAAGTATGGTTGTAAAGGAATGGCACTCATTTCAAAGGAAATTCCCAAAGAAAAGTTCCTTTCAAAAAATAGTTTGAGCAATGACAGTGTTATCGAAATTAGAGTTTTGCATCTTAAGTAACTGCTTTGGGGACAAGTACATCTTCCAGTCACTAGTCAACAAATGTTTATTGAAGTCCTGTGTATCAGGCATTTTTCCAGACCCTCTAGGGATACAGCTGGTAACACAATGGACAAACAACAACAACAAAACAAACAAACAAAAAAAACACCTGCCCTCATGTAGCTTATTCGAATATGTGCTTATTAACAAATTCACTGCATAATTTAACGTTACACTTTTACTTTCTGAATTTGTGTATTTAATGACTATAATGAACATCTCTGCATCGTCTTTACAGTTTTTTGGTATTATAGGCCTTCCGATGGCAGATCAGGATTTAAATCGTGTCGGCCAGCCCAATGCTATATGCGCGCAGATGATAAATATCCAAAGTGATTTCTCCGTGGAAAATGAAGACTTGCTTATATTTAACTTCAGAGTTTTTAGTAAAGAGAGACAGTCGGTACTCAAAAACTTTTTGGTTTGACGATACTACCTTTTAAACCTCACTAATGCATTCATAACAATAAGGATACGGTCAGTTCAATTGAAAGTAGGAAAGACGTGATCAAGTCCCCTCACTGTGTCGCAATCATGCTAGGAGGATTTTCCAAGGTGACCAAGGACGAAAGCATCACACTAGTCTACTAACTCATAACTCAGCACTCCAAGTTCCTAAGGGCAGCTGGAAAAAGGACATCAGCATCTGGAAATTTGCGGCTATCTCCCTCAGGCTCCGAAAAAGAAGTCAGCATACTAACCAAACTCTCAGAATTGAGGTGTCAGAATTTCTGGAGGCCTCCGCCCCACAGCCGCCGCCATCAGCACTTCATCATTCCCAATCCCACCTCATCAAAAACCTTTTGTTGCATTTTTAAAGTTAATTGGGAAATCTCTGCGGAACATTCAAACACCGTTGCCCCAACCTCTTGCCAATGAGGCGTGGAGTTTAGCAACCCAGTGAGCGCGGCATTTTAACGAAATCTGCAATGAAGAGGAAATCGGCAAGAAGGAGGTGCGCTGCAGGCTGGAGAGGGGACAGTGCTTGTCAGCCCCAGGCCGCCGGAGCCCACTTCCGCCCAGGAGCAGGAGCGCGGCGGGTGCGCACCGCTCTCGGAGCCGGAGCCGCGCACCGCCAAGCCGCCTCCTCCGAGCTGGCGCCGCGCCCCGCAGCGCGCTCGCCTCCCGCCGCTGCGTTCTGCTTCCTGTTTCCCGAGCCTAAGTGCTTTTTAATTAGCCTTCATCACTTCCCCAATTTGACTACAACCAGTGGGGACTCCTTGCTGACAACAGGCAGACCTGGCTTCTCCCGCGCCTCACCTTTGCCCAGAACAAGCCCGCCTGGCCCTGTTGCTGGTATTTAAAATGCTCCTTGAACATCAAGCGATTCCGTGGATTTTGTTTACATTTGTCCCTCTTTACCTTGCTCGGGATCTTCGTGCTTTTGAAGGACAAGTTCTTGCAGGCAAAACTCTATTGTTACTTGTCCAGCATGACTTTATTTCTTGCCAAGGCATGACTTTATTTCTTGCCAGTGTTGAATATTTTCAACACTGTATGATGGGGAGAAAAGGGGAGGGATGCCCCCATACGCCTATAAAGCAAAAATACAATATACAGAAAAAATTGGGAATTGATTTTTAAATTCACATGGGGAGGTTTTGCAAGGGGATGCCCTCTTTTCACATCTTTTATTGTTTCATTTATTGTTTTGTTTAAATTGTATTTGTAATTACAGATGTCATAATCCGTAATTCATTTGTCTAAAAACTAAAAATGTTTGTTTTTGTTTTTTTTTTTCTGGGAGAAGAGACTCAAAGTAGGGGCAGCTTAGATGGGGACCTATCAGGATCCAAAGGGCCTTCCCTTCCTAAGCTGCTTTTCCCTGGCCCCTAGGAGTCCACTGAGCCCTTCCCTACCTTGCTGCCTCCCACCCACCCCTTGGGGCCATCCACCCACCCTCTAACATCCAATAGAGCCCCAGAATTGCAGCAAGTAAGGCCTGGAGTGGGGAGGCCTCTATTAGAAGAGCTTTTGCTGGGCCTTATGAGTAGAAAAGATACACACACACACACACACACACACACACACGGAGCTAGTCCCTTAAAGGCAGGAGCCTGTCTTTGGGATAGGAACCATTTTTCTTGGTATTTTTCTCACCATTTCCTGGGACAGTAGATGCTCTATAATGCTTGAGTAATGAGTGAATTGATTAATTAATGAGAAAAGAATCAGTCAATGATGAAAAAGTAAAGGTTATGCAACTTATTCCATTTAACCAATATGTATTAAGCACCTACTATGTATATGTCAGGCAGTGTTCAAGGTGCAGTCCGCACCTTTGAGGAGCTTGCAATTCACTGGGGAACAAAGACAAGTAATAATATCCATGTACTGGGTTAAGTGGCCTGGATGCTATCAGAACACTGAAGGAGGGGTCTGGACAGGGGCAGGGAGGTGCAAGGAGAGGGAGGTGCAAGGAGAGGAAGGGGAGACAGAAAACTATGATCCATTACTAGAGCACTAAGTGTAAGGCCAGGGTGGTGAAAAATGAGGATCAAGAAGTAAGGAAAGAGTTCTGCCTTCAGTTATGCTGTAGAAGGTCACAAAACAGAGAGGGATGAGCCCTTTGCAGGTGAGGGGAGGGCAACTGCTTTCATGTCTGGGAGGAGGGCAGGCAAAGGCACTACTTGGTGTAAGCAGGGACTTGGTTACGGAAATGAGGACCCGGCTGGCATGTTGATTGGAACAAGATGGAGCCCCAAAGACACATGGCCCATTGCTTCTCCATGGGGCTTTCACAGGATGGAAGGCTGTGGAACACTGAGGACCTGCAGCCGGCCACACAGAGCCCTCCAGAGGCACAGGAAGCGGGGGGCAGAGCTGGACGGTAAGGCCAAGGTCCATAAACTCCTGCTGGAGGAAGGACCCAGAGTCCACCCACAAGAGCTGAAACTGACTAGAGCCCTACCCATGTCAACTCTGGGGTCCACCAAAGAGACCACCTCTCATCCTAGACTGAAGAGGAGCCAGTGTGCTTCTGCGCAAATGTTCAGTCTCCCATTTTCCCAATTTCAGTCTCCCATTCATACCCAATGGCCAGCATATAATTTCTTAAAATATGAGACAATTAGGACCACAATGTGACCTACAATTAAAAAAAAAAAAGTGGGGCATCTGCACCTCTATGTGATAAAGACACTCTCTTCTGACCAAACTTGAATCAGTTTCCTCTTTCTGACCAGATCTCACCCTTGGCTTCTGCACTTGGCCCATTTAGTCATTTTAGCAAGAATCCTCCTGAGTCAGTTTAGTGAAATGTCCCCACCTTTGACAGCTGATCCCATTCCTTATCCCCACCGTCAGTATCACCCAGGCCTGCCTTCAGCAAAATCCTGTCAAGTTGGTTTAACAGAATCCCCCCCCCCTTACCCCTGAAGTTTTCCAGCCTCTGCCCCCAACCCTGCCCCTCAATGGTCCATCCCCACGTGTCCTCACCTAATTCAGAGTTGACCCTGATCTCTCTCCCCTACTGCAAAACCCCACTGTAGTCGTCCCCCTGCGTGAAGTCTGCCTTCTCATCTTCAACAGGTGTCACAATAATTTTTTCTTGAATTTCTCACGTGGGTATTGTGAGAGCACCTAAAACAATGCTTGGCACAAAGAAAATGCTAGACAGCATAGTTTCAAGGGTACAACCTGTGCAGTTGTATCAAGTCCCACACTTAGAAGGGCCCTGAGTTTGGTTTAATATTCTGCTGTCACATACTGAAATTCTTATTAGCTTTTTCATTAGGGCCCTGTATTCTCACTTCGCTTTGGGCCCACAGATTATATCACTAATTCCGATGCCGTATGAGTGCTTGCTACTCTCTGTCTGGGCTCGCCCATCACTACCCTGGGAAGATGCTCCCACCCAACACCCAGGTCTGGCTCACGAGTGAGAAACTTTCATGAAATAAACAAAAACTCCCACAACTGGGTTTCTCTCTCTCTCTCCAAGCACATATCTTAGTTTGTAATTATGCTTTTATTAGTGTTATTATTTGAATAATATTTATTTCCCCGCTTGTAAATAAGCTCCATGAGAGCAGAGGCTATGAGTGTGTCCACCACTATATTCCATCCATAACTGTCTTAAAGCTGAGCAAATGTTTTGTTTTTTTAATGATTAGTGAACAAAAAGCCTCTTTTTCTCTCTCTTCTATGTCGTAAAGAAAAAAATTACCTGGTTATTGATTAATTTTTGCCCTATGTTAGAATTACATCACATATTGGGAAACATATCTTTCTCTGGAAGGTTGAAAAAGAAACAAAATAAACATTATTTTAGTGCTTTTTTTTTTTGGTAAGGATTACCAACTCATCATCTGAGCAGATTTTAGTCTTTCTGAGCATTTCCCAAACATGTTTAATGTTTGGACAAAGTTATCCTAAGTGTGAACAAGACCCCTAACCTCTCTGGGTTTTGGGTTTCTCATCTCTAAAATGAGCTGTTGGACCACATGGCGTTGGTCCCTATTGGAATGTCAGAGTACAATAGTGTGCCCATACTAAAGAAAACATAGGATGAATTACAGAAAGAGGCTACTTTGAAAGAAAGGAAACATCGTTTTCAATGTGAAAACAATTTAGGATTTTGAATGCCACCAGAACAAATGCTTTAAGATTAAAGCAAAAGTCACAATTTCATTACCACTGATGCAGCTGCAACAAAAAAGGGTATCTATGGAAGTGATTATTGTATTTGGAAATAAAATTGATACAAAGTTCTTAGAACATGTGGCCTTGTTGTAGTAAAAGTACTGAAAGATAAAATTCCCTTTAGTAGAAAGAAATGCAAATATGGCTATCTTTGATTCATGCATTGACAATTCGATTCAACAAAATAACTAAGTACACAGTCAGGCTTTCGATTTGGATAAGAGCAAGTGAAGAGAGATCTGCCAGTGGCAGGGAATATGGACAGGAAAGAAAGAATATAAACTGTTAGGCTAGCTCGCTATTTAGCTATCTAACTAAATGAATGAATGAATGAATGAATGAATAAAAAAATAAATAAATAGCAGCCTTGAAAATATACAATACAGGGAGATTTTTTAGAACCCACTAGCAGGAAGACTGGTAAAAATAATAATAAGATTGCCTCTTGTATGAAATTCTCTGTATAATCTCAAAGCTCTAGATAAAATGAATTAGAGGGAATCAATCACACTCTCGGCTGGTGGGAGAGTAAAATACAATGATTATGGAATGCAATTTGACAACATAGTTCAACTGCCCTACACATCTTCATATACCTCTGAACCAGAAATTCTACATTTAGGAATTTAGAGTAAGGAAATAAATATATACTATTCTTATATATGGTGTTTTATAGATATATAGTATATAACAATGTAAAATAGATATTAATTTTTAACACATATCTTATATAGTGTTGTGTATATATATGTGTGTGTGTGTATATATATATATATATATATGTATATAGTGTTTAACACAATGTTGTTTAAAATAGTAAAACTTTAGAGATAACCAAATGTCCAAAATAAGGACTTGATTAAGTGTATATGCGAATCATTAAAATAATTATTTTTATCTACATTAGTAACATGTAAAGACCTCACATACTAATCACAATAAGGATTTCTTTACTGGAAAAAGCAAGTTTAAAACTATTAATGTAAACTAATTGAATTTAGAGCCTGTGCATTTCACTGTATTTAATTTTACCTTAAATAAGAACAACAACAGATATTGAACTCCAGTTTATGACATGTGTGTTAAAATGTTTACGCTTAAGTTACTAATATTTGCAACTTTAAGGTGTTTCAAAAATAACTTGGATTGATGGATGGGCAGAAAGAAGGACAGATATAAAGACACGTATTAGAGCAAATATAACCAAAGTTTAATCATGAGGAAGCAACTATGCAGTAGTAGCCTACTTTGGTTATATGGTGTGTTTTTTTAATTATATATATGATCCAACTTTTCTTATAAGTCCATAAAATTGAAGTTATGCAAGTGGGGTAAAAAGAGAGTGGGGTGTCTGGCCGGCTCAGTCGCTAGAGCATGCAAACTCTTGATCTCAGCATCATGAGTTCGAGCCCCATGTTGGGCATAGAGCTTACTTTTAAAAAAAAGAAGGAAAAAAAAGAGAGAGAGACTGAGTTCTAGACCACATGTTAGGTGTGCTTAATTCTGGGAGTATTTACCTCTTTTTACTTTTCTATGTTTTGTATATATTGTTCTCATAATTAGGAAAATGAAACTGTGGCAGAGACTGCCAGTTACCTTCCATGTGCAGCCACCCCCTCCTCCTTGATGAAAGAACCCCAGTATTTGAGGTGGGCTTATTACTGGCCAACCAGCGGAGGCCTCGAACTGCCTCTCATTCGCTTCGAAGTGTGTGGCCTTGTGACTAAGTTCTGACCAAGACATAAGAGGACACATTGTGTAATACTTGGAGGGAGCACACTTTTCTTCCTTTTTTTTTTTTTAAAGATTTTATTTATTTGTCAGAGAGAGCGAGAGAGAGAGAGAGCACAAACAGGGGGAGCAGCAGGCTCCCCGCTAAGCAGGGAGCCCGATGCAGGACTCCATCCCGGGACCCTGGGATCATGACCTGAGTTGAAGACAGATGCTTAACCAGCTGAGTCACCCAGGTATCCCAAAGCACACTTTTCTAAGAATTGAAACAATGCATGGCAGAGCAGAAGAGAAAGAGCTTGGGTCTCTGACACAGTGCAGCCACACTCCCCAAGTCCTGGACCACCCACTTTTAGGATTCTGTTACAGGCATCCAGGTTTGAGCCATTATTCTTCAGATCTTTGTTGTTCACAGATGAATGTATTCCCAGCTCTTACAAAAAGATCCATTTTGAAAAAGTGTTTTTTTTTTTTAAGCATGAATGTTCTTTAGAATCTGAATTTCTTAACATTTAGGTCGAAGACCTAAAGAAAAAAAAAAGGAAGGAAGGAAGGGAGGAGGGAAGAAGGGAGGGAGGAAGGAAAGAAGGAAAGAAAAGATAATAGGAAAAAAGTAGTATTTGAAATCAAGGTTAAACTTAAAGAAAACAGTATAAAATTTGAAGGTAAGCCACTAAATGGATATCTACTCGGGACAAATGAGAGGCTGTGTGTAGCAGTCATCGGTCACCGATAAGCCGTCCCACATTAGTTTATCCACACTGCACTTGCAATCAGCAGAGTGGGGAGGGAAAGGAGCATCGATTAGTGAAGCTGGTGAGGTAAGGAAAGCCCCAGACTGGTTGAGACATCTCAGCCACTGAGGTGAGCCTGGGGGTTGGGGGGTACTGCATGAAGGGCCTACGTGCCTGGGGAAAGGACCCGGGAGCTTTAAAGGAGAAAGAGAAAGGAGAAGGAAGGGAAGGGAAAAGACAAACACTTAAGCATCCTTACGATTTTGCCCAGGGCTCTCTTTTCCACTACATTTTATCACAACTTCTGTGACAAATAATATCAAATTACTTACTCAGGATCTCATGGTACAATAAAGGACAAGCATGAAATAACAGAAAACAGTACTGAATACGGAGAGAAAAGGATACGTTGTAAAGGAACTCTCCAAAAAGAAAGGGATTTCATCAGTTAAAAGGATTTTCAGCATCAACAATAGGAAATCTTGTAATCTGATTTAGAGGAGGAAATGTTAAAAGTACCATTTGAGGGACAGGGTAAATGATTCATTTAATCCTCACACCTACTCTATCAAATGGCAGCAGAAGAATCTTGAAGTCTGTGCACACACACACACACACACACAAACACACACACACACACATACACACACACATACCACTTCCATAGGGATTCTCAGGCCCAGTGTGCTTCCCTGTATGAGATAGGTGGCAGTTGGGAAACCAACTTTGGTTGATGCAACCAAAGTAGCATCAAACAGACCCAATTTTGCTACTGCATCCCCACAGCTACCATTGGTACCGGCATCTCCCAAGAATGGAGGCTAGAGAATGAAAGCAGCCATCATTCTACAGATCTAGCTGAAGGGACCTCCACCAGGGAGAGGAAAAGGTGAAAAGAAGAAAGGATGAGGGCCCAGGAGAGCATGAAATAAAGCCTAACGAGAAGCCATATGGGGAGTCTTATGTGGGAAAAGAAGAGTGGACGAGGCCGTGAGGAACACTGCCCGGTAAAGCTGGGCTCGACTGTATGCAACGTCCCAGATGCTCAGGGCCCCCCAACAAGAGCTGTGTTCATGTCGCTGACCAGCGTGTTAGCCTAGAGGAGCTGCTTGGAAAATGCTACTGAGGACTGTTTGTTGCCAATTAGAAATAAAACATTATAAGCGATACTACATTTGTATTTCATATGAAGAGATTTAGGGTTTTATATCCCTTTGGTGCAGAAGCTCTAAACCCTAAAGAATCTACTCTAAATATGTGTGCTGTGTATTTAGGGTCCTGTCATCAATAAGTTTGAAAAATGTTACACAACATTAAACATCTTACTAAAAGAGTTCTCAGAGCCTTTGCTATACTAACGTACACGGTGATGACCAAGAGGAGGATATAGTCCAACCTTTTTATCACAGGACCTTGGTGGGGAGCACCTCCTTAGGCATTTCACAGTTCAAACTCAGTAAAACACCTGTTCAGAGAGTGAGGGAAAAGCATAAACTTTCAGAGCTCACTCTGTATAAAAAAAATAATAACAACTAGATTGCTGTAAGTACCTAAAGATGCTTGTGCTTTGCAAATCACAGGCCAAGGCCCCGAGAAGAAAAAATACAAAGCACATGTCCTTATCAGAAAACTGGAAGAGGATCTTATTGGGAGGAAGTTCTTGGTCAAAGATCTAGGAATGTCCTATATTTATAATAGACCATATTTATATGCAATGAACAAACAGCAAAGACTTCTAAGGGGCGAACATCAGAAATGTGTTATCAGCAAGTTCATCTCCCCAGAACACATTTCCCCCAGGGATCTGCATGGCTCACTCCCTCACTTCACTCGGGCTCCTTCTCAAACGACATCTCCTTGGGAAGGACTTTGTCAAGTATGGCAACCCAGTTACTGTCTAACCACTTACCTTATTTGATTTTTTTATAGCCCTTATTTACCAACATATGATATATCTCTTTGGTTATCAGTTTATTGTCCGTTTCCTCACTTGAAGGTTGGCCCACTGAAGCCAAGGATCTGTTCGGTCACCTCTGTCTCCTGGGGGCCTGGAACAGTGCCTCCCTGTCACATTGTAGGACTTCAAAAATAGGTGCTGACTAAATACTCAAGATAACCCACATCGGGGTGCCTGGGTGGCTCAGTTGGTTGAGCGACTGCCTTCAGCTCAGGTCACGATCCCGGGGTCCCGGGATTGAGTCCCAAATCGGGCTCCCAGCTCCATGGGGAGTCTGCTTCTCCCTCTGACCTTCTCCCCTCTCATACTCTCTCTCACTCTCTCTCTCTCAAATAAAAAAAAAAAATCTTAAAAAAAAAAAAAAGATAACCCACATCGGTTTCTTCATCCTCTACAAGCAATGTTTATTCTCGAAGTGTTTCATATAGTCAAGCATTTAAAATCCCTACCCCTATTCTCAGAAAGAGTGAAGGAGAAGGTCTGTCCGTGGTCAAGCTGTCTAGACCTGTCAGGATTGTGGTTAAGGTTGCGTCTTTTATTCTTCAAATGATTGGCAGGGCTCACATCCAGTGACAACATCATCCTTTTATTTGGGGGCAATGAGAAATAATATATATATACATATATATATATATATTCCAAGTAGCAAGCAAACAAAAATTCTCCTGACATAAATACAGAAACTGCGGAACATCACAATATTGTGCCATCTCTTGTGGACTGAATTGTGCTCTCCTTTCCCAAATTCCTATGCTGAGGTTCCCTCAATGAGACTATATTTGGAGAGAGAACATCTAAGGAGGTAGTTAAAGGTAAGTGAAGGCCATAGGGGCGGGGCCCCACCCTGAAGGAATGGGTTCCTTGGATGAAGAGGACAGGATACCAGAGCTCACTCTCCTTCTGTGCACACCTGAAAGGCCAGGTGAAGACACAGAGAGAAAATGGCTCTCCTCGAGCCGGGCAGAGAAGTCTCACCAGAGACCAAATTTTTTGGCACCTTGATTTTGGACCACTAGCCTCCCAACCTGTGAAAAATAAATTTCTGCTATTAAAGCCACCTGGTCTGTGACACTCTGTAATGGGAGAACAAACAGACCAATAGTCCTCCTTTTGTTGAGATTCAGGTACACTTTCTTGACGGAATAAAAAAACCCAGTCCCTGCAAATTCAAGCTTTCCTCATGATGATTCGCCTAAAAGTCCCTCGTTTTCACAGAGGAAAGAGTACGTTACTTGGCAAGTGGCTGAAAGTTTTTTAGGCAGGACTATACAAGGTAGTATGTTTCTCAGCACCAACTAGAACCATCCAAAGCATTTATACAGAGAAACTTCTGAGACACTGATGTTTTGAAAGGGCAGGTACCAAAGACAGAAAAAAGGGCAAGTCAGTAGCATCTGTAAGATTAGGACGGGAAAGTTAAATAGCACAGTAAGCTGAAGCTTAGGGGAAAATGCTAAGACAACACAAAGGTTAACTAGGTTCGATGAATCAATCAATGATAAAAGAAGGAATAAGCCCACATCTTGAGAAAGACCACACAGTAGTAATAAAAGACTAAGAAAGAAGAGAACCCAAGACCCGACAGCCTTTGTGTTCAGCAAAAAGACATTCAGATTAGGAAAAGAACAAATATGGTTAACAGGAAATTGAACAGCTAAATAAATTACAGTACTTCCATCTTTCGCATATTAGGCAGCCACTAAAAATTACGTTTATGAAGAGTTCTTAATGGCATGGAAAAAAACATGGCATAAGATTAAGTGGGGGGAAAAAGCAAGATACAAAATTGAATCACAAATAATCTTGATTTATGAAAAAATAAAATCAGAGAAAAAAATACCAGATGGTTGTCTGTGATTGGTAAGATTATGGGTCTTTTTTCTCTCTCTGTTATATTTTTATAAACCTGCAAACAATGAACATTTTTTTCACTCATCATCAGAAAATAAAAATACAAAAATTAAAAACAAACACAAAAACAGGAGCCCAAGACACTTCGGGCTGTGATAAAGCAGCTTCAAGCCAGTGTTAAATAAGGCCAGGCTCCCAGCCCAAGGAGTTGCAGTGAGGGAATCAGTTATCAGCACGACCTGAGGACCCATAAACATTAACTAAGAGGCCAGAAAGTTCTGGTTTTCAAAATTATGGGACTCTTAAACCCTTGGGCACAATATCTCAGAGAAACTCTTGATTTGATGCTTTGAAAACCTGGGAAAGGTGACAGAAAAGGAATAGGCTTGCTTTAGTCTGCCTACCGTTCCCCTCGATTGTGAGCTTCAACGGGCTGTGACCATTACCCAAACCTGGGAGCGACAAGAGGCAGAGCCCCCCCAGACCCCAGTGCTGTGGTCTTTGAGTCCCAGCGCAGTCTACTTACAATCTATGGCCTCTGGGCGTTAAGGCCAAAGTTCACTGTTTTTTTTCTGGAGCTATGTTTTCCCCCAGATGGCTACTCCTCTGTCTTCACAGCTTTCTGCAGTCTCCCTCTACTGGTCTTTTCCGACCTCATCAGTGCTATAGTCTGCCCCAACCCACACCTTTATCAGGTCCTTCCAAAGCTCTGTTTGACCACAGGCCACGGAGAGCCAGGCCTGACATCATATTAAGGTATTTCCCCACGTATATGCCTCTATGTAACTAGCTAGCCCTGAAAGACAGCCCTGACTTCCTATGACCAAGAGGACTTGATGATTTATAATTTGAGAGCCTCCCTTTAGAAGATTGAGAATGGCTATTCACATATTAGAAGTTTTTTAAATGCCTACAATAAAGAAACTTGTTTAAAATTTACCATGTTTTATAAAAAAAACTTTCTTTAAAATTCCGTTAAATCCAATAAATGAGTGATCTTGGAGTCTGTTTTGGCAAGAGTTAAACAGTAGAAGTTTCCTCCCCAGTCACACTTAGGGCAGAAATAATGTGCAGTGCCTGCGCCTTTATCTAATCTCCTGACGCTCTAACTAGCACACCAAGGGCCCAGGAGCAGAGCAAGCTGCAGCCTCAGCGTCGCCTCATGATGGGAATCCACCTGCTCACAGGGAAATGAATCCACCCTACCGTAGCCAACAGACCCCCGTCTGTTGTCTTGCTCCTCTCACTTGATTCCTCTGACTTTTTCTCTTGTGCTACATTCTCTTTCCCCATCCCTCATAGTATTCACCGAAGACCACTGTGCATAAAAGTTGAGACAAGCGGCAGATACTAGCAAAGAGGCAACAGCCAGACGATTGATTTCTAGGCTTTCTCCCTACCTATTCTTTTAGAAGAAATCTTCATATTCTTTTTCTTAACATTTTTTTCTCAGCTAACTCATCGTGTCTTCGGAACACCTCCTTGATCAGATAAGATCCCCGGCCTTATTCCCATAAGACGAACCATACCTTCTAACGGTATCACGTACTTCTGCATGAGGTACCTATCACAATCACTGTTTTATCTTTGTTGCATGAGCATGTGAGTAATGTCTGCCTCCCTCGCTGATTAATACACAATAAATTACCATGATCCATACACTATGTTAATTGTTTTACACTTTTTTTTTCATTTAATCCTTACCATAATTCAGTTAAGCATAAAGGCTTGGAAGAACAATGATTATCCCATTTTATACATGAGGAAACTGAGGCATAAAGTGGTCAAGGAACTTGACCAAGATCACACAGCTAATAAGTGGCAGGCCAGAATTTGAATCCAAGCATTCTGATTCCAGAACTCTTACTCTTAACCACGAGGGTATGTGGTCTGGTGTAAGTTCCATGAGGAAATGGGCTGTACCTGACTTTGCTTACCCCTGTATCCCTAGCGCCCAGCACATACAGTCTTTCACTATATTTTTTAATGAATAAATGAATGGATGAACAGATAAATGTAATTCAAGAATTTCAGAAATATACACTCTGTAATGTAGAAGTTGTCCCTAATCCTAGCACCGCCCCTCCCAGAGAAAACATCTCTCAGCAGGTTTCTAACTGCCCCTTAGAAAGCAGTTTCCTTGGGCGATGGCATGCAGTATATCGGGTATATGGCTGACTCCAGGAATTTTTGAGACTTCGTAAGAGTAAGAATTTCTACCCTCGGGGCATTATCATTGTATCGGTCCACTGTTTCCTCCCACTACCTCTCCTACCACCACAAGCACTCGTGTTTTGCTCCATATGAATAGATGATGGATAAGCAGATGTTTATCACCTAAGCAATAAACAACATCATTCACAATATCTAAAATCAAGAAAAAGAACTCTGGGCCGGATACGAGTACAGATATGTAGAATCAAAACTGAGTAAGTAATAAAACCCAGAAAGAAATAATTAATAAATGTTAAAACTGGAGAGAGAAACACAGCAGTGTGCCATGTAGCTCGGCCCCAGCTTCTGGCCTGTTCAACATTTCTAATAACCATTCCAATGAAAACAGAAAACAAGCTCATCATTTCTGAAGATAGCACTAACCCGGGAGAGACAGATAATATTTCAGATGACAAGACTAATCTTTGAAATTATTCCAGTAGATGGAAGATTAAACTTAGCAGGATTTAATCTAAAGTCTGAATTTAAGTTCTTGAAACTCAATAATATAAATGTAGAATGGGGGTCCCATTTTTTCGATAGCTTATGGAAAGAAAGAAGAAAAAAAAAGTCCGTACACAGCCAAAGAATAATTAAGCCAACCATACTTCTGCAGCAGAAATGAATGTCAGTCATCAAACACAGATGTGCAGGAAATATCTATTTACTATTTTTCCTCTGTTTAACTTATAATTTAGAGACCTAAATCTGCCAAACAGGCAGAAAACTTAATCTCAGTCCTTCTTGAAGATTCTTCACTACCCTAGGAAGGTCTGCGAAGTTTTCCCAATGTCAAGGCATGGGGAGTTGGGCTGCCCCTCCTGTCTCTCGTCATCCATCTGCACAGCCTATATAGACCCAGGGTCATGCCACTGCATGGCACACTTGGGCCATTAGGACCTTTGAGAAGACTGAGAACCCTGTGTCTGAGCTCTCACAGCTCTCTACTTCCCCGGCTCTGCGGCCGAGAAGTAGGACTGCGTCACCACTACTCAGGAACCCACAGACTTCTTTCTCCCACTCTCTCCTGTCCTCTGGCCTTTTTGGTCTCAGGAAATGCTACCCTAAGAGATATTTTCTTTTTTTTTTTCCCTGAGCAAATCCCCTTGGCCCTTACATCACCTCAATAAACATTCTAAGTTTCACGATGAGCTTAGGCTTTTGAAAAGTCCAAAACCTACATTCTACAAGTCTACATTCTACATTCAGAAGTCTGCTTCTACTTTCCACCTGGACATACATCTCTATTAAGGCAACAAGGAGAGTGCAGGCTATTTGCTTGAATTGGAAGAAAGAACCTGGGAAAACAAAACAAAACAGAACAAACTAGTAGGTGACAATATGCAGCCCTAAGATAATGGAGTACTATCATATGGCATTAAGGGCAACTATATGGGCTGTAAAACTTGCAGAAAATGTGTTCATGACATAATGTTAAGTGAGAAAGAAAGATACCGAAAAATGATACAAGTCGATATAATATTTTATGTCAAATTAAGTACATAATAACTTTTGAGGGAATAAAGCATACCAAAGAAATGCAAGACCAAAAAATATATTTTAATGATAATTTAATTATTATAAACTCAATGTGAGCTAATAAATGAAATGTGAGGGGTTTCTTTAAGGAAGCCTAGCACAATTTTGAGATTCTGCTAACAGGCGGAAACTGTTAGCTGTCTGATAAAATCCATTCTTCCTTTCTTCTTTTTTTTTTTTTTAAGATTTTATTTATTTATTTGACAGAGAGAGAGAGAGAGAGAGATCACAAGTAGGCAGAGAGGCAGGCAGAGGGAGAGGGGGAAGCAGGCTCCCTGCTGAGCAGAGAGCCCAATGCGGGGCTCGATCCCAAGACCCTGAGATCATGAGCTGAGCCAAAGACAGAGCCACCCAGGCGCCCCCTCTTCCTTTCTTCTATTTTAAGTGAATCTTAGCAAGTGACATGGCTAACAGGAGTGGCCATGCCACTCTTGTAACAGGTGTAGTCATGTGACTTTCTTGCCAAAGGAACCTAACTGAAAGTGATGTGTGCCACTTCTGATCCCACAGGGGGGCTGCCTTCCCCTTGTTATCCTTTCCTATCTCTCTAACTAGAACCCATACATGGCTGCTAACCAGCTTCAACCAAGAAGATGATTACCAACCTGAAATTTTCACCTCTGACTGCTCCATGAAAGAGAACTTACTGATTTAAGGGATCTTTCTGTTTCTACAACTTTAGCCTACCCAAACCAGTACAATGGGCATCACTAGAAGTCTTACATTTAGCCATGTTCAACTGATTATATTACAGATCAAATCTGTTCCACAGATCCAAGTCTGATATCCTAAAGAAATGGGTTCATTTCTGGGTGCCGCAAAGCCCTAAAAAACAAGAAGATGACCTAAAGGGAAAGACTAAGATGGCCTCCTTCTGTTGGCAGAAGGAAACAAAAGAGGGTCGAAGCAAACATTTCATTCATTCGTTCATTCGTTAGCACTTTGCAGAGCATTTCACTTATAGCACGCCATTCAATTCTGGGAGCTGGGGTTGAACCTGGAGTAGAAGATACCATCTTCCAATATTTGAAGAGCCATTCTCAGGGACAGAAAGTTCTCTCTTTAAAATCTCTTTGTGGGGGCGCCTGGGTGGCTCAGTGGATTAAAGCCTCTGCCTTTGGCTCAGGTCATGATCTCAGGGTCCTGGGATCGAGCCCCGCATTGGGCTCTCTGCTCAGCAGGGAGCCTGCTTCCCCCTCTCTCTCTGCCTGCCTCTCTGCCTACTTGTGATCTCTCTCTCTCTGTCAAATAAATAGATAATATCTTTAAAATCTCTTTGTGTACTTTTTATTATGAATATATTCTCACTGTAACATATTCTAAAAAGACAGGAGGACAAAGAATAAACCACAGTAGTCCCTGCTCATCCCTCTTCTCTTCCTCCAACTCCCCTCCCCCAAAGTAATCCTTGTTAACAGCTTCAAGTGTCTATCCATAGACTAATTGCAGTTTTATATAAAGACCAAGCAGTTCAAATGTGGTGACCTCCCGGAGTCCTTCCTTGAGCTTCTGCCCTCAACATGAGCTAAGGAAGTTTCTCCTGCACCATGACAGCACCAGGGCCACTCTTCGTCCTTGACTTAAACAGGATGCACAACTCTATTTACATATCAGTCTGAGATAGTGTGTTCTTGGAGGACAAGAAGCCTTTTATGTATTGGATAAATGCAATGGGTATCCATGGAGGCTACATAGTAAGTTCAATAAACTGTCAAACTGAATGGAAGTGAAGTTAAAGAGAGGCAGATTTGTTCCACAAAGCCAAACTCAAAGATTTAAGTAGAGCCAAACTCAAAGATTTAAGTAGAACCAAATGCTTATGAATTAATCATCTTTAAAGTCAGTTTTTAGTCAAAGAGTTGCTTATGTTCTGAGAGAATTTGGCTCTCCATGACCAACACCTCTTAACTCCAAAATTTTAATCCCCTATAAATATTTGTTCCACTTAAAACATTTTTTGTGATTTTCAGAAAACTGTAAGAGAAAATCAAAAACCTGATATTCCCTCCTTCAGTTATCCATCTCCTCTGTTTTGACCCCTCCTGGGTCTTTCTTCAGGATTCTAGGAAGTGACTAGAAGTTAGACCTCTCATTATGAACAGAGTACAAATATACAACATCTAGATCCTATTTTCCTTAACTGACTAAACCACAGTTTCCTCTCTTCTTCCATGGAAGACAAGGAACAGCATTACCTAGTAGAATTTTTTAACCATTATTCTAATATATATAGAAAAATAAGTGTGTTTTTCTACTTACATATTCTTAACTGCTGGTGATTTTATTTTTCAAACATGAGTATTTCACAAGAAACTGCATTGTCATAAAAGCAAAACATGGTCATTTTTCTTCTCTTATGGGTAAAGAAGAACCAGTTTATATGTAATTGAATCAGTCTTCCCCCTATTTGCTCTACTCTTTTACTTACTTCTTCTCCTAGATCTATTGTTCCCATTAAATTTTCATAATATTCCATTAACTCACTGAAAAGAATCCTGCAAGGTATTGAGGTTAGAAGGAAATAATTTCCTTTCATTGTTATTGGGAGAAATTCTTTTGACAAAGGTTTTTTTTTTTCCTGTGGGCCTTTAGTTTGCTCTCTTCCAGGATTCCCATAATTATGCTACTGTTATCAGTTCCCCCTTAAGGCCACCACATAGTTTTTATATAAAACTGCATTGAATTGCTTTATCTCCAACCTTTAGTATTACTTTCAAATTACCAGGTATCTAATTAGAGAAGGTTTCTTTTTTCATAAATAACATTTCAAAACTATACTACTGCATTACCTGCTGTTTGCACCTCAGTCTTTTTCTGACGTTCTCCTAAAAGCAGCTTTAGCTGAACACTGCACACTATTGCTGTGTTGCAAAGATGAAAGCAAAATTCCATGTGTGAAGCCCAAATGGAAATCACAGAAGGCAGGATTCACACTGCTAATTGTTGCTTAGCAATAAAATGTGCAAAACATACTAATGGAACAGTAACATCGGGCACCAGAGGCATCTGCAAATCAGAGAATTAGAAAGCCAACAGTAAGGGCAAGAAAAGGAAGTCCATCCCTTAGAGGAGTTGGGGGGTGGGGGACGGTTTCTGCCCTTGTTCCTAGTAAGCACGCTCGGTTGAGAAAACAAAGCATCCCTTCATCCATTAGATACTCCCATTATGGGACTTGAAGACTGCGTGGAAATAGACACTCAGAGGCTCATCTTACCCTAAAGGAGTCCCTGATAGAACCGCTCATACCTACAAGTACATATTATCGCTCTCTTTTCCCTGTTAAAAAACTGAGTCTCAATGAGGATAGACTTTCTACTCTCAGTTCACGTGGTTTGCTAAGGGCGCAGGTGGGATTTCTAGCAACTCCTATCACAGCCACCCTCAGCCATGGGCTCTTTAGGGAAGGGTCATGCCTCCAGGGCTATGGCCTCGTCTGAAGAAACAGAAAACAAAGATCCCACCATGTACAGGACCAAACTGATATGGAGTCTTAAACCTGAGAACTGACTTCAGCTTTTTCTTGTTGTGTTTTGGTTTGGTTTGGTTCCACCATCATTTGTTTCTGAGGTTTTTCCAGGATAAAATGTGCCAAGCTGCCTTAAAAGACATCTGAGTCTACCTATTATTTCTAATCTCATGGGGGACATTTCAGTGAGTGGTAAGATGATGGCCAGGCAGGGATGTTTGGGGATTTAAAAAGAGCACTTCAATTCATATTAAATCAATTTTAAAGGGGAAAAAAATCATGCCCAAAAAAGAAGAAGAGGAGGACAAGACAAGGGCTTGGGGAGGTAGAGCCTCCTGTATGCCACAAGGTGATTCTCGAAAAACACAGTACCTGCCAGCCAAGCCACAGTTTGCCTCTCCTTAGTGTCTCAGGAAATCTTTATTGAACAGATATGTGTGTCCTGTTCTTTACTAGGTGCTTTGGCTACACAAATATTTTGCACATGGTCTTGACTTATTAGCAGTGTAGAAAAGATAATATGCATGAACCAATTAGGACATACAAGAGACTATAATATAAAAGAGAAAGATCCACAGACTGAAAACTCAGTTATATTTTGAAAAGTTTAACTAGACTGGCTTTAATAATAATCTACTATGTCCTGAATGGATGGACAGAAATATCCAGATGCTTGGCACCCAACAGACACTTCGTATAAAGCTTTTCATTGAAGAATAGCTTACTGTCAAGTACACAGATGTTAATGGTATATAGCTCAGTGAACTTTTCACTTATATAGTATATACCCATGTAACTACCACACAGATCAAGATAGAGAAATTTCCAACACTTCAGAATGTTCCCCCAATCAATACCACCCCAAAAGTAACCGTCATTCTGACGTCTATCACCACTGATTCATTTTGCCTCTTTTTGAGCTTCATATAAATGAAGAGTGCTCTACTCTTTGACATCTGGCTTCTTTCACTCAACAGTACGTCTGTGAGATTCATCCATGTTGCATGGAGTAGCTTGTTCTTTTTCATTGCAGTGTAGTAGGCGATTGTGTAAATATACCACAGTTATTCATCTGTTCTCTTTTGATAAATAGTTGGGATTTTTTTCCAGCTTTGAACTAATGTGAATAAAGCTGTCATAAACATTCTTGTCCATGTCATTGATAGACATGAGCACACATTTCTATCAGGCATCTATAAATCAAGGAGTAGAATTGCTAGATGGGTGTCTCTTTAGCTTTGACACACACTACTGGTTTTTCAAGTGCTTGTACCAACCCCTGTACCTCGTAGGGATGGAGTTTCACATGCCCTGCATACTTGTCAACATTGGCTATCATTAGTCTTTTAATTATAGCTACAATGGCGAAGTCTGATGGCTTTAATTTGCAATTTCCTAATAACCAGTGCTGTTGAACACCTTTTTACATACTCACTGGCTATTTGAATATCGTCTTTTGTAATAAAGCTTATAGAGGTTTTTGAGAAGGACTGAAGTTTCCAAGAACGAGGATGTAGATCTGCTGTCCTTATCGTGTCCTGATTAATTAGCACACAATGCCGGAGCCACGACTCTTGTAAAAGGAGACACCTCAAGAGTGAGCTGCCTGTCACCGGAGCTATTTAAGCAAAGACTAGACAAAAAAGAAATTTGTAGAAGAATGTAAATACCAGCTGGACGGTGAGACTGAGTAAACTTAAATGACTCTTGTAACACTGGCACATGCCACAGGGATTCAACTATTACTAGATCAGTGAGAATGGGAAGGCAGAGTGTGGAAGTCAGAAGACAAATCTTTATAAATATCTATGGCATGCCAAGGGTTCTACTAAGCCTTTACATGCATTGATTCATTTAATTCTCACAGTAATCATATAAGATAGTATAAGGGAAAACCTACCTTCTTCCTCTTCTTTACACACAACATTCATACTTCTGGTCACCAAATGTGTGGGGGGTTTTTCCGCACTGATCAATTCTCAGACCCAGCTGGGCGTCCTCCAATTCAATTCAGTTTTGACACTATCTACTTGGAATTAGCATCAGAACCCACCAGTTAAGGGCTCAGTTCCACAAACTGCCTTGACTACAGATGCCAATGGCGAGTCCCAGGTTGTCACTTGAACTCCTGACCAGCCAACTACAGATTGAGGTTCCAACAACCCCCTCTTTGGGTTCTATAGTTTGCTAGCATGGCTTACAGAATTGAGGGAAACACTTACTTATGTTTACCAGTTTTTTATAAAGAATAAAATAAAAGATGTGCATGGATGGCCAGCTGAAGAGATCTATAGGGTGAGGTCCAGAAGGGTTCCAAGGGCAGGAGCTTTTGTGGAATTAGGATGCGCCACCTTCCCAAAGCATGGATATGTTCACCACCTGGAAGCTCTCTGAACCCCATTGTTTGGACTTTTATGGAGGCTTTATACTTAGGCATGACTGACTAAAATCACTGGCCACTGCTGATGGACTCCAACCTCCACCCTTCTCATCAAATGGTTCGTTCCACTGACAACCATCCTAAGGCTATCCGGGACCCCCCAGTCACCAGTCATCTTGATAGCACACAAAAGACACCTCTCACTTTGAAGATTCTAAGAGTTTTAGGAGCTATATGTGGGAAACAGGGACAGAGACGAAATATGTTTCTTATTATGTCGCAGGTAGATACTAATTTGTATTAGTTATCTATTGCCATGTAACAGTATTACCACACACTTAGCAGCCTAAAACAACACACGTGTATTATCGCATAGTTTTATGGGTCAGGAGTCCAGGCATGGCTTAACTAGGTCCTCTACAATCAAGGTGTGAGCCACACCTGGGTTCTCATCTGAGGCTTGACAGGGGAAGTAGTGCCTTTCAAGATCACATGATTGTTGGCAACATTCAGTCCCTGCAGGCTGTCAGACTAAAGGCTTCAGTTTCTCCTTGGCTGTCAGCCACTCTCCGTTCCTTGCCACATGGCCCTCTCCAGATGCCAACTCACAACATGGCAGCTTGCTTCTTCAAAGCCAGCAAGGAAGAGAGATTCCTAATGAGACAGATGTTCCAAACATAGGTAACATCATCATGTACATGTAATCTTGTAAATTCTGCAACCTTTGTTGTATTCTATTGGTTAGGAGTTAAGTTACAAGACCTCACCCACACCCAGAGGGAGGGAATTACACCTGGGTGTACACCCCAACAGCAGGAATGATGGGAGCCACCTTAAAAGACTACCTACTACACTACTATTATTCTCACTTTACAGGTGAAAAACGAACTGGAAAAGGTCAAATAAATTGCCAGCCAACAGCTAACCCAGGTTTGAACACGAGCGTGTCTAAAACCAGAATTTGCCTTCTTAACCAATATAGTGCCAAGAAACTGCTCAAAGACTAGGTAAGACTAGAGCTTGAATGGCTTATTCTGAATAATTTGAGAGAATGCGTTAGGGAACCCACATGAGCAAAGAGGCAGGAAAGAATGGATGTATTATGGGAGAGTGAGGAGATGGCTCCATTACAAGAAAGTTGATTTGGGTATGTAATGGTGGGGGAAGCAGAGGGCTGGATAGCTAGAGTAGCGCGAGAATTCTAGAAAGTCAAATGGAATGCGTCAATCTAATTCAGTATTCAACAGGGAATTGTTGCAAGTTTGTACGCGGAAGTTTTTAAACTATTAAGATGAATCAAGTACAATAGCCTCATTCTAATCAATATATCTGAAACTTCTTAGAATAAATCTTGATGTTTACCAAAGTAGATATCCATCTCTACTTGGCAATGCCTTTTAAAACATGGCTGTAATTGATTTAAACAAATAAATATCGACTATCAAGTTAAAAATATTTCTTACAGGGGCATCTTCAGTTAGATCTAAATGGAAGAAGGACCTTGCAATAAACAAGCAACTCTTTTTTGGAGGTCTTTACCACCCTCCTCAAGTCATAAATGCTAGAATGTGTGTTCTTGGCTGCTCTTCTCAATGGTGAGCTGTGAGATAGAGTACCATGGAAATCAGTTACCCGTAGGCACTGGGCTGCTCAGCCCTCTAACTCACAGGACAGCCGGGAAGACACAGGCTGGTCTGACCTGTACTGGTCTTACGATGCGGAATGGAGGAGGAAAAACTGGGGGTTTGCGGGGGAAAGGCTGCACGGGAAATTTTAAACTGAAGTATTTCCTTTGTCCACACTCAGGTTACTTACTTTCACTCCAGTTTTCACTCCTCCTAAATCACCAAGTATCACCATGATGTTTGTTATAATGAGATGAGATGATTGGTCATCTGCCTAATCACAACCCAGAGTGAAGGCATAGAGTCACACTGCCTGGGTTGGAATCCTCTGTCCTCCACCTGCAAACTTTGTGACCATGAACAAGCTATTTCACTTCCTCCAGCCCGTAAAGGGGGAGTAAAAATGAGATTAAAGCATAAGGTTTGCAGAAGGAAAAAGTGAGTTGATACATGAAAACGTGTTTCATATCAGAAACAAAATGTAGCAGACACAATAAAACATTCATGATTTCTATCATGAGTGCACAGTGCAGTGATTTGCTAGTAAAAGTACAGTGAATATGTTGAGTAAAAAATTCAATATAATGAACAAAATTCTGAATCCTTTTCCCTCTTGTGCTTTTTTTGCAAGGGTATGTGTATCTCCGGGGCACACAGTCCCAGTGCACATGAACATGGGGTTTCTTCCTGGAGTGTCCACTTCGCTGGAAGATTTGGAGAAAGGAAAAGAAATCTAACTCAGGCAAAATTGTTAATTATCTTTATATTAACATCATAAGAGAGGTTTTATGTCGTTGGATCTGTATTATTTTTCTGATTGATATTTTTCTGATTGATTTAAATACAAATATGTCTACTTTTAAGTCCACATTTTAGGACTCCTATAATGGATCTAAAAGTTATAAAACATTCTTTTCATATTAAGTATCTGGAGGGAAGATTCCGATCAAAACAAAGCTTGATATATTATATACATGTTTTTCTCTGTGCTTTATTTTAGACACATTAGTTCTTTAATTATACTCATCTTTTTTCATCTAGTGGCAAAATAACAGTGAAAATTTTTTATCAAAATAAATCTTACCACAGAACATAAGCAATCATTAAATTATGTAAAAATCTGTTTTCTTCACTAGAGGAAAAATTGGTAGAGTAACAGAAAAATCAGACAGACCCAACCCTCTTGAGGGTCAGAGTACTTAGCTTAAACCTGAATAGATTGGACAACTTGCTAAAATTCTCTAGAACTTTGATTGTAGGACTATGACCTACTTCCTAGAGATGCTGACAAATTTAAATCAGATATGTATGTCAAGTGGTACACAGGAAGCCCTCTAAAATTTTAGCTCCATTTTCCAGTCTTCCCTACTACCTGCTTCAATGACTAACTACCTCTTCCTGCAAATGTCGACCTCGGGTCTCACTAGCCACCAGTCATCATGTGTTTACCTTTTTACTAAATCTGATCTTATCTCTCTTTTTTTATTTTCTTATTTAAGATGTGAGTTTTAAGAATTGAATGAAATAGATAAGCCACAGACTGGGAGATAATGTTTGCATAATGTATATTTGACAAAGTATTGATATGTCAGATATGTAAATAACTCTTAAAACGCAACAATAAAAAGGGGACTCAATAAAAAATGGGCAATAAACCTGGACAAACCCTTCAAAAGAGAAGATACGTGAATTGTCAATAAATGCATGGAAAAGTGTGTATCATTAGTCATCAGAAAAATGCAAATTAAAATAATCTATACACCCACCCAAAGTGTTAAAACTTAAAAACTGACATAAAATGTTTCCAAGGATATGGAATAAACAGAACTCTCATACTCTATGAGCCAGCAATTCCACTCCAAACTTTTCACCAAAGAGGAACAAAGCATATGTTTACAGGAAACTTGAACAAGAATGTACATAGCGGTTTTATTCATAATGGCCAAAAACTGGAAATGGCCCAGATATCCATCCGTAAGAAAAGGGATTAAATAAACTGAAGTATATTCATACAGTGGAATACAACTCAGCAGTAAATAGGAACCAATTACTAATATATGCAACAGTGTGGATGAGTCTCAAAACATTATTCTGATTGAAAAAAGAGCACTATATAATGTAGCATTCTATTTATGTGAAATCCAGGAATAAGCAGAAGGTAAGGATTACCTGAGATAGGGTATGAGGAAACAGTCTGAGATGGTGATAATGTTCTCTATCTTGATATGGGTTTGCATTATATAGAAATTTGCAATTGTCAAAACAAAAAAAAAAAAAGAAATTTGCAATTGTCAAAATTCGATAAATATACACCTAAGATTTGTGAATTTCTTTGTATGTTAATTTTACAGCAAAAGAAAAATAACTATAAACAAACACTGCAGACTGTGTACCAATACCTGCAGTTTACTTTGGAATGTGTCAAAAATTAAAATGGACTAGAGAATGAGAAGAGGACAAATAATTAAATAGCTATGTGTGAAAACAAATAGAGTAAAATGTTAATGGTAGAACCAAGACAGTGGGTATATGGGTGCTTATTAAAATTAGTTGTTTTCATAAGAAAATATTGCAAAATTTGGGATAATGCAAAACTGAATTTTAAAACTCACCAATTGCAAAAACTTCACATTAATTGCTTAAGACATTCCATGAAGAGCCAATTTTTTTAAATCACAGACATCATACATATAGTCTTTTAAATTATAATTGGAGCTTCTTAGAGCATTTATAGTATTGTCTGTTGTATAACTGTTTTCCTCCAAAAACACATAAAAATAGTTTTTAAAAGTTACAGTGATCATGAAATAAAAATATGATTAAAAGAATATTAGGGGGTGCTGGGCGGCTCAGTTGGTTAAGGGGCTGCCTTCAGCTCAGGTCATGATCCCAGAGACCTGGGATCAAGCCCTGCATCTGGCTCCCTGCTCAGCAGAGAGCCTGCTTCTCTCTCTCCCTCTGCCTGCCACTCTGTTTACTTGTGCTCTCTCTCTATCTCTGTGTCAAATAAATAAATAAAGTCTTTAAAAAAAAAAAAAGCATATTAGAACAAGATCTTAATCCTAGAAGGAGTGTGATAGATTATTTTATGACCAAAAATATTCTTTAAAAAGGAGAAGATCTGTAAGGAAAATCAGACTACAAAGATGTTCCATGGATTATATTAGCATCTGCTATTTCTCAGGTCAGACATTGTGACTTTGATGCATGTTTTTAATGTTTTGCTCAGGTCACTGCCCATATCAGTGTTTTCCGGTTTGTAGTTCTTGACCTCCTGTATCAGTATCACTGGAAAATGTTGTTGAGAATTCCAGATCCTTGGACCCAACCCATACCAACTGAATCAGAATCTCAGAAAGGTAGGGTAATTTTTTTCTAATTATTTTTTAAATTTTCATGTGTGATTGAGCCAGAATTGAGCACCAGGGCTCAAAACCATGCTATTACTGGGTATTAAATATGCTCTGCAAGCAACAGGCACATAATAAAGACTCACTGGCAATCTACCCACTAACTACTGCCAACTTCCAAACAGTGCCTAGTGTGTGTTCCACATTTCTCCTTCCCTCTTCACTAACACACTTCTTAGTGGTCTCTTGTGTACTAGGCACAAGCTCCTGAAGTGCAGGCTTATTTTCCAGCTGATTTATAGAGTAAGGCTGATGGTTACATTAGAGGGTAATATGGGATCACTTATGGTACCATTTCTACAGCTCTCAGCCAGGGCTGGTATAATGTAATATGCAGAACACACGTGTGCATGGCGATCCTCTAAGAGGAAAGGACCCAGACTCTGATCACAGCTCTTATTCATTTAGTAATAAATATTTTTGTGCATCTACATCACAGAGGCCAAGTAGCCTTTTTTTTTTTTTTTTAATGTCCCTTAGAGAGTATCACTCTCCATAGCTTCCAATGGAGTCATGCACACTGCAAATCCATAAATATGATTTAACGGTCATCTTTCATCTAGGTAAAAATTGACTAAAATGTAAGTTGAAGGACAATCATATAGTGCAAAGGAAAAAAAAGACATGACTCAGGATGTATTTGGTGGTGGGAATGGGGATAAAACCAACTGCAGACCAATGCCTTTGGTCTACAGGTAAAGAGCAATGACTCCATTCCTCTTACTAACCAATCCACAAGCCTCGTTCCCGAAGCTACTGGTAGTAGCAGGCCTCCTTGCGCTGGGAGCCTGGAACTATTTTCCCCATTTGTCAAGCTGTGCCCCAAAACTGTAACCCAAGGACCACTTGCTCCCCCAGGCCAGGAGCCACAGTTAAATGAGTTTCAGAAATGCTGCAGATGACATCACATCTGGGTTAGTCACAATGCTGCAAATTAAAGGCTGAGAAGTTCTATCCTGAGGAAACTTACTTAACTTTCCTTAGTACATTTTTGAAATTTGACTACTAATGCCTTTTCACACATAACCCGTACATGAAATGCCCTGAATCACAACATTTGGGATTCTGCCTCAGGGATGGCTTTACCTCCTTGTCTTCCCTTTCCTGTCTGTTCGAGACACCTAATACCTTTAGACCACCTTCTGGCTATTATATTTCCCAACTGAAATGTTAATCCCAAACCCGGGACCCAGCTACATAATTTTCAGGGCCACCCAATATAAAAGAAAAGTGTGGGGCCCTTCATTCAAGTATTATTAAGAATTCCAAATTGTGGGGCACCTGGGTGGCTTAGATGGTTAAGCATCTACCTTCAGCTCAGGTCATGATCATTACTGTAGGAAGACACAAACATTCAGTTTATAATAATATCAGACTGAAACTAGAATCTACACACACACATACACACACACACACACACAAAGAGCACTGTCAATGGAGTATATGACGCTCTGATAGAATGCGAACATCACCTGTTTTATTCACTGCTAGATCTCCAAGGGTTAGAAGAGAATCTGAGATGTGCTCAAAAAAATATTTCTAAATAAGTAAATGAATATCAAACTAAGTGAATGTATGGCTGATTGATTTATGTGGATTTTGAGGTAACTGAATGGTGATCACCAGTACAATAGGATCATTATAAGCTCATTTACACAATCACTTTTACTCTGGGTCTCATAACAATTAATTTCAAGCCATTCAAGAGTTTTAGTTGAAGTTCAGTGGGATTCCACTCTTTTATAGCCATAATTTCTGTCTCACTATAATTGCTTTAGCAATCCTGCTCAATAGGGGTAAAGTTTCATTTAGATATGAAGGTGAGCTTAAGATTTGGGATCTAGATCATGTAGATCTACACTATAAAAATGCTAAAATAATTTTAAAATCTAGAGAAATTTAAAAGAGAATACAAAAAAAATACATGTTTGATGATTCTATTTATAAGACAAACTATAAGCCAGACAAATCTGAAAATTGGCTTATTCTGGGGAAGACTGATAAGAAAGAGGCACAGGGAACTTTCTGAAATAATGAAAAACATCTATATCTTCATAAAAATATAGGTTACACAGGTGTATGCACTTGCTAAGCTCAGCAAATGGGACCGCTTTTTTCTTTTTCTTTTTTTTTAAAGATTTTATTTATTTATTTGACAGAGAGAGATCACAAGCAGGCAGAGAGGCAGGCAAAGAGAGAGGGGGAAGCAGGCTCCCTGCTGAGCAGAGAGCCCGATGCGGGGCTCGATCCCAGGACCCTGAGATCATGACCTGAGCCGAAGGCAGAGGCTTTAACCCACTGAGCCACCCAGGTGCCCCTGGACTGCTTTTTTCATTGTATATAGTTTTCATCTTCAAAAAAAACTGTATAAAAGTATTGAATTCTAGTGCATAGATTTGCTTTTGGCAATAGTGTAAGTTAACAACTTTAAAACTTTAAGACTCTAAAATATAGTTTCTATGTAGTCTGAGTAAATAAGTAAATATTTTGGGATCATGGGAGCCAGAGTCTTCATTGCGGGAGAAAGGAATTATAAACATGGAAAGGGGAAAGTTATTATAAAAAGTCAGTGGTGTTGAGTTGGAATTGGAGATATCAGAAGTTACTCATGATCTTTAATATACAGATGGATAGATACAAGAGAACTTAAGTGTAGATGGGAACATGTGTGTGCGTTTCCTAGCTCTGTACACTGAGAGCTGTTTACATTAAAGGTAAATAACATTGGGCATCGATGAGTGCCAGAGCTTGGTCTCTATACAGCATTGCCCACTAAAAAGAACCAAAGCGCTAGGGAGAAGACCGATTCCAGGTTTGCAGCAGGGGAAGTACTAGACGAGCCCGGAGCATCTTGTGCCAGAAAGCAAGGATGCTCAAAGAATGATGGGCAATGAGGAGCCAGTTCAAGATGTTTCTAGTGACCACATGTGGGACAGTTTAAGCATCAAAATAAATAATGAAAATAATGCACCAGATACAATGAACTTAGTAAGACATACCTTTTTTGTGGTTTTCCTGCCAAAAATGTATAATCCAAATCGAATCATGAAGAAATACCAGACAAGCCAAACTGAGGAATATTCTACAAAATAACTGGCCTGTCCGATTCAAAATTTCAAAGCCAAGAAACACAAAATAAAGGTGGAAGAACTGTTTCAGATTAAAGGAGAGTAAAGAGATGTGACAACCCAAAACAGTGAGCAATTCTGGCCTGGTCTTGGAGACCTGACAGTACATGAATATGGATTGTGTATTAAGTGATTACATTGCATCATTACAGTTCTTGAATTTGATCATTAGACCACATTTATATAAGAAGAGTCCTCTTTCATTGGGAACACACATTACAATATATGGTAGTAAAGGAGAACAATGTATCTGATGTCTTCAACTTACTCTGAAGTAGTTCAGAAAAATAAGTTGTATATATATTTCACACACATACCTCTATACACAAAATCAGAAGGCAAATGAAGCAAAATCCATACAGAACTAGTGAATCCAGATAAAGCGTGTATGAAATTTCTTTGTACTATTCTATATAAATTTGCTTGAATTACATCAAAATTTAAAAGTTTTTTGAAAAAGGAAAGGAAAATCCAGACCTTCAATTCTGAGCTCTGCTATGAGGACTATGAAACTGATAACACCCAGAACTTGGATTCACAGAGTGCCAATGTAGAAGGTTGTATATTTTTATTTGAACTGGAAGTCATATATATACAAACATAACTAAAAAAAAATATTTCTTTCAGAGCCTCAGTCAAAACCCTTCACGGAAGGAGCAGAGGAGCTATGGTCCGCTGAAGACTTGCCCCATAGGGGCACCATGATAGCAGCCCATGCTTGTGGAGGTTGTGGACCTAGATTTGAAGCTCACCTCAGCTGTTCATGAACTCTGTAACAGTCACAAGTCAGTGAACCTCTCTGATTCCTCCTCCATAAAATGGAAAGAGAGCGTCTATCTCACAGGATTGAGTGAGGAATAAAAAGAATGTATATAAACAGCATACAGTAGGCACTAGATAAATGCTACCTATGCTTTGTGCCAGGCACTTCTGTGCATTATCACACGTAAGCCTCACAACCACACTGAGAAAGGTACCACGACCTTCATTTTAGAAAGCAGACTCATAACAGTTAAATATGTCACACAATTTATAAGTAAACCACCCGGGATTCGACCCCTGGTGTGACTGATCGCTACAGCCCTGCTCAGTGTAGTACAGGCCACATTATCCCGCAAAATGTGCAACATGCGTACGCAACAGTGTGGGGCAGGAAAAGGGGAGATAGTGACACGGTGCCTTCCGCACCAAACTAAAGTTAAGATGACCCTGCAGCTAATGGCTCAGAGAACACCTATTGATCTTAACCTGCATTTTGAGGACTTCATTTACTTCTTAATAAATGATAGAATAACTTGAAATGACATTTCCATTATTATCTCAAACTGTAATGCCAAAGGACCGCCAGTGACATGTTAATTACTACACTGCTACAGTTATGAGTCTTTTTTCCTCTATTTCTACTGGCATCACTAGTAGCACTGCTATTAATAAGGGAATGTCAATGATGGCCTAGAACTCTCCATTATCAAGTTGGTCATACTTCACTGTAAAGAATTACAGAGGCTAAAGTTTTGGCCTTAAAAAGCCATCAAACAAGAATTACAATTCACATATTTCAGTAAAATGTTAATACCATCATTTTGCAGATGAGAGGGCTCAGACTGATTCTAAGCATTTCTGAAAACCTCATGCCTACAGTTCCTTGAGATTCAAATCTGAAAATCATTAGCCAGGTGAGGGTAAACTACCTTAATTGCCATGGTAGTAGTTGAGAGAGAGAAAAACTTCTAACAAAAATGGGTCACAAACTATCTAGGTTTGTTTTAATCAGTTATGCAAATTGGCTTCAGACCCATAAACTAAACCCGTGGAGAAAAAGAGATCAGGCTCACTGGAAAGGTACATGGTTCTTTGCAGAAACATTTTAAATTAAAGTATATTTAAAAAGCATCCTGATCAGTATATTCCAACCCTAAGCTGCATACAATGAACATCAAATAAATGTGTGGGGAAGGAAGGAAAGGAGGGAGGGAGGAAGTGAGGGAGGGAAGGAAAAGACAATCTTTTCTAATGAATCTCCTCCAACCATAAGAGTGAAAAGAAATGGTGGGAATTTGCTAATTCCAATGTTGACGGGCTTAATCATTTTTAATTTATCTGCAGTCCTGACATGCAGCATAGATTAAATTTGCTACCAAATTTGAATTCTCAACTCTCTCCAAAACAATCACTAAGGATTACAAAGCATGGTATAATCTTGCCTATTCTCATAAAGCAGTTACACAAACCTCCTGAGTTCGACCAAAATTATGGGGGGAACAGTATCTGCCCTGTCCACAGCCATGTGGCTACTATGGTGAGAAAATGACCTTTATACACACACACACACACACACACACACACACACACACACACATTTTTGTTTGAGGATGCTGGTTAATCAAAAAACACAGGTCTATGTGAGTTGTAACATTCAGAGAGGTTGACAGTGGCCTGGCCCAGGACTCTGACAGCTTTAAGGTGGTGTGTATCATTGTTGTTATTGTTGTTGCCATCATCATTGTTATTACATATTATTCAAAAACTCCACATCCACATCAGGAATAAAACAACTGCAATTCACCAAAATGCACAGACAGTACCCACTAGCCTAACACAAGGCACAGCTCTTTATTGATAAGCAACGTTCTTGAGTGGCTAAGTCCTTTGCATACATAGGAAGCGCTCAGTAAATGTCCGATGAACAGACCCAAAATGAAGCACTCACTAACTGTACTTGAGCTTTCCTCAAACATCTCACCCTAAGGCAGCACAAGAAGAACAATAAAAATACTAACAAGCACTATTTGTGAACACTATGTAAGAGGCAAAATATGCCAATCACTTTACTTTCATTACCTCATTTAATACCCACAACAAATTTAGGAAGTACTCTCATGATCCCCATTCCACAGATAAGAAGACTAAGGCTCAGATATGGAAAGTTGTTTGCCCAAAGGCAAGCAAGCAACAAATGCTAACTAAGGGAAATGAGCTTCCAACCGGGCACCTCTGACTGTGCTCTTAACCACAGACAAGACTATATTATCTGCATCTATCCTTCATGTTGGAAAAAAAAATTCAGCCCCAAAGAGGCTAATAAAAGAATAGTTAAAAGGATGGCTAGTAGCTCAGGATTCCCTTGCATTTGAAAAGCCCAGGGCATCGTCTGTTTGCTGTAAGCGGGGATTCCGCAGGACATGCAAATTCACGGGTCCCCTTAAATGTGCATTCACAAAAAAGTCCAACGTTTGTGGCCCTCATTGATGGCAGATTTATGATAGTTTCGAAGTTTAGGCTTAAACAGCACACTCTAATTTAATAGGTTTCTACTTTTTGCCTATTGCCAGTGAAGCAAGATCTTTCCCATTCTACTCAGGAAAGAGAAACTCCAGCAGATGAGAGCTTCTGGCCACATGCCTTTGAAAACTTAATGCACTTTGAAGCTGGTCTTTGAATGGTCTGGATAGAGAAGTCCCAGAATATCTCCTTCGCTCACGATCCACTGGAGTCCTGAAGCCTTCTCTTCTAGAGAATCCTCAATTAAAATGCAGAAGTCTTCATCATTGCCAGACAGAATGCCAGAGCCCTGCTGGTTCCAGCCGAGTTCCAGACTTGGCGTGTAGTCATTGTATCCACGGCACCTGCCAGAGCTTTCCCTATTCAACTGTATTCCCAGCCCAGCTCCCTGGCCAGCCCAGGTCTGTGGCTGCCCCGCCAGGACCTGGCAGGTTTTGCTCCCTCATTATGCATGTTCACTACCAAATCTTCAATCTCATGCTCTGTCTACTGGCTCAGCTCCCTCAGCCTTCAAATACTGCAAAACCGTGATATTTCTTGTCCACCTCAGGATACTTTCAAGAGTGAAAGGGGACTGTATATTAACACTATGCTGGGACACCAGACGTAAATCTGCAAACTTACATCCAGTCACCCCAACAAATAGCCACAGGACTTCCCTATCCATAAAACAAAACTACAATTCGGACTGATGTCTTTTCTAACAACTCTGTCCAATTTCTCCCCCTCCCTTCCCTGCCAAATTTCTAGAACTTGTTGTCTACAAATGTGGCCACCATGTAGTCACCATCCACCTTCTCTCTGATCTCCAGTCACTTGATCTTCTGCATCTACCATTCAACGGAACTCTCCCCATACTAAATCAAATCTCCCTCTTTTGGTCTTCATTCTCTTAGAACTCTCTGCTCTATTTGGTTCTCCCCAATCCTTCCATGCCCCCGCCATTAGCTTCCTAACAATTATCTTACCATCGTCTCATCTCTTCTTTGGTTTTTCCCTATTGCAAATGATCAATACCTTCGAACACTTGAAACACCTGCTTTTCCCAAGTTAAATCCCGGTCATCTCTCATTTACAATAATTATGCGATGCTCTCACCCCAGATAAGAGGTTCCTCTGTTGAGCTTCAGTTTATCAATGTTCCCCTTGAAATGTTTCATCTGGGAAGGCACACACACTGACCAGCACAGAGAAAGTCAAGGCTGTTTCTCCCCACCCAGCCTCTCTCTACCTCTCGAGCCTCATGATGTCTTAGCTTTTTCAGTAGCCTCTTCACTCTGCTCACTGCTATCATGGCGACAGTCAAAAAATCTCCCAGCTCCTCATTTATGAATTCTACCAAGTTGCTTTCTTCCATCTTGACCTTGTGCAGTGAAGACTTTTTTTTTTTTTTTTGGTCAACCCAAATATAGGATTTTACATTTATTCCTGTTACATTTCAATGTCTTAATTTCAATCCTATTTCACAGCCTGTCAAGACCCTTTTGAGTTTTAATGCTATCATCTATCATGTTAATCCTTCTTTCTATTGAGTTGTCTACAGCTTTGATAAGCATCCCTTATGTGATTTTTTTTCTTTTCTATGTCAATTTCAGCTTGGAGACATCTGATTCTTCAAACGTAAGTGTTGAAGACCTGTTCACTGCCTCTCAGCTGCTCCATGTGATAACAGTGTATCACCAGGAGTTCTAACCTCCCCAGTCTAGGATTATTAGTCTTGTCACCCGGAACAGTGGTTCTCAAACTTTGGGGAATATCATCATTATCTGTCACATCTATTAAAATGCATATTTCCAGGCTCAAGCTTTCACAATTCCGATTCAGTAGATTGGAGAAGAATCTCCAAGAATAAGTGCCTTTAACGAGCACCCCAAATGACTAATGAATAATCTGTACATGATAGTTAAACACTTCTTTAGAACCAAAAACTTCTGCTTTACTGAATCTGCGGGCAGGGGTGGTGTAGGAGGACGGAGACAGTGATAGAAATGAATTATATTTTCAAAAAAAAAAAAAAAGAAAGAAATGAATTATATTTTCTAAGTGTCCTGTCAGTTCCCAAATGTCTTCTAAAGGAATTGACCATAAGGTTATTCTGCCAATATTCAGTGACTTTATTCACATTTTCTAGGTAAATTCACATTCCAGGTACCACATGACTCCTTAAAGGACCAGACATTCAATTTGAAATTACTTAATAAGGCAAATATATTTAAATCACTTCTTTATGATCATAGATTTAAATAGATTATTTTTGGTCTTAATTTATATATCCTTGGCCTGAGAGTTATAAAATAATTCTTCTGATCACATATTTATGCAATGTTACCTCTGTAGTTATTGTTAAAAAGCATTTCAAATATTTCTGTGCTCTATTTTTAACTTCTCTTGTTTTAAATTTCATTTCTTATTTATTTTTAACTGAGCATTATTGCTCAGCTTTTTAAACTCATAGATTTAATTGCCCTTTAAGCTTTTTACACTTGGCTCTTTAAGAATATTTTATTTAAAGATGTACCACTAGTGATAGTTACCTTATTTTTAAATTTTTTACTCTTAAGACTATCTCACCTTCTTTAAGGTCTTTCATTTTGTGTAACCATTGCTGTTCTTACCTTCTGCTTTTCTGTTTTTATTTTTTTAACTTTATTTCTTTTAAGGAGGCTCTACACCCAACATGGGGCTCTAACTCACAACCCCAAGATCAAAACTCACATGCTCTACTGACTGAGCCAGCCAGGTGCCCCTGCTTTTCTATTTTTAGTCTCTTGCTTTCACAGTGCTTAACACAAAAGTGGGTCATAGGAATTCTCAAAATGAAAGCAATCCAGCTACAACCAGGAAAGTATCAGAGCTGCCCAGCCACCTTTATACCTGTTCCTCTGACTTCTCCTAATTCCTTATTCTAAAGACTCAAGAGACTCACAAATAATCTCACAATACAGACTTTCAGATAATCTACCTAGAATATTGTAAGTCATTGTTCTTTTGCCCCTAATTTGTTAGAGAAAGCCTATTCTAACAGGTACTAGTTTTAGGCTGGGCATGTTCCAAACTCTTTTGTTTTGTTTTTCTTAACCTAAACTTTTGCTATAACTACCTTCATGCACAAATGATCAAGTAAAATGATCCATCGGCATGCATTGATTTATTAGGCCCAAGTGGAAGAGAGAGAGAGAGATGACAGTGATTACCATTTATTGAGTATCTACTACTGGCACACTCTGTGGTAAGTTCTTTATATAGACATGTGATCTGATCAAGCTTCACAAAAATTGTGCAAGGAAGGTACTATTATCCTTATCCTTACAGATAAAAAGCTGAGACTTTCCTGCTCCTTCCGTTACTCCACACAGTCGTGGGGGTGGGGGTTCTCTATGGAGAGCTAGAAACGCTACTAACAGAGGGCAGTGATGCTGGAGGACTCATTGTCTTAGCTGCTGGGAAGTGCTGCTGCCTGACAGGCCTCACCTTGGGACTTCTCTGAGATTTTTCCTCAGCTGGAGAGAGCCCCCCTCATTCAAGGTCATACATCTTCCCAGGGCAGCCCACATTCCACAACTCCTCTGAGGGGGTGGGAGTGTAAGGACCAGCCTTCTTGCCCAAACCCAGGACCACTCTGAAGAGCCATCCCACTTCCAGAGTTCCCCTGGGAGCTTCAAGGCACCTCAACTTCTCTGTCTGTCCTGCTTCCTTCCCTTCCCTGAAATATAGGGATCCTGAGAGCACTCCCTAATAAACTACCCGTGGTACCAATTTCCTGATCAAGGTCTGCTTCTTGGAAAACCTGACCTAGAGCATTAGAGTTTTGTGACAAAACACAGCAATTTTTTTTCGCCTGTCTATCCAAGTTACTTTATTTAATATTTTTTATTAACATATAATGTATTATTTGCCCCAGGGTACATGTCTGTGAATCGTCAGGCTTACACATTTCACAGCACTTACCATAGCACATACCCTCCCCAATGTCCATAACCCAGCCACCCTATCCCTACCTCCCTAACACAGCAATTTTTATTTACGCCTCCCCATTAGCAAAAAAGTATCAAAGGCAGTTTCATGAATACGTAAATACAAGTTAACATATTAGAGGAGGCAGAGAAAGGATAAAGAAATAAAAAATACTTTTGCACAGCAAGAGAAACCATCAACAAAACTAAGACAACTTGGGGCGCCTGGGTGGCTCAGCAGGTTAAAGCCTCTGCCTTCGGCTCAGGTCATGATCTTAGGGTTCTGGGATTGAGCCCCCGCATCGGGCTCTCTGCTCAGCAGGGAGCCTGCTTCCCCCTCTTTCTCTGCCTGCCTCTCTGCCTACTTGTGATCTCTCTCTCTCTCTGTCAAATAAATAAATAAAATCTTAAAAAAAAAAAAAACTAAGACAACTTACAGAATGGGAGAAGATATTTGCAAATGTCTCATCAGATAAAGGCTAGAATCCAAGATCTATAAAGAACTTATCAAACTCAACACCCAAAAAACAAATAATCTCCACAAGAAATGGGCAGAAGGCCTGAACAGACATTTCTCCAAAGCAGACATACAAATGGCCAACAGACACATGAAAAAATGCTCAACATCACTTGGCATCAGGGAAATTCAAATCAAAACCACAATGAGACACCATCTCACGCCGGTCAGAATGGCTAAAATTAACAACTCAGGAAACAACAGATGTTGGCGGGGACGTGGAGAAAGGGATACAGTCTTATACTATTGGCGGGAATGCAAGCTGGGAGAGCCACTCTGGAAAACAGTATGGAAGTTCCTCAAAAAATTAAAAAAGAGATACCCTACGACCCAGCAATTGCACTACTAGGTGTTTATCCGAAGGATACAAACATAGTGATTTGAAGGGGCACCTGCACCCCAGTGTTTATAGCAGCAATGTCCACAATAGCCGAAATACAGAAAGAGCAGGATATCCATCTACAGATGAATGGATAAAGATGAGTGTGTGTGTGTGTGTGTGTGTGTGTTATATTACTCAACCATCAAAAACAATGAAATCTTCCCATTTACAATAACGTGGATGGAACTAAACAGTATTATGCTAAGTGAGATAAGTCAGTCAGAGAAAGGTGAATATCCTGAACTCACGCATATGTGGAATTTAAGAAACAAAACAGATGAACATAGAGGAAGGGAAGGAAAAACAAAATAAGATGAAATCAGAGAAGAAACAAACCATAAGAGACTCTTAACTATAGGAAACAAACTGAGGGTTGCTGGAGGGGAGGGTAGTGGGGAGATGGGGTAACTGGGTGATGGGCATTAAGGGGGGTATTTGATGTCATGAGCACTGGGTGTGATATGCAACTGATGAATCACTAAATTCTACCTCTGAAACTAATAATACATATATGTTAATTAAATTGATTTTAATTTTTTTTTAATCTCAAAAAAAAAAAAAGATTGAGTTTCTATTTAAAAAAGAAAGAAAGTAAGTAAAAATAAAGAACCCAAGGGAAAGGACAGGAAACGGAGCCAGGCATGTGGCTAATACAAAAATGAACTCCTTAGCTAAGACATGAATTTGGTTCATTTTTGCCAATGCAAAAGAAAGTAAACTCATCAATTCCATAATTTACAATAGCCTTAAGATGTTTCGTTAAATACACAGTCACTCAGGAAAAACCAAGACCAAAGAGAACCTTCTGAGCATTCATATAAAGATCTTCACAACCTTACATTTGATGCATAGGAGAATTTCATGGAGATGTGTTTGATTGGCTGGTAGGGTGACCCAACTGTCCAGGTTTGTCTGGGACTAGGAAGTTTCCCGGGATGTGGGACTTTCAGTTTTAAAACCAGGAAGGTCTGGGGTACACTGGGACAGTTGGTCCCCCTGGTGATAATACAACTCCAACATCAATCAAAAGCAAATCTGCAAGGAGCAATATGAACCAGTCCAGGTACACAGGTTTATGCTGGCCCGTCTCAATCCAGAGGTATTTTTCGGTCATTTGAAAGAATGTTTATAGTGCATAGCCTTCACACAATCATTGGTGAATACTGTCGATCACTGCTGAGCTCTGGAGAGATGAGGCATACGACAATGAGTTCAATGTTAAACTCAAAAAATAGCCGAAGTGCCTCTATTTTATGCTGTCAACTCAGTACAGATCCTTACACTTGAGCAGACGGTTGAGCCAGGGACAGAGTTAACATTCTTAGGTGAAAATTGAAAAGCCTGACAAGCACAGAAAGGTAATTTCACTTCCGCTTGGTGGTAAGCTAAGGGACCATTTAGGGGCAGGAACAAAATTCTCCTTTGAAAGTAATTTTAAATCTTCTCTATTACATATATGCATGCACTGAAGTAAAAATATTTACTCTAAGAACTGGGTCACCACAATTTTAACCTGGAAGAACCAGAAACTGAAAAAGGCAGATGTTACCAAAAAAATCAATCACAATAAAACACCTACAGAATAATTAACTTGACTGTCAGTTTCAGGTATACTCGTCATGATAACTATTGGAGGAATTAACAACAAAGTAACTAAATGATTTCCCAGGACCTATATCTCATTCAAATGAGATACTCTTGTCTATCCAAAATCTATTCAACAACTAAAATAATAATCCACTAGTTTCCTTGCTAACTTGTTTTTGATGAACTGAACCCTAGAGTTACAGTCAATAGTCCTCATTTAGGAGTTGCAGTTTAGCAGTCGTCTTTCCACAAATAACCTTTGGAAGTCACTTAAGAAATAAATATTCCCTATTCCTGAGTGATCTAATCAGCAATCGTATGGATTTTCTTTTCTGGTTAAGTTCTCGTTGTCAATTGTAATTTGTAAAAGAAACGGGGAGGAAGTTGGAAACAAAGATGGCAATTATCCAGCTAATTTGGGGTTTATATACGGCCGCGCACATGTCAAATATGTTTGAGAATATTTTCTATTTCCATTGACAAAATTTCCAGATGATTGCTGACATTCTTCCTCGTGTTCTATTGCACGGACAGCCACAACTAAAACCAAAATGAAGACATTGGGTAATGCCCAATCTGCAAAGCATACTGTGCGGAGGTGATGACAATTGTCTCCTGAGTTCAGAAGGTTATCCACAGAGGTGTAGTCAGTTTTATTTTTTTTAAACCAGTATTTGATCCTCCCTTAATAAATGAGTTGCGTAGTGGGACTAAGAAAAGTTGGCTAGAAAGTCCAAACGGGGAAGACAGTCCTTCCTGTGCCTTATCTGTAGTTTGCCAGGGAGACATCAACTCTCACAAAATATTGCAGGCACTCACCTCACAAAAGTTGGAGCACCAGCATCTAGGGGAGTTTTGCACTGTGGCAATGGCCCAAAATGATGTCTGGCTCTGTAGAGCCTTATTTGTATTTCTTCATCACCCTATTCAATGGCTAATTTCCAAGCCTCCATTTCATTTTGTGCTGAATCGATCCAGCGGAGGACAGAAGAGCATGGCGCCCCAGAGCATGTCCTGAGGCCACGCAGCGAGGCATTATGTTTCCGTTTTCTTTGACTTCTTCACAGTAACCCACCTGCTTCACAGCTCCCTAAATTCCATTACACGCCATTTCGCTATTTGCATCGCGGCTCTAGTCATTAAACAGGAGGGAAAGAGCACCTTTGCTGCACAATGAAGTTATCCATTTCCCCAGCTCAGCACATGGACAGGCTTTTCTTCCTTCTAAATAACTAGTTTCATCTGTGACTAAGAGGTCTGAAATTTTACTACTCAACCTGCTAACTGTTGCCTTGCATCAAAGGGAAGGTCAGTAATCTTCTTGACAGAAGATTTAGAACATAAGAAGCTTAGCGTTCAGATCTAGGAACTTAACCCGCTGTGCCCTCACCTCTGCTAATGGAGCTCCATTTCAGTTTCCAGCTGGCATTTTTAAAAAGATGATGAGGACAGAATGGCTCTGCTCCCCTCACCCCCTCCCACCTCCCTTGGAGCTAGGCAGTTAATACACCTCCAAACCCCTCCTAGGAGCAAGCTCTCAGTGGTGAAAGGCAGGACAGCACTGGGCATCCCGGTTCCTGTCTTTGTGAACCCTTGAATCAAAGTGATTTCCAAATACATCGCTGCCAGTAAACACCCAGAGCCTGTCACCAAAGAGCCCAAAAATCGGACTGTTATCTCAACCTTCTTTTCTTAATGTGAAAGGAGACTTTATTTTAAAAAAGAAAAAAATCCTTTTATTTTATTGTGGATATTAAGTTTTGCCTTGAACGAATGAATGATATGTAAGTATTTTTCCCTCTTTAAAGAAGAACATAACATTTCTATTTCTAAAATGTACATGCATACATTTGTTTAAAAATAGCTGCCTTCATTATCATAATGATTTTTCCTCCTGTGTTCAGGAGCTGAGGGAATTAGTGGTAAATGTAAATGTAATCAAGGGCACCACCATGCTTTTAATTTGGCAAGTAAAAACCATATATATTTCCCATCATTGTGGCAGGACAAGTCAGTTTCATTACCAAAAGAAGCTTGGAGGTAATCTGATTGCCATTTGACCTTTTTTTTTTTTTTCATGTTTATGTCTTGCCTGAATAAAAATTCTGCTCCTAATGTCAAGTGTCGGTACAGTTATGGAAAAATGTACTACTGTTAAGAGTAAATTGTTACCACCTTTCCGGAAGAAATCTGCCAAAATATATCCCAAATGTGAAAATGTGACTATCCTTTGATGCAGAAATCCCACATCGATAAATTTACCCTGATATAGTTGCCCACATAGAAGATGCACGTTCTCTGTATTGCCATTTACATAGGAAATAAATAAATAAATAAGGAAACATCCTGAAGGCCCAAAACTAGTCAAATATATTATGGCATGCAAATAAAATTCAACACAACTGTTCAAAATAGGATATTTGATGTACTGTATAATAAGAAACATCTTGTACAGTATATAGAATTCATGCTCAATTTATTGGTGCAATAAATATTTGTCGAACACCTACTAAGGAACAGGCCCATTCTATAGCAGAGGTTGGCAAACTCTTTGTGTAAAGGTCCACATAGTAAATATTTTAGGCTTTGCCGGTCATATGGTCCCTCCTGCCTCTGCTCAAGCCTGCCATTGTGGATGAAAGCAGTCACAGGCAATAGGTAAAACAAATGGGTGTGGCTGTGTTCCAATAAAACTTTATTTACAAAGACTAGGCTGCTGGATGGTTTTGGCTCCTGTTACTTTTGGACAACTGGAATATATAAGTGAAGCAAAACATGCAAAAAAGCTCTGACTCCTTGGATCTTACATTCTGTAGCTATCTGTTTATGAATAACACGGTTAGAGGGATGTCCTCACTGATCATTCACTAAGCAAATCTTAGGGGATTGTGCTGGAGGCCATGCTGTTATTTGCTAGTGATTGGATGGTAAACAAAAGAGACTTGGTCCCTGCCTTCATAAAGCTCTTGGTCTAGTGGAGAAGACAGATAAGAAAGCAAGTGAAAAGAACAGCTATAGTGTATTAAAATTGATAAGAAGCAAAGACAATGACTAACATCTTCAGGTGGTGAAATGTCTAATGAGTGTTTCTTTATTCTTTTTTACTTTCCTCTGTTGTTTGAAGTTTTTACAAAAAGCATGTTCTAGCATTTCAAAAACAATAAAGCTAGTCACCAAAAGTTGTAAGTAATGAAAAGGATAAAAGTTTAATTCGTATTTTCTATCGAGCACAAAATCCTAATGGATTTAGAATAGTGAAAGATCTGTACATTTTTTAAAGTGATTTGTTTTGTCTTTGAAACTGTCCAACTAGAAAAAAAGGTCTTACTGTTCTGTACATAAATAAACAAATAAAAACCCTTGTCTTTGGGATATGGATGAGGGACTCAGCGACAGACAAGAGAACCTTAATTCTTCTCCATTCACTCACTAATGTCAAGTGTAAAACAAAGTGCTTAAGGATGTATACGAGAGCAATAACCCAAAGTCTGGCAATGTTTTCAGACGACCGAAAAAAAAAAATTCATTTTATTTTTATTTTGAAAGGAAAGTGTATAGTAAAAGTGCTTTACCCAAACAGAGGTCTGGCCTTTGCCCTTGGCTTCTGGGAGGTCATCTCTGTCAAAGATGTCTAAGATGGGAGTATCTTTGATTAGGGTGGGGGCTGGCCACACCTGACAGTCCCAGGTTGGGGGCTGCCCAAACCAGAGAGACCAACCATGTGATTTGGGATGGGAGCTTGGGGTCTCATGGTACCAGTTGACCTGGTAACTGAGTTCGGCTGCATGAGCAATCATTCTTATGAATACGGCCCCAGGAAAAACTTTGGACAGCAAAACCCTGGTGAACTTCGCACACTGGCCATCTCCGTGTACTGTCATGCATTGATCCCAGGAGGGCAATGCGTCCTGAGTACAACAGAAGCTTCATGTTTGAATGGCTCCCAGACTCTGCCCTATCCACCTCTTCCTCGGGCCAATTCCCTGCGTCCTTCCCCTCTAATAACCATAAGCATGATTACAGTTGGTTTCAGTGATTTCTTATCTTTCTAGTGAATTATGGAATTAGTGAGTGATTCTGGGAACCCCCAAACTTGCAATTGGTGAAGTGAGGTTGGTCCTATGCAGGACTGTGCCCTCAGACCTTGCAGTTTGGCTAACTCCATGTAGGGAGCATTCAAAGGAAGAAGAGAAGACAATGTGTTCGTGGAACTTCAACTCTCCATTTGTGGTGAGACCACACACGCTCTGAGCCACGTTCTCCCTCTACTTCTTCCGAATCTCAACATCATTCACCAGATTTAAAGGAATAACTGCATGGTACATTCAGAGATTACAAAGATGTGTAACTGTCCTGATAAAAGGTATGTCTTTAGGGCACATTTATATATACTATTTTCATACTTTACTTGTAACTTTGTCTTGGAAAGCTGTAAGCACAATCTTTTCCTCCTTTAATATATGAGAAGCAAACAAGGACTCAAAGACTCAAATCAGTGCATTTCCTTGAGGCAAAGAGCACAAATTTTGCCAAAATACTTGCCTGACTGCTTTCTAGTGAGCCACAGAAAAACATATATTTCATTTCGTTTCCTGATTAATTCCATTAATCAATGCTTTCTAGAACACCAGGGTTTAGATACATTCCATTTTTTTTTAAAGATTTTATTTATTTGACGGAGAGGGCAAGAGAGCACAAGCAAGGGGAGCAGCAGTGGCAGAGGGAGAAGCAGGCTCCCCACTGAGCACGGAGCCTGACATGGGGCTTGATCCCAAGACCCTGGAATCATGAGCTGAGCCGAAGGCAGATGCTTAACCAAATGAGCCACCCAGGCACTCCCTAGATACATTCTTTTTTTTTTTTTTTTTTTTCAAAAGAGCCACAAAGATTATGTCTTTGTGAAAGTTTAGATGTATGTGTGTCCTATTTCTGAGAGATTGAATACCTAGGTAGTCAACAAATTCAACTGAACATTTCTTAGGGGCAACCTTGGGTAATGGCATCTTCTTAGTCCATTTATCTTTAAGGTGTGAAAACTTGAAAAAAATCCCTAAAGCTTAGTCTATCACTTCCTTAGAGATTGTCCTAGTGGCCCCACCAGTCAAGTGTGGGTCTATCATACATCCTAGGTCATCAGCCCATTATTTTTTAAATATTGGAAAATAACCCAGGAACATTAACATCGTGAACCTCTATCAACGACTTGGGCTAGAACTAAAAAGTGTTTCCCCTTTGCCTACACTTCAGCTGCAGAGGTCATTTGTTACTGGTTTTGAGGACTTGAATTCAGGATAGATTCAACCTCTAAAAACTCAGTCTAGTTCTGAGCTTGTCCTTGACTCCAGGTTCCAGTGCCCAGCACTTGAAAAGATCAGGGGCAATTCAATTATGAAGTCGCATCTGACTTTTTGAAGTGTAAATCCACTGCACTTGAAAATGGCAAGTGTAAAATCCATTCTTAAGAAGCACTTGACATTTTCACATACAGCTTTACAGCCGTGGAAATGTGAGGAGGCTCAAAAGCAATGGCTAAGAATGGGTTTAAAAAAAAAAAAGAAAGAAAAAGACTCCAGTGCTTGGTCAGGAGCAGAAGTCTGATTTTTAGCTCTTTGTGTTGACTAGAAAATTAGAAGTTCTTTAAATGCTGCACTTTGTAAAACTCATGTCTATGAGCTGATTTTTCCTAATGTTTAACTGCTGGTTTGTATGCCTACTCTCATGTGCCTTGCTCTTCTCAAGGACTTCTTAGGTCATCTTGATGCCTGTATTCTGTATCTGTGGCCTGAAGTGATCATACAGATTAGGAGTTTGCAAACTTTGTCTGCAAAGGGCCAGACAGTTAATATGTTTGGCTTCGTGGGCTGTAAGACATCTGTCATCACAGATGTCGACAATACATAAACAATTGAGTGTGACTGTGTTTCAATAAAACTTTATTTATGGGAGCTGAAATTGACATTTAACATTCACAAGCCAAAAAACATTATTCTTCAGCCATTTAAAAAAAAAAATGAAAGCCATTCTCAGCTTCCAGGCTATACAAAACAGGCAGTGGCCTGGATCTGGCCCCACGGCCATAGTTCACCAGTCCCTGATGGAGATGGCAAAAGTGATTTACCAAAATAAAGTATAAATGACAGTGCACATGTTCTGAAGTCTTACACACTCTACGGAAGAGATCTACCAGAGATCCTCAGTATCTCTGAGCATAAATAAGCCGACACGGACATTTGATTCTGTTGGTCGTTCAACAGGCTGGCAATCTGCTTGAGTCAACCGGTCAGTGCTCTGACCTGCCCTGCTCCTCACTGGGCAGAAGCCCCTCCGCCTAGGAGCCCAGCCCCATCCAAGCCCCATCTCTATGCCATCAGCTTCCGCATCATCTGGAAGCATGATAGAAATGCAGATTCTCAGGCTCTGCTCCCAAACCTTCTGAATCAAGATTTTAGTGAAAGAAGCCAAACACAAAAGTCACGTGTTGTGTGACTCCATTTATTTGAAACATAAAGAATCCAGGTAATCCCCAGAGAGCAGATTGGTAATTAGTTGCTAGGGTCTAGGGGAGAGGGATGAATGGGACGTATGGGAAGTGATTGCTTGGTGAGTATGGGGATTCCTTGATGACAATTAGACGGAGGTGTTGGTTGCACCAGACTGTCAATGTACTAAATGCCACTGAATTGGGGAAGCCTGAGTGGCTCAGTCGGTTAGCTGTCCAACTCTTACAAAACTCTGGTTTTGGCTCGGGTCATGATCTCATGGGTCATGAGATCCAGTCCCCCAGTGGGCTCTGCATTTGGCAGGGAGTCTTCTTGAAGATTCTCTCCCTCTGCCTCTGCTCCACTCACCAGCACGTGTGTGCTCACTCTCGCTCGCTCTAATAAATAAATAAACCCTTAAAAAATTTTTAATAAAAATTTTAAAAAATAGGGGCTCCTGGATGGCGTAGTCAGTTGAGCACTGACTCTCGGTTTGAGCTCAGGTCATGATGTCAGGGTCCTGGGGTCAAGCGCCGAGTCAGGCTCCATGCTCAGTGTGGAGTCTGCTTGAGATTCTCTCTTTCCCTCTCCCTCTACCCCTCCAGCTCATGCCGTCTCTGTCTCTCTCTCTCTCTAAAATAAATAAATAAAATATATTTAAAATAAATTTAAAAATTTTTAAATTTTAAAAGAAATAAATGCCACTGAATTGTATACTTTAAATTGGTTAAGGACTAATTTTATGTTATGTGAATTTTACCTCAAAAGAAAATTAAAAATAAAAATCTGCATTTTAGGAAGACTCTGCCCCATCTTGGTGATGACTTTGCCCATTAAAGTTTGAGGAGCAAATTCTGCTAGACCAAGTCAAGTATCAGGTACATTCGCTATCTGGTTTATAGAAACACTGGGTTTTCAACACAAAGGAGCAAAACATTCACTGCATTAGCACAGAGCATCACAATATTAACGGTTCTCTAAATATTGTTGATACATTCTCTTAAACCTGTGGGCTAGGAAAAGTTTACATAATCTCACTTTTTAAACTCCTTTCCCAAATGTGTTTTACATCTTCAGTGGAGGAATTGCTAATACTTATAAAATATCAAATACGTTTTCCATATTACATTCGAGTTTGTGCAATCCTTTTCCTTTTCTAGTTTCCTAGCACCACTATTTCTTCCTGTTATTTATTCAACTATAATATTCTTTAAATTTTTTTTTAACTCTCACAGATTAACTCTCCAGAAGAAGTGTTACCCTACTTGATATTCAGTATATATTTTCTTGTGACAGCTTTATGATACAATTAAATTTCATACATTTTTTTCAGCCCTCTCTGAATATGCATTAGAAAGCCAACCATCATAATTCTAAGCCAATTGGCTTGATTTGCTTATTTAAGCCCGCATCTCGCAGGCTTGCTATATTTCCATACATTCCATCCCCATCTGCACTTCATCCACCTGCCCAAAGTTATTGATTGTGCTGACAGTGGAGGAAACCACAGGGCATTGACAGTCAAAACATAATTTCCATCAGAAGGCCCTTTAGAAAACATAAAGTCCACACCGAGATTGTGAACTTCAGACCGAACAGTGGTGCCGGTTTAAACCTGGTCATAGGAGAATCCGAAAATTGAATATTAGCAGCAGACGGAGCCTGCTTTCTTTCAAAATCATTATCAGAGTTTAGCACAGAAGAAATTGTTATCACAACTTCACATATGAGAAAAAACCCTCATGTTTAGATGGACTAAGTAACTTAATAAGGCTCATTTGGATGCAAAAATAAATGAGCATCAAGTTAACATTAACTTTTAATGCTTGCCATTTTATGTTAATTCATATTTTTAAATTATGGCTGATTCTTTGCAATCAGTCTATGGCTAATTATATCTCCAACATGTAAATCTGATGGAGTGCTGGGACCAAAGAACAACAAAAAATATCCAACAAAGACCTTGGAAACGCAGTGCTGTCAACTGGTAAAATGCAGCCTGCGTGGCAAAGCTCAGGTTCTGAATTTCTGTCACCATTCTTTCCCCAAGATCAAAGCTTAGTTGGCTCAACCACGGAAACCATATCAATGCATCCTGCTTGCAGACACTTCTCCTGATTTTTTAATCTCTGGAACTGATGACTCTATCCTAAGACCCGAGAGCTGTGCGTGAGATAGATGTAGACTGGATTTTTAGGAATGCGCCAAGCTGAAACTGTCTAAATAACAAAATCTGGGCTCAAATACATCTCCCCACCTGATACAAAGATTCTACATGTTCTCCAATACCAAACACAAAGATTGTTTGCAATTACTAGAAGACACCCAGACCCAACTCTATTAATAAGGGTATATTCTCATGGCAGACTCCTAGATCCTGATAGTACAAAAAATCACAGCTACATCTCATGAGGCTCTACCCATACTTTGTAAATGCTATTTATCTCACATGCTCTCCGTGACAGCCCCCCATGAGAAAACTGAAGGACGCATTACCAAAGTTCACAAGCTAGTAGATCACCAAAGCAGAGTTGTCTGTTTTTAGATTCCCATAGATGTGGTTTGTTCAAATCCAGATGCTGATTTCACCAATATTTGTATGTCCATTGACCACGAGCTTTAGGACTCCAATTCCCACATTTCACAAGGGAAGACATGGAGGCCCAGAGAGGTTATGCAGTTTACCCAAGGTTATGCCTCGAGCTGGTGGCAAATTCTGAATCAGGGCCCACATCTTCCATCCGCTCAGCCATCAGAAGTTGGCCTTCCACATCTTCGACATGCATGGAAGTCACCTGGGGATCTTGTTTCCACACAGGTTCTCCTTCGGTAGGCCTGGCAGGGGCCTGCAATTGTGCATTTCTACCAACCGCCTGGGTGATTATGGGGCCCAGAACCACACCACGCTGCCATCATCGCTGCAGAAATAAGGCCTGAATATGTGCTTCAGAATTTCAATGAGAAGAAATGATGGTGTGATACTGTTCACTGGCCACTAAGGGTGACCAGCTCGCCTCAATTTGTCCAAGACTTGCCCCTTTTAGCACTGAAAGTTCCACATCCTGGGAAACCCCTCAGTGCTTGGCAAATGGGAGAGTTGTTCCCTTTCCTTAACTGATTTATTTACCACACCTAACAAGGCATTACATGTGGGAGGAAATATACCATATGGGTTAAGAAGACAGGAGGATGGGGCGCCTGGGTGGCTCAGGGGGTTAAGCTTCTGACTTCGGCTCAGGTCATGATCTCAGCGTCCTGGGATCGAGCCCCGCATCAGGCTCCCAGCTCAGTGGGGAGCCTGCTTCTCCCTCTGCCACTCTCCCTGCTTGTATTCCCCTCACTGTCTCTCTCTCTCTCTCTCTCTCTCTCTCTGTCAAATAAATAAATAAAATCTTTAAAAAAATAAAGTGGACAATTCAGTGTTTTTTGTATATTCACAAGGTTGTGTAACCATCAACACATTTTAGTTCTAGAACACTTTCATCACCCCAAACAGAAACCCTATACTCATTAGCAGTCACTCCCCATTCTCTCTTCCCTTAGATCCTGACAATCACTGACCTATTTCTTGCCTCCTCTATGGATTTGTCTATTCTGGGCATTTCATACAAATGGAATCCTACAGATTATGGCCTCTGTGTCTGGCTTTTTTCACTTAGCTTGCCTTCAAGTTCCACCTCTGTTCTAGCATGTATCAGAACATCCTTACTTTTTATTGCTGAATAATATTCCATTGAATGGATATAATATCCATCGTATGGATATATCACATTTTGTTTAACCATTTATCAGTTGATGGATATTTGGGTTGTTGATGCTGTTTGACTATTATAAATAATGCTGTTATGAACATTCATGTACAAGTTTTTCTGTGGACATATGCTTCCAATTCTCTCTAGTATATACCTGGGAGTAGAACTGGTGGATCATATGGTAACTCTACCTTTAACCTTTAGAGGAGATGCCAGATTGTTTTGCAAAGTGTTAGCATCATTTGACATTCCCACCAGAAATGTACAAGGGTTCCAATCTCTCCACATCCTTGCCAACTCTTATTGTCCATCTTTTTTATTATAGCCATCCTAGTGAGTGTTAAGTGGTGTTTCATTATTGCTCTGATTTGCGTGAAATTCCTAACATATTTTGAACAAAAAGTCCCTAATTTTCATTGTACCTTGGGCTCAGCAAACTACATAGCTGGTCCTACATGGAGCAAAATAATGATAAAAGAAAGGAGAAGCACCCAGGAGCCACAGTCCCTCCTTGTTTTCCCAAGACAAAAGACTGGAGTGTGAAGGAAGGAGAAGAAAGCCACCTGTTCATGACGTACCTGTCAGACACCACGGCAAAGCTGGCCGTTCATCCTCAGAGTGGACCTAGTCCCCTAAGTTTCCTAACTTTCCTGGCCCACTCGAGCCTTCCCATCTCTTACCCCAATCAGCTCGAATCCCTTCAACTGAGAAAGAACCAAGCCTTTCATTATTCATTCAACAGCAGATTGTTATTTGCCTGCCAGGGACAGAGCTTGCTTCTCACCACGGTGAGAAGTTCTGAGTCCTGGGATTCTCAAAGCTGGTAAAAGGCTTGAATTCAAAGGCCTGGTTGATTTGCCATATTCATTAAAATTCATCTGCATTAAATTAACATTCCGTGTATTAATTGATAAACATAATTGCTACAAAATCAGTTCCTGATGGAGAAGGGACAAAAGAGGAGGTGGGATTCCGTAAGGCAGGAGAGGGCAATCTGTTAAGAGGTAACGGAAAATGGAACATGGAGAAAGAGAGAACTTTGAAATATTTGATAAATTTGCCAAAGAGTGGCCCTGTTCGTCTCCATTTGAGCAAGACTGAGAGCCACTCAGCTCAGAGGTGTTTTTGTCTTGCCAGTGCCTAGAGGCAGTCCTGCCTAGCTGGGTTTACGAAGGTGAGATTGGAGCATAATTTTTTTCAATGCCGCCTCTTTCCCTGAAGATTGGTTAATTGAGGTATCACCTCTCAAGAATCATTGAGTAGGGCGCCTGGGTGGCTCAGTGGGTTAAAGCCTCTGCCTTCGGCTCAGGTCATGATCTCAGGGTCCTGGGATCGAGTCCCGCATCGGGCTCCCTGCTCAGCAGGGAGCCTGCTTCCCCCTCTCTCTCTGCCTGCCTCTCTGCCTACTTGTGATCTCTCTCTCTGTCAAATAAATAAATAAAATCTTAAAAAAAAAAGAATCATTGAGTAAAACTAATATATTACTTCGCATGTTTCTGATTTCCACCAGGGCAATTATTTCACAACGTGAATTAAAGGGAAGACCGTGCTCTTGAGCATGTCAAATAGAAGGCAGTTTATTGAGGTCCACACTGGGAAGAGGTTGATTTCCCTAATTTACACACTGGAATTAGGCTTTATTTCATTTCTTTATCCTATTTCTAGAAATGAAACCATAAATATCTCCTGACAGATCAGCACAGATTAGTTTTAAGTGCTCGTAATTCAGTTATCTTTGGTGTGTCTCTGACTAGCGTTCAGCAGAAGTCCATGGCCTAACTTTTTAATATCCAAAATTGGACAGTTAACCTTTTTTAATGCTTTGGGATGGTTACTTCCTATCTAGAAAGATCATAAAATAACCTAGTAACAATTCTAGGGTTTCCTAGATTCCTTACAATTTGGGAAGGTGCGAATGGGGGTCCTTACGTATTTTTGTGTTTCTGAAGTTCCAGTGAAAGTTAAATAATACAACTGCACAAGCCAACAACAACAAAAATTTATACCAATGCTCATGTTCATCAGACATTCTGATTCACAACCACATGTTGTTGTTTGATTAATAAAATATACATATATTAGTCATGACTGAGAAAATCATTTTTTAGACAAAATACTTTAAAAATTAGATACATGAAGGAGGTGTCAATTGCTTAAAAAAAAAAAAAGTCCCTGGTTTTGAAAAGTCTGAGGAAAACATAGAACAGACTATGAAACATCAGAAAATTCTGTTCCTTTAGCAGCTCTTGCTTTTGAATGCAAAGCAACTCAGGAATTTGTCTTCCTGTTTTCTCATCCCTATCCAGAGGTCGTCCTTCCTCCCAGGCACTCCCACTTATGACCTAGAACTGACCACACCTAAGGGACAAGGCTTCCAAGCAGGTTCTTTGTAGGCTGAACAGTCAAAATGACTTGCATTGTTGATATCTGCTTGGTAATATCAGCTGAGATTTCACTTTTGGATTTTAACAGCAACTGTTTTCTCTCTTTGCTGAAGAGGCTGTTGCTCAGCATGAAAACCCACTGAAATCCACACGGGCATTCTTGCCCCCAGGAATATCTGAGCAAGAATAGCTCTGGTTGACTTGGTGCTTCTCTGCTGAGAAGTTCTAGAAAGGACCAGGCTAATGAAACTTCCTGAACATGGTCTTTAACAAATGACTTTCATCGTTTAGTAGAGGTAAATTCTAGCTCAAGACCAGTCTTATGGAAAAGTAAGTTTAAATGTGTATATCGAAGTCAAGGGGGGGGGCGGGGCACCTGGGTGGCTCAGTCCGTTAAATGATCGGCTCATGATTTTGGCTCAGATCATGATCTCAGCGTCATGATCTCAGGGTCATGAGACTGAGACCCATGTAGGGCTCCACATTCAGTGTGGAGTCTGCTTGTCCCTCTCCCTCCCCTTTGCCCCTCCCCCTGCTGGTACGCTTAAGTTCTCCCCCGCTCTTTGTCTCTCTCTCTCTCCCTCCCTCTCTCAAATAAATAAATAAAATCTTTTTTTTTAAAAAGTCAGAGGGATGAGCCATTCCCTCTATATTGAAGATAAAGGAGCAACAGTTTGTTATACATTCTCATTGTCAAGAGTGATAGTAATAGTAATAATACATACAGCAAGTGTTTCATTAATACTCTTCTTCCGCCCCCTCCCCCCAAAAAATGAAATGTTTCCTAGAAATTTCCGCCAGCCAGATTTGGAGTACATAAACTAACAAAAGCAAACTCTCGTTATTGGCCTTGGCTACCCTGTGTGGGAGGTAGACAGCGACTCTCCTTCATCCCAGGTGGAGGAGAGCCTCTGATACACGTAGCTTCAGACACTGCAGGGGCAAACGAAATAGAAAAGTTTGAATGCTGTGTTTTCTTCTTTGTTTTTTTTCAGTAAGTGCATATAGCTGCCATTAGCTGTAACTCCGTGTGATTTACATCCTGAAATTTTTTAAAATTCTCTATTCTAGAGGGAAAAAAAAATCCACTCAAGTTTTCCAAACAAGCAGGTGACATTCCCAAACTTGTGTGTAAGAAGATAATTCTGGTGGCCGTGTGAGGGATGAACAAACCGACGGAGAGACCCGAAGTGCAGCAGCTAAGGTGTTTTTTGCAGAAGTTGGTGCCAGGCCAAAGCAGAATAAAGCAGAAAGTGGGAGGAAGTGATAGATAAAAGAGACACAGCAACGAATAAAAATCATTCGCAGATAGCTGCTGCTTGGGGGTGAGGAGCACAGAGGCTTAGGAAATGATGCTAACTGACTAGAGAAAGCCACGGAGTGATAAGCTGTAAAGTCAGAATACATGCTGTGCGGGTTCCACAGATGCTCGTGAACCCCGCCTACGTGCCTCCGTGAATGGTGAACCCCCACTAGGACCTGCTCCAATGCTTGGGCTGATACCTGCCTCAAAACCCTAGGAGAGAAGCAAGCCCATCGGTGCTCATCCACAGGGAGGGTTCAGGCTCCCAGATCAGACAGAGATTGCAGCTTCCCCACCTTGGACCTTGGATCACGTCCATAAATTCTCAGAGCTCTCATTTCTTTCTCAGTAAAAGGAGATGACATCACCTTCCTCGTAGAGCTATTTCAAGAATTAAAGGATGCAGGTAGAGTGCCTGGCATAGGATAGGACTCAAGAAATGATGCCTATTCTTGCTACTACTCTAGCACTCTGTCTTGTTTGTCTGCCTGAAGCCCAGTGGGCCTGGAGCCTACCCTGAGCCCCAAACTGATGGCCTCTGTGCCCCTTCCTGGTTCTTGCTGGCCATGCTGCTCTCCCAAATTAGCCATCCTCCAGGATATTAATTATTACCCAGTTGCTGCACCACTGTCACCGGACCCCACCCAATTTGACCTATGAAGTTATTGCAGTGACCCACGTTCACTGTCGCTTCGAATGACGTCAGAATCCCAGGGGCCCGGGCACCGTTTGTTCTACCGTTCAGGCAGGGTTGAAAACCCATGACCAGGGATGGAGACTATGTGTTTTTTGCTCAGTCCTCCTCACCCTGGTCCTGCCAGGTCCTGGCACCCTCCCTTCCCTACTGGCAGTTGTTCTCAAACTATGGTCCCCAGACCAACATCAGCATCCCCTGGGAAGCTATTAGAAATGCAGATTCTCAAGCCCCACCCCACACCTACTGACTCCAAAACTTGGGTGGGGCTCAGCATCTGTATTTTAACAAACCCTTTAGGTAATTCGGATGCACACAACCTGAGAACTGTAGCCCAATATATTTCAATGAAAGTTCACACCACCTAATAGCCTCTGCAATAAAGTGAAATCACCTGCCCGGGGTCCTGTCAAAGATGTTGCTAGCACCCTCTGCAAACCATGGCTATGGAGAGAAACTGACCAGAGCTACACCCGTCCTCACACAGGGCAGCACTCTTAATAGCTGACACACTGGGTGTGCCCAGTCTATGGCTCTCTAAGCCCACACCCTCCTTCCCTCTGCAGCCTGCCCACTCCACAGCAAGGAACAGAATTAATTCCGTGAAATTAATTACAAGGTCAAAATCTGAGCTTGAACTGTAAAGGTATAGCATTTGACATTTATACCACCAACTGCTTTCCGCAGAGTAGTATTTAACAAACAGCACTTCCTACTATTTAATTTTTCAGGACTAACAATGCAGTTGATGTTCATAGGACATGGACTCAGATATCAACCTTATAGCTGATCATAGATTCTGCATTTATCCCCTGAGCTAGACTATAAAAAGCACACCATGTTTACAAGTTTCAGAGCTGACTGCCTGCACCCAAGGGCTGGGGCATTTCTGGCTCTGACCCACCCTGGAGGAGTAACGAAGCAGATCTTCAAGCTCTTTGGCCCCTCCTTGTAATGGTTCAGACATATTCTGTTATTAAAGCTTCCTCCTTAATTACTGACATACGTGCAATTCAAGCTACTTTCTTGCAATTATGTTATTCAGCAATAATTGGATTTCTAGTTTTAATTGGGCCCTAAATTAGCGATAGCTTTCATGAAAGCCATTACAGTGATTTCTAACCACAGTTTTTGCTGCCTTTTGAGTACATTATATTTCAAACAGAATGATTCGCCAGTAGAAGAAGTCACAGCTGCAGTGAACTCTTGCATGGGTTTCTATTAATGATTACAAGTTGGGTGCTATACTGTTGTAACTAAACATTTGCTGCACGTACTATCCATTGAGCACCGCTGTGTCACAAGAGAGGCTGTCTCCCGCCCAGGGTTAGAGTACACAATTCTGTTTGTGATGAAGATCCAGCCATGCGACCAGATATTAAGCTCAGTTAAATGGGGAAGAGACTCCATTTGTTACCAGCTGCTACTGCAGAGAAATGCTTGAAGATAACACAAACTAAAACAAAACGAAATTATTCTTGAAAGCTATTGAAATCAAAATTTTGTTGAGCCTACAGAAAGCATAGTCCCATGAGTGTCTTCCTTTCCCAAAGGGATTGTCTACTCAAATCAGCCCAGTAAATATGTGCGGAGTGTCGGCTGTGTACTAGTTACTGCAAAACACATCAAGCTAGTAACAGATGGCACAGTGATGCGGTTAAGAGGATGAGCTTTAGGGGCGCCTGGGTGGCTCAGTTTGTTATGTGTCTGCCTTTGGCTCCCGTCATGATCTCAGGGTCCTGGGGTTGAGCCCTGAGTAGGGCTCCCTGCTCAGTGGGGAGTCTGATTCTCCCTCTCCTTCTGCTCTTTCCCAACCCCATCCCTGCTCATGCTCTCTCTCTCTCTCTCTCTCTCTCTCGCTCTCTCAAATAAATAAATAAAATCTTTAAAAAAAAAAAGAAAAGTATGATCTTTGGAGTCAGACCACCTGGATCAGAATCCCAGCTCTGCAACTTCCTGGTTGTGCGACCTCAGGCAAATTCCTTAATCTCTCTAGGTTCTATTTCCTCATTTGTAAAATAGATCACAAGGTTGCTGTGTGTGTTCCATGACTTACTGCATGTAAAGAACTTTAAAAAGCATCTACCACTTAGTCAACACTTATTAAATGCTAGTTCTACTATTTTAGTTCAAGGTGGCAAGGACTTTATCTATATTCCCCATCACTGTACTCTCAACATCCAGAATCCTGATGGATAGATAGTAAGTGCTCAATCGGTGCTTTTCATCTAATAGGAAAATCCAAGACTCCTGTACAGGAAGTGCCTAGCAGAGAAGGGAGTTAAAGGAAGGAGTCATTGTGTCTAGCTTGGGACATACGGCTCAGAACATTAGTAGGAAACAGATGAAGCATTCAAAAGGAATCATTATGGAGCGTTTCATGAAATAACAACTCACAAAGGTATGGGATAAATGAAGAGAGACAAACAAAATGGAGGAGATCCACGGGGTTAACAATAGCAGGCGTCACTGCCACACCTAGACCTGAAAGGACCTGAAACGGTGGAAGCTGTAGAGAGGAGCCCCTGATTGGAGCCACAGCCTTCGGTAAGGAGCACAGTGTCTGCCCCCTACAGTCACACAGGAAGGGAGCCAGGGCAATAAATACCCTGACTTCTCTCTCTTGCCCTCGGATCTTGTCCAATTGGCCAAACCCGATTGGAAGCCAGAGAGCAAATGATATAATTCATACAAGCCAGCCTCCTAGCCACAGAGCAGAGTGGAGAGGAATGAAAAGTAAATGCAGAACACTTAACATAGAGGAAAATGAGGAAAAGATTGGGTGGGGGTGGAATGTAACATGAGCCTTTAAGTGAAGTTGGGTTATACAGAAGGTGAAGTGGAAAGGGAAGAGGGAGTCATCCAAGCTGGAAAGAATAGCACAAGTAGATCAAGATAGGAAATGGCAAGACAGGTTTAGGAGACGTTATTAATCCAGTTTGGCTGAAAAATGGGACACAAGTTTGCGAGTAAGGAGAGATAACTTGGAAAGATAGATTGGGGCATGTCTCAGAATGTCTCAATGACAGGGGAAAGGAGGACTTGATTTTGGAAGCAGGAGGGGCCACTGAAGTTGGGGCTGCAGCAGATAAGGATCAAAGCTGTGGTTTAAGAAGTCTGATTTCATAGTGGCGCATCAGAAAGACTGGAAAGAGAATAGTGCTAGTGAGATGATCCAGGTGGTTTATATACGAGTCCAGGGGAGAGAAAAATAAAGAATGGACTCAGGTGGAAGCAATAGGACGGCTTGCTAAGGAAGCACTGGGATTAGGTGGGAATTCAGCGGCAGGACCAAGAGCTCAGAAAGAGGCGATTGTCATTCCAAGATGTCTTGCCCAGGCTGGATACCCAGAAGGTGGCAGGTGAGGATAGAGGAGATGCAAGAAGCTTTAGTTCCTGGGGGCAGAAAATTACTAAGGAGGAGGTCACTAAGTGTCTGTGCACTCATGTGCTCCCCACAGACCATACAGACCGCCTTGGATTCCAGCCAGATGGATTCTACTCCAGCTCATTTCTAGTTGTGCTCATTCTTGTTACTCCTACTGCCCTCCTGGTTGACCTCATTTGGTTTCTTGGCTCTTTGTTTCCTGACTCATTTCTAGGTTCCTGCTTCCATATCATCCTGCAGCTCAGTCTTGGTTGTAAACCCAACTCTTGTTAACCTCAGGCTTTGAGCTACTTGTGTTGCTCCTCAGCTCTGGACCAATGCACACTCACAGTCCAGAGCAAGCTCTGGTGTCCAGCAGAACTTTCTGTGATGATGGACGTGTTCTTTATCTACAGTGTCCAACGTGGTAACCGCTAGCACACAGGGCTATTGAGCACCTGAAATGTGACTGGTGAGACTGAGGAAAGGAACTCTTAATATTATTTAATTTTAATTAATTCTAATTTCGACACTCTCAAGGTAGGAAGCTCATTTCGGTAGAGAAGATGGAAAAGAATGAAAGTTTGTTAGATTTTTCCATTTTCTTTTTTCTTTTCTTTTAAAGATTTTATTTATTTATTTGACAGAGAGAGAGAGATCACAGTAGGCAGAGAGGCAGGCAGAGAGAGAGGGGGAAGCAGGCTCCCTGCTGAGCAGAGAGCCCGATGCGGGGCTCGATCCCAGGACCCTGAGATCATGACCTGAGCCGAAGGCAGAGGCTTTAACCCACTAAGCCACCCAGGCACACCTAGATTTTTCCATTTTCAAACAGATTTTGCTGGAACTAGTTGTAGGAGAAGCTGTGGCAAGAATAAAGTTTGTCTTTAACACATTTTCAGTTTTACTTCTACTTTCTTTCCCCATACATATCTATCATATCAGAAGCTCCTTTCTGGGCTCACCACAGACCTGATCTGCTTTGCCCTGCCTCTCCTCAGAACATCTACAGTGCATGTCATAGTGCCCCCAACCTGTCCATGCACCAGGCCAGGATGAAGAATGAGGCAAATAAGACAAGGAGAGGAGGGCAGGATCAAGCAGGACCAGGGCCAATGGAACAAAGCTGCCCCCCTTCAGGGGAATGAAAATCCTAAATCTCACTCTAAATCTTGCTCTAGGTTTTTTCCATTGCATTTCTCACATCCAAAAATACTGCATAATTTAATTAAGTTATGTTGCTATTTAATGCTCCTCTCCCACACATGAATATAAGCACCACAAGGGCAGGAAAGTTTGTCATAGTGTTCACTGATACACTGAATTACCTAGAACCAAGTCTGTGGAATGAGTGAATTGGACCTGATGAGGGAGACGGAGACTATGGCAAGTGGTTCCTGGAGGCATCAAGATCCTAGGAGTGAGTTCAAATTAGAACAGGATCCCAGACAGTAGCTAGAGGTTATAAGAAGTAGGATTTGGTTCAGGACTCAACCAAAGTGTGAAGCCTGTGTACAACTCCGAAAGAATGACAGCTCTCTGACCAGCAGTTTAGGAACAACTGTGAAACCAAGACTGAGGCCTGCAAAAAAAGAGTGCTTAGTCGATTGGTCATGTCTGCCATGAGTGCAGAAGGGCTGGTCCAGATGCCCTATATTTGTTAGTTTTGACTAGTGAAATTAAGAATTAAGGCTCCAGCCCAGTGGCCTGTGATTCAGGCCCAGTGTGCAGTCCAGTGAAGGAAATTGAGGTCACTGAAAAAGCAAAGAGCACTAACCTAATCACTCAATGTGTTAGATACAGCAAGGTGATATTAAGAAGAAAAGCCAGTTAGAAGGCCAGGAGGTACCTGGAGTCCCCCACATATACACAGAACATATTCCAAGGGCAGCATGACGCATCCATTGACTCAATCTGTCTAGTTACTGTCTATGTACCAAGCATCGTTCTAGGCACAGAAGACACAGCATGAATAAGACACAAAATTCCCTGCCCTCATGGAGCTTACCTTCTAGCAGGAAAGAAAGAGAATCAAATATGATAAAAAGTGGTAAAAATTAAATAGGACACGGGTTAGGAAGTATGTGTGGAAGGAGAGTTGTTGAAATTTCAGATAGAGAAGTCAAGGAGGGCCTCGCTTAACTGAGAGCTTCAAGATCCATCTCTCGTGGGCTGGAAAGCCTAATTGCTAGAGAATTTTATTGGGTTTGGCCATGTCCTTTGTGGGACTGAGTGTGCAGAGACCAGACTTGGTACCTACAGAATTTTCCCTAGAGGGGAGCAAGATTCTGGCTCTTTTTGTTTTGAGTCTGGTCTTGACTGGTTCTTTGGATACACCCAGCAGCAGGGCCTTCCCACTGCACTCTTTCTTGGCACAGACAATGCCCCGGACACCCTTAGCAATCTGGTGAAGTCTGAACTCCTTTTTAGAGTGTTTTTGAAGATATAAAGTAAAGTAAAATACATGGTATTACAAAGGGAGCAGAGTATACTGAAATAATAGTTATCAAACATTTTTAATAAATTTGTGACATTGTAATCTACATAATTCTTTATTAATGCATGAAACAATAAACTCTAGAGATAAGTGTAATAACTAGCATAATTTTGAAATGGTAATATGTGAAAATATTATTTTGCTAAATCTGCAACAATAATGTGATAAGAAAAAAATCTGTGATTTCTATTACTGACAAAGTCTCTCGGGGTTTGTCTGTATACATCATTGAAAAAAATGGTAAATTTCAGCTAGAGGTTAGTTAAAATAAGGATGTAGTCTTTTCCCCATCCAAGTTACACCTCAATAAAGCACCGCTCACCTGGTCCTTTCCTGCCTGTTTTCATCTCCCCAGTAGGCAGACGTTCCTGAAAGCAAACCTTACACAGCTTCCACAGAGGAGTGCTATTTCGGAGGGCCATTACCTTTCACTTGGAGGGAGAGGACAGCTGAGCCAATCAGATGTATTGAGCCTTTTCTTTTCCCCCAGTAAAACCTGCTTATATTGTCATGAGTGAGATGGTCATGGATAGCTTATGGAGACCATCTCATTAACCTATTATCAGTCTTCATAAAATGTACTCACTCAGCAAATATGTGTTGAACATCTACTACCTGCCAGGCACTGTTCTAGATGTTGGGGATACATCAGTGAACAAAATAGACCCAAAAAAAAAAAAAAAAAAAAATCCCTGCCCTCATGAAATCGAGATTCTAGTAGAGGGTGGTTGGGTGGGTGGTTGGGAACAGCAGCAGAGTGAGACAATAAACACTAAGAAATAATACAAATGATATCGTAAGTAGGTAGGGGATAAGAGCTATGAAAGAATATATAGAACCCTATAAGGAGTATAGAGAGCAGAAGTCATGTGGTTTGGCAGCAGGAACCCAAGGATGCAGTGCCGGTCTTCTCTCTGCCTGTTGACTTTTCCTGGGCTTGGTTTTCTCATAGGTGAATGGAGACCGTTGGACTAGTCACTCTCCATTCGACCAGGTCAACAGAGAGGTGTGACAGGCACATCCTAGGGCGGTGGAGGTTCCTCGGGGGCCCGGCAAAGATCTGAATCACTTCCCCAACTTCAACTTTTGATCAGGAATCAGGTTTTGTTTGAAAATGTGTTTCACTACCAACCAAAAAAAAAAAAAAAAAAATCTGAAAACCATTAGTGGTTCTAGGATTTTTTTCTTTCGAATAATTGCGATAATTATTCGAAAGAAAAATCATGACAATGCTGCCTACTGCTGCTTCAATTCTTCGATTCTCACAGCCTGCCGTGATTTCACGATTTCTTTTGGCTTTATTTCATTACTTTCCACACAGAGGTATTTATAGTGACGATAATGAGTTTCAAAACAAACCTAATGAAATGTGCATTTTCATAAGATTGTGAGTCCCTAGAACAAACAAGCATTGATTTAGGGAACCAAATTACACACCACCGAGAGAGGAGGTTGCCCCAGGAAGGGAAGGCACAGCCTGAGTCTCCCCACCCTTCCCAGACCTCCCCACCTGCTCCACTAATGCACGACACATTGATTAGATTAAGGGATCATCTGATTATTTCCATTTAAAACAGCCCCCCCCCGACTTCTGCACCCACGTGCTCACCTAGAAGAATTGGCTAATAGGCGACAGATCATGAGGACAGAGCCCCGTTCCGTCAGGTGTCAGAGAGAGCATACCCACATAACTGATTATATTGCTCTCCCCATAAATATTCCACCACCAAGGAAGAGATTTATGATAGTGTATCTTCAGTTCAATTTTCAGAACGATTTACAGCTCACACACATCCAAAAACTTATTACCAACTACATTATTTGAAAACAAAGCGATAAGTTGCTGTCCTCAGAGAGAACCCGAGGCGCCTTCCGCGGCAGGCTCATCTCTCTCCGCTATCTCTGCCACTCCTGTTGCCGGACTATATATAACAAACCTCTTCAGTGAAATTACAGAGCACACATGCTACATGGTGGGTAGGAGCCTATTAAGTGAAGAGCCTTCAGAGGATCTCAGATTTGTCTTCCAACTGGGAAACTTGACGGGACTTTTCGAGAAACAGAGAGGCCCAAAGGGGCGACGGTGCTGAGAAACAATGAACCCCTAACAGCACAGCCCTGCAGATCACAACCGGTTTTCAAAAATGTCACATCGAGGCCTGGACGCCGAATTTTGTCCTTCACGTGCTACACTCACTGACTTCACGGCTTAGACTCCTGTCCCTAGCTAGTCCAGGGTGACCTTGCAGAAGTGTGCCTGAGTTCTGGCTGCATATCAGAGCCCCCAGGGGGAAAGTAAAAGAAAATGCCAGGCCCCGACCCCCCCCCCCCATTAGTAATTCTAGTTCAATTGATCTGGGGTAGGGCCCAGACCTGGGGATCTTTTTAAACATAGGACCCGACGATTCCAGAGTAGCAGAGTTAAGACCCTCTGGTTTCAAGTCCCTAAGCTTTATTTTCCTCAGCTGTGACCTATACTTGGTAGGCACTTTGACAAACTATGTCAATTGTATAGACACGTCTGGCTCCTCGGCACCTCTCACGCAGGCCTGGCACACATTAGTAACTCAGTAAATACACAGCGAATTAACCAGTGAATGAACGCCAAGTTCTGGGCATGGTGATCATCAAAAAACGACAGCTAATATTGTTACGAAATGCCTTTTTAAAACCTTTTCATTTACAGTTTTCATCAACAAAAATGTTCTTATTTGACTCTCACTCTCCCATTCTAAAGGCATGGTTTCCTTCCAGGACCAACGTTTTCATCGCAATATCACATAATAGGGAGAACTATGAATTCAGATATAAGAAAAGTACCATCCTCCAGCACTGGCATGCATCTTTCTACCCTAAAATATTGTCATATGTCCTGTGTCAACGGTACATTTTAGAAGAACTGCTCTTTGTCTCCATTCTCCCTTCTTCATCATTGAGAATATATTCTTCCCTGTGACTAACTGCACACCATCAGGGAAAAGAAAAACCGTGTTCCTGAATTAAACACTTGCTAAAGCTGAGTGTATACCTCTGTTTATAAAGACCAAAATCACAAGCTGAAAAATTTTAAATTAGAATGCCCATTTTCATTTCAGTTCTAAGAGCATCAAGTCCTTTGCTGGTCAAAGAGGAGGGAAAGCCCCGTCACATCTCCAGGTGAAAGGCGCTTCCTTATAACACGTGCAATACCGTCACTCTGGCCCTTTCATTGGTTGCTGCCAAGAGCCGCACAACCAATCCCCTGGGGAACAGCCCTGATAAGCAGCACTGGTAAGAAGGCAGTTCAAAGAGTCAGGGCCACTGAGCTGAGTTCTAGGGATGCCCAGAGGATACAACTGCAGGCTCAGTTATTCCAAAGAAGAATTCTGAAAAAGGAGCCGCTCGTGTGGTCCACACTGCGGGCCACTGCATTGAGACCCGTCTTAATTTTTCCTGTTTTCTCCATCTGAATTCCTCTCCACACCACTTAGGTGGCACTGTGATTTGCTCGCACTAAATCTTCCTTTTAAAACCAAGTACTTCATAGTCACGATTTAAAACTTCTGAGTTTCATTCAGATTTCGTCCCTTGGAAAGCCAATTTCAGACTGCTCTTTTAAAACATGAAGAATTCTCGTCCCCTCAGCCAATCAGGTCGGCCCCTGACACATCCTTTGGAGGTGCCTGTTCCCCTAGGATTGCCTGTGATGCTTGCATCTTTGAAAAATATCTGTAATAAAAATTCAAATACATTCAAAAATGAACATAAATAAAACATAATTTCCTCCAAATGATTTATAAAATACTAAAACATTCACTTCCCTGTCTTTCCGCCTGTCAAGAGTGCCACAGCGTAGCTCCTTGGGGTGGCAAGCTGCTCTGCCTCCCCCACCGAGTCTTCCACAGGCGCTGCCTTGACGACGGAGAACACCCAGAAGCCTGCCAGTTCTCACGGAACGTGGATCTCACTTTATCCGTCAAAGCAGCAGGATGGTTTTATCCATGACAAGATGGGATAGCTCTTGATTTCCTCCTCCGAGGGCTCTAATTTCAGCGAAAAGGCTCAGATGTAAAAATCTATCAGGAGAGCAAGGTGCCCATTTTCAGGGACAGGTGGGGGACAGAGGAGTGACTCATCTTCTCCCACAGGGATTTTGCTCCAGGCCCAGTCTCAGTAAAAGGCACTGTGCGGTGAAGTTCACTCCTCCCAGCCTAGCTTCCCCCACATTGGCTGCCAATCCCCAATTCCCTGTCTCGGTAACCACGGAGATCCCTAGACTGGGTGGAAGGCTGTGGTTGGCCTGCACAGAATCCCCTGAAAACACGGATGGCTAGGGCCTACTACAGAGTTCCTGATGCAGGAGGCCTGTGGTGGGGCCTGAGAATCTGTATTTCCTCTTCCCTCTAGCTTTCTTATGGTATAATTGACATATACCATTGTTAGTTGTGATGATTGATGCACATATATATTGTGAAGGAATTACCACAATAAGGTTAGTTAACATGTGCATTATCTCAGATGGCTGCCCACTTGTGTGTGTGGGCGTGATGAGAACTTTTAAGATCTCTCTCAGCAACTTTCAAGTATACGATATAGTATTGTTAACTATAGTCACCACGTTGGACATCACATCTTCAGGACTTATTAATCTTCTAACTGGAAATTTACACTCTGATGACCTTCACCTGTCTCTCCCAACCTCCCCTATCCCCCACCCCCGGTAACCACCAACCTACTCTCTGTTCCTATGAGTTCCGTTTCTTTAGATTCCACATATAAGTGGGATCATACAGGATTTGTCTTGCTCTGTCTGACTTATTTCACTTAGCATAATGCCCTCAAGGCATTTCTTTTTGAGATAGTGATTTCATTTCCTTCAGATATATACACAGAAGTAGAACTGCTGGATCCTATGTTAGTTCTATTTTTAGTTTCTTGAGGAACCTCCATACTGTTTTCTATAATGGCTGCACCAATTTACATTCCCCTCAACAGTGCACAGGGTACCCTTTTCTTCATGTCCTAGAGAGCATTTGTTACTTCTTGTCACTTTGATGATAGCCATTCTAACAGGTGTGAGGGGACATCTCATTGTGGTTTTGATTCGCACTTCCCTGATGATGAGGGATGTTGAACATCTTTTCGTGTACCATTTCTATATGTTGGCCTTTTCTATATTTTCTTCGGAAATGTCTATTCAGGTCCTTCACACATTTTTTAATCAAATTATTTGTTTTTTTGCTACTGAGTTGTAGGAGTTCCTTATATATTTTGGATATTAATCTCTTAACAGATATATGATTTGTAAATATTTTTCTTCCATTCTGGGTTGACTTTACCCAGTACAATCAACAAACAAGTTGATTGTTTCTTTTGCTGTGCAGAAGCTTTTTGGTTCGATATAGTCCCATTGTTAATTTTTGCTTTTGTTGCTGGTGCTCTTGGCATGAGATCCAAAAAATCATTTAAAAGACCAAAGTCAAGGTGCTTTGTCTCTAAGTTTTCTTCTAGGAGTTTTATGGTTTTAAATCTTACATTTAAATCTTTAACCCATTTCGAGTTAGTTTAAGTGGTATAAGACAGGGGCCCAGTTTTATTCCTTTGCATGTGGATATCCAGTTTTTCCAACACCATTTATTAAAGGAACTATCTTTTCCTTGGCTCTCTTGTCAAATATTACTTGATTATAAATACATGGGTTTCTTTCTGGGCTCTGGATTCTGTTCCATTGCTCTATGTGTCTGTTTTTATGCCAGTACCATACTGTTTGGATTACTACAGCTTAGGAATATAGTTTGATATAAAGAAGTATACTACCTCCAGCTTTGTTCATCTTTCTCAAGATTGCATTGGCTATTTGGGGTCTTTTGTGATTCCATACGAATTTTAATATATTTGTCTTTATTTCTGTAAAACTGTCATTGGGGTTTTGATAGGAGTTGCATTGAATCTATAGATGGCTTTAGATATTATGGACATTTTGACAATATGAATTCTTCCAATCTATGAATGTGAAAACATGAACACAGAAAGCATTTATTTGTGTCTTCTTTAGTAATTTCCATCAGTGTCTTATAGTTTTCAGGGAACAGATCTCTCACCTCCTTGATTAAATATATTCCTGAGTATTTTGTTGTTTGGGTTGCTATTGTGAACAGGACTGTTTTCTTTCTTTCTTTCTTTTTTTTTTTTTAAGTAGGCTCCACACCCACGGTGGGGCTTGAACTCACAACCCTGAGATCAAGAGTCCCATGCTCTCCTGACTAACCAACCAGGTGCTCCTCTTTATTTCTTTTTCAGATAGTTTGCTGCTACTTACAGAAACTCAACTGATTTTTGTATATTGATTTTGTGTTCTGCAACTTCACTGAATTTATTTATTAGTTCCAGTGGTTTTTTGGTGGAGTCTTTAGAGTTTTCTATATATAAGATCATGTCATCTGAAGAAACAATTTTGCTTTTTCCTTTGTCATTTGGATGCCTTTTATTTCTTTTCTTGCCTGATTGCTCTGGCTAGGACTTCCAGTACTATGATGAATAGGAGTGGTGAGAGTGAGCACCCTTGTCTTATTCCTAATCGTAGTGGAAAAACTTTCAGTATTTCACCACTGCATATGATGTTAGCTGTGAGCTCGTCATATATGGCCTTTATTATGTTGAGTTACATTTCTTCTATACCAAATTGGTTAGACTCTGCATTTCTAACACATTCCCAGGTGATGCTGATGCAGTTGGACTAGAAACCATACTTTGGGAAAAACTTGGTTCTCAGGAACCAAGGCTTCCTTGATGAGATTCAGGAGGGAATGGGGTTGTGCTTAGGATAATTCAAAATACCAGGCCTGATAATATCATATTAGGCCTGATAACATCATATTCCATAGAAAGATTCCAGGGCTATGTGATTCCCAGGAGAATCTCTACACACACACGCACACACACACACACACACGTGTAGGAAGATGCAGGGTACACTGGAAATAATTCAAAGTAAATTAGATACATGGTCAAGCCTTCCCCTTGAATAACTCACAGACTAGTGGAGGAAGATACAAAAATAAAGAAAAATGTGAAAAGTGCTATAGAGAAAGTGTGTACCAAATGCTGCTGGAGCCCAAAAGAGTAAGCAATTAACTGCCCAGGGAAGTTAGGAAAGTTTTCAAAAAGGAGGTGGACCCGGGACTTCAATAGTGAATAGAAATAGAAAGGTGAAGTAGGGAGTTTCAGGCTCTCAAAGGAGCAGGTTTGAAAGACAGTGGAAGCAGCTGAAAGAGCTTGGTACTCACAGAAAATAACAGAATTTCATGTGTATTTGAGGGAATGTTTAGTGAGGAGCATATGTAGGTCTCTAAATGTCAGTCTAAGGAGCTGAACCCTGTAACAACCAAAAGATTTTCAGGTCAGTTCTGTGTTTGCATGAGACCAGCTCACTATCTTTCTGGAATTATGTGTAGGCTCCAGTTTGGTCCCTAAAGCCTCCAAAACCTCCAAATCCATCCCAGAGTTTGAGGAAGGCTTGGCCACAGTAATCAAAGACTCCATAAATTGACTGAGAAATCAAGATACAGCACAGAGACCGCCCAACAGGCTGCTATCAGGAGGCTACTGCATACAGGAGTAAGATCTGCCTAAGACCCAAGAAGCTCACATGACCAGATATTGGCAGGAATTTTCAGAGCTGGGCCACATCATCAGCCATCCATGCCTGTCAGCCATGTGAGTAGGTGAGTGTTGTATTGGTAATAATGAGGCTGCGGAGACTGCTTGATGCACAGTCACTGAACACAACAGAGACATGAGTCCAGTATACAATAATGATAAGAGGTAAAAAGACAGCTACTGTAGGAGCATGAATTTTGTAGTAAAAAATCCAAATGTACAAAAACCAGAATTTTTAAAAAATTATTTCCCTATAATTCAACCTAACTTATAGCTCTCAAACCTCCATTTCACCTGGAGCAGAAAACTTTGTCTAATCACTTCCAGAAAAACTCAGTCAATTCAGAGTTCTCAACCTCTCCTTTTAATTTTTGTTACCCAGAGATTATTTCCATCATGGGGACTTGAGTAGCCATTGTGTACCATTGGTAGACAACATCTTGACCCCCATCTCCATCTTCCTTGGTCATATGCTGTGTCTACCACTTGTATATCTGGCCAGATGTTTTTACTCTTCAGGGCACTAACCACGCTGCAGCTGCTCCACTCTGCCCTCTGAATATCGGGGCCATGCTGGTTCACCTGCATCCTTCTTGCTTAAATGACAGGCATCTCAGCTCTACTGGGCACTCCAGCCACTTCAGCATCCCTCCTAAGGACAGAAAACTTTCTCTACTCTCCCACACTACTTCAGAGATGAGGAAACTTGATGACTGTGAGTTGTCAACCCTTCACTATTTAAGTAAACCACTTCACCATTTTTAATCTACTGGGACTCAGTTGGGCAGAGGGTCCTGAGTCTAAGGCTTTCTGTTTCCTCAGGCTTCACCTAAAAGCAAAGCACAAGCGCCCCTGCTCTGGAATTTCCCCCAGACTTATCTGGGTTTTCCATTGTCTCACCTCTGCCAAGAACTCATCCCAGGGGGTATGGGACCCTTTCTCCAGCACCCACCAGCTCTGATTATACCACTTCCAATCGACCTCCTACCACCGACTGATTGAATTTATGTCTCTTTTTGAGCAGTAAAAGTGGTTACAATATATCTTTTAAAAAATAAACTTCAGGGGAGCCTGGGTGGCTCAGTTGGTTGAATGTCTGACTCTTGACTTCAGCTCAGGTCATGATTTCAGAGTCGTGAGATCAAGCCCTGTGCCAGGCTCTGCGCTGGGCACAGAGTTTGCTTGGGATTCTCGCCCTCTGCCCCTCCCCAGGCTCGAACACTCTTTCTCTAAAATAAATAAATAAAATCTTTTTTAAAGAAAATAATAAACTTCAGCTACCCCCAAATAATTTGGATAATATACGTTGGTCATTCATTCATTTATTCGTTTATCATTGAATATCTACTATTGTATCAAATATGTTCTTAGCACTTAGGATACATGAAGGAACAAAACATTAAAAAAAGTCTCTACAGGAGCACCTAGGTGGCTCAGTTGGTTAATGGCCCGACTCTTGATTTCAGCTCAGGTCATGATATAAGAGTCATGGGATCCAGCCCTGAGTCAGGCTCTGTGCTAGGTACACAGTCTGCTTGGGATTCTCTCCCTCTCCATTCCCCTCTGCCCCTCCACTCACTCATGCTCAGTCTCTCTCTCGCTCTCAAATAAATTTTAAAAATCTTAAAAATCTTAAAAATTTAAAAACCTCTGCACTCGCAAAGCTCCCCTCCCTTCAACAAGGGAGGAGACAGTCTATAAAAAGTGCAAAACTTATTATATTATTATATTTAGTATATTATAAATACCATAAGACTGCATTATAGAATATTAGAAGATGACACATGCAATGGAAAAATAATCTCAGTGCTGGAGGTTGAATGCAAACCAATAAACTGGGTTCTGTGGGCATGGGGCCCCTGCACCAGTGTTTTCTAAAAGCTCCTCAAGTGATTCTAATGTGCAGTCAGACTTAGAACCATTACCCTTGTCTGTGGAAATTATCACTATTGCTCTGTGGGGGTTATTTTTTTCTCATTAATTCATTTATTCATCCATCCATTCAATAAATAGATGTTTATTTATTTATTTAAATATTAATGTATTTACATATGTTGCCTTAATATTTATTTATTAAAATATAGTGCTCCATTTTTCAGCCTTGTTCTAAACACCACAGATATAACAACAAAGAAAAGAGACAAGGTCCTTCCTTGCTCCCATGCTGCTCCTTTCATGCTTTTTCCTTTCATCATTTCATTTCATTCTCACAACATAGTCATGCAGTGACCATTATCAGCCCCACTTCACAGGTGAGGAAACTGAGCCTTCATCAAGTTAACAAACCTGTCCACAGTTGTACAGTCATACATGACAGAACTAGGATTCACACCCAGGTCTGAAAAAACCAAAAGACCATAATCTTATAAACTCTCTCATGGCATTTCCCAGTGAAAGGCCCTTATTCATGCTTCTTATCATCTTATTTTCACTACTTTGTGATGGACCCGTTTCATTATATAATTTAATGGAATTAAATTTGAACAGTTCAAAATTGCATAATTGATTACATTCCATTTCCATCACAAATTACTAATTTGATTCACACCTGCTGATGTGACACCTGGAGGAAGGGAGTCAATGTGGGTGGGTGGTTAGGCCTTATTGGTCTACAATAGATGTGCTAATCGCATAAGATAAATGTTATTTTAAAATCTCCAGTGATTAGGCAGGCCACATTGCTATCATCGGCTAACCTGTTAGACACCTGGAAATTATTATAATCAGCTAGTAAATTCTGAAATTAATTTTCATTAAATCTCCCCTTCTGAGAGCTACATTGAGGATATCTCAGTGTATCATGAGATATCCTCACTGTATCTTTCATACACAGAGACATGTATCTCATATGATATGAGCCATCATACATAATGACATATTTACACAAATTCTAAATTTTTACCAGCATTTCACATTCAGTACAATTGTGAGTTATTTTAAAGATATATGCTATTATGGGCTGAGTTGTGTTCCCCCAAAACTCTAATGTTCAAGCACTGACCCCCAGGACCTCTGAATGTGACTGTATTTGGAGATCGGGCCTTCCAATGAGGTGATTGAGTTAAAACGAAGCCATTAGGGCCTCCCATATAACTGGAGTCCATTACAAGAAGAGAAAAATTTGGACATACAGAGAAATATCAGGGATGCATACACATAGAGGTAAAACCATACGAGGACACAGCGAGAAGGTGGCAGCTACAAGCCCAGCAGAGAGCGCTCAGAAGAAACCATACTTGTCAATACCTTGATCTTGGACTTCAAACCTCCAAGGTCTGACAAAACAAATGTGTCCTGTTTAAGCCACCCAGTCTGTAGTATTCTGTTGTGGCAGCTGTAGCAAACTAAAATACACGCGTATGTTACATTCAACTTAACAAATAAATACCACTCTCTGCCTGACGTAAAACTCTACTGCTGGGGATATCATAGACCCTTTCATCAAGGAACTTAGAGTCTTAGACACACATCTAGATAAGACAATCAGAGAATAATCGGAGTCTAACAGAGGAAATAAGAGCTACCCAGAGCAGATCAAAGCCCAGACAGGTCAGCATGGATCACAGAAAGAATCGAGTTTTGAAGAGAAGGGGAGGCATTGTGGTTGGGTGTGGTGGGAGAGAGAGGAACAGCAGTACAGGAGTAAAGGTTTATGAGACAGTAACACACACAGAAGTGACGAGTATATGCTTTGGAGCAGTCATTGCCACTTCCTAGATATGCGACCTTCAGCAAGTTATCTTCAAGTAAAGCTGTTAATGCACACTTTGTGTGGTTGTGGTGACGGTTCCCTGCGGCAATGCTAGAGAAGCAATTTGTGGGCACGAATTAATCTCTCAGTAAGTGTAATAGGAATTTGGGGGAACAGTGAGGAGAGCCTCACTCTGGAGAGGGGGAAGATTCAGGCAGAGAAATAATGAAAGGTAAGAGATGTCTTCGGCGAGGACTGGAAACTAACCGAAATCCACCCAATAAGAAAGATTGTCCCTAAAAGGAATGTTTTGCTTCCAAACTGGCAATATATCAGCATAATAATAGCCAACATATGCTAAGCACTCAGGTGTGCCAAGCACTATTGTGCCAAGCACAATAGCCAGGTGCTATTTTAAACAGTTCACAAGTATTGCTTATACACACAGAATATTCATTGAGGTAGGCATGATACTAATTATCCCTATTTTATAGATGAAGAAACTGAGGTCGCAAAAAGTGGCACAAGTAGCCCATCGTTGCAGCTAATAACACAAGGGGGGATTCAAGCACAGACAATTCTGCCCCAGAGCCGCTATGCCATACACATGTGCGCACCCACACACGTGCGTGCACACCCATACATGCGTGCACAACCACACACGCATGTGTACCCACACTCCATTCAAAAGCACGTCCAGTGCTCCATATGAACAAGCTCTTAGCATCCTCTCAACTTATTAATGAGGACACTGAGGCACAGAGAGGAGCCCTTAGTTATATTATCATTATATTATCATTATATATATATACATGACAAGCAAATGGCAAAGCCAGAACTTGGAGTCAGTCCTTCCTGATGGCAGCCCCAGGTCCTTATCCAGTTTAGCCCTGGCTCTTTTCAAAATATGTTAAAACCAAAAACTTTCAGGAATGTTTTGTTTTTTTTCCCCAGGAGAATACATACTTTACGACCTTCCCAAAGAATTCTGTTGACTTTCACCAGACTCTGGGTACCTCCCTACTTCTCCATGTGACTATCATGAACAAAAAAACCTCTCAGACTTGGTAACTGACAAAACAAAAAGAAATTCTCTAAATATAAATTCTGTGGCTAGAGAGAGAAAAAGAAAATTTAAGTACAACATTTTTATGTATGCATAATAAAAGCTAATATCAATTAAGGCCCTAATCTATGTCAAGCACATTAACTGCATTTTCTCACTTCATCCTCACACCAACCCTTAGAGATAGATCCCATGAGAGATGAGGGGACTGAGGATGAGACAGATGAACTCATGCAAGTAACTCATGCAAGTCTAAAGGGCTGGCAGGGGCAGAGCAGGGGGACTCAGAACCAGAGCTGTCCAGCCTCACCACCCACCCTCCTAACTCCATCCTCTATGACCTCCAATGCTCTTCTCCATACTTCTACTCACACTATCGCCCCACTCTTGGATGCCTTACCTTCTCTCCAAACCCTAATCATGCCCCAAAGCATCAGTTCCCAAGTTCCCTGCCTCACCTGCAGTCTTTACACCAGAATACAGGCATCACAATCACCCAGGGTGGCTGGTTAGCATGTAGGCTCCAGGGCCCCACCCCTAATCAAACGAATTATAATTGAGGAAAGTGGGGTTAACTCTGCACTGGTGAAGCTCACTAATGTTTGAGGACATTGCCTTGCACTATCCTGCATGAAATTTGTGTACTAATTACAGGTTGACCCGGAGGGCATTAGGAGTCAGGCAAGAGTTGCACCAGCTCCAAGCAGATTTGGTTACCAACCCACGTATCTGACATTTCTAATAAAGCAAGACATAAACGTTTACTGGGCTCCTAAGTTTGCTAACCAAAGCTGAATTGTCCATAATGTGGCTCAACTATGGAACGAGTTGAACTATGGTACTAATAACTAAAGAAATATTAAGTACAGAACACAAAGAGAAAACATGGTGGTTTGCAAAATGCTTATTTCCTGGGGTTCATGTTTACTGCATATTTATGAGTCACAGAGTATCCATACCCTTTTGACATTTCTACTCCAAACACACAGATGTATAAGAAAGGAAAACGGGTACCAGAGATTTAAATCAAGGTCTGTAAGAAGCCACTTCTAAAAGCCAGGTGGCTAATTCAAATTAGAATACATTTTGTTTCTTTCCTGATTAAGAAGGGGGAACCAAAAAGACACATTTTCAATAACATTTATGAAGCACTGATTTCCTTTTCTTCCTAACCTAGGCATACTCCATTCACTTCAGAGATACCACCCTGAATACGAACGTGATTAACAATAATGATCTGGAGTATTGAGAGTAAAGCAACTGCTTCATCAATATTAATGAACATTTATTGAGCACCTACTATGTAACGTGAAATAAAGATTTGAAAAATACTGAAGCCCTATGCCATGGAGACCTACAAATTTCAGTATCTGAAAGAAGGATTAAGCTGAGTCCTAAGAGGACCTAGAGCATTTAGGAAGCTTCTACATTCAGTCTGACCAAAGGGATCATAAAAAATAAAAAATTTTAAAAATTAAAAAAAAAAAAACTAGAACACAAGTTTTCCTAACTGCCTCACCAACTAGCAGGATTCAGTGAGCAGCAACAGCCTTCTCCTAGCCCCTTCTATCTCCCCTGAGCAACTATGGTTGAACAAATGATTCCTTGACCCCAATGACTCCATATAATTTGAAAAAAAAAATTCATGCCTCCTCTATTGCATTATTGTTTTAGTATCTGTTAAGAAAGCGCATATTGTTGAAAGGTACCATAAATTCGGTATTATCTATTATCTTAACATTAACTTCTCTTTTATTAAGCACAGCAGTATCTGCATTCATATACCTAAAAGGAGTTATATCAAATGGTTTATCCAGTCTATAGACCATGCTTGGTGCACCGGGAAATTTGAAGATCCCGTAATAAGGGGATCTCAAGGGCCCAGAGGAGGGGTCTGAGTCCCACAGGCTAAGATTGCTGCCCTGGCCTGTTATCACAAAGGATTTCTTCCCAGACTCCTCTCCTTAACTGGTCTTTGAAAAGAGGTTACCGGTGGCCCAGTGAGAGCGGGGAGGTCACACCTGTCAGGAAATGGGAAGGCTTCCAGCAAACGCTGGCTTCTGCGGATGGTTTACAGCAGCATTTTTGAAAGCTGTCAGGGTCCTCACAGTGGTGAGAATTGGGGAGTGAGCCTAGATTGTCTCAGAACAGCTCTTTCATTGTCTCTGAAGATCTGATTTCACCTCAGAGGATATCCTGACTGCCAAGCAGCAGGGTGGGTAGTAAAAGAATGAAAAAAAAAAAAGCATTGTCAAGCAGGACATAACTGTCCAATTCTAAGGGAGGCAAGCATTGTCCTTAGGAATAGTTACACTCTAAAACTATAGGTGGCAGAGAAGTGGATAAAGCCGATCATCCTTAAGGTTTATTTCTCAAAAGTCAAACATGATTTCAGTTTGGGGTCATCCACCAAGCGAGAAGGTTGTGGATAACAGTATTATTAATATTCCATAAATTCTTTATATAGTACTCAGTGGAAAATCATCATTTGTAATATTTATCTGGTACTTGAATGAGAACATGCGATAATACGACAATTCAATTTTCTACTTTGACATTTCAAATATGACCAAGTCATGATAATCAATCAGTGATACATTTATCATCTACAGGAAGCCAATTATGCACCAATAATCGGTGAAATTTCGAACTTGTAACCTAGACCCATGTGCAGTGGTGACAGGGAAGGTGGAGACATTTGCTATAATTACACTGTTATTGCTTCTAACAAAATGTTTTATACCTGAAAGGGCAGGCAGTGCTTTTAAAACCCCAATTCTAGGCTGGGTCTTTATTACAAATTGCCTTTTGAATCATAAGCTTTTTAGAAGGGCAGTAGGAGACGCAGTCATCATAGGCAGCGTGAGTAGATGGCTTTGGAATCAGATGTGGTTCAAATCCCAGCTCTGCATACATTAACTGAGTAAGCTCGGGCAAGTGATTTACACACTCTAGACCTCAGTCTTCCCATCTATAAAGGGGAGGTAATAATTGCCTCACAAGATTGCATTAAGGATTCACCATGACGTCAGGCACACCGGTGTTCAACTAACAGGAGCTATAGTTATTACCATAAGCCTACAACCAAAGCCTAAAGATGTAGGTCATGTTTTTAAAAGAATGATTTTAAAACTTTCTATATAAGTGAACCAATGCTGAGAGAAGAGAAACATTTAAACCATAGCACTCGTTATAATCAAGTATCTTTTAAAATATTCTGATTACCAGACAATTATATGCACTATTTTAATAATACCATAAAATGGTTGTACTTTGTTCTCTGTTTATTGCATTCTGAAATCCCGTGTGAGAATTACAGGCATATAAACTGGGGCTATTAAGAACGCCTGCAGAAGGCACTTACTGATGCATCATTTAGCCTGCAGCTTGTCTTTGGAAGAGAAAGGCCCAAATGGCTGCTTCTTTCAAATATCACCCAGATATACAGCGTTCATTTGAGATCATCTAAATGGTGTGTTTGTGTATGCGCGTGCACACATGCAAGCATGCATTTTCACTCAACTTTCCATGACACCCAATAGGTATTTTTCTTCCCTTATGAGACAGTTAAGAATACTGTCCAGGACTAGGATGGATATGGAGGAAGCCAACACGCATGGGATAGGTCACGGTAGGAATCTTCCCACAAACCTCTTCTGTGGTCCCAGAGAGTGGGCCTATGATCTCACGGAGCTACAGAGCTCCCTGAACCAGTAGGAGCACCATCAGTCACAGCGTGCAGAATCCGGAAAGCATATCATCACAAAGACTGTGTGTTTCAGTTCTCTATCACTGTGTGACCAACCGCCTCAAAAGGTAGGAGCTTAAAACAAAATGTACTCTCTCCCATAACTCTGTGGGTTGACCTGTGGTTCCATTGCCCCACATGGTGTCAGCTGGATGGCTGCAGTCATCTGGGGACGTGACTGGGCCGGAGCGTCCCAGAAAGTTCACCTACATGACTGCCTGTTAATGGGGCTTGGCCAGGAGCTCAGCTGAGGCTACCAATGAAAACACCCACATGCAGACTCCACATGTACACTGAGTTCCTTACGGTTTGGTGGGGTTGGGCTGCAAAAGGTAGCACCCAAAAAAGGGAGCACGACAAAGAATTGGATAGAAGCAGCAAAGCTTCTAATGGTTTTGCCTTGGAAACCCACAGTGTCATTTCCACCTCCTTCTATTGACCCAACCACTTGCAGGGCTAGCCTGATTTAAAGGCAAGGCAATTAGACCTTACTTCTTGATGGGAATACCGCCATTTTCAAGTGGCTTTCAATGTGTAACTGATAAAATACAAATTAATTGAAGGCATACTGAATTATTGGTAAATTATAGCCATTAATTATCTTTTCAATAAACTCATAAAAATCTAGACTCTATCAAGATTATTAAGAATTCAAGCTCTGCAGTCAGATGGGGTTGAACTTAAATCCCTCTATCTAGTGGTTGAGGAGCCTTGAGAAAATCATGAAGCATCAATTTCTCTACCTCTAAATGGGTGACAGAGGTGGACTTCGTCGCACAGCTCTGAGGATTGCACAAGAAAATGAAGAGCCAATCAATGTTTCACACTCAAAAAAAGTTCGCTGTGTCGTTAGTGCAATGCCAGGAAGCACTGCTCTAGCTAACTCTGTCTCCTTCTCTGACCCTCTCCCCCGGCCCCCAGCCCTTCCCTCCCTTCATCGTATATTATATTTGAATGGGCGACTGCTACAATGCCTGACACGTGTGCTGTGGCTGGAAGGGTCTATAGCTAGAAACTCACTGGAAAGATGTATTCTAATACTGGTTTATGCAAAAAAAAAAAAAAAATGCATTCATGTCAAATATAACTTAAGGGGCAAGATGTTGATGGAAGAAAGGGAGAAACTGCCAAAATACCCTTATTATAAAAAAAAAAAATTTTTTTTTTTGAATTCTCAAAAGCCCACCACCTGACAAGCCAAAAGCCAACTCCTGCATATGAATCATACATGGGAGGTTGGTTCTGGTTCACCTGCCACATTTCTTGGGATAAAACTGACCAAGAGGCAGAAGCGGGCTCTAGCATAATGAGCTGGAAGCAGTATCCGTGTGCACAGTGGGAGATGCATTCCCAAGCCAAGGAAAGCAGGAGCAGAAGGGGCTGCGGGCCAACATTGAGCAGATAACTGGAAACCAAAAGAACTTCTGAATCCAGCCCGTGTGGTTATTTTAACAAGGGTAGATTACATAAATGGAAGGCAGGAAACAAACTGAGTGGAAGCCAAAGGTCAAATCCCAGAAGTACTGGAAGTTCACAAAAAGGATTGTGCCGGGTTCCTTGGAGCTGTTTTCCTTACTGCCTGTTCGAAGCCATAGTTTCCCACCTGGATAGGAAACCACACAGTACGGCTTCTGACCCAAGCTTAGTCCAATCAAATCCAAGCGCAGCCCAGCAAGTTCATGGTAAAACTGAGAGCTCAAGACAGATTTTAAAGCAGAAAACAGATTTTTGCTACAATTAAATATCTTATTGGAAGAAAGAAAGGGAGCTCTCTAGCTCTAAACTATGCCAGTGACCATCTCATGAAGAAGTGAACCGGTCCAGCAAGCATAATGCATGAGGTTTCTCTCCCAGAACCGGAAGCCAACAAGAGGTATGTACGTGAGTGAGGTGAGCCACGGAATCTGCTCCATAAAGTGTTTAGGAGACTCTGAGGGCGAAGATATTTCTGAAAGTTCAATGGGCAGGACCTCTCTCTTGGTGGCACAGCCCTGGCCTGTCATGGGTAAAATAAGGTCCTAACGAAGCTTTCCTGGTGTCCCCAGTAGAACACTTTTACAAAAGGCTGATAGAAAGATCTTCCTGCCTCCGCATTCCTCGCTGTCGTAGATGTTGTTATATATTAGGACCCCTCAGACTCCCACTGAGATTTTCACAACATATTACAGTGTTAGTGGTACTGCTGAAAGCAACTTTTACATGCTTACCCTTTCTTAATTTATAAGCTAGAAGCGACTGCCATCATCCAACATTCCTGGTGGTCCATTTCACATTCTCGTTAGTGCCACCCAACAAGAAACCACTTTCTAGGACTGCCGAGTCCCTCAGAGAATGTCCCCAGTACCCCGAAAGCCTCGGCAGCCATCTAATCTCGACTTTGATGTGAACTGCTTATGTATTTTTGTTTCAACTCAAGAGATTGTAGTTGGATCACTGGGTGGCTCAAATGAATCTCAGGGCTTTTTGCCCTATTCCAAAAATTCTCTTTGGCCAGACTCTACGTTCATTGAATAGAAGGGGCCCTACCTTCTGTAATCGGTGATGCAAGCCTGCCAGGAATCCTTTGAGGATATGCAAATGATTGTACCCACCTCCAGGCAGCCATTCGGTACCTAAAACCATGATATCAGAGAAAAGTAGGCTTATCTCTCATAGAATTAAATTCCGCTGATGACACCCTGCCAACTACTTGCATTTAAATGTATATTTAATTGGATGGGATGTTAGCCAGGCAAAGGTGATAACACTGTGGCCACCAGGCCATGTGGAATTGACTGTCACTCATTAAACTTATCCTTAAGATAAAGATTTAAATCTATTTCATTTCCTTGCTTGGTATCACCAAAGTAAATAGGACTAAGACACGGGAATTAAAGGAGATTTTCCAGCCAAGAACATTGACAGCTGAAATATAATCAGTTTCTAAGATTTATAATGCTATTGACTTTTCTTTTGCACCATAAATTTCACTGCTGACTCTCTGCCTGGGTTTTATTATAATATCATATCATATTAGGGAGATCAGCTTTGCTGGTGACAAATGAAAATCACTGATATGAAAAAATCCCCATTATCAACTCATCACCTAATCATATTAGCATCTTTGTATCCTATTATCAACTTTTTTATATAAAATAACATTCCCTAATGACAGGGATTTCACTAATGCTATATGAGTGGTACTAATATCATCTGAGAGTTCTCACCATGCATATCCTACTTGAAAGCAGAGTATATTTGTTTTCTACACAGACTTTGAAAACCACAAATGGTGTCTAGAAATTCAGGCAAAAATGATGCTTTGTAGAAAAGCTATCCTCTTGATTAGCATTGAGGACCCTTCACAATTTGGTGACAACCTTCAATTAATAGCCTGATGACTCCCAACATTTGAAGGTAGTTACGGCAGATAGAAAAAATGGCAATCTGCTAACCTACCAAACGCAAAGTAGTATATATCTAGTTTCTTTAGCTTTTGCTCATCCTATTCTCAAAGTCAAGCTGGGGTAAAGTTCAGATGAGTTCTCTCTTACCCAATGTCATTCTTACACCAGTGTCCCTGAATAAGAGATTTTTACCTATTTCTTTTTCTTTAATATTGTTTTATTTTATTTTATTTTTTAAAGAGGCTCCATGCCCAGCATGGGGCTTGAACTCATGCCCCTGAGATCCAGAGTCACATGCTCCACCGACTAAGCCAGCCAGGCGCCCCGACCTATTCCTTCGCAAACTCATAACTTTCTTAAATGGGCTGAAACTGGTAAAGGGAAAACACGGCATTTCTGAAATTCATTTTTTTTAATGTGATCGAGTCACTGGAGTTTGTGGCTATATCTGTGCGATGCTAAACCAGTCCGTCACCTCAGCGATTCAGTATGACAAGCAGCCAATGCAGTGAGAAAATCAATTTTATCAGCTCATTGAACTGAACCGATGCCTGTGGACACATGCAAATCAAAGGCCCTCCGTGGCTTCCTAGTGCCGCGGTGGGAGTTGCTTGTCTCTCGCCACGGCGAGGGAAGGGTCTCACCCAGCCCCAGTCTCCACAAGAGGGGGCCCCTGGCTCTCGCAAGTATTTTGAAGTCCCCCTGGCATCTGGCACTGAACTAGGAGACACCTGCTAGGCAGCACTGAATACCAATCCGGCCGACTGCAGCCCGGGGCTCGGAAGAGCCATCCGGGCTCCCTCGTGGAATTCCCAGGCTCCCCTGCTCCTTCCCTCAACATTCGCTTTTGCTGCTGCTGTGTCCTCCCCGTGTTCCAGAAGCTGACAGGCACAGCCACGCCTCTCCAGCATTTCTTCCAAGGAGCTTATTTACTAGGTCTTCCTTACGGAGCCTCCTGCCTCCAGGGTCAGCCATGGGATTCCAGAACTGAAGAGTGGTTAAACAGCTTAACTTCTCCATGCACCCTCCCTACATGTCTCTAGAGGAAACAGAAGTCCTTAAAACAGAGGGGCCACATCCTTATAACCCAGGCAATGAATAGCAGATCACGGGTTTATTAAATTTCGAATCGTTGGACTAATTAATTTAAAACAGTGGCTCTCAAACTTTACTTGGCATTTTTTTTTCAATCTCCTGAAATATTTTTAAAATATGGATGCCTCAGAGAAATACAAATCAAAACCACAGTGAGATACCACCTCACACCAGTCAGAATGGCTAAAATAAGCAGGTCAGGAAACGACAGATGTTGGCGAGGATGCGGAGAAAGGGGAACCCTCCTACACTGTTGGTGGGAATGCAAGCTGGTGCAGCCACTCTGGAAAACAGTGTGGAGGTTCCTCAAAAAGTTGAAAATAGA